>OY728134.1:836779474-838029474 GCA_963277665.1 Viscum album | reverse complement strand
GTACGTTCTGTCACACAACTAGCCACCACCTTACTATTCGAATGCTTACTGACTACACGACTTGTAATGGACCACTACATGGTGTGTGGTCAGTCTTTACACCCTTCGTCGCCGACATGGCTACACACTCTGTGTACTCTTCCCACACAGCCAAAAGTACATGGCATGTATTTCCAAAATTTGGGATATTTCCCCATTTTCATTATTTTATCAAAAATAATTAAGGAAAGGAAAAGAAAAAACGAAGAAACCCATAGCTCAAAAATAAGAACTAGGTTTTTACAAAATCCCCACTTAAAAAAAATTTGTCCCCGAATTTCCCTTCCAAAGGTGGAGAAGATATAGCCATAAATAACTCCAGCCACTGAGCATGTACATCAGTCTCCCGCTCCCAGGATTCATCCTACACTAGGCCATGCTTCCATAGCAACGGTATGAGAGGAACTGACCAGCCTCAGAGAACCTTCATGCTCCTGTCAACAATACGAATCGGATACTCCTCAAAGGACACATCAACTAAAGCTCATCCTCCTCATGCCGAAAGATGTGAGATGGGTCTAAATGATAGTGTCACTACTGAAATACAAGGAAGAAGTCGTGCATGGATCGGTACCTTTGTGGTAACTGAATCCGATAGGCAACCAGCCCAACTCTCTCCAGAATATCAAATGGCCCCACATACCTAGTTGAATGTTTACCCTGTCTCCTGATCCGTCTATGTCGGAACCTCAGTGAAACACGTAAGAAAACCTAATTCCCAACCACAAACTCTAAAGGTCGTCTGCGGCGATCAGCATACGATTTTTGACGATACTGTGCGGTAGCCATCTGCTTCTAAATCAACTGGACCTACTCAGAAGTCTCATGCATGAGATGTGGTCCCAGTAAAGCTACCTCACCTGCCTCTAACTAGCACAAAGGTGATCGGCATGGCCTACCATATAAATCTCGTAAGGTTACATATCTATAGTTTCATGAAATCTGTTATTATAGGAAAACTTGACTAGGGGTATATGCTTCTCCCAAGAGCCCCCGAAGTCCTGGACAGATGCACGCAGCATGTCCTCAAGCACCTGTATTGTACGCTCTGAATAGACATCGGTCTGAGGCTTGTAAGCTATGCTCAAAAGCACATGTGTACCCAGTTCCCTCTGGATACTTTTCCAGAAATGAGACTTAAAAAAAGCATCACTATTTGAAATGATAGAACGAGGTACCCCATGAAGACGTACGATCTCTCGGATATACAACCTCCCGATCTCATCAACACCAAAGGTCTCCTTGATCGGCAAAAAGTGAGATACCTATGTGAGTCTTCCCACAAAATCCCACAAGACATAATTTCCTCGAGGTGACCTTGGAAAACCAGTCATGAAGTCCATCGCAACATCATCCCATTTCCACTCTGAGATAGGTAACTGCTGTAACAGTTTGGCTGGCCTCTGATACTCCACCTTCACCTGCTGACAGGTGGAACACCTCGTAACAAAACCAGCTACATCCCTTTTCATGCCCAGCCACTAGTACTGATGTCTCAAGTCACGATACATCTTGGTAACTCTGGGATGAACTACCTAAGATGAATCATGAAACTCCTGCATCAGCTCCCCGCGTATATCCCCTGGAACCCACACTCGTCCACGGAAACGAAAAACTTCATCATCGCCCTTCGTCCACCCAGGAGTAGGGTCCTCACTTTCCACCAAATCCCATAGAACGAGGCCTTATGAAATAGATAGCTATCTCGTCCTCACTCTATCCAGGAGGGTAGAGGTCACAACTAAAGATGAAAGATAAGTTTTCCCCTGTCTGTCATGCACCCCCAGATGCATCTCTGAGAACAAAGCCATGAGTTGCCTCTCATCACTGGCCTCCTGCATAGCCTGTATCTGAGTCTTCCTGCTCAGTGCATCAGCTACTTCATTACCTTTACCAAGTGTTTAGGCATGCTCAAAATCAATGGACTGAAGGTATTCGACCCACCTTCACTACCTTAGGGTCAAGTCATGCTGGGTAAAGATATACTTGAGACTTTTGTGGTCCATGAATACAAGGAAAATGTTCCCCCAAGAGATAATGTCTCTAATAGAGCAACACATGAATGACTGCAGCCAACTCGAGATCATGTGTTGGGTAACTCCTCTCATGTGGCCTCAACTATTGAGACCCATACGCAACAACTCAGTCACCCTGTATCAACACAGCTCCCAGCCTAATCCGTGATGCATCACAGTAAACTATATAGCTCTGCACCTGCTCTAGGAGTACTAGGATTGGTGCTGATGTCAACCTTCCCTTTAGGTCTTGAAAGGATGCATCACAAGCTTCTGTCCAAACTAACTCCACACCCTTCTTAGTCAAACCCATCAACGATGCTGCTAAGTGGGAGACGTCTGGGATGAAACATCTGTAGTAACCAGCGAGCCCCAAGAAACTCCGTATCTAAAATACATTCCTAGGCTACTCCTAAGAAACTACTGCTCTTACCTTCTCTGGGTCTACCACAACTCCTACCTCTGAGATGATATGTCCTAGGAAGTGAATCTGGTCCATCAAAAAGTTTCACTTTGAGAGCTTAGCATATATCTGATGCTCTCATAATGTACTCAATATGATCTCAAGATGGGTGGCATGGTCATGTCAAGTGTGAGATTACACCAAGATTTCTTCAACGAATACGACCAAAAAATGGTCCAGATAAGGATGGAACACACGATTCATTAGATCCATGAAAACTGTAGGCGCATTCGTCAGTCCGAACGGTATAACCGTATACTCATATAGACCATACCTGCTCCTGAAAGTTGTGAGAGGTATATCAGATGGTCTAACGTGCTGCTAATGATATCCTGATCTCAAGTCAATCTTAGAGAGCACTCGTGCTCCACAGAGATGATCAAAAATATCATCTATCCTTGGTAAAGGATATCAGTTCTTAACCATCAACTGGTTCATCATCTAATAACCCACACAAATTCAGAGGGTTCCATCTACCTTCTTCATGAAAAAGACTGGAGAACCCCAAGGAGAGGTACTCGGTCAGAAGAACCCATTTTCCTGTAACTCCTCTAACTATCTCTTGAGCTCATGAAACTCTAGTGTAGCCATCCTATAATAATGAATGGACACCAGTTCTTCTCCTGACACAAGATCGATAGAAAAATACCCCTCACGCTCAAGAGGAAGACCTGAAAAGTTGTCTGGGAAGACATCCCTGAAACGATCAACTATGGTAGGGAAATCCTTCTGACAAGTCCCATGGTCTTCCATATATAAACTCGTAATCTGGGTTGTGACTCCACATTGCCCATGATGCTCTAGTCCATCTTGACTCGCCTAAACATCTCATTCACCCTTGTATAGAAACTCTCCGCCCTCTGGTGACATGAAACTCACCCTGTGACAGTAGAAATACTCAAAGGCTCGATAGGGAACCAAGAAGTCCATCCCTAGAATGATGTCATAGATCGTCATCTCTAAGACATAGAGATTCCAATGGAAGTGACACCCACCAACCTCAAGGGGGAACTCTTTGCACTGACGCACACCTGCCATTCTAGTCCCCAATGGAGTGTCTAGAATCATGATATCCGAAGAAGTAGAAACATAGAGCCCAAGGATCTCCACAACGGGTACAGATATAAAGCTATGCGAAGCACCTGTATCAAAAAGTACTGAAGATAAAACAGAAGCTACTAGAATAGTACCTCTGACAGAAGGTGGTCCGGGATCCTACTCCTACTGGGTATGTTGCACTGCATATGCCTGCCTAGTACCGCGGCCCTGTGACACATCCTGGATACCCTGAGCTATCCTGCCCGGATTCCTCTGAGATCCTGGTGTCCGGCTACCATAGCCACGACCACCATCTCTGCATGCACGCCCTGACGTATTCCAGTTCCCTGACTGGTAAGAGGCTGCTGGTCCTTCCCCCACACATAATGTCTGCAGAGAACCCATATCACAAGCCATTGGTGGAAACACCCTACAAAAGCACTACAGATGACCCATCCTACCGCAAGCTCAGCACTCCACTAGGTCTCGTGGACAATGAGGTCAATTGTGCCCTTTTTTACCACACTGGTAGCACATAACCTGACCACCTGAAACATTATTCTGGCTGGTAACAACACCCTGATAGAAGTCCATCCGTCTCTTCCTCTTTCCAGCAGAAATAGTACCAGTAACTGGTGCTGAACCGCCCTAGCCCACACCACTAGAATCCTGAAGGTTCCTCTCTGTGATCAGTGCCTGGTTCATAGTAGCATGTAC
This sequence comes from Viscum album, assembly GCA_963277665.1. Taxonomy (NCBI): domain Eukaryota; kingdom Viridiplantae; phylum Streptophyta; class Magnoliopsida; order Santalales; family Viscaceae; genus Viscum; species Viscum album. Next base: position 838,025,202 of record OY728134.1, on the reverse strand, counting down.
TGATGGCAACCTGAAAACATTCACCAGCTCCCGGATGTCATAACAAAGACCATCCTTAGAACGTATGGCTCTCAACGTCTCATCGCCCACCAAAACGAGTGAAAAATGCTGAATATCAGTAAAGCGAGTAGAATAGTCCATCACCGACATAGCGCCCTACTGCAGATTCACAAACTCTCGAGCTCTATCTGCGCTCAGCATCTCTGGGAAGAAGAAGTCATAGAAGGCTATCTGGAAATATTCCCACACCATGTCTCTGTGATGCTCTGACTGGGTGGTAACATCCCACCACCTCTTGGTGGAATCACGCAGCATGTACATCGTGAGCTTGACCCTTTGCCCTGGAGGCATATCAAGATGATCGAAAAAAGTCCGCATGGATCCTAGCCAAGACTCTGCAGCCTGAGGTCCGCCATCCCTTGAAAACGTAGGCAGTTGCTGATGCTGGAAGATACGTGTCAGCTCGGCCGTAGGTGTGGTAGCCGATGGTACTCCCTGAAAGGTCTGCATGAACTGCATAAAGCCTTCACGTAACTGCGCATCTCCACCTGTGTCCAGTATAATGGCTGGCACTGCATCTGGCTCTGCTGGAGGATCTACTGGTAGCCCATAGCCTACCATCTTTGGAGTATAGTCGTCGCCACTCTCCTGGCGAACAATGCTTCGTCATCTTGGCGGTATGACACTACAAGGACAAATGAACGACTTTGAACAAGATTATCAAAGACAGAAAATGAAGAAACCAAAAGAGAATAGGAGAAAGAAGGCATTCAAAATTTTCAAAACAAGACTATACAACATGTATATTGACTACATGGCATGTACTTGACTTCTCTTCCCTTGCCCGGGTCCTTGTACACGGCTAAGCCACACAGCTCCCGTTGAACAAAACTACACAGCGTGTATATAATCTACACGACATGTATGGTGTAATTTCCAATTTCCCAAGTCACTTGTGACACAACCGAATACTTGGATTGACTCTACACGGCGTGTTACATCCCCACATGGTGTGTACACTTCCCTGTTTCCTAGCCACATGACTAAGTCCACATAGTCTTTCCTGAGACAAGACTACACAGCATGTCCCATAGATAAATGGTGTGTACTAGATGATGTCTGCCGACCCATTTTATTAGTTACATGACCGAAAACATAGCTATCACTACACGGCGTGTTTTATACACACACAGCATGTAAACGAAAGGTTTACACTGACCCATGATGTTAGTTACACGACTGGGTCCTAGTTCACACTACACGACATGTTCAAGAAACGATTACACCTTCCCGTGTTTGTTAGTCACACGGCAGGGTCTCAGGGTCAACACCACATGTTGTGTACATCCGGTACACGACGCGTTCGACCCAAACATTTTCATTCCCCATGTTTCCACCCACATGGTTCGTGACACGGGTAGAGACTACACGGCATATACTCAGGGTACACAGCGTGTATTCTAAAAGATTATTTTTTTCTTCCCGAATAGAAGAACATACATGACGTGTTGAAGGTACTACATGGCGTGTAAACTGGTAATTCCAGATAGTATTCCCTAGAAACTCCCCCGGAACCCAAAAAACATTGCAAAACAACACGTAAGTGTCATATTTCGATCCGCGAGGGCCCATACTCCCCTTGAATCAATGTTTAACATCTTATATGTGTTAAAACTTAATAAACAGTCAATGATCCGCCAAATTCTAGTAAATAGGGGCCCATACTCCCCAAAAACCAAAGTGTCGAATCCATTCTTTCAACAGACTCATACCAAGATACCCTATCACATAGCAGGTATTTATCAAGCAACTATCACAACAACATGCTTTACTAGCACAATAACTATCACAACAGCATGCAATTTCTAATGCACCTACATGGAATGGAACTATGCATGGCATGTGATTTCAAGCATGTTCCTAAATGATGCATGAGATGTCATACCCTCATCCCATCTAGTTGCAACTAAATAGAACCCATTAATAAAATATCAACATCACAATAACATGTGCGTCACCCTTCAATGAAAATCAATTCAACTGTAATATTGCAAAATTAGAAAAATTTCAACACGATGTAAATTTGATTTTCCCTGTACACGGGTCAGCTACGCCCAGGCACAGCTTAATACCAACTACCGTTCTCATCCTATACCTGACTAGGGATCCAAATAGTAAGTCAAAGAAAAGAACCTTCCTCTGATACAACTTTGTAACATCCGGGTTCCGGGTTCCACTCAACGGGTGCCCCGAACCCGGTTCTCCACGTGACCTCAAGCAAATTTCCCCAAACACCAGAGGCTGTTGACTAGTAGCGAGGGCCCAGGTCTGATAGTGGGGAAACTATGCCCTCATTTTTCAAAGTGAAACAAAGCGGAATAAAATAAAAATCATACAGTAACAGTGGAACCAATAAACAAATATACATTTCATATAACAACTGCAGTAAATGATAACCAACCAGATGTATAGATAAGATGAAACATGTCTCCAGTTCTATTAAACTGCCAAAACATGTTACACTGCAATACAATACAACTGAAGTACATGTATCGAAAAGAAAAACAAAATAGTCAGTAGTATCGTGAGCCTATGCTCAGTCTTAGGCTCCCCTACACCTCATCAACAATCAATTACCTGTATAAGGACCCTTTCCCTTATCTACACCTTCAGAAACATAATCTGTTTGGGCCGAAAAGCATGAACAAAACTGGGTGTGAGAAATAAATCCCTATAGGCACCCACCAAAGGCCCGTGTCCAACTACGTGAAAACATGCTACAATAGCGTGCAGAAGTAAAATGCAATAAAGTAAGAAGTACCAAAAGTAACTAAATTAACCAGTTATATTGAATTTTTAATGTCCATTCAATCATTAAATTTAAAATATCACCATAGTGAATATTCTAAGAAACAGCCAATGTCCACATGCGTACTGATATTTCCCATAGGTGTAAGAAGTGTCGCCCACAGTCACAAAATCAACTACCCACAGGCATAGAAGAATTTTCCCACAGGCTAATAGTACAGTACCCACAGGCTAATCACAACACTGCCCTCAGGCTAAAATATAAAACTGGGCCACGCCTAACAACCAGTACACAAGAAATTCCTCTAATGGAAATTCTACAATCATTACTTTTAAGGCATAATATAACAAGGCATACCCTCAGGTATCCTTTCCAAACGACTAAATAGAGGAACACACTCCCGGGGTGGTCTTCGATCCAAGAGGTGATCCCAAACATCATTTTTGCATCACATTCAATTACCTATTCAATTCTAGGTATTTTAAACAGCCACATCCTCAGCCACATGACACCCTAAATATGGATTCGTAGCTCAAAACACACAAAAAAGCACGATAGTTGGAAAATAAACACCAAGCCACCAACTATAAACACCAACGAACATTATACGTGAATTCCGATTCCAGAAATGCCCAAGAATGAAGTATATCTCACGTAGAAGAAACACAATTTAAACTTATAATAACTTCCATTAGAGGAATAATTGGCAAGATAAACACCAGGAGATTAGAGGGCTTACCCGCGCAGTTCCAACGAGATCGAAGGAGGTGGAAACGGATTCCCGACGTGCACTCGGTGGATCTCCAAAGCTCCGACCTTCCTCTCCCAAGGCCTCTTCCCATTATATGCCTTACCTATGAATTGGGTAGTCTACAACCCATTTTATGTGAAAAAAACAAAGCACACAGCATGTAATTCAAGGTACACAGCTTGTACATCCCATTTTTTTAACTGTTCCTCTGGCAGTTTCACGCTAGTGTGGCACTGTTCATCCACCAGAATGACTACACGGTGCGTCTCCTTGAGTACACGGCGTGTTCTGTCACACAGCTGGCCACCGCATTACTATTTACCTGACGACTGACTACACGGCATATAAGGGACCACTACACGGCGTGTAGTCGGTCTTTACACCATTCGTCACCAACATGGCTACACACCGTGAGTACTCTTCCCACATGGCCAAAAGTACAAGGTGTGTGGAAAAGTACATGGTGTGTATTTCCAAAATTTGGGATTTTCCCCCATTTTCTTTATTTTCTCAAAAACACATAAGGAAATGAAATGAAAAAAAAAAAACCAGTACCTCAGAAACATGAACCGGGTTCTCACAGTTTGATCATAAAAAATATTATTTCATTTTCAATCATATTCTTTATTAACATGAATCTTGATGTTTCCATCCATTTTATAAAATCCCAAAAGAAAATTATGATATTCAAAAATCATTCTAGGAAAAAAACATAATCATGGGTAAGTACATTCAATCTCTAACATCTTAGGATTAATTCTAGGTTATTCATTATTATAAAAAATATTCCAGGAATATAACCTAGACTTAGACTAATCCTTGGTACATCCCAATAAATATACCAATTCATATCTCTATGGATCTCACTAATTTTTTCTTATCCTAGATTCCAATGGTTGAATAAACCTATTATCTGGTACCTATTCTAACAACTGTAGCTTAACATGCAAGGAAATTACATTTCCTTTTCATGGAAATTAATAAATTCCCTAAATTACAACCTAAATATCATATTAGTTAAGTGTCACTGAATAAATGGAACAAAATATTCTTACTTTATAAAATATCTTAAATATTTCCCATATAGATCACCCCCTTTAGTAATCAAACCTAAAACCTTGCATTATATACCATGGTAATGAAAACATAAAAAGAGTGAGATCAAATTCTCAATAAGGATAAACATGGATATCATAAAAACATGAAAAAAATAATGTAAAAACAAGAACAAGAATTTTTAATATCAAATTATTGAGTTATGAAATAAATATTTGTTGTTCCTAAGGAATATATCAAAATGGAAACATTAACCACGAGAAAAGAGTGTTGGCATAAAACATGGTATTTTGGAAAACACACGAGCATAGAAAATAATTTCCATATTTTCTAAGGATCATTGATAAGAACATCATAGTAGACTGATTCCATTACAAAACTGAGTTCACTCCACATTCTATCCATGTATTACAAAAGCCAATTTTTTCGTTCAAGTATAATATTACTGAACCAGATTTACTTTCCCTTCCAATAATTTCTATCTCATTAGATATAAATATTTAACCAATTCATTGAAGGAATATATAGGTCAAACCTATCACATAATAACAACCATACATATGTGTGGCATAAAAAACATAAATCATGAAACATAACATAACCCAAGGATTAAAATGGGTCTCTTAAACATCTTTCCATCGTATAATAATCCATGTAAAATTAATAGATTTTATAAATAGAATTCCATCAAAAAAAAATCAACCATAATAATAATATTGATAGTATAATTGAATAATATCGTTAATTGGTGATGGAAAATAATTTTCTTAAAATAATTGAAATTAATTTTTGAGAAAAATAACCTTACTTTTTCTAAAACAATTTCTTTTATCAAAATTGAGTGATATTTTTAAAAGTAAATCATTTCATTTAAAATAACCTTGAAATCATGTAATGGAATATTCAATTAAATAAGGAATTATAAATTCATAAAAATACATTGATATCATATAAGTTAAAACACATTCTCATCATATTTTTTATAGAAATGTAAAAAATAACCTCATACCGAAAATGACAGAATATTTATTTCATACAATTTAAAAAAATCATCAATCGGTAAAATTAACTTTGAACAATTATTGAAGAATATATATATTATTATATATTTAGTAAACATGTATGGGGATGATAATTATACCATAGTAAATTCATATGTATGAACAATCTCTAATAATAATGATATTGTGACATTATTCCTTACTTTTTGTACACTTTTCATTGTATGTATCTGAACATAAACTTCTTTGATGAGATCCCTCTAGATATCGACATAAAGACACTATAATTTGTCATTTGAGATGAAGAAAACCTCTAAAATGAGACTAAGGAATTTGAGAAGGTAAATTTCTATGGGATGGACAAGCTTGAAGGGTCAAAGAGAATTGAAATTGTTAGGGAGGATGTGTCCCTTTATAATTCAGGTGAGGGGCACATTTGGAATCTCCAAAAATATTAATTTATAATAAAATAAATCCAAATCCAAAAATTGTATAAAATGTTATAGATTAGAATATGAGATTATATAAGGTTGTAATATCATCAACCAATAATAGTTTGACAAGTTTTTACATCAATTTAAACCATTTCATTATAATTGGACACTTAGTTATTCTATTTTATTTTAACTACAGAAACAATTATTTCAATATTAAAAGGGTGAAAAATTTACATATTTGATTTAAATTAAATTATAAATAAATAATTTAGATCATTTTAGACCGTATAATATTAATTATATGTTTTTAAAAATGTTTGTTGATTTTTAAATAATTTAATAAAAAAAAAATTGACGAAAAAACATTAGTGTCAATTTTGACACTATTCAATTTCTATATTTTTACAAATATCAAGATAAGATTTTTTCCTTGAAAAAATATATTATTATATCCCTAATTCATCTAGGTCACCTTTAAATATCATTTTACATGTTAATTAGCTGAAATTGTATTTTTTTAATATTTTAATAACATTAATTTGATATTTCCATTAATAAAATAATTAATACATTAATGGAGTTTAATTATTTAATATACATATTTTTGGGTAAAAATTATAAATAAATTCTATGATGAAGATAAATCTCCCATATTTCAGTATAATACTTGTAGTCAAATCTATATTCTAGAAAATCAATTATTAAGAATGATATACTTATTTAAATATGAATGTGATGAGTTTAATATTGATTTAAATAAAATAATATATATGTCTTAATTTATAATTTAATGCTCCAAAAGCACAATAACTAGACCCTTGGATGATATGGTCGACATATAATCAAAATATTATATTTGGTCTAGTTTATCAATATGTTAATATTTATTATCATTTTTATAAATTATTTTATTGAATTTTCCTCAATTAAATAATTTCTACCATATAAATATTTATGTATTTAAGGTATGTATTTATTTTATAAAATTAAAAATAAATTACCATGATAATGAAAAAAATTCTTTCAAATTATTATTTATAGAAAAATATATCTTCTATATAAAATTATCTTGAAAGTGATATATTATTTAAAACATGAATGTGAAATCATTAAATTTTCTATAAATAAAATATTATAAATACCATAATATATTCCAAATGGCCCCAAAATGTCAGAAATAAATTTACATTAGAGAAATATTTTTAATAACTTTTAAAAAAGCCTTTTATATCCCTTGATTCCACCCATATTTTCATATGTGGACACATAATAGATATTAAAGACAAAGAATATGAAACTTTATGACATTATTTTATCTAAATATTATTTAAGACATTTTCATGGACCATTGTCCATTAAATGACATAATTTCAATATATAAGTGTTAAGGTTATAGTTTCATTAATGAAATATATTTTTTATTTTTAGGTCATTTTATAGTTATTATAATTTTATTTTTAACCTAAATTACATAATATAACATTTACCGTGGTAACAAAATTTACAATGGTTATTATTCATATTGGTCAAAAAATAAAATGGTTATACTTAATAAAGTTGAACCTCATTAATAATTATTTTATATTAATTTTTATTAATTTTAAACATATAGTTTTCAAATATTAGTTTAAAATAAAACTGGTAAAATGTCACAAAAAACAGTTTTTTTGGAACAAATTCCCTTTTTTAAATAGAAAATGTTTTTTTGATAAATTCATGTTAAAAATAATTTCAAAGAAGAATAATTAGACAAAAAATGAAATAGTTAATATTTAAAACTAAATAAAAACATAATTTTATTATGTAACGACTTAAAATGAAAATAATATTATCAATAAAAATCATTATTTTCATTATTCATCAAAAATGAAACATAAAAGAAAAATATAGAAAATTCATCCAATGTAAATTTTTATATTCTCAATTAAAAGAAAAAGTATATTTTGTAAAATTAAATATAAAAAAGGTCAAAAAATATATGTAAAATGGGTGTGCTGTCAAAATGTGGGAAAACCGCATTTAATAAAAAATACTTATTTTATCCAAAAAATGATTTTTTATATAATTTCATGAATACACATAATATGGCTCCTAAATATTGGATTGAATCTATCAAGATTGATTTTATTATATTATAAAATCAATTATTTTAAATTAAATAGTTTGTTAAGGATGTTAACACTATTCATGCCCACCATTATAATGACTAGGTTATAATATTTAGTTTACCTATACCCAGTCATTCGGGAAATGAAATCTATCGAAATAACTATAAATTTTGTGCAACAAAAACAAATCCTAGTGTTGTGTGTACTACAAGATATGATGATGATTCATATAGTGCATGTTTTTTTTGGTGTGTTGTACAACATAAGACTCAAAGAAATAAAAAAATTATATCTCATAAAAAATTATGGGTGGTAAATTCTACTGCTCATAAAATGACTTTCTACCCCAAAATTCATCTACATTATTGAAGGATTAATAAAATGGATTTTATTTCATAGAAACCCACATCAAAAACATGAAGTCTAAAAATCCCTTATAAGATAGAATAATTGGAAAATAATAGTTACCCAAATAAATAATAACTAGGTATTTACAAAGTAGAACATATATGAAGATTTGGGCATGGAGGAAAAGGTAAATAATCATAGAGATTAATAAAGATAACTGATCAAAAGAAAGTGGGACATCAAGAAAAATTAATCAATCAAAAATCATAAACTAAATAGGAATGAAAGAGGACTTTGATATCATAAAAATGATGATAATAGGGCACTATTTTATTTGAATATCCCTTTTCCTAATCATGAATAATTTTCACGAGAAGATTTACCAACATGATTTTGGCACAATCTCATATATGGTTATTCATTGAAAAATTTCTAATTCTTCTATTATTAAATCAAATGATGTTTAATTTTTCATTCCTAAAGTGTTGGTATATCATAAGATCCATAAATATAATGATATGTCATTCCATCTATCTTTATCACAAAATAAGGTTAGCATATGTAATCAAATATGCATAATTCCACCTATAGTGAGATAATATTTTAATTTAACAATAATCATTTGGATATTATCGTTGAATTTCAATAAATTGACAACCTTACAATCTTTAAACAATATTAAAATCCAAAACATTAAAAAAGGTTCACTAAATTGGATTAACATTTATCCCTCATATATCATAAGGTATCTCTTAATGGTCACTTTCCAAACAAGTGAACACCTTCATCATGTATTCTATTAATTCATGTTAATACAATGGATTACCATATATCATTATTGAAAACTATCATTTTCCCCTTCTCTTTAGTCTAAAAATCTATAAAAATCTACCAACATAGCATAAAACACTTTTCCAATATCCTTAATCAGTTTTAGAGAAATCATTACCGACCAATTTACTTATTCATATCAAACATATCGTTTACCAAATATCATTATCTAATCATCATGCTTATACTTAGGATTATCCTTAACTTTATTTGCTTTCCAAAAATATATAAATATTGTTTCATGGATACCAGTACCATTCAACATGTATTTTAAAATATTTAAGGAACAAAAATAGTGTAACAATCATTAAATGTTTTTTTATTATGTAATACCATAAAATTACTTATACAACATTAATCCTTTTGAACATGAAATCATTCCACTATATTCTTAAACCATTGACCTACATTCATCATTTTAGTCCATTATAATTCTTTCATATTATATATCATTCATAGTCTCTTGATTGTCAGCAACATGAATACAAATCAAATGACTATATTGTTTCTCTTCATGTAATTTTTCCTTAGGGAATATATTATAAAAATGCCCATACATTCAATATTTAAAACATTTAACCATAACTAATTCCTTAGAAATACCATTATCATTTTCCATTTTGTTAACTAAAAATTTTACTTTGGAATTAATATATTTGTGTCCTTTTCAGCAAACACAGAATCTTTCTATTCATTTGAGACATTGTCTTTGATGTCACTTCGACATGATTTAAATGTGGGAAATTAAACATTATTTCCTCAGTGGTCACCATGAAAATAAATTTGTCTCTTATTAGGTGGGTCAGGAAACTCACAAAAGTTGAGATTATTGTTCATGTTATGAGATTACTAAATATCCATAATAATGATTTTTTTCTTCCAACTCCCATTTCATTTGGTCACCGATGAGAACAATCATTCCATTGTCCACCATATTCTCCAATAACATGAATCCACTAGTTTCCCACCATTTTCTAAAACCCAAAAAGAAAATTGTGAGAGTCAAAAATCATTTAAGGAAAACAACATAATCAAGGGGTAATACATTCAATATCTAACATCATAGGTTTAATACTAGGTTATTAAGGATTATAACAAAAACAATAAGATTATAACATATACTTATATATATTTAAGACACACCAAGACATATCCTTAGAAATATCTCTAGGGATACCACTTAATATTTTGTATCTATTTTATAATGTTTGACTAAACCTTCACTATAATACCAACTCTAATGACCCAAGCTAGACATATATTTACTATACATTTCTTTTACAGAGAAATTAATAAATTGCACAAATAAACTCATGCATACCGTATTAGTTTATTGTCATTAGAAAAATGAAACACAGTATTCTAACATGGTAAAAGGTCATTAAAATCTTTTATAAAGATCTTACCCTTTAGTTTATCTAATGAAATTTTTTTTATATCCTGGGGAAAATAAACAAATGGTGAGCTTCAATTCTCAATAAGGTTAAAAATTGAGAACATCATACAAAAAATAAACATAAGAATCTAAAAAACATGAACATAAATTTAAAATATCAAAATCTGGAGTCATGAAATAAATCTTGGCATTTCATAAGGCATAATTCGTAATAGAATCATGAATCAAGGGAAAATAACATTGGCATGAGACATGGTATTTTGGAAAACATATAAGAATAGAAAATCATTTCTTTATTATCAAAGCACCATTTCTAAGACCATCATAGAAGAAAAATTCCATTACTGAACTAATTTCCCTCATTGTTCTAGCCCAGTATTACTGAACCATATTTACATTCTTTTCCAAACCCGTATTACTGAACTTGATTTACTTTTCAATCTTATATAATCTCTCTCAGGATATATGAATCCATATCTAATCCATTATAGGTAATTATATGCCTTACCTGTCACATAATGAAACCATACATATGTGGGCCACAAAAAAAAACACAATTCATTAATCATAACATATCCCCAGACTAAAATGTGTTTCTTAAACATCATTCTATCATAACATAATATATGTAAACCAAATTGTTTTCTTGAATATTATTGCATTATAAAAATAATCAACCACAAGAATAATATGAATAATATACATTAAAAGTATCCTTAATATTTGATGGAAATGTTTTTTGATAATACACTTGAAATTAATTCTTGAAGAAAATATAGTATCTTCTTCTAAAAACTTTTCTTTTCTCAAAATACCACCCAATTTTTAAATGAAAAAATTTATTATAGAATAACCATGAAAAAATATGAGGAAATATTATTGGAAATAAGGCATTATGGAAGGAAAAAATCCAATAATCAAATATATGTTAAAAACATTATCCTCATACATTTTTCTAAAATGTCTAAAAATACCTCATACCGAATACGACAAAAAATTATAATGGAACCATTTAATGAAAAATCAACAATGTGTAAATTTGTGTTAAAAAACAGTATAAGAATATAAATATTATTATATACTTAGGAAACATGGATGGGGTTGAAAAATATAATACTGAAAATACTTACATATTAATAATCTTGGATAATAATTTATTTTCAAATTTATCCCTTACCTTAGGTCCGCAATCAGTTCTTTGTATCTAAAACTACTCTTCTTCAATGAGATCCCTCAAGATATCATATTAATGGAACCAGTTTTTATCTATTGAGAAGACCAAAAACATCTAGAAAGTAACTAATAAATTTGAAAAGGTACATGGTCAGTGGATGGCTGATACTCAAGGCTCAAAGTGAATTAAAATTGTGAGGGGGGTGTTCCCTTTATTATAGAGGTGAGGGGATCATTTAGAATCTCCAAAAATATTAATTTATAATAAAATAAAACCACAAACAGAAACCTAAAAAGGCCATAGTTTCAAAGATGATATGAGATAATGTTTTAATATCATCAACTAATAAAATTTGGAAATGTTTTTATTTGAATCTAAACAATATCATTTTAACTTAACACTCAGTTATTCCATTTCATTTAAACTATGGTAACAACTACTTAAATTTTAAAAGGGTACAATATTTAATTTTTTGATGTAAATTATATCATAAATGAATAATTTAGACTATTTTAGACTATATAATAATTATTATATAATTTTTAAAATGTTTTATGATTTTTAAATAATTTTATTAAACATTGTTTTGAAAAAACAACATTAGAGTCAATTTTGAAACTGTTAAATTTTTCGATATTTAAAAATCTCTAGATAAGATGATATCCTCAAAATAAATTTATTATTATATCACTAATTTGTCTAGGTCATCTAGAAAAATCATTCTCTATAATAAGTACCTGATATTATATTTATTTTAATATTTTGAATATCATTAATTTGAAATTTCCAATAATAAAATTATTACTACATCAGTATGGTGTAATTATTTAATATACATATTTGTTAGTTAAAATTTAAAAATAAAATTATATGTTGAAAATAAATCCACAATAAATTAGTATAATTTTTTTTGTTGAGTATATCTACTCAAAAATAAATCTTTAAAAATGATATACTTATGAAGATTGATAAAATTGTGTGCACCCCAAGCTTAACAAAGTTTTGCTTGTAATGAAAGCTAAGACAGTGTTTTTTATACCCCAAGATTAACTTTGTGTAGTGTACAACATGTGACATAAAAGAAATAAAATAAATCTATCTAAAAAAATTTCATGGTGTTACACCTCATACTTACATTAAAATAGCCATCATTAGCTCAACATCCTATTATGTCATGGTCCGATTATATCCATCCTTCTATATATAATAAATATTTTTTCGGATAAATAGTCGAACTCCTCATTGTATGGTGATATACGTCCTCTAATAATCCCATCCCACAAGCCTCATATAATAATAGTGGGCCTCAACCCCCAAATGATTGTCTGAGACACCATCTCACATAGTGTTTTACTTTCAGAACCTCTTATATAACAATTAGTAAAAAACATTCACTATGTTTCAATAACATTGGAGGACTCTACCCATAATAATTTTTCAACACTCCCTAAAAAAATTCCAATATTTATACACATGACTCCAATGATGTGTTATCCAACAATATTGAGTGTAAATAAAAAATAACTCCAAATACACATCATTTTGGAAGATCCTTTCCATATACAAACATCATCTATGATCCTCAACATGGTCATTGTTGTCTTCCTCTTCTTAAAGATCACATGTCATATATTCAAATGGTCAACTGCATCCCATAATTCTAGGTCCTTGTCCTCATCTTGATGGACATATTCAACTCAGTCTCAGTGATCAAAATAACCTCAATATCTTGGGATGTGATTATTATGTACCCTTTGAACTCATGCTGTCATAGAAAATTTAACCTATTTAAATAATTTAATCAGTCAACCTAACCATCCAACCAAATGCAAGATCCATACCAAGATTAACATAAATAAATATGTTTGATAATTCTCATCAACATCTCCAAAAATAAATTAAATAATTTAATGAAACAATTTAATTTATTAATGGTATCACTAAGAAATCACACATGTTTTTATTTAAAAATTCACCCCATAAAAACTATACATTTAAATAAAAATCTATGAAACAACTATATTAGACTCGTAAGTGCTTGATCGTCGAATACAAACATCTTATTGGAGCCTTATCAAAAGAAATATTTATTCTAAGAAAAAACACTAAAAAAGGGGAAAGTGCATGAATTGGCTTAGAATTCCATATGGTGAAATGAACATAAAATATAAGCAAGTGGATTCATGGTATTATTTCAATGCTTCTAACACAACTGATGATGTTCAAATGATACCCCAGATAAAAGAAGGATTACAATGACTATGTGGGAGAAGAAAAGAGATATCTATAGTGTTGTGCACATGAAAGGGGGGCGAAATGAGAAGAAACAAGAAATAAATTGGGTGGTTCATTATAAGAAATTTATCCCCATAAATGAACTTCATAGTTTGGATACACTATTTGGATGTTAGTGTTCCAACCATGTGATGAAATTTTCTAAAGGGAACCCCATTTTTAATAGGACTGATGGTGTGGATGCCGGTTTAGAAAGAACATGAGCCAACCATGTGAATACAATGACTAGGTGGCACTATTTTTGTGGTACTGGCTATATAGTTTGTCAAAAAATGAATAGTATATGTGAACCCTCTATTAAAATATACAAATTTATCACATGACCATGCACTCAACCTCACATGTGTTTCCAAGCCACGATTCTGTAAAAAAATGGTACACATGGTTAAACTATAAGGTCAAATGGGTGCCTCTACATAATCCTTTTAATTTTTAATTTAATTATGAAACTTCTGAAAATATTATGAACTCTTGAAGAACTCACATGGAATTATTCCATATATAAAACAACACATTGTAGTTCTTATAAACATGGATTTGTGTTCCAAAACTCAAAATCAGTATTGTGTCATCAACAAAACATAAAATTTAAATTTACTAGTATAAATGACCCATTCCAAAAACCTAAGTTGATATAGAAAGAATATTGCTAAATGGAATGAATCAATGTATTATGACATATAGATCATGCACCAAAACTGTGTATAGATATTGGTAGACCCAACAACTGATGTAAAACCTATTTTTCGAAAATGTATGTTTAAGAAAAATATGTAAAATTGATTGTTGATTTAGTACCTGAAAATCTCGATTAATTGTGAAGTGGTTTTGGTAACATTATGGAAATAGTTATAACGAAACCCTAAAATATATCTCCATGGAAAACCCCATCAGAATGTTATGTTTAATAGAAACCATCCATGATAATGAAATTTATAAAATGTATGTAAACATTTATTTTCTAAATAGGATGTTGTTTGAGGATGTCTATATTGGACAACCTAAAGGGATTGTTATATTAAAGAGTGAAAATAAATAATATAGGATGTATATATCAATTTATGGATTAACGTAGGAATAAAAATCATTTAATTTTAATTTTGATGATTACATAATATAATTTGGTTCCATTATGAATGAAATTGATCTATGTGTCCATAAAGAGGATATTTTGAGTGAAATTATATTTCTACTTTTATATTATCATGGAATATTGTCAATTAGAAATGAAGTTGAAGTACTATAGTCCATGGGGACATGACTAAATAAATTCTTATAAAAAAGACATAGTTGTATAAAACTATATTTAATTTATTAAGAGTAATTGAGAAATATATCGTAGGATACATTCACTTTGTCAAAGTATATATATTGACAAGGTACTCAGAACATAAAATATAAAATAACATATGACATAAATGTTTCTAGTTTCATATGAAATTAATCTCTCTATAAAGATGGATCCATATAAATAGGAAAATATAGTCATTATGGGATTCATTAATGCATGATTCCATGGAGATCAAGATGATTGGAAGTAATAGTCTGGCTATGTTCTCTTCCAGAATAAATTTATTATGGCATGGATAATCATGATGATATTTTTGGTTATTGATTCTATAGAAAATCCTTGTGTATAGTGGATTTTGATGTAGCTATGTAATCCATTTGGATATGAAGACTTTTTTCTAATATTGTAATTATATCTAACAGTTCTGACATTTTTATAGTATATTATTATAATACTTTAATATTGTTTTTTCCAAGAATCACATGTCACACTAGAGTTAAATTAATAGAATTTTGTTATTTTACCCCTTAAAGAATTTTACTCAAAGATGTGAGGACATGATTCCTAGATTATCCATAGAGGATAATGTGGAATATCCCTTGACTAAATTCATGTTTAAATAGAATAATGATACTCATTTGATATGTAAGAAGTTTTGAATTGTTAGAAGTTGGATCCAGTGCATGTAAAACTGTTTTGAGTGGGTTCCCAAGACCTAACTTCTCTATGTTATTTAATTACCATTAAATTTATATATTTAGATATATACGTGTGTTCAGTCATATAATTATAGGATTTATACTTGTACATCCACTATACACATGTTTATGTCTTTATACTATGTGTCAAATGAAATGTTTATAGTAGTTATCAACTACAATTAGAACCCTAAGATATAATGATTGTAATCATAGATATATTTTATATATCCAAGATACATCATAATAATGAGACATGTATGATGTTTTTATATCATGTTTTGGAGGAACATAATCACTAATACTTCATCTCGTGAAGTCCCCACTCAATGATATTAAGTAGATGAGAACATGAGGACTTACCTGCCAAAAAGAACACCACATGTTTCAGCCATCATTTGTTATTTCTATCTTTAAACATGTGTACTAGTATCTATGATTTATATTATTTTCAATGAGTACCGTTTGATCACATAAATTTATGTAATAAAAAACCCTAGAATATAAGTCATAGAGAGGTAGCTTGTGTTGGGTGTGACATTGGTGTTATGTCATTGATCGACTTATTAGGATAGTATTTGTCAAATATCAGTTGATGAAGAGAGATTTTGTAGGCCTAGTATGACCCTAATAGTAGTAACGTTATTTAAATATATGGTAATGATATAGTAAGTTATGTCCATCCAGTAAGGTCATGAAATAGAGAAAGCATCAAAATTATGATGATTGAAGTGAAAATCAAACTTTAAGAGATATCATTAGATAGGGACATTATATTAAATAAATCATGTTTTTAGAAGGTAGTTGTGTATATGAAATTCATTATATCTTTAGGGGAAATTATGGGTTTCTATACACTTCACTTTTTCTTTGAGTAGGAATATTTGCAATCGAGATATGGACATAGAGGGCCACACATTAAGTGTATCTACATGTTCCACCGATTCAGATGAATTAGTGTTTATGACAATGTGGGACCCACAAATAAATTTTTGTGAACATCCGAGTATAATCAATCATAATTAGAATTAATTCAATTATGTAATTCAGGAATAGAATAAATATGATTGAATTTATTTTTCATGGCATTCATATGTTTTTGATAATAAAAGTGAATATTAAAAAATATAATGTTTTGTATTAAAAAATGAATTCAATGTTCATTAAATTAATGAGGTAGATATGAGTTAATGGTTTTTAATTAATCACATAAAATGTGAAATTTTTACAAGAGTGTGCTAAAATGATCATCAAATTTATAAAATGTTCAATTAAGTCATAAGTTTACATATTTGTTAAAAATTAATGTTATAACTTTCCTCAGACCAGATTGAAATTGTGGAAATTATACCCTGAGTATATAATTGAATTATAAACTTAGTAATAGTGTACTACAACATTTTAAAAAATTTCAATATATTATTTAAAATATCTTATGTTCTATTATATGAATCAAATGAAATAATATGGCTGGATCATTTTTCTTATCATGATCAAGTTCATGTTATTCACACAATTGAAGGGATTTTTTAAAGATCTCAGATATCCCATGATAGAACCTATGTATCGTTGATCAATTTTCTAGGATATTTGTTGCCCATTTAGATAATTTCTAGGATGCATAGACTAATATAATTGATCAATGAAATTTTGAATGTGTGGGAATAAAATTGGTGATTTAAAAAAAACATGGTACCCCTTAAGGTATTATTTTATTTTTTTTCTTATGGATTAAATTGGATTGCATGAAATTTATTGAAAAACCAAAAAAATATATTTTTGATAAATTTAATTTAAAATTAATCTAAACCCAAAATTTTAACTTTTCATTGTTTCATGCTTCCAATATGCCTCAGGTTCCTTCACTTTTATATTGATGGAAACTAAAAATTGATTACAGAATATATAAATGAAATATATTATCACCCATGATAACTCCTTCATCTAGAATTAATATTAACAAGGCTTTAAACAAACTAGATTTGTTATAATTCTTCTTAATTCAATACACCATAACCGTTTTCACTAATCTATTTCTCTAAAAAACATAATATTTCCTAAGACCTAAACTCCCATATCTGATGCTAAAACATTTTATATATATATATATATATTATAAAAAGTAAAAAATATATATATAGTTATTTATATAACCAAATATATTTTTCCTTCATGGTTTTGGAGGACTAGGAAAATTCCAAACAATATTTATTAGTTTTTAAAATTTATAAATAAAACAGCAATGTGGCATCTTTCACTCTATATCCATAAAATGAAAACAAACACCTTGGAACTTTAAAATATCATATATAAAACATATTGTAACCAGGGATGAGCATAAATGTACCATGTAAGTGGTTCTTAAACAAGGGGTAAAATCATTTTTTAAATACAATTTAAAATTACATCATAAAACAATTCATTTTATTTCATAATAAAAAACAAATGTTTTCATAAACATTTTCCCCAAATAATATTCTATGGTTTTCAATGAAATCATTAGAAAAATAATTTTTAAAACCCATTAAATGATATAATATTTTGAAAACAAATTTAGTTTTTAGAATTGGTAACTTATTAAATAAACATATATTTCTCATTAAAAATATTTTGTAAATATTAACTTTTTATTAAATAAAAGGATATTTGGGAAAACAATTCATGAGGGAAATAGTAGTATCACATTTAGGAAAATACCCCCATAAGGCCAAGGGATCTCTCCACATTCCTCATCATTAAATTTTATAACCTAATTTTATGTTTTATTTATGATAACATTTTTCAGGCCTACCGTTATAATTTAAATACATTAAAAAACATTCAAAAAAATTACTTTTGTATATTTATTTTTCATATTGAAAAGAAATTTTATTCAACATAATATTCACTGAGGATAATAAAATCACTGAATTTTATATATTTAGAGAAAGAATTTATAATCTCTTCATGAAATTTTAATCCAATGATTAAATAATAATTGAAGTATTTTTAATATCATCTATAACAAATAACCTTTACTATAATTATAAATAACATCTGTATGTTTTAAATGACTTTTTTTGCATTAAATGAAAAAAAATCTCACTTGGAATTTAGAAATAAAATATTGAAATTGCCACTTTTGGTGTAAAAAGAAATTGAATATTTATGTAAAAAAATATCCCCCATAATTAAGGGGTTTGAGGATAAATATAGACAAAAGCTATTTTATGTGTTAAATATAAACAAAGTTTCAGTATAAAAGATTTTTAAAAATATATTTTGAAATCGAATATGATAAAATTATTTCCATTACAAAAAATATTATTTTGAAAATACATCTCACTTTCTATTAATTAATTTTGAAAATAAATACATAGATGATTGAAAAATAATACTTTTACTTAAAGAAAATATTAATTTTCAAAATAAAACGCCATAAAATAATTGAAAATTAAAAATATATACATAGATGGTTGAAAATAAAATTATCCCTTAAATTAGTTAAGAAGATATTCTACTTCAAGGAATACTCATTTTTTCTGTCCCTCTCTCTTCTTCACCTATTCTCTCACATTATATCTCAAAACCCCAGACTATGAACTGGGTTTCTAGTTGAAAAACTCCTATGGAAATCCACATATATATTTCAATATCCCACTATTTAGTTATATATAACATTAAAAAAGGATTTAAAATGAATATATATATATAGCTATATATAGCTATTGGGATAACCATACAATATTGAGTGAGGTTCCAAAGGAAAATAAAAATAAATTCATGTTCTTGACCTATAGATCTCACAAGGAGTTATAATTAAGAATGATTTAATATATAATTTTATAGATATATAAAAAATGAAACAATTTGTAAAGGATCATGATATTAATTACGTCTTTTCAACTTATATTAGCTTATGAATTGGGTTAATATAAAAGAATTATAAATGATAATTTTGATTGATTGGATACCAAAGAATATAAATAAATTTTGGGTATATATATAAATATAATTCGTAACACTACTGGGTTACCTAAAAATTTAAAATTTTAACCCAATAATCTTTATTCTAACTGTAGGCACTCCTTTGGTAATTATTTAAAATACAATGATGTTGACTTGCAAGCATAATGCAACAAATGTGAAGATAACAACACCTATAGAATTTTGATACAAATTGTTACCGATTATTCATATATATATAAATATATATATCTTTCTGTGTTTGTGTGTGTTATAACACATTTCAATCATATTTAATGATCCTTTTATTTTGAATGTAGTTGTTGACACAATGAAATGTGTTCTATAAGCTTTTCTGTAGAGTGAAGATACAATTCTCACATAGACAACAAATGTCAAGTATGGGTAAAGATGTTTTCACCATAAAGGAAGAAGATGTGGGCTTTATTTCAATGTTCCAAATTAATACTCTATACCGATGTATAAGTGGAATGATTTCTTAATTCAAGAGGAGGCAGTGGATTTCTATGATCGATGATGAAAAGGTGTTGACACATTAAATTCAATTTCTGAGTTTCATTTGAGAAAACATGCTTTATTTTCCATCTAAAAAATTGTATATCTTTTTAAGACCTTTGATTTGAATGGTCACGGAGCCCAAACAGACTCACAGATCAAATGTTATGGAACTTAAAAGATGGATGAAATCTGCCCAAGGGGACTACGTGGAGGACCTACGTGGAAGACCTATGTGGAGGACCGACGCGGAAGACCGACGCGGAGGACCTATACAGAGAACCTATGTGATAAATGAATTTTGACACCCCTACTTGGAAGACCTATGTAACACCACGAGATTTTATGAAAAATATTTTTTTTAATTTCATTGATGTATTTTTTTGTACGCTACAACAAAAGAACCTTGCACTAAACACAACCCTGAATTGGTTTGAATTACACGCAATCACGACCTTTCTCGATATCGTGTGTTGTACGCAATACAAGGTTTCACTAAACAATGATATATTATTACAATATTAATATAAACTATCCTTTATGAATATTATTAAATAAATTTTGAATTTTATAACATTATTATTCATCTTACACATTTTTTAGAACATGGTATAAGAACAAAATAATTTTTTCGGGTAAAATAAGTATTTTTCAAAAAATGCAGTTTTGCCGCCTTGTGATGGCGCACCCATTTTAAATATAGTTTTTACAATGTTTATAAGTTAAATTTGAAAAAATAAAATTATTCTATGGAAACAGGATATTAAAATTTACTTTGGATAAACATTTCTTATTTTTCTGACAACTTTCAAAGTTTAATGAATATTAAAAACACACAATATTTTAATTAAAAACAACTTTTTTCATAATAATAATTTATATGGTTAAATTATAGTATTGAATGGTTTTAAAGTTTAAATAGAATATTTTTTTACCATTTAATATAATTTATGTCATTATCAATTATTTTACATTGAATTCATAGGTAAAATCATTTCAATCTTTTGCAATGTTTTAACTTTTTAAATTCATTTTCTTAATAGCGGGATTAATTTTAAATTAATTAGTGAAACTTATGTGTTTTGAATTTTAAAAAATTGATTCCATATTTGGAATCAGTAGGTCCAAATTATGTTAATAGGATACTTTTTATTTTTGGGCACTATGATTAGTAACTATGGTAATTTTTATTTCCATCAGTTAAAGATAAATAGGGTAATTAAGGGTAAACCAAAGATTATAAAATTACCCTAGCACATGACAAAATTATATTGGATGACTAAAAGTCGACCCATATCACCTAAGGGTCATATTAGATTTAGTTCATGGACTTTTGATGATGAAAATAATTTAATTATTATTATTACCAAAGAAGGGGACAACATGTCACTCTCTTAAATCTTATAAGTATAATAATTTTAATTTAGTGATTATCTTCTTGACGCATTGAACATGAATATTCTACAGAAATATAACAACATTACCTACATCATATGAATTTATTTAGAATTTTTAGGGATTAAATAATTATCATTAATGGTGGCACAATAGTGATGCAGAAATTGTTTATTTAGTGAAAAATCAATAATATAGTTTTTCCTAAAATAACAATAACTATTTAAAAGAACCTGAAACTTGACAAAAAATTATTTTTCAAGTACATATATACCCTAATCATCCTAGAGTCGATTTGTGGACCATTTAGAGCCTTATAAATCCGATTATGACATTTATATTATTTTATTTTAAATGATGTCAAAGATGTGGCCTTGATAATTTAATAAATATAACAATTTAAATGATTTGACTTTAAGATGATAAATTCATGTAAGAATATTATTATGAAAGGTATTATATTTATATTAATTATAGGATTTTATTTTAAAATTTTATGTAAAAAATACATATATTAAATAATTGTACACAAATGTTGTAGTAATTATTTGTTTAAGAGATATACAAAATAAAAGGTTTTAAAAATATTGAAATAAATATTATATGAACTATATAATGTTATCCACTAATTTTATAGATAAATATGACATGTTATAAATCTATTCAAGATTATAGTTTGAACATGTCTTATGTATATTGTTTTTTTAAAATTCCAACAAATTTGTAGTGTCAAAATTAATACTATTGTTATTTTATAAAAATTACATATTATAAAATTTTTTAAAAATTAAATAAAAATTTAAAAATTATAAATTAAAATTTATATAGTTTAAAATGTCATAAATTATCTAATTATGGAAATTAAAAACACATAAGTGATTATTTATAACCTTTTAAAATTTAGAATTTTATTACCACAAATAAAATTAAATAGATTAAATAAGGATAAATCAAAATGATAAGGATTCAAATAAGATCAAAACTTGTATAAATTTGATTGGTTGATGAGATTACAACCTTATATCATCTAATCTTCGAATTGAGTCATATTTGGGGGTTTTTATATGAGTTTTGAATTTATATTAAACTAATATTTTTGAGGATTCAAAAGGTTCCCCTCTCCTCCCTTATAAAAGGTCACCTCCTCCCTCTCCTCATCACACCATTTTGAGCCTTAAATCTCAGCCAACCTCTGCCCATTTCACTTACCCACTTCCCTAGAAACCGTATAGAGGTACTAGTCTTCTCAAAAGAACAACTCTAGTGCCCTAATAGGAAGTTCAAAGGAGGCACTTCGAGAAAGAAGAGTTTCGGATACGTACGAAGCAAATCGGACCTAAGGTAAGGGATAATTATTCTAATATCATTCTTATCCGAGATTGTTTATTCGTATGTATTTACTAGGGTTATGATTATTACCCATGTTCATATGTTCTATAAATGTTTTCATAAAATGTTCACTTTTATTCCATGTATGTTTAAAGTCATTTTTACACCTTTTTACTTTTACAACATCATATGGAAGGAATCTTTCTTTTGTTTACCATACGAGTTACTTTATGAATTTTCTGACAAAAGTACGAGGAGAATGTTTTTATTAACTTATATGACATGAAAATATTTTTACGGTTTTCATGACGCCTTATTTTCATGATAAAAACTCTACAATATTTCATGATTATTTTCAAAAAAATCCATTTCTTTTAAAATTGAATGGCATTTTGTGAAAATAAAATGATTTTCAAGATGAAATGATATTTTCCTCAAGAATTCATTTAATGTGCTTTATCAAAACCATTTTCCATCTATGATGACATTATTTCATATGTGTATGTTTCAAGTATAATGTCTCTATGATTTATATGGGTTCACTTCTCTTATGTTGAAATGATATCCATTTGTTTTATATGGATTATTTTATGATGGAATGATGTTTATGAAACCCCATTTATTCATTGGGTTATGATGAATGATTTATGATTGTTTTGTGGAACACGTAAAAATGATTTCAACATGAGATGGGTGGGACCTATATCTCCCTCCAATGCATTGGGTAAAGATTTATATATCATGAGATATGCATGGATGAAATGAAAAGTAAATCCAGTTTAGTAATTTAGGGATGGAATGGCACGTTAAACCAGTTTAGTAAGGGACTGTGTCTACTAAGATGGTCTTGGAAGCAATGCCTTGGAAACTATGGAAATCATATCATGTTTTTAATGTTTTTACACAATTACAAGTTTTATTTCCAAGCTATTTTTCACTGATTGATGTTCCATTATGATCTATGCCTTACGGACTGCCATGTTTTATGTCACTGCTCAAGATTTCGATGTTTAATAATTATGTTAATGTTTTAATGTTCAAATGTATATGGTTTGTTTTATTTTCTCCATGATTACCCTTACTGAGCATTTGATCTCACCCTTTATATGTTTTCTTTTCCCTAGGATATAATGAAATTTTTTAGGTAAGGAAAAAAACGACAATATCTTTATGGGAGATATTGAACTCTCACCATGATTAGAAGATTATAGCCCGAGTTTCCAAAGACACTAAACTATTATGGTCCTTTGGTGTTTATTTTTGTTATGTATTAAGTATTCTGCAAAATTAATGGAATGTCCATGTACGTCATGCTATGGGTCTCTACAGTTGGTATCAGAGGAAAGGTTTAGTTAACCTTTGGAAACTAGGATGCAAAATCTTTAGTGATATCCCTAGAGATATTTCTAAGGTATGTCTATGGATGTCCCTAAGGATAATTATATGTATAGGTTATAGTCCTATTATTACAGTAACAATCTTATAATTTAACCTAAGATATTAGATTTTGAAGGTACTTCCCCTTCATTATGATTATTTCCTATCAGATTATTCTTTTTGGGTTTTAGAAAATGGCTGGAAACAGGAAGATTCATGATAATAGAGGATATGATGGAAAGTGGAATTATATTCTTCATGAGCAACCAAATGAAACTGGATTTGGAATTAAAAACATAATTATTATGACTAATCAGCAATGTCATAATATGATCAATAATTTCAACATTGGTAAGTATCACAACTCATCTAATGAGAGAAAGATGGAGTTTAAAGATGCTCATAGAGGAAAAAATGTTCAATTTCCCACATGTAAATCATGTGGGAAGAGGCATCATAGAGAATGTTTCAAAGGAACTAGTAGATGCTTTGGGTGTGGAAATGAAGGACACAAAGCTAGTAAGTGAAAAAGAAAAGTTTCAGTTAACACCATGGAAAAGGATAATTGTATTGCTCCGACATCAACGACGATTAAATGTTTTAAATGTGGAATGTATGAGCATTATGCAAACCAATTCCCTTAGGGAAATTCTTATGAAGAGAATCAGCATGGTCATCTGGGTAGTATTTATATTGATGATGATGAAGTGACTACAAATGATATGTGAGATGAAAGAATTGTTCAAGATCAGTCAATGGTTTAAGAAGGTAGTGGAATGATTACATGATTATCAGGAGTAATGTTGTATAAGTAATCTCATGGTATTATGGAATAATGAGACATCTAAGGATAGTTACACTATTGTTTTTCCATATGTTTTTGAAAGTATATCTTTAATGGTACCGGTAACCATGAAAGGTTATTCAGATATTTTTGAAAAGCACCTAATATGGGCATAATGGTGGGATAAAGAGATAATGAGATGCTTGATAGTATTATTGAGCTCATGACTTTTTTAAGGACAATGTGATATCATGGTTTGAGTATATATAATTTTGGGGATTTTGGTATGTGGAAGGAGTTAAATTTTGATTGCATTCATGTTTTCACTATGGTTCAATGGTAATTTATGTTTCAAGAGAATAAATGATTAAGGTATTCACATGTTTGTAATGTGACCAACAAGATATATCGTATGATATATGGGGGATAAATGATGGTATTCACATGATCGGTATATGACATTTCTAGTAATTATTTTCATTATACTATGAGCTTGGGTAGAAGTAATTTAGATAAGCCTAAAGATTAGAATTAATTGTGTTGGACATAAGTTAGTATTATATAAGGCTAGATCCTTTTTTCGATATTATTGATGGAATGTTATAATAGTGTAGTTTAAGAAAAGGGGAAACATGCAGAATGGGCGACAACCCGTTGCGACGGACATGGCTGTGGGAATCGAACCCACAAATGAAGTGCAACATGCCTTTATTGCCTACCACTAGCCTATAGGAAGTCCCTGGTTAGTAGAAGCTAGTTTTATTATATTAAGAGGTGTGATTTATGATGTATAAGTCCACTTTTGGAACTATATATGATTAATATCACTATATATAGAATTATTTTTATTTAATAAATTTTATAATCCTATTGTTTGAGACAGATGGAATGACCAGTCATTCTATCATATGATCTGCTAACACTTCACGGAAGACAAATTCCACTTCATTTCATTAAGAGATGACATGGAAATTGTTAATGGAAAAAAAACAGTAAGATTGTACCAAAATCAAGTAATTATTTCCCTTAAAAGATTCTTCAACTTTAGGGAAATGATCTTGAATACAAAAAAAATGTTTTCCTAGTGTCCTTATATCCGATGAATCAGATGGTACCTTAAATCATCACAAATTTATGGCTTTGTGATTGTTGGCTTTTTCATAGCCATGTTCTCTACCACTCTCCATCAGAACATGATGGTTAGATTTCTCTTCCAAATCCATATTTTCTCCTATGTTCTCCTATGTGGAACCCTAGTGATTAGATAATTTGGGTAACTGTTATGTTTCATAATTATTTTTTAAAGATAGGTTTTGGTATTCCTTTGTACGTTGTGGGTTTCTATTAATGAAACATTTGAGTAGTAAACCATTTATAACCCTGACGAATTTCGAGGGCGAAATTCATTTCAAGGGGGGTAGAATGTAACACAACGAGATTTTGTGAAAAATATTATTTTTAATTTCATTGATGACTTGTGTTGTACGCTACACCAAAAGGATCTTGCACTACACATAACCATGACTTGGCTTGCATTACATGCAATCGCGACCTTCCTCGAAAGCATGTGTTGTACGCAATACCGGGTTTCACTAAACAATGACATATTATTATAATATTATTATGAATTAGCCGCTATGAATAGTATTCAATAAATTTTGAATTTTATAACATAATTATTCATCTTACACGTTTTCTAGAACATGGTATAAGAACAAAATAATTTTTCGGGTAAAATAAGTATTTTTCAAAAAATGCAGTTTTGCCGCCTTTTGATGGCACACCCACATTAAATCTAGTTTTGGACACATTTATAAGTTCAACTTGACAAAATAAAATTCTTCTATGGAATCAGAATATTAAAATTTACTTTGGATAAACTTTTCATATTATTCTGACAACATTCATATTTTAAGGAATAGTAAAAATGCGCTATATTTTAATTATAAACAACTTTTTTCATCGTAATAATTTATATTGTTAAATTATAATATTGAATGGTTTTTTAATTATAAATAGAATATATTTTTACAATTTAATATAATGTATTCTATTAGCATTTATCTTACATTGAATTTATAGGTAAAATCATTTTAATCTTTTGCAATGTTTTAACTTTTAAAACTCATATTCTTAATAACAGGATTAATTTTAAATTAATTACTACAACTTCTGTGTTTTGAATTTTAAAAAATCGATATCATATTTGGAATCAGTATGTAAAATTATGTTAATAGGATACTTTTTATTTATGGGCACTATGAATAGTAACTACGGTAATTTTTATTTACTTCAATTATAGATAAATCAGGTAATTAAAGGTAAACCCAAGACTATAAAATTACCCTAACACATGGAAAAATTTTATTAGATGACTAAAAGTAGACCCATATCACCTAAGGGTCGGATTAGATTTATTTTATGGACATTTGACCATGAAAATAATGTAATTATTATTAATACCAAAGAAAGTGACAACATGTCACTCTCTTAAATATTATACGTATAATAATTTTAATTTTGTGATAAACTTCATGAAACATCTAACATGAATATTATCCAGAAATCTAAAAACATTATCTACATCATATGAAATTATTTATAATTTTTAGGTATTAAATAATTATCATTAATGGTGACACAATAGTGATGCAAAAATTGTTTATTTAGTGAAAAATCATAAATATAGTTTTTATTAAAATAACAATACCTATCTAAAAGACCATAAACTTGAAAAAAAATTATTGGTCGAGTATATATATACCATAATCATCCAAGGGTCGATTTTGGGACCATTTAGAGCCTTATAAATCCGATTATGACATTTATATTATTTTATTTTAAATGATGTCAAAGATGTGACCTTGATAATTTAATAAATATAACAATTTAAATGTTTTTATTTTATGATGATAATTTATTTTAAGAATATTTTTATGAATTGTATTATATTTATCTTCATCATAGGATTTTGTTTTAAACTTTTATGCAATCGATAAGTATATTAACTAATTATACAAAAATGATGTAGTAATTATTTTT
Source organism: Viscum album (assembly GCA_963277665.1). Taxonomy (NCBI): domain Eukaryota; kingdom Viridiplantae; phylum Streptophyta; class Magnoliopsida; order Santalales; family Viscaceae; genus Viscum; species Viscum album. Next base: position 837,996,619 of record OY728134.1, on the reverse strand, counting down.
TAAGAGATATACCAAATAAAAGGTTTTAAAAATATTGAAATAAATATTATATGAACTATATAATGTTATCCACTAATTTTCTAGATAAATATGACATGTTATGAATCTATTATAGATTTTAGTATGAAAATATCTTCTGTATATATATATTTTTAAATTCAAACAAATTCATAGTGTAAAAATTGACACTATTGTTATTTTATAAAAATTACATATTATAAAATAGTTAAAAATTAAATAAAAATTTAGAAATTATAAATTAATATTTATATAGTCGACAATGTCCTTAAGTATCCAATTATGGAAATTAACAACACATAAGCGATTATTTATAACCTTTTAAAATTTAGAATTTTATTACCACAAATAAAATTAAATAGATTAAGTAAGGATAAATAAAAATGATAAGGTTTAAAATAAGATCAAAACATGTCTAAATTTTATTGGTTGATGATATTACAACCCTATATCATCTAATATTAGAATTGTGTCATTTCGGCTGTTTTTATTTGAGGTTTAAATTTATATTAAACTAATATTTTTTAGGATTCCAAAGGTGCCCCTCTCCTCCCTTATAAAAGGGCACCTCCTCCCTCTCCTCCTCACACCATTTTGAGCCTTAAATCTTGGCCAACCTCTACCCATTTCACTTACACACTTCCCTAGAAACCTTATAGAGGTACTAGTATTCTCAAAATACCAACTCTAGTGACCTAATAGGAAGTTCAAATAAGGCACTTCAAGAAAGAGGAGGTTCAGATACATACGAAGCATATCAGACCTAAGGTAAGGGATAATTATTCCAATCTCATTCTTATCTGAGATTGTTTATTCGTAACTATTTATTAGTGTTATGTTTATTATCCATGTTCATATGCTCTCAAAATATTTTCATAAAATGATTACTTTTATTCCATGTATGTTTAAAGTCATTTTACCCCCTTTTTACTTTTACTGCATCGTATGGAAGGAATTATTCTTTTATTTACCATACTAGGTTCTTTTGGACATTTCCAAGAAAGTATGATGAGATTGCTTTTTTTAACTTATATGGAATGAATTTGTTTTTTACATTTTTCATAACGCCTTATTTTCATGATGTTTACTCTACATGATTTCATGCCGATTTTCAAAAAATATCCTTTTCTTTTAAAATTGAATGGAATTTTGTGAAAATAAAATGATTTTCAAGAAGAAACGATACATTCCTTAAGAATTCATTTCAAGTGCTTTATCAAAACCATTTTACATCTATGATGACATTATTTCATATGTGTATCTTTCAAGTATAATGTCTCTATGATTTATATGGTTTCACTTATCTTATGATGAAATGATATCCATTTGTTTTATTTTGATTATGTTATGATGGAATGATGTTTATGAAACCCAATTTATTCTTTGGGTTATGATGAATGATTTATGATTTTTTTGTGGAACACGTAAGAATGATTTCAATATGAGATGGGTGGGACCTATATCTCCCTCCAATGCATTGGGTAAAGATTTATATCTCATGAGATAGACATGACTGAAATGACAAGTAAATTCAGTTCAGTAATTCAGGGCTGGAATGTCAAGTAAACCTAGTTCAGTAAGGTACATTGTCCACTATGATGGTCTTGGAATAAATGCCTTGGCTACAAATGAAATCATATCATGTACTTAATGTTTTTCCACAATTACATGTTTTATTTCCAAGCTATTTTATCATGATTGATATTCCATTATGATATATGCCTTACGTACTACCATGTTTTATGTCACTACTCAAGATTTCAATGTTTAAACATTATGTTCATGTTTTTATGTCCAAATATATATGGTTTGTTTTATTTTTCCATCATTACCCTTACTGAGCATTTGAGTTCACCCTTTATATGTTTTCTTTTACCCAGGATATAAAGAAAGGTTTTAGGTAAGGGAAAAAAGGGAAGATCTTTATGGGATATATTGAAGATCTTTCACCATTATTCGAAAATTATTGTCTGATTTTCCAAAGACACTAAACTATTACGGTCCTTTGGTGTCTATTTTTGTTATGTATTAAGTATTCTAAAAATGTAATGTAATGTCCATATACGTCATGCTTTGGGTCTCTACAACCTATGCGGAGGACCTACGCTATAAGGACCTATAGGGAAACATCTATTTGACCAGGTCCCATTTATGACTATAAATAGGACCCTTGGGCTCCCCATTTAAAAGACGGAAAACATTGTATGAAGTCCTGAAGATCCCGTTGTGTAGATCCTTCACCAAGATCCACCAAAATTTCTCAGGTAGCTCCTTAAAACATGGTAGATGAGAAAATTAAATGGGTAAATGGGGTTTAAAGTCCCATCATGGTCTAGAACACATGGGGCTATGCGTAGCACCTTTACGGAGCACCTACATAGAGCACCTGCATGGAGCACCTGCGCGATACACCTTCACAACGCACCTTTGTGACGCACCATCCCATGGCACCTACACAGAGCACCTATGTAGAAGACTTGTGCGACACACCATGGTGAAGATCTTGTGCATCCATGATGGTTCGTACAGATTCCTTCACAGATCCAGATGAAGAATGGAGAGTCACACATTGAACATTTCAGGTTTGGTTGACGACATCTTCAATTGCGACCTCTATGTTGTACGACTTCTAGCCTTGGAATACCATGCTTCGAGTCACTCAATCACACTTAATGGAGTGCCTTGAGTAGAATTACGCCCCTTGGTTCTTTTCACATGTTATGAGTTTGGACTCTCTTTATGTATTCAACAATACCTTGAGATGATATAATTCTCATGAAATACCTCAAACCACATCACCTGACTCCTATGTCAGGTTAATTCCCAAATGGGGATCCTCTTAAAGATTAAAACCCAACCAATTCCCAAGTGGGAATCCTCTTTATGATTAAGCCCCAACCAATCTAAAATGGGAAACCATCCTGGGGTATGCCCCTAACCTTCATCCCTTCTTTCGTTCATTAAATGCGTGTCCAATGTAAAGTGAATAGAGGGATGTCTTATCACCTCTTCCTCTTCCTGGGTCGCATCGACCTTGCCCACCCTCGCTGCCATAGGTGCATCCTCTTCCACTAGCGGAGGAGGAAAAGTGCATGTGTCATTGTTGAAATATTTTACATCCTCTTGTTTCTCCCATCGAGCATGAATCATGTGGGCTTATAGATTCGTGATGATTGAAACATGTGCACAAACACTAACAATGAAATGAAATACGAGAACTCTAATTCCTACCACAATCAGGATACATAGGAAGCCTTCTAAGGTCTTGAGCTCACTGTATGTACTCTTCAGGAATCCAACCCTAATTCCCCTAATTTGGGATTCCTCCTTAGGAATAATCCCTAAATTAAATCATCAAATCAACAAGGAATCATTTTTCGGAAGTAAGCCCAAACTCATTTCTCTAAAATGAATATACTCTCCTATGAGACTTATCAAACTACATGGTCTTTGATTCTCAACTATAAGGGATATGTAGGAATCCTCTTTGAGGATCAAAACCAATAACTTAAATCAACTCTGTTCTCTTTGGGCTATATTCTCAGCAGGGTCTGATCCAACATGGAAAACCATATACATTCCATGTTCCTTGGGCTGCTTCAGTATAATTCCCATGCTAGATTTTGACTAAGCAACTTCCATATATATTTTCATACAACATTACATTAAACTGTGTGGCTATTTCCTTATCACATGACCTTAAAAGGTATGATGTGTCCCATTTAGTGGAACCGAACTATGATGGTTCTTATTCCTTTTAAAATGATACTTAGGTAGCCTATTTTATGTGAATGATCCCAAGATTAAACCAAACCTTTGTCTCCCTGGATGACAATAAATTCAAGAGTGCCCCACTGAGTGGCTTAAAAAACCAGTATCTTCGTAATGATGATTAAGAGATTCTCAAAGTAGTATATGAGAGGATAACATTGATAGAGAACCTCAAATACATATATTTGATTTAAAACTCTTAACATTATATATATGTCATTGAAAATTACAAGAGATTTTTATGATATACATGGTGAATTAATAAGGATTCATGAAAATATCATAAATTTACAATGAGAGTCTCGGAGTAGACAACAATTCCCCACAAAAGGGTATGATGAGTCCGACCTCCCATCCTATTGACCAATGTACTTTCCTATGTATCATGAATTTCAAAATAAATGACCTCTTGACTCTGGAATGAAGGTCCTCTTTGGATAAAGAACTATTGCATGTTTCTGGTTCCATAAGTAAATCTAATGGAAACCGTCTTGAAGAAGTGATTCTTTAAACTAGAACACACGTTTTTAGGACCTATGAAACAAAAATAGTGAACCCATCATCACTCCATAACCAAGTTAATGATGTTACCCACTTTATTAGGCCCCTATAAATTGATAAAGGAAGTCCATACAAAGGAATAAGCTATGCATGTATCCATATAAAAAGAAGTTTCTTTAGTGGATTTTGTTGTGGATTTTTAGTTGTTTCTAAAAATTCCATTAACTTCAAAATGGATTTCTTCATGAAAACATCAGTGAACATCCCGACTGATGCTCAAGATGGATCCCCATCCATGGGAATGACATCATCACCAATCCATCATCTTCAAAGCTGGGTCTATAATGTGATGGTAAAGGAATATCTCTGGAATGGTACAATCTCGACTTTGTAGGCTACTCGATATGCCCTCCAGGTCAATAAAAATCTTCAATCATGTGGCCAACAATGACCAATGATCAAGAATTTGATGGTTCCAAACACCGTCTTCAACCATTTCATGTCCTTATCCTTGGAATACAACAATAAATACCTCCCATACCACATAGAGGTGGAACAATTTGTTACTTAGGGACTCAATTCAAGAATGTAGGGGTCCAACTTGAGGACTCCCAACAGCAATTGTTGCCAGCAGAATCATACACCTATTTACAATCACAAATTCAGTCAGCAGTCTCATCTGCAAGTATTGAAGGAAGTTCATCAACCATACTTGATGGGAAATAACCAGTAGGGACATACACCTACCAATTTTTATCAAGTCTTCCAATATCCACATTTGGTATAACCCAGAGAAGTCAGTCAGAAAGCTCCAATGACAAATCTAGGGCAAACTCAACTCTATGACCCCATGATTGTGTACATCCAATACCCATTGACAGAGAACAGAGGAAAAGATCCGACACATACACCTAATCCATATACAGAATGGACGTATATTCTCTTTCCAACTATTGATTTCTGCAAACACGTCTTATAAACGGTGAAAGGGAAAACACAAATGCCTACCCATATTCTAGAATCATGTTACACTACCACAAAACTGGGAAAGGCATGCACCTGCCTTTATCAGCGCTAACGAAAAAGCGCTGATAAAGGGGAAGACCTTTATCAGCGCTTTTGTTCGAACTGATAAAGGTTTTATTTATCAGTGCTTTTCATTTTAGTGCTAATAAATACATCCTTTATCATCACTTTTTACTAGCGCTGATAAAAGCTCACACAGATTTGTTAAAAACACATGGGTCCTCTTCCTCCTCCCTGCACCCGATCAAGCTCTCACGGAAGCCCTCCTCTGCACCACTACCACCGCCTCCTCCTCCTTCGCCACGACCGCCACCTCCTCCTACTCCTCCTCCTCTGTCCGCCTCCTCCTCCTCCGGCCGCCGCCTCCTCCTTCTCCTCCTCCTCCGGCCACCGCCTCCTCCTCCGGCCGTCGCCTCCTCCTTCTTGTCCTCCTCCGGCCACCACCTCCTCCTCCTCCTCTGCTCCTCCTCCTCCTCCTCCTCCTCCACCGCAGCCTCGTCCTCCTCCTCCTCCACCAGTGCTTCCTCCTCCTCCTCCTAGTCCGCTGCCTCATCCTCCTCCTCCACCGGCGCCTCCTCCTCCTCCTCCTCTGCTTACTCTACTGCCTCCTCCTCCCCCACGGTTTGAGAGGTGCCTCAAGTACTCAGGTGAGTCTTACAAGCTTTATTTTAGTTTTATATGAAGTATTTTGGAGATTTTTCAAATGAAACAGGGTTTTGAGTTCATATTTTTTGAGAAACAATGTAGAACCTTGAGCATGAAGAGGTTTTCAGTCCTCTTTCTAAATCACATAGTTGTCTTTCATGGTTAGTGAAGGTTAACCATGGGATATCTTAGAGGAAACCATGTGAGGTGGATTTTAGTTAGGGATTAACATACCATTTTTTCATGATTTCATACAAAACATGTGAAATTTTGTAGATTGAGGTAGTTCCAATTTACATAATTAATGCATAGTTTGGTAAACTATGTTGACCAAATATTTGAAGGGGTTTTCTTGTACAGGGCCACCACATTATTAATATGTGGTTTGCAAAATTGTGTAGAACATTAAAATTATATTTTCATCTTTTTCCCTCTGAAATTCCAATAGGGGAAGCCCCCATTTCTCATCCTCCCTCTTATACAATGCCCAATCGACCCACCCCCTTATTCCTCTTTGATTCCCCTTTCTATGGGGAGTTTTTTAGTGGATTTATTCAACAATTCTAAGTGATTTCACTATCTTCCTTACCATTTTATTCTTTATATTTAGTTTCTATTGATTTTTTATTTATCTAGATTATGTTTTAATTGGTGATTCAACTAGAGAACGGTGGTATCATATTGATTTGATGGGGGTGTTTTCCTACCTCATGTATAAGAGGCATCGTGATTGTATCTGCAAGTCACCAATCATTATGAAGTATTTGTGTTTCCTTTTGTAGTTTTCATGGATATTGGATCAAATTATATAATGTTGTCTATGGATTTGGTTCTGATGGTTGGGTATTTTATCTAAGATGGCACTAATATCCCACTTCAGATATTATATGGATTTTTGGTCTTGGTTCTAACATGAAAAGTCCACAAGATGAGTTTCTAGTGAATATAACTAATTTAAATTTATTTGGATAATTAATTATAAATGTTATAATTTAATAATTTTGGTTTTTTGGAGAGAGGAAGGAGCTATATTGATGAGTTGATCTTGGGGTAGACATTGGACGAGGCTTAGCGAGCCTAGGAAAAGTTTTCAACTTGGAATTAAAATATTAGAAACATATAAAATAGGAATGTGGTCCTTGTAATTTTTTTATGGATTTATAAATTCCTCAATGGGTGTTATTAGAGTGAGTGTGACTTAGAGGACCCTGTTAGGGGGAACCTGGAGACCTCTTAGAATACATTCTGTGACTTTTATGTATTTGTTCCAATAGGCCACACATGGAACTAGTGATACATCAAAGCCCTTGGCCTTATTGAATTGAACCTAAAGTGTGTGAACATCCCCCTTGGGGATGTGACTACTTGGGTGGGTATAAATTTGTAAGGTTGTTGATAGGCTGGATATGCAGACTGACCCAGAAAAAACCTATATATTGAAATGGGACATGAGCCGTCTCTTTAGACTATTTATAGTATGGAATATCACCATGTAAATATTATGAGGCTATACCATGTAAGAAACTGATAAATAATATGATTCTCTCATGCGATGAGTGTTTCACTACATCATGTGCTTCTGTTGGATGGTGACGTTGCAATGATGGTCTTCATTCTTAACAGCTTATTGATCCAAACCTTTAATGGTTTTCCTTTCAAAACATTGGTTTTAATGTATTAAGGTGTTTCTTATGTTTCATTTCAGCCCTTCATTTTAAAATAACAACTGTATAACAGCATGAATAACATAACTCAAGTTTATAGAGAAGAAAATTTATGAAGGCATTGGATTCCCTTCGAGCCAAATGGATTTGTGTTGTCCCCATGGATAGTAAAACCCCTTTTGGAGATCATGGAATAGTTGATAATAAGTTGTTTGGATCATTCATTGCTTCTAGATATTTTTCCAGATTTTCCTTGGTGTTTTTGGTTTATACTTCTCTCAATCCCTACTGGTGTAAGTTCTTTTCACCTTTTGTTTGAACTTATACTCTTTTTTTAATTGAGTCCTTTGGGGCATGAATTATGTAACGCCCCGACCCTAGTTACCCAGAGTCGGTGCATTATTACATAACATTGGCATGATCACAAGAAAGATCAAATCTCGAAAGACCGATTGGTTTAGTAGCCTTGGAAACACTAGATATATTCATAAGTTTTACATTACATCATAAAATGAAAAACTAATACAACAACATAATGTTTCCACAATCCACACTATTAACCCCTCATAAAATCCCTGCAGGTCATTCATAACTTACTTCTTCACATCCTGGGAAAAATAAAACATAGAAAAGGGGTGAGCTCAAATGCCCAGTAAGGATAACAATATAGCAGAAACTTTCATAAATACGAATAAACATTTAAGGCAATGCATTACTAAAACAAAAGCCTTTTAAACTTGAACTTCAACATAGTATGGCAAAAGTAAAAATGAAATAATGCCATTTACTTATTCACAAGGATATTCTACTAATCGAATAATCACATGCAAAAATCAATAACCACTTTCATAATGTTGGAATGCATAATGCCAGACTATCATAACCACATAGTCAAGGCCTCATGCCAAGACTACAAATAAGATTTTGTCAAGGCCTTGTGCCAAGACACTAGTTTGTCTCATGAGACCTACCGATGCATCGAGGAGCTACAGCGGGCTCCACCCGTCACTTATTAAGTCCAATGCATTCCCATATGAAAAGGTTTAAACATAACATAAACATTCGTATTAAAACTAGCATACGAAATGTCAATAATTTCACCATAAACTATGAATGGTATAAAAATAGCACATCTACAGTCAAACATATCACAAAACCTTCAATACAATATAGAAGTTTTGTATCATAATAAATCAACTTCAAATAATCTTAAAATTCATCAAAGGATGTTGACATAGATGAAATCAAAATTCTTTTTAAAGAAATATCTCCTTTTATTTTGAAATCATTTAAGATCCATATAAAATAAAACATTTTCTTTGAAAATATTCTTATAAGCTTGTAAGGGAATCTTTGAAGATTTTATAATGGCGGAAAATAGCCGCAGCCACCGTATAAGTTAAAAAAAACATTCTTACCTTAATTCTGTCGAAAAGGTTAAAAAGGACCTTGTTTTGAAAACGACCGAAAGATTCCTTTATAAACCACTTATAAAAGTCAAAAAGGGTATAAATGACTTTAACTCATATTCTAGTAAATAGTAAAAATGTTTTGAAATGTATTTTTAAGAAACATGGATGTGGATGATAAAGAGATCCCAGTAGATTATTACGTATAAACAACCTCGGATAATGAAGAGATTGTGAAATAACCCTTACCTTGTACTTTTCCTTGGTTGGGGTAGGTTAACCTCCTGTATAATGGTGAAATAATTGTTATTAAATTGTACAAGAATCATATACATTAATATGATATCATATATGATCTTTTAACATTGCTTTATTAATAATATCTTAGTATTATCGTCGTTTCGGGTGATAATCGATTCGTTCTTCTTAAATGTTTGGTTACGTAAGACATGTTTGTAATGGATAGATTATATCTTATTCATAATCAGAATGATATTAACATTATTTTTAACCCTAAAATGAGAATAATACTTGAATTGATATGATGGAGAACGAATCTTATCGCGTTCGTGGAGACGGTAGTCCGTACGTACGCACGAACGCTACTTCCATTTAATTTTTATTTTAAAAGAATCAAATCCAAATGATACATAGGTATATTACTATTCCAGTATAATATAATATTTTATATATGTTACTTAAGTTCATTAACACCATCCTTTATACGTTCCATGTGTGGTATGAACGAGTCATATCATTTTAAGGGGGCGGTAGTCCGCACTTCCTCAAATGAAATTATCGTATGTATATACAACATGAAACGAATAATGGAATGAAATAAAATGGAATTACAGAAGCTTATATATAAAATATATATCATTAATATCATATTTAATTACAGTTCCATCATAATGGCCACCATGAGAGGTGGTAAGATGTATTTGAACAATCATCGTTTCGTGAGGCGTTAGTTTGCCATCCACAGAAACATTATGTTCATCATCCATTAGATGGAGTTGTGTGTATGTGTAGTTTGAATCCTTCTTATAAAAACATCCTAGTATATTTAGGATACTGGTGTTGTTACAAAAGAAAGGAAATAAAAAGATTTTGGGGGTTGGAGAACCAAAATAAATGAAAATACTTTAAGAGAAATTGTTACCTTTAATTTAGGTAACTCACTTTGGTTGGAACCAAAGGACTTCTTGAAATGCTTTCTGCCTAAGGGGAAGCTTCAAGGAGGAGGAGAGGGATGTGGGGAGCTTAGTTGGGCAGAGTTTGGACGAGCCAAGTGGCTTGAGAGGTGTGAGGAAAAGAGAAGGAGGAGTGCCCTTTTATAAGAGGGGTGAGGGGCACCTTTGGAAAAGCTAGAAATATTAATTTATAATAAATTCATATTCCGTTTCCAATGGCTCCAAAGTTGACTATTCAAAGGCTAATGTGGGGATAGGTCGAAAACCACTCAACCAATAGAATTTAGACAGGTTTGGGTACTTATAATAACCTTATCTTTAAGTATTAACTCTAAGTTAATTAGTTTCACTTTTACAATGTCTCTTTGTATTTTTATATAATTTGGTTAATAAACTTACTATATACATCCAAGAGACCCCCAAGTGGTCCATTAATGATGAACCTATCCTGATATAAGTCTCTTGGCCTAACCTTGGATTTTTAGGAATTTAATATCAATTAATAATATAATATTTGTTTTAAGAACTCTTTTATGTCAATTTTGACACTATTCAATAGTTGATTTTTGTGAAACTCATAACAGATTGATTACTTCGAACAAAGTCAATTAAATCAATCCTAATATATCATATTATCCTAGAAAATTATTTTAATTCATTAAAAGTTTCATATTATATTTTTTTGGTTATTTATAATATCAATTATTTTAATTTTTCACTATTATAGTAATTACTGCATCATCATTGTGTCATATATAAAATAAATTATTTAATGTCTAAAAATTATAAATAAAATATCATTATGTATTAAATCTTTTTATCTTTCTAATGAATATTTATAATCTAAAATCCAACATATATAACCCTATGTAACAATTGTTTTGCTAAAAGATATATGCTTGTGTCATTTTTGTATTCATTTTAACTTAATTAAAATAAAGTGTCATTATCACTTACAAGTGGATCCATGGGGTCCCAAAATTGACAAAAAGATGCCCATGGTCGACCATGTATCAACCAATAGGGTTAAGACACGTTTTAGGGTAATTTAGTATTATTATAATATTATTTTTTTAACCCTTATTTACCGGATTTACCCTTAACTATGGTAAATAAAATATTTACCGCAGTAATTATTCAAAATGTCTAAAAATAAAAGTTACCTATTTACACAATTTGAACATCCTGATTCCAAATATGGAATCCATTTTTCTAAATTCAAAACACAGAAGTGGCAGAAATTAATTTAAAATTAATTCCCGCTGTCAAAACAAAAAGCGTGTTTTTAAGAGATAATAACTATCAAAAGATTGACACTTGTTTATGTTCGGTTTAATTGTAAAATTATGTCCAATGACCAACATTATATTAAATGGTAAAAATATATTCTAAATATACTTTAAAACCACTCAAATTCATAATTTATCACTATTAGTTATTTTGATTAAAAAAGTTGTTTTTAATTAAAATTTAGTAATTTTCACTATTCATCAAAATATAAAAGTTATCCGAAAAGTACCAAAATTTCACCCTAGGATAATTTCGATATTCCGAATCCAAAAATGAAGTCCATTTTGAAATATAAAATATATATGATTTCAAAAAGTAGGTATAACTATTCACAACGGCTAGTTTGATCGGTTGTGGTGTGTGTTAAAACTCGAAGTTGCGTACAACACACGCTACTGTTTTATTCAAAGGAAAGCGTACCGTGTAAGCTTGGGATGTTTCATTTTAAATTTTTTGATGTCCCCATTTAGTCAAAAAGTATAAAATATTGTATTTAAAAAGGTTTCACTATTAAAAGTTGATAAAAGTGTAATACTGAAAATGAATCTGTTCTTGCATTATGACTAAGAAACTCATAATATGGATTCTAAAATTATAAGGATTATATAAAGTTTTAAATTTAGTTAATAATATTCATAACCTCTTTTGAATGGCTTTTTTCCTTTGGTAATTCATGGTGTGATTGAACTCGGTGTTGCGTGTAGTGCAAGTTATTGAATTATTTTGAAGAAATAACACAATATGAAATCTTGGGGTGTTACATTCTCCCCTCGTTCAATAAATTGCGTCCTCTAAATTTGAAATTGTTCTTCGAAAATAAAAGGTTGAAAATAGAAAATATATTTGTGGGAAAACCCACATCGGAAATTTGGTTACTAAAATTTATTCTTAATATGAGGAAAAGAGAAATGAAAGGATCACCACCAAATTATGATCTCTATTAGGAGAACATTGGTGGAAATTAGAGACATATAATTAGAGGAAAAACATAAATATTTATAGGTAGTGATTGAGGTCATCAATCACAAAAAGTATAAAATTGAGGTCCTTAAAATCATCAATCTATGATGATTTGAAATACCATCGGTTCAACAAAACATAGGGTATTAGGATAACACATTTTTGACGTTTCAAAATATCTTAGTAGAAATCCCACATCGAAAAATGAATTAATGAGGCCTCTATTTAAAATAAAGAGTCGAATGTATGAAGATTACCGAAAATAACACATACTAGGGTTCCATGTAGGAAAATATGGATATGTAAGAAAAATATAACCATCAATTCTCTGATGGAGAGTGGTAGAGAACATGGCTATGAAAAGGCCAACAATCCCAAAGCCATAAATTAGTGATGATTTAAGGTACCATCTAGGAAAACATTTTTGTTCTAAGTTGCTTTTCTTAATGTTGAGGAATTTATTTATGAGATTGGCTAAGATCATAAGGAGATATACTTACATTATAATTAGAGTTTTATCCATTAATAAATTTCTACCACAAACTCATCTTTCACTCTAAAAGATAATAGAATGTAAAACAAATTCTATTTACACTATTCGTATAGGGTTCCAAAATAAATGAATTTATAATTCATCTACCAGATCTTTTAAAAAAAACTACATTATTTAATCCAGGACATCTCGTGGGCCAGTGGTAGGTGATACACCCTTGTCGCCCTTCGGTTGCGGGTTCAAGTCTCGCAGCCTTGCCGGACGCGACGGGTTGCCGCCCGACCTCCGGGTTGTCCTTTTATGGCAATCCAAAATAATCCAAACTAGAACTATCCAAAATACTTCTGTCCAATCTCATAGTCCAACATTTATAAGGAAGGTAAGCATAATGTAGATTCTTTTTACCCCGTAATAGCATATGAATACCTTCATAATGTATTCTTTTAATACACCGAAACATCCTGAATTACCATATTCCTTATTGATTACATTCATGCTCCCTTATTCTATATAGAATGCTGGATATACTTCATTAATCCAAAAATGTTTTAAACCCCATCAATGATGGAATATACAAATCATTAATCAATTCCAAGGTAGTCAAGAATATCCAATATAATTTATCCAAAACAATCATGTATTATTCCAAAATCACTACCTCGGTATCAGAACTATATTATGGTTTATCATTCTCTCAACCATATATTTTCCAAAAATTTATCCTGCTATTGAGTCACTTTTCGTTGTTCCACAAAATCTCAAGTCCTTAATGAAATAGTACTGCAGTACAATCCTTATATACTCCATAATTATTATAACAAGTACATTGTTGATACAACACTCAATTGACATAATCAACATAAGAACTCTAATCATTCCTCTTCATCTGTGGTAGTATCATAACTTGATTATTATCCAATAGAATCATTTGCGGCATAGTCTGATGACTGGGACATAGGTTTGCGTAGTGTCCAAACTCCTTGCAAATGAAGCATTGTACATTTGAAACCATTTTCTTACCCTTGCAGTCATGTACTTTGTGCCCTTTTCCTCCACACTTATAACAAACTCCCATTCCTTTCAGGCAAGTTCCAGGGTGTTTCTTCCCATAGTTACCACATATGGGAAAATTCTTCTTTTCCCTCTTCCCTTTATCCATTTTTCTCTCTTCCATCCTTTTCTTCTCTTGCTTCCCTTCAAAGCCATAGGACTCAGTAAACTCTTTACTTATCTTATCAACACAGGATATTATTTCTTCATATGATGATAATACATGGGAGACTATTTCTCTTATCAATTCAAGCTTAAGACCATGAAAGATATGATCCTTCCTTCTCTTTGGATCATGTGCATTTCTGGAGTTCTCATTCCTTCTACTGGGCGCCATTTCTAAACAATGGCATAAACTAGATCAGTTTATGAATCAAAATACATAATCCCATACTTATAAAACACTTAACATAAATTGATCTATTTATGGATATAATCCATAATCATAAAAATGTTTTCTTTGAGGAAGTATATACTCATAAACCCTTCATAATGATTTGTAAAGAAAATGAGAGTTATCCTAAGCATATCCCCCGGGAGTGTCGTAACCAAGAGTGCAGCAAGGCCCGTTGTCGTGCACCAGTTCCCGTTCGAGTCTAGCTCAAAGCGGTGTTTTCGGGTTTTACCCCTAGGTACATCTGTTCCAGAGCCGCCTCTACCTGCTCGTATCCAGACAGGGATGTATTGCTCGGAAAACTCACAAAATCTCTACAATACCAAAATTCTAGGAAGTTCTTCTATACTAATCCTCAAAGTTCATCTTAGGTCTACGTGCTCTAATTAGAGTTTATCTAAATCTAGTTTCCAAGGTTTGTACTAAACTTCCTCTGATACCAACTGTAACGCCCTGACCCTAGTTACCCAGAGTCGGTGCATTATTACATAACATTGGCATGATCACAAGAAAGATCAAATCTCGAAAGACCGATTGGTTTAGTAGCCTTGGAAACACTAGATATATTCATAAGTTTTACATTACATCATAAAATGAAAAACTAATACAACAACATAATGTTTCCACAATCCACACTATTAACCCCTCATAAAATCCCTGCATGTCATTCATAACTTACTTCTTCACATCCTGGGAAAAATAAAACATAGAAAAGGGGTGAGCTCAAATGCCCAGTAAGGATAACAATATAGCAGAAACTTTCATAAATACGAATAAACATTTAAGGCAATGCATTACTAAAACAAAAGCCTTTTAAAATTGAACTTCAACATAGTATGGCAAAAGTAAAAATGAAATAATGCCATTTACTTATTCACATGGATATTCTACTAATCGAATAATCACATGCAAAAATCAATAACCACTTTCATAATGTTGGAATGCATAATGCCAGACTATCATAACCACATAGTCAAGGCCTCATGCCAAGACTACAAATAAGATTTTGTCAAGGCCTTGTGCCAAGACACTAGTTTGTCTCATGAGACCTACCGATGCATCGAGGAGCTATAGCGGGCTCCACCCGTTACTTATTAAGTCCAATGCATTCCCATATGAAAAGGTTTAAACATAACATAAACATTCGTATTAAAACTAGCATACGAAATGTCAATAATTTCACCATAAACTATGAATGGTATAAAAATAGCACATCCACAGTCAAACATATCACAAAACCTTCAATACAATATAGAAGTTTTGTATCATAATAAATCAACTTCAAATAATCTTAAAATTCATCAAAGGATGTTGACATAGATGAAATCAAAATTCTTTTTAAAGAAATATCTCCTTTTATTTTGAAATCATTTAAGATCCATATAAAATAAAACATTTTCTTTGAAAATATTCTTATAAGCTTGTAAGGGAAGCTTTGAAGATTTTATTATGGCGGAAAATAGCCGCACCCACCGTATAAGTTAAAAAAAACATTCTTACCTTAATTCTGTCGAAAAGGTTAAAAAGGACCTTGTTTTGAAAACGACCGAAAGATTCCTTTATAAACCACTTATAAAAGTCAAAAAGGGTATAAATGACTTTAACTCATATTCTAGTAAATAGTAAAAATGTTTTGAAATGTATTTTTAAGAAACATGGATGTGGATGATAAAGAGATCCCAGTAGATTATTACGTATAAACAACCTCGGATAATGAAGAGATTGTGAAATAACCCTTACCTTGTACTTTTCCTTGGTTGGGGTAGGTTAACCTCCTGTATAATGGTGAAATAATTGTTATTAAATTGTACAAGAATCATATACATTAATATGATATCATATATGATCTTTTAACAATGCTTTATTAATAATATCTTAGTATTATCGTCGTTTCGGGTGATAATCGATTCGTTCTTCTTAAATGTTTGGTTACGTAAGACATGTTTGTAATGGATAGATTATATCTTATTCATAATCAGAATTATATTAACATTATTTTTAACCCTAAAATGAGAATAATACTTGAATTGATATGATGGAGAACGAATCTTATCGCGTTCGTGGAGACGGTAGTCCGTACGTACGCACGAACGCTACTTCCATTTAATTTTTATTTTAAAAGAATCAAATCCAAATGATACATAGGTATATTACTATTCCAGTATAATATAATATTTTATATATGTTACTTAAGTTCATTAACACCATCCTTTATACGTTCCATGTGTGGTATGAACGAGTCATATCATTTTAAGGGGGCGGTAGTCCGCACTTCCTCAAATGAAATTATCGTATGTATATACAACATGAAACGAATAATGGAATGAAATAAAATGGAATTACAGAAGCTTATATATAAAATATATATCATTAATATCATATTTAATTACAGTTCCATCATAATGGCCACCATGAGAGGTGGTAAGATGTATTTGAACAATCATCGTTTCGTGAGGCGTTAGTTTGCCATCCACAGAAACATTATGTTCATCATCCATTAGATGGAGTTGTGTGTATGTGTAGTTTGAATCCTTCTTATAACAACATCCTAGTATATTGAGGATACTGGTGTTGTTACAAAAGAAAGGAAATAAAATGATTTTGGGGGTTGGAGAAGCAAAATAAATGAAAATACTTTAAGAGAAATTGTTACCTTTAATTTAGGTAACTCACTTTGGTTGGAACCAAAGGACTTCTTGAAATGCTTTCTGCCTAAGGGGAAGCTTCAAGGAGGAGGAGAGGGATGTGGGGAGCTTAGTTGGGCAGAGTTTGGACGAGCCAAGTGGCTTGAGAGGTGTGAGGAAAAGAGAAGGAGGAGTGCCCTTTTATAAGAGGGGTGAGGGGCACCTTTGGAAAAGCTAGAAATATTAATTTATAATAAATTCATATTCAGTTTCCAATGGCTCCAAAGTTGACTATTCAAAGGCTAAGGTGGGGATAGGTCGAAAACCACTCAACCAATAGAATTTAGACAGGTTTGGGTACTTATATTAACCTTATCTTTAAGTATTAACTCTAAGTTAATTAGTTTCACTTTTACAATGTCTCTTTGTATTTTTATATAATTTGGTTAATAAACTTACTATATACATCCAACCGACCCCCAAGTGGTCCATTAATGATGAACCTATCCTGATATAAGTCTCTTGGCCTAACCTTAGATTTTTAGGAATTTAATATCAATTAATAATATAATATTTGTTTTAAGAACTCTTTTATGTCAATTTTGACACTATTCAATAGTTGATTTTTTTGAAACTCATAACAGATTTATTACTTCGAAAAAAGTCAATTAACTCAATCCTAATATATCATATTATCCTAGAAAATTATTTTAATTCATTAAAAGTTTCATATTATATTTTTTTGGTTATTTATAATATCAATTATTTTAATTTTTCAGTATTATAGTAATTACTACATCATCATTGTGTCATAAATAAAATAAATTATTTAATGTCTAAAAATTATAAATAAAATATCATTATGTATGAAATCTTTTTATCTTTCTAATGAATATTTATAATCTAAAATCCAACATATATAACCCTATGTAACAATTGTTTTGCTAAAAGATATATGCTTGTGTCATTTTTGTATTCATTTTAACTTAATTAAAATAAAGTGTCATTATCACTTACAAGTGGATCCATGGGGTCCCAAAATTGACAAAAAGATTCCCATGGTCGACCATGTATCAACCAATAGGGTTAAGACACGTTTTAGGATAATTTAGTATTATTATAATATTATTTTTTTAACCCTTATTTACCGGATTTACCCTTAACCATGGTAAATAAAATATTTACCGCAGTAATTATTCAAAATGTCTAAAAATAAAAGTTACCTATTTACACAATTTGAACATCCTGATTCCAAATATGGAATCCATTTTTCTAAATTCAAAACACAGAAGTGGCAGAAATTAATTTAAAATTAATTCCCGCTGTCAAAACAAAAAGCGTGTTTTTAAGAGATAATAACTATCAAAAGATTGACACTTGTTTATGTTCGGTTTAATTGTAAAATTATGTCCAATGACCAACATTATATTAAATGGTAAAAATATATTCTAAATATACTTTAAAACCACTCAAATTCATAATTTATCACTATTAATTATTTTGATTAAAAAAGTTGTTTTTAATTAAAATTTAGTAATTTTCACTATTCATCAAAATATAAAAGTTATCCGAAAAGTACCAAAATTTCACCCTAGGATAATTTCGATATTCCGAATCCAAAAATGAAGTCCATTTTGAAATATAAAATATATATGATTTCAAAAAGTAGGTATAACTATTCACAACGGCTAGTTTGATCGGTTGTGGTGTGTGTTAAAACTCGAAGTTGCGTACAACACACACTACTGTTTTATTCAAAGGAAAGCGTACCGTGTAAGCTTGGGATGTTTAATTTTAAATTTTTTGATGTCCCCATTTAGTCAAAAAGTATAAAATATTGTATTTAAAAAGGTTTCACTATTAAAAGTTGATAAAAGTGTAATACTGAAAATGAATCTGTTCTTGCATTATGACTAAGAAACTCATAATATGGATTCTAAAATTATAAGGATTATATAAAGTTTTAAATTTAGTTAATAATATTCATAACCTCTTTTGAATGGCTTTTTCCTTTGGTAATTCATGGTGTGATTGAACTCGGTGTTGCGTGTAGTGCAAGTTATTGAATTATTTTGAAGAAATAACACACTATGAAATCTTGGGGTGTTACAAATTAGGTGACCAATTCATGTCACCACATTTATTAAAAAAAATGACCTTGAGGTGGTATTTTATTGAAATGGAAAAAATTACATAGTAGTGAGGTCTATTATACTACTAATAGAGATGCCATTGATTTTGAGTAGTGATTATATTTGTTATGAAAAGTGGATAGGTGAGAGATTCCAGTCCTTATTGTGTATTCGGCCTGTTTGGTTGAGTGTCCTGCACTACTGAGGTTAAGTTGTTGGGAACAATTTTATACTAGTATGGATACTACTCAAGTTGTGATAATGGGATGGAGGTTTTGCAGGTTATTATCATATCACCAGGGTGAGTTTATATCTAGGGTAATTATCAATGTATACTAGGGTGAAAGACCTCATGATTATTGTTATGGTTGGTATAGTCATCACAATGTTCTCAAATACACTTTGGCACTAGCCAAAGTTGGTATGGATGATCGAGGCTACGAACTTGAGGATCAATGATGATTTATTTATTTATTTTTTAGATATTATTTATTTATTCAGAGCATGAAACATGCAGATATAACTAAAAATTAGAATTTATGAAACCACATTGGAGGTTCCCTACTAAGTACCCAAGAAATCCTTATGTTTTGAAGGTCAGGTAGAATTGGGTCCTAGTGTTGTTAGATCGAGTTGGAGTAACTTTGATGGGTTTTAGAGATCTAGATGATGTGAGGATTGGGGATTGTAGTGGTTCCCAATATATATTTTTTGGTATTTATTTATTCCTTTATTTCCTTGAAGTATCTTGTTTTTTATCTAAATTATACTCATATTCCTTCTCCTTTAACCTATATACTTATCCTATGGATTTTAAATAGAATGAATATAAATAAAGAATGGATGAATGCCAATCGGTTGACAAAAGAGTATGAAGAAGGCGTGAAATAATTTATCAAGTTTGAAAAAGATCATGCATGTGACTCTTCTCAAATTTTTTGTCCGTGTTTACGCTATTGTTATTCAAAACAAATTAGTCCAGATGTGTTGGAAGAACACTTGATCTGTCACAGAATAGATCAAAGTTATACATGTTGGAATAAACACAGGGAAACAAAGAATGTAGGTAGTGACTGGGGTGACACTGCATTTTATGGATCATCGGATATGATTACAAACATGAACAATGAAGATGGCCGTATGGAGGATGTGATTACAGATGTGAATGATGATGAAGATCGTATTGAGAAAATGACAAGGACCTTCGAAGATGAACTTCGTGATTGCCCAAAATTGTTTGAGAAGTTAAAAAGTTGTGCAAAGACGCCATTGTATGCTGGTTGCACTATATATACAATATTGTCATCTGTACTGAAGCTGTATAATTTGAAAGCAGATAACGGGTGGAGTGATGACAGTTTTACGAAACTACTTGCCCTCTTGAATGACATGCTCCCATAAGACAATGAGCTCCTGAGCCGAACATATGATGCCAAACGAATGCTACGCTCTATGGGTATGATCTCTGAAAGAATACACGCCTTCCCGAATGACTGTATACTATTTCTCAAGGACAACAAATCACTTAATGAATGCCCAAAGTGTCGTGCTTCTCGATACAAGAATGATGAATCCAGTCCTACTAATGTTGTATGGTATTTTCCAATCATTCCAAGGTTTAGACGCCTATATAAAAGTGAGGAGACTGCAGAAAAATTAACATGGCATGCAGATACAAGAATTAATGATGGGATACTACGTCACCCGGCAGACTCTCCTCAGTGGAAGAGATTCGATCATGAGTATCCTTAATTTTTTTAATGAGTCGAGAAACCTTCGTCTTGCGTTATCTACAGATGGAGTGAATCCTTTTGGTTTTCAAAGAAACAGTCACAGTACATGGCCAGTTATGTTGATAAATTATAACTTACCACCGTGGTTATGCATGAAACGAAAATACATCATGTTATCTATGCTTATATCAGGACCAAAACAACCGGGTAATGATATTGATGTTTATTTAGCTCCACTGATCGAAGATTTTAAATTATTGTGGGATTCAGGTGTTACATTGTATGATGCTTACAGAAAGGATGATTTCACTTTAAGAGTCATGTTGTATGGGACGATAAATGACTTCCCAGCTTATTGAAATTTGTCAGGATATAGCATTAAATTAACTCAAAGCTGTCCCGTTTGCGAAGAAGGTACACAATAAATTATGTTAAAACATTCATCGAAAACCGTGTTTCTAGGACATTGCAGATTTCTACTGTGACGACATAAGTACTGTTCTTGGAAGACATCATTCGATGGAAGTTCAGAAGAATGTACAACACCATCTCCACTAACAGGTGATCAATTGTTTGAGAAAGTTAAAAATTTGGACACTACTTTTGGTAAATCGGCTTTGGAAAACCTTACGAAAATCGGTTGGAAAAAGAGATCAATTTTTTTTTGATTTACAATACTTTAATTGTCTGTATGTAAGAAATTTTATTTATGTTATGCATATAGAAAAAAATTTATTTGACAGTGTTATCGGCACGTTGCTAAATACATCTGGGAAAACAAAATATGGAATTAAGGCTAGGTTGGACATGGTTGAGATGAGAATACGAGAAGAGTTGCCACCAGTAATGGGTGAAAAATGAAAATTTTTTCCTCCTATTGATTACAATCTTTCCAGGCATGAGAGATATCAGTTTTGAAACTTCTTTAATGACATAAAGGTTCCAGAGGTGTATTCGTCAAATATCAGTAACCTTGTGTCAATGAGAGACTTGAAGTTAAATGGTCTGAAATCACATGACTGTCATGTTTTGATGTAAAATATCATTCTAATTTCTTTACGTTGCATTTTTCCCAAGAATGTCCACCATACATTAACGAAACTCTGTTTCTTCTTCAAAGCTATATGCAGCAAAGTTATAGACCCGGCGAAATTTCCAGCTATGGAAAAAGAAATTGTCGTCATATTATGTGAATTATATATGTTCTTCCCGCCTTCATTTTTTGATATGATGGTTCATTTGATGGTCCACTTGGTGAGAGTGATTCGACTATGTGGTCCTGTACATTATAGATGGATTTACCCCATTTAATGGTATATGAAGATTTTGAAAGGGTATGTCAAAAATTGAAGTTGTCCAGAGGGTTGTATTGCAGAGCGATATATTGTTGAGGAAGCCGTTGAATTCTGTACCGAATACTTGTCTAGTGTGGAAATCATTGGATTACCGAAATCTCGTCACACTGGGAATCTAGAGGGTGATGGAATTTCTGGTAGAAAGGTTGTCACAATCAATATTACAGATCGAGAGCATGCCCACCTTTATGTTTTGCATAACAGTTTGGACGTTGACCCATATGTTGAAATCCACAATGAAATTCTTAGGCAAATGAATCCATCAAGGGATGAAAAATGGATATCAGATACACATAATCGACATTTTATAGGATGGTTTCGAGATCCTATTTTTAAGAAGTCAGATGAAAATCCAAAGTCTATTTCGGAACGGCTTCGATGGGTATCCGGAGGACCAAGTATGTATGCATTATCTTACAATGCTTATGTAGTTAATGGTTATACATTTTATACTAATGAACATGATGAAGACAATACCATTCAGAATAGTAGGGGCTACCCTTGTGAATGAAGCGATTCATGTTTCCGGTGCTAAGGACAGAAATCCAATTTATGCGAATATGTCATACTTTGGCATCATCAAACAAATATGGGAGTTGGATTATATGGAATTTCAAGTTCCGATATTTCAATGCAAGTGGGTTGATAACAGAAGTGCTGTTAAAATAGATGATTTGGGATTTGTGAAAGTTGATTTTAGTAAGGAAGGGTAGAAAGAAGAACCATTTATAATGGCATCACAGGCAGTGAAAGTATTTTATGTTCCCGATCCCGCAAACCGAAACTGGTCAATTGTTCTGTTATCGACTAAAAAAGATGAAGGGTCAGATGAAAATTCAACGGAAGATGACACATTCATTGGGATTTCGCAATCATTTCGCAGTTGTCCCAATGTAGACGACGTTTTGTATGTCAGAGGAGACCACAATAAAGGGATATGGATAGTTGATAGAGGGGTCAAATCCCTTCATCCTTTTAAAAAAAGGGGAGTTCAATAATCAGGTTATTGATTTTTATTGTAATATAGATTGTGTTAAATTATGTTATTATCTGTTCGCTGCTACTTTTATGTGATCTAACTTAAATTTTAAACCAGTTCTGCAGATAATGACTTCTTCACCTGCTGATGCACCCAATCCCGCAACACAACATGTCTCTCAACCTGTTACAGCTGGTCCCGCTGCTGAGAAACAACAGGCCTCTCAACCTGTTGCAGCTGGTCCCACTGCTGACGTACAATAGGTCTCTCAACCTATTGCAGCCGGTCCCACTGCTGAGAGACAACAGGTCTCTCAACCTGTTACAGACGGTCCCACTGCTGACGTACAATAGGTCTCTCAACCTGTTGCAACTGGTGTCAGTGCCGAAGCTAGAGCTTCGGAGAAACATAATGATGATGCAGAAATTGAGGAAATGGTAGGCGATGAAACCCGAGTGACACAAAAAAAATAGGTGCATCGTAGTTTGACAGTTTTAGCAAAAATCCTTAAGAAAAAGCAAAAGGCATCAAATATGAGGTGGGATGGAATAAGCTAGGCCAACATGTAAACCCCAACAAAGCCATGTTTAGTAGCTACATTGGAATCGTCACTCGACAGCGCGTGCCGATTGACGTAGAGTCGTGGCACCATGTTGTCAGCAGGTTGAAAACATTAATGTGGGAAGAGATTATGGTAGCATTACAATATCATCTATTTAATTTATAAAAATAAAATAAATTATTGAAATATTGACTAACCATTCATCATCTCTTGCAGAGTGCATTTATAGTAGAAGTTTCACACAAAGAATATGTTTTCAGACTGGCAGGAAGGATTCATAGAGGCTCTCACACCATTTTAACGAAAAATCATCTGAAAGATGCCGAAGGGAAAATGAAGCTGCACCCAACTCCTCTTTATGCACACTAGATATCTCAAGGAACGTGGGATGCATTTTGCAACCGTCGTGCGGAAAATAATTTTCAGTTACATTGTGTTTGGTTACATGTTGTATAACGTTGCTTGTATTCATCACATTGATTGATAGGTTTTTATTTATGAAACAGCAACTGAGTGCTGAAAATAAAGAACAGGTAGCAAAACCAGCGTACCCCTACCTTAAAGCAAGGTTGGGGTACGGTTCAATTGAAAAACAATTGGTATGTATTTTAAAAGTACTGTAATAATTTTATGTGACATAAAACAACACTGTAACCATGTTTCTCTGTTTATATGCAGATTGATGAAGAAAAATCTCAAGTCACTTCCATTCCACGCCATGTGATATGGAAGGAGGCTCGTGTTAATAAAGAGGGGAAACTGATAGATGAAAACACAAAAAATGTGTGGGAAAAATGTGTAAGTATGACATAATATAAACTTGTTTTTCTTTAAATCACTATTACATAACGATGCTTACTTATTTATTCATATTTTCTGTTTGACATAGTCACAGGAATCAACAACACTCGCACCGGATGCATACATACTTTCAACGTCCTTGAAACAACCAGAATAGTATGGCCGCGTCAGAGGTGTGGGTTTTGGGGTGTCACCCGAGACATATTTTAAGAAAAAAAACAAGAGGATGAACAAACTAAAGAATTGAATGTAATGAGAGATACAGTAACTACCCTTGAAGAACTAATCCAAACTCAGGGAGAGATGCTAAAGAGTTTGATGGAGGAGAGGCGAAGAGAACAAACAACTCAAGAACAACCCCCGCGAGAAGATCCACCCCTCACCAGCTTTGAGGCGAGCCATTCCCCTCAAAGACCTGACTTAACCGAGGTAATCAATGTTATAATATTCGTTTTTGTGAGATGTGAATCACATAGACACTGATACCTTTCATTTAATGATATTCTGCAGGGTGAAAATGACTGTGATTTATATCTGTCAACTCCCACCCATCGCCTTGTAACGAGGGCTACGGTGTTCAATATGCAGAATGACACGCTACACTCCATACCACATCCAAACGATCATGTCAAAGTGTCGATTAACATAGCTCATGAGCCGAGCGCCGAGCTACCCATGCCAAATGACGATGATGACATTCATAAAGTGGAAAAAGCTGTTGGAACATTCATTGCATGGCCTTCAAATCTTGTAAAAAACACGTCGAGCAGGAGGTATTCATTTCCAGTTCATTTTTCAAGCAGAACCTTTTACATTAAATTAGAAAATGGCTGAACCGATGAATGTTATTACAGAAGGATAAAATAGAGAAGCTAAAATGAAAGAGCGTCTCCAATATTGGATCAACCAACCGATCAAAACGATCTACTGAGAGCATGTTCACCCCGCCCGTTCTATATCCACATTTAATATCATTGCAAGCTCATGTGGATATGAAAATGAAAGACGGAAAGAGTCATACAATTTTTTGTGAAAAAGATATGTATGGAGAGGAAACAATATATTTTGTTAGTGCAGACGCTGTTTCTGAGATCATCACATACGATTGGCTAGGCGCCTTAGTTATAAATGTATACATGATGTATGTTTTCATGATTTGATTTTACAAAAGCTGATATACTTTGATAATTATGGATAAATACATCTCATATTTTTCACAGGCGTATATATGAAAAACTATTGAAGGGATTCGCCCATGAATACAAATTTGGACTTGTTAGTCCTCACACCATTTCTACACAGCGAACAGAAATATATTCTAATTTTCAGGATGAATTGATGTCAAATCTGCTCAGAACGTTTCAAAGAAGAATTACGACTGACAGGCTCTTTTTAATACCAACGATGCATGGGTAAAACTTTAAATTTTAATCATATCAATTATATTTTCATTTCTATTAGTACTTATTTCTTTTTGTGTTTTTAGGGAACATTGGATGCTCATTGTAGTCAATTTGGATACTCCAAAGATTTATTTTCTGGATCCACTGCATGGATATCCAACTAACCGACCACACATGATGGAAAGTGTCAATTTGTAATACACTAGATCCATCATTTTAGAACTAAATATCTATTTATATAATTTATATTATCTTTTAATGAAGATTTTGTTATGATAGGGCGGTGTATGAATATCGTCTAAAGGATGGAGTTAATCCAGGGCATAAGGACGACAATGCCCACAAGATCTACAAATGGAAAAGTATCTGGGTATATATAATTATATTTCACTATCCAAATACATATCAAAACAAATTACTTCTTTTTCTCGATGTTTTTGCAGTGTCCGAAACAAACAAATGACAAGGACTGCAGTTATTATGTTTGTAAATTTATGAAAGATATAATATTTCATGAACAAACTATCATCCATGAAGAGGTATTTTTGAAAATAATTACTACTTTATTTAAAATAATTATTAATCCTTTGTGTATTTATATTTTTTCAGTAATACTATGACTGTCGCAAAAACTCCTATTCAGAAGATGATATAAATGTCTTTAGATACGAATGGGCAGCGTACCTGATCGAAGAATGTAAACAAATAGGACAATGAAGGTGAATTACTAATACTTATGTTATCATTATATGGTCATTGATATCTCCCTTTACACTTATTGAGCATCTACGATCTCCCTTTCTTAGATTTCATGTCCTTAGATTAGTGAATTCCTACTACTTAGTTTGAAAATGACATAAACTTTAGAAAACAACACCAATGACATATGTGAAACTAAGAAAACGTGTTCAGATTGTTTTGATACTTTAGGAAAATGATCCTCGAGTCATTTTTGACGTGTACGAATCGACCGCACCTCAATCCGAAACACGGTGTGACCGGTATGGCTAAAAGTGTCTGATATCAGTTTCCAATTGAGATAAATATTGGAAAACAACACCAATGACATACGCCAAACCAAGAAAACGCGTTCGTATTGTTTTGATACAATAGGAAAACGATGCACGAGTCATTTGTGACGTGTACGAATCGACCTCACCTCAATCTGACGCACGGTGTGACCGGTATGGCTAAAATTGCCTGATATCAGTTTGAAAATGACATAAACAATGGAAAACAACACCAATGACACATGGAAATCTGAGAAAATGCCTTCTTATTGTTTTGATACTTTAGTACAACGATCCACAAGTCATTTGTGACGTGTACGAATCGACCGAACCTCAATCCGACCCACGGTGTGACCGGTATGGCTAAAATTGTCTGATATCAGTTTGAAAATGACATAAATTTTGGAAAACAACAACAATGACATACTCCAAACCAAGAAAACGCCTTCAGATTGTTTTTATACTATAGGAAAATTATCCACGGGTCATTTGTGACGTATACAAATTTACCGCACCTCAATCCGACGCACCGTGTGACCGGTATGGCTAAAAGTGTCTGATATCAGTTTCAAATTGAGATAAACTTTGGAAAAAAACACCAATGACATATTCCGAACTGAGCAAATGCCTTCGGATTGTTTTGATACTTTAGGAAAACGATCCATGAGTCATTTGTGACGTGTACAAATCGACCACACCTCAATCCGACGCATGGTGTGACCGGTATGGCTAAAAGTGTCTGATATCAGTTTCAAATTGAGATAAACTTTGGAAAACAACACCAATGACATACGCCAAACCGAGAAAATGCATTCGGATTGTTTTGATACTTTAGTAAAATGATCCATGAGTCATTTTTGATGTGTACGAATTGACCTCACCTCAATCCGACGCACTATGTGACCAGTATGGCTAAAATTGTCTGATATGAGTTTGAAAATGACATAAAATTTGGAAAACAACACCAATGACACATGGAAAACTGAGAAAATGCCTTCGGATTGTTTTGATACTTTAGGACAACGATCCATGAGTCATTTGTGACGTGTAAGAATCGACCGCACCTCAATTCGACGCACGGTGTGACCGATATGACTAAAATTGTCTGATATCAGTTTGAAAATGACATAAATTTTGGAAAACAACACCAATGACATACGCCAAACTGAGAAAATGTGTTCGGATTGTTTTGATACTTTAGGAAAACGATCCATGAGTCATTTTTGACGTGTAAGAATTAACCACACCTCAATCCGACACACGGTGTGACCGGTATGGCTAAAATTGTCTAATATCAGTTTAAAAATGACATAAACTTTGGAAAACAACACCAATGACACACGGAAAACCGAGAAAAAGCCTTCGGATTGGTTTGATACATTAGGACAACGATCAACGAGTCATTTGTGACATGTACGAATCAACCGCACCTCAATCCGACCCACAGTGTGACCGGTATGGCTAAAATTCTCTGATATCAGTTTGAAAATGACATAAATTTTGGAAAACAACAACAATGACATATGCCAAACCGAGCAAACGCATTCGTATAGTTTTGATACTTTAGGAAAACGATCCAAAAGTCATTTGTGACGTGTACGAATTGACCGCACCTCAATCCGACACACGGTGTGACCGGTTGGCTAAAATTGTTTGATATCAGTTTGAAAATGACATAAACTTTGGAAAACAACACCAATGACTCACAGTAAACTGAGAAAATGCCTTCAGATTGTTTTGATACTTTATTAAAATGATCCATGAGTCATTTTTGACGTGTAAAAATCGACCGCACCTCAATATGACGCACGGTGTGACCGGTATGGCTAAAATTGTCTGATATCAGTTTGAAAATGACAAAAATTTTGGAAAACAACACCAATGACATACGCCAAAACAAGCAAATGCCTTAGGATTGTTTTGATACATTAGTAAAACGATCCAAGAGTGGTTTGTGACGTGTATGAATCGACTGTACCTCAATCCGACGCACGGTGTGACCGGTATGGCTAAACGTGTCTGATATCAGTTTCAAATTGAGATAAACTTCGGAAAACAACAACAATGACATACTCCAAACTGAGCAAACGCATTCGGATTGTTTTGATACTTTTGGAAAATGATCTACGAGTCATTTGTGACGTGTAAGAATCGACCGCACCTCAATCCAATGCACGGTGTGACTGGTATGGCTAAAAGTGTCTGATATCAGTTTCAAATTGAGATAAACATTGGAAAACAACACTAATGACACACGGAAAACCGAACAAACACGTTCAGATTGTTTTCATACTTTAGGAAAACGATACAAGAGTCATTTGTGATGTGTGGGAATTGACCGAACCTCAATCCAACACATGGTGTAACCGGTATGGCTAAAATTGTCTGATATCAGTTTGAAAATGACATAAATTCTGGAAAACAACACGAATGACATACGCCAAACCGAGAAAACACCGTCAGATTGTTTTGATACTTTAGGAAAACGATCCACGAGTCATTTGTGATGTGTACAAATTGACCGCACATCAATCCAATGCACTGTGTGACCGGTATGGCTAAAATTTTCTGATATCAGTTTGAAATTGAGATAAAATTTGGAAAACAAGACCAATGACATACGCCAAACTGAGAAAATGCATTCAGATTGTTTTGATACATTAGGACAACGATCCACGAGTCATTTTTGACGTGTACGAATCGACCGCACCTCAATCTGACGCACGATGTGACCGGTGTGGCTAAAGGTTTCTGATATCAGTTTCAAATTGAGATAAACTTTGGAAAACAACACCAATGACACACGGAAAACTGAGCAAACGCATTCGGATTGTTTTGATACTTTAGGAAAACGATCCACGAGCCATTTGTGACGTGTACTAATCGACCGCACCTCAATCCGACGCATAGTGTGACCGATATGGCTACAATTGTCTGATATTAGTTTGAAAATGACATAAACTTTGGAAAACAACACCAATGACATACGAAAAACCATGCAAACACATTCGGATTGTATTGATACTTTAGGACAGTGATCCACGATTCATTTTTGATGTGTACGAATCGACCACACCTCAATCCGATTCACGGTGTGACCAGTATGGCTAAAAGTGTCTGATATCAGTTTCAAATTCAGATAAACTTTGGAAAACAACACCAATGACATACGCCAAACCGAGAAAACACATTCGGATTGTTGTGATACTTTAGGACAACGATCCATGAGTCATTTTTGATGTGTACGAATCAATCGAACCTCACTCCGACGCATGGTGTGACCGGTATGGCTAAAAGTGTCTGATATCAGTTTCAAATTGAGATAAACATTGGAAAACAACAACAATGACATACGCCAAACTGAGAAAACACATTCGGATTGTTTTAATACATTAGGACAACGATCCAAGAGTCATTTGTGACATGTAAGAATCGACCGCACCGCAATCCGACACACGGTGTGACCGGTATGGAAAAAATTGTCTGATATCAGTTTGAAAATGACATAAACTTTGGAAAACAACACCAATGACATACGCCAAACCGAGCAAACACATTCGGATTGTTTTGATACTTTAGGATGGCGATCCATGAATCATTTGTGACGTGTATGAATCGACCGCACCTCAATCTAATGCATGGTATGACTGGTAAATCTTTTCATTAGATAAGGAATCAGTATTTATTAAATGAGATAAATCAATCAAAAACATATTTATTTTACATTATTCCATTTCATTGTTATGAAAATGAATACTTTTGAGTTTAAAATTTAATATTTTAGTTTCACATTTCCATAGTAATGTATTCTTTCATATTACTGTTTTAATTTCATTCATTATTGCATTACTAACATAATATTTGTTTTCTTATATAGGTGAATTTTTTTTTCTTGAGTTCATATTCTTTGTTCGGCAACAAATACCGTTGAGAGCGGATCACAGATATCAAAGGATGAAACATGAATTTTTATAACTGTTGTTGAATAATTGTAAATGTAACCATGTAAAACAACGTTTGAAATGTATATAGAAATGCGTTTTTTTTGTATTCATGATGTTAAGTAAATGTACATACTGTTGTCAGTCAAAATATTGGGTGCGGGTGCTATGGTGTGCAGGTGTGCATGTGCTACTTTGTGCAGGTATTCTGGTGTGTAGGTTTGCAGGTACTGTTTTTTAGGTGCAGGCGATGGGGCCTTTATCAGTGCTTTTTTAGCGCTGATAAAGGACACCTTTAACAGCACTAGAGGAGCGCTGATAAAGGGACCCTTTATCAGCGCTCTGAGAAGCGCTGATATAGGTGACCTTTATCAGCGCTCCACGACACACTGATAAAGGGGACCCCCCTTTATCTACACCGGAATTAACATTTCTTTTGTAGCGCTGTTAGTGCTGGTTTTTAGCGCTGATAAAGGGGCAGGTTATAGTAGTGTTAGGATATTATGAAAACAACTTCAGCTGTTCCAGGGAAAAAAACACAGAAATCTATTTCCACATATGGGGTGACACATCAACAAGCCATCCTGGAACAAATACACACCATTTTTCAAGTCTATAAGGGTCATGGGGCATACCCCCACATATCATATAGAAAAAAAGGCCAGGAACATACATCCTTTCCAATTAGAGCTAATCGATCCGTTTTGGTAACCAATCCAAGGCAGACACACACACCTACCCATGATAAACACTTCTCTCAAAAAGTGGCCTCATCTATGTATATGATAAAATCCATGGAAAAGTCTCGCCAAGAATTATTGGAAAATAAAGAGTCAAGATGAGATTTGGAACCTCTTAATGATGGAGTTCTTAAAGCCCTCATACATTTATCTATTGCAGCTAAATATCATATCCCCTCATTACCGAATTATTCGAGTGGTAGTAGTAATTCTGATGTTCCTCATCTGACACTTCATCATTAAGGCTTGATTCATGAGAATTCGGTCAATTCAGAGTGCCTACCTCTGGATGAGAGCCACGAAAACCCTCCGTTTGGACAAAAGACCAATGAGAAGGAATATGTATCCCTTGCTATAATCCCCCATGGAGATCCTTCCCATGATGGATTTTTTTGTGAAAGTACTTCCGGTAGTAGTATTTCGCATTGTAAAGATAATTCTATAATTGAAAATGCAGCGACGAGAAAGCCCTCCTATCTCGAGGCACTTGAAAACACAAGGCCAATAATTTCTGATGCCTTGTCTTTAACAGGTGAAACACTTTATCAAATAGAAGACATCTAAAGGCAAAAATCATTCACCAAACCACCCTTGGGTCATTTTTATTCTAATATATTGCATCCAATTTGGTCATACAAAGTGGAGAAACCTCTATTGAAAGACTATGAAGATGTGTTAAACATGAGGAAACAATTGACTAAGGGAGAAGTACCAATCATGTTCTGGACATTGAAACATTCTCATTA
The DNA here is from genome assembly GCA_963277665.1 of Viscum album. NCBI lineage: Eukaryota > Viridiplantae > Streptophyta > Magnoliopsida > Santalales > Viscaceae > Viscum > Viscum album. The sequence goes on along the minus strand of OY728134.1, from coordinate 837,964,179 downwards.
TAACATTCTATAATTGATGACAGAAGATTGTATTCATGATATCAGAATAATTTTCCTTGGAAGACTCATCTTCATTTGAAAACTAAAATATTACCATATGAAGAATATAAAAATCATGTAAACTTAATAGAAGGGTTTCAATGCCAAATTGACTTAGTTTCCCTCTCATTTTACCAATATCCATAAGATAAAAATCATCATAAATACTTCATCATGCATGCCTCATAGCTATAAAGAGGCTACACTAGTTAATTAATGATTCCCGATTTAGAGTTCGTATTAGTGGATGAGGTGCACATGGAGAATTGTATTTCACAACACTCTGAAATCACAAAATTCCCCCAAAAGTGGTCTCATGCAATTTTATTACCCATGGTTAGACACAATAAAATGATTTTTTATATAATCGAATGTACACTCAAGAACAAGCCTCATTGAGCTCTAATCAGATTCAAGCCCAAAGAAAATATGTTATTGACTTAATTTTACGTCAATAATATGATAATCTTGAGTAGGTGACCCACTTAGAGGATGTCAGGGATCTGATATTTCAAATTTCTAAAATAGAAAAGAAATATTCCGAAACAGGTGATTTGAGTGGTTCTCAGATAATTCATACAGCTAATGTTTGAACCAATCTTCACAAAATCAAGAGAGCAATTGCACAAATTTCAGCCATAGCAGTTCAAGAATGACCCCAACATATAAGGCTCTGGGATCATTAAATTTAGACTTCAAATTCAGTAAAAAAATGTTTATATATTTGAAGAAGAAGAATAAGAATAGCCCCAACTAGTAGGGCTGGGGACTTTTTCAAATCTGCAAACCCCTACTAAAAAAAGTCAGTTTTCTCCTTATTAGGGATGAATTCATAAGGAAAGTGTACAAATGAACTGTCTGTGGATTCCCTTTAGGTTACTTTCCACCAAACAGTTCCTAGAAGCTCATCATATATGAGAAAAAATACTCATGGAAGATATAGTGGGAGATGATCTCACAAAAATACTGATAGAATACCATTAAATCATTATGAATTAGTGAATTTCATTAACACAACTACAGACGATATTCCAAAAAATGAGTCCAGTTCAAGGGAATCAGAAGATGAAGTTCTTATCCATAATATGGTACACACTAATTAAAATGAAAAAGGTGGGCATACCCAAAATTAGAGGCTTACACAGAATCAAAGTATGCCTTCAAATAACCAACTCCCACCCCTCATAAAGGGATATAACAAGGGGAAAGGAAAATGTCAAATTGAATTTCACTTTTCCACTAGAGAATGTCAATCTCTTTCGCTTGAAGATTGATTTTCATAGGAATAAGATGAAATGAAGGTGTTGAAAATAATCAATACTGTGTTACCTTGAAGAAGAATTTCTTCTAGAAATACTCCCCAAGAAGGTCCTCAACTTGTACATTGGGTAGGAGCTCCTCAGAAAATAGAATTTGTAGTAACTACAGATGTAGATAATGAATTCCCTCCACTGGGTACACAATGAAGGTAGTACATGATACATCCTTGTAGGACTATTCCAATGGGTTATCCATGGCAAATATCAGCACCACAATTAGTGGTTTTGCTAGCTGTTGCACTAGCTCATGCATTAGTTTCTTTACCAAAAATGGTTACAGCTAATCTAGATGATCCACAAATGCTTATGAACAAAATAGAGGCATTAATGACTCGATTGGAAGCTATCATGGAAGGATATGCACCAGTTCATCTCGAAAAGAGAGCTTACCGTAAATGGGTGGATGCGATTACTCCCCAACCAAATTAGGTGAATACCACATTCCCAATCATCAATGGTTAGGGAGATCCAGAACAACACATAACACATTTATTTTCCTAATGTGATCCCCTAATGGGAACTCCTCAACAACAAGAAATAGAAAATCTTAGGTGTTTTGTGCAGTCATTACAGGGACCAGCTTTTTTCTGGTATAAAAGTTTACAATCTCAATCAATTACTAGATGGAAAGATATTTGTTAGAAATTCCGTCTTCAATTTAGCTCAATGCTACCAAATATGACATTTTTTTACCTAAACATTATAAACAAATGGAGAATGAAAGAGTTTCATATTTCATTACGTGGTGGAAAGGATTACCATATTCCTTAAGTCTAGAACTCCCCCAAGAAGAATTGCTGCTAATTTGTGCAGAAAATATATGTTATGATTTAAACACAACATTGATCCATGTAAAATACATAGGATAGTTTTGATACCTTTCTTAAATCTCTCAATAGATAGAAGACTCTATTATAGAAACTAAGGCTAAAACTCAAATAATTCCATCAGCTCTGGGGAGGAGGATTGGAGCGGTAGAAGATGTTACAGTTACACTCAAGTAGGCACTTGTACCTGCTTCAATATCATGACCTTAATCATACCGAAGGGCTCCATCATATGAGCATCAGTATCAAAGACCACCTCATCAAGATAATCAAAGAGATCGATGGTAGAAATAGTTGGAGGAATTAAAGAATAATTTTTATTCTTTCTGTAAAGAAAAAGTTCATGGTAACTTTATATCATCTGTAGAAACATGTTTTGTTTATTTTAAAAGGAAAAATAAACAAAATAAATAATGATAGAAAGATCTTCAAAATTATTTTCCCTTTCACCATAAGTTTGGGCATCCAATCTAATAATTTTTTTTTCAGGGACCGCTTGGAAAAGATGGTAGACTATGGACAAGTGAAACTAAAAAGTTAATTTCCTCATGTAACATGTGTTACTGACACCGATCTAGAGGAATATAGTGAATAGATGGATGTCAAAAGTGAAAATGAGCAGAAATATGATGATTGGATGATTATGAAAACACTCAACTGGACTCATGCCATTTTACAGACACATTTGAAATAACTGATTGTGTATTATGCCACTCTTACCACAACAAAACTATCTTTATCAAAATGTCATTATTCAATGAAGTAAAGTGATTATAAGGGAAAATAGTAGTCAGAAGAAGATGAACTCACATTATGATCAATGTTGTCATTGACCCCCATAGATTTCATGCCATCTATTTCAAATGTATGGACAACACCCCTCCAAACGGCACAACCGGAATTAACCCATCAAGAATAATCTTCATTAGATGAAGAGTTGATCTTTGGTTCCTTCAATTGTATCCTCTTAACAGATGCTTATACTGATGGAGATTATGATTATAATGAGCCGGAATTCCTTGAAACTAATTTGGGAACCAGAGGAAGAGGCCTCGGTAAAGGATAAAAGGGAAGACATAAGAATTATACAAACCACAATTATAACTCTACCCCTGCTTGAACATTATATATGAAAAAAACATGTAATATCTGTAACGACCCGAAATTTTTTAAATAAATTTTGTTTCCCAATTTTACGTGTTATTGTTATACTCAACAAAAACGTTTTATTTGATAAACATGATTATAATTAAAATGAGATCAGTGGGTTTTGACTATTATATAACCATCGGTCAATATGACCACTGTGAACAAAATGTTTTGATATAAGTAATCTTGGTTAATTATTATAGAAAGAAGATTCGATGGCCTCACCTAGTAGTCTTGGACCGATCGAAGCCCATCTAACAGAGCTTGGGAAGGAGGTAGCACCACTGGGCTTTGCTCTGGATCAAATCCAAGCCGAACTTCATTATGTGAAGCTGGAACAGAATCGCCTTCGTGAGAAGTTCAAACTGATAGAAATTACTACTCGGGCAATGTTGACTGAGCTGCCCCAAGCTTCTATCACCCTAGCACACCTTACTCTTAGGTCCTATGCGGGTATTATAAGGGGTTATGTAACGAGACCGTAACTACCTTGTGTAATCCTTGTTTTAAATAAAAATTGGGATTTCTTCTTATGATGAAGTTTATGAATTTTGAAATGACCGGATAAGTATAATATTCAGATTTTTGATGAATTTTAGAAAAAGGATATTTTAAATATGTTTATGTAAACCCTAAATAATTAAAAATGTGTAATGATTTTCAAAAAATGGTCTTCTGCAATTATGTTCAGTACTAAATTTAGAGTCTAATAAGACCAACTTGATTTTTGATGAATAGTAAATTATGAATAGTGATTTTATGATTAGGATTAGTAATATGACCAAATGGATTAGTAATCTAACTTAAAGAAAGTTTTAAAATAATCTAGGCACCTTGATTAAGTAATGTGATTCAATAAAATAGTTAAATAACGGTTTCATTAATTATTATTCAAGTATTAGTTTTTTCGGGTGAATAGTGTTTTTTAATTAAAAATTTAATTAAAAATAATTAGAAAATTATTTTTATAAAATGACTTTATTTTTGAACTCAGAGCATCGATATTATGTTATGGTAATTTTTGGGGATTTTTCTGAAAAAAAATGAATTTTCGATGAATAGTGTATTTATTTAAAAATAAAATTAAAAATATTTAGAAAATTATTTTTATAAAATGGAGTTCATTTTTGAAATCATAACATTGATATTTGGTTAAGGTGAAATTTTGGGATTATTCTGAGAAAGTTGAATTTTCGGTGAATAGTGAAAGTATAGTTTTTAAGTTACGGGTGTTTAATGACATCATTAAATGATGTATTAAGTGTATATTCAATATGTTCGAATTATGAATAGTAATATAAGGTGTGAGGTGTACCAAGTGGCCAATACCATGGGCAAATACCATGGGCAAGCCCATGGTTTTGCCAAAACCACTAGTGAGGTGTCCCTTGGCCATTAATGCTTTGTCCCCTCACTTTCCCTATAAATACCCACCCTTTCCTCCTTTATTTTTCACTCCCAACTCTCCCCCAATGAAGTTCTGGTCTCCTTACCTCCCAAGGAGTCCTCCCAAGGTGCCCCCAAGCCCTCAAGGTCCAATCCTTTGAGTTTCAAGAGTCACGTTTTAAGGTAAGGGATCCGACCTCTCTCTTTCTTTTCAAGTAATCTCTTTTATGTCATTTCTTTTATACTCCATGTTCTTATGTTGGAGGATGTTATTTTATATTCATCCTAATGCCTATTTCATGTTCATATGATGAGAGAACCCCCCTTTCTCTCATCAATTCGTTTTAAGAATGTTTAAGTGGCGCCGTTAGGCTGCCGAATTTTTAAGGGATTCTTTCACCTTCCTCGTTTTCAAGTTCTATTTTCATTCAAGTCTTTCATGTTACTTTTTATTATGTTGGGGTATGATATCTAAATTTATCATACTGATATTTTATGATCATATGATGAGAGACCCCATTTGATCGCTTCAATTCAGTATTTTGAAGTTTTAAGTGGCGCCGTTAGGCTGCCGAATTTTTAAGTGGTTCTTCACCCTTCTCGTTTTGAAGTTCTACTTTCATGTCAATTATTTTAAGTTCATTTTTGTTATATTGGGGTATGATCTCTATATCTATCATACGTGACTCTTATGTTCATATGATGAGAGACCCCATTTGATCGCTTCAATTCAGTATTTTGAAGTTTTAAGTGGCGCCGTTAGGCTGCCGAATTTTTAAGTGGTTCTTCACCCTTCTCGTTTTGAAGTTCTACTTTCATGTCAATTATTTCAAGTTCCTTTTTGTTATATTGGGGTATGATCTCTATATATATCATACTGGACTCTTATGTTCATATGATGAGAGACCCCATTTGATCTCTTCAATTCAGTATTTTGATGTTTTAAGTGGCGCCGTTAGGCTGCCGAATTTTTAAGTGGTTCTTCACCCTTCTCGTTTTGAAGTTCTACTTTCATGTCAATTCTTTCAAGTTCCTTTTTGTTATGTTGGGGAATTATCTCTATATCTATAATACTGAACTCTTATGTTCACATGATGAGAGACCCTATTTGATCTTTTCAAATCATTTTTGTTGATGTTTAAGTAACGCCGTTAGGCTGCCGAACTTTCATAAGAGAGATCTAATTTTTTCTTCCTTCCATGTTTTTCATTTCAAATGGTATGTCCTTGAAATTTCATTACCATGATCATTTATCCTTCTTATTCTGTCCATGTACTATTTTATGGGTCATTTACGAATTTTTGATCCATTTTACCTCTCTTTTAATGTCTTCTAAAACCTCGGAACATTGCCGTTATGCTGCAGAATTTCTGTCTCAAAATGTCTCTCTCTTTTTCTAAAGTTATTTTATTTTATTAAGTGAATACTCAAAGCTCTTTCTTCTAAAGGGGTATTCAAATATATACCAAAATGTTATATTTTAAATTCTGGGATTTACATACATGAGACCCACCTTCCTTTTCCGTGGGTTTTAAAGTGATATAAAGATCATGTCTTTAAAGCAGTTTTTAAAAAGTTATGATTATGAAATGAAACCCATTTCTTTTATTCTATATGGGTTATTTATGAAATTTTTGATGATGATATATGTGGCTCACATGATAATAAAGGCAAATTTAAGGGTGCGCCCTGATAGCGCTCCAATGCATTGGGTAATGATGTAACCACTAGAGATTACAATTTTCACGATACCTTGGTGAATAACCTTGGTAATTTTCAAATGACACCTTGGGGATGGACCTTGGTGATATGTTCATGATTGTCTATGTTAAATGATGTAGCCACATCTTCAAGTTATGAAAAATGTTATTTTTATTATGAAATGCCTCATGATTTCTTTCTCATGCCTTAAAGTTCTTTTCATGTCCTTATTGAAGTATCTCAAGTTCACATGTAAAATGTTCCTCTTATTTCCCTTACTGGGCCTTCTGCTCACCCTTTCTTTTGATGTATGTCCCCAGGTTATGAGATGCAGTAATGAACCTAGAATGAACTTAAGGAGACGCCTTGCAAGTGTTTAAGAAGAATGTTTTATGTTTTTTTTATGTATTATGATCCTTGTTTCCAAGACACTAAACCTTAACGATCCTCAGATTTGTGTAATGTAATGAAAGTTTTTGTTATAAAATGGCGGGATGCTATAATATCCCATCAACAGGCTATATAAGAACATGGAGTTTCTTCCATGAAAGGATGGTTCAGTTCTGAAACAATGATTTTGGAATATTGATTATTAGTCACACCGTCATCCTCTTAGAAAATGAGTAGACATAGTCAGTCTAATCTACCAAATCTAGGAGTATTTCGAGCGTTGGCTCAGACACATGATACTTCTACATCAGAAGCATCAACTTCCAAATTACCTACAAAACTATATCTCCATACTGGTAAACACAGACCTTTGGACCAAATGAATGATGTGTTGAATCAATTTCCCCATGTACTGACCATGTTATCAACTTTGGATGATTTAAATCTATCAAAAGATCTTTGGAAAGCACTCATTTTGGCTTTGTCAAGTCCTCAAGAGTTTGAAACTGATGTTTCTGTTTCTATGGTTTACCTTATAGAGATTGATCCTACAGAATTTCATGCAGTCATATATTTTATAGATGAAGATGAAAATGATGTTGTACATGGAAATTTTAGACCCTAGTATTTGTCTGGAAAAGTAAATGATGTATACAACTGATGATCCTTCATTGATAAGGGATCTAGATTCAACCTCATTATGATTCATACAATTTGTTGATTAGGCCTGACTAAATCTGACTTATCTCCTTCTACTATAATGTTGCAATATTATTATAAGAATGATCAAGAACCTCTAGGAAAAAACCTTCAATATTCTACTTGGAAGGACATGGCTACATCAGCATACAACCATACCTTCGTCATATCACAATTGTCGTATGTACTATTTCAATGGTTAAATCCGGACATTGTATAGTGACAAGGCTCCATTAAAAACATGTTAATCTCAAAACATTGAGGCATAGTTTTATCACACAAAAGGAACTAATTCCATGAAAAAATAAATAACTAGATTTAATGCTCCGAATGGAATGGAAATGATCCAAAAAATACATTCATACATCTAAGTACAGATTATGTGCTTCCCATCAATCAAATTGAAAGGGTAAAATAAAATTCAAGCACTCATCCAATAACATTCATAAGTTCAATTTTGGAAATTGAGCTTGACAACATGGGATATTCTCTTTATTCACCAAGAAGTTATGGAAGTTTAAATGGAGATGTCTTCATTTCTTCTACTAAACAACAACATGAATCTACATTTTCAACCAGAGTAGATGATATTTTAGAAGTTCTAGAGGAAGGAAAATATGTTGATTCTAAATATATCAATCCATCTTTATTACCACAAGAAGACCCTTATTCCTCAGTAGGGTCAGATATGGTAGCCTCATCTTTAGGATGTTCTAATACTTACTTCCCATCTACCTATAAGATTTTTTCCTAATCATATACAATGAAAGTGGAAATAGAAGTGTTAACATGTAATGAAGAATTAGATGAAGATCTTTGGGATGATCTTCCAGAATTTGAAGAAGTTGTTCCTACCACCATGGATGAGCTTGAAGAAATAATTTTGGGTATAGAAGAAGATCCAAACCTCACTCTAATTAGTGTGGACATGACCTCTGAAGGTCAATAGGTGTATACATCATTTTTAACGAAACATTGAGATATATTTTCTTGGAATTATACATAAATTATAGGGCATGATCCTGATGTATCCACCAATCATTTGGGTCTACCAAAAGAACATCGTGGATTTAAACAAGCAATAAGAAAAAAATGTCCAACTCATTCCTCTAAAATTGTAGTTGAAGTTCATAATATTATAAAGGCTAAGATTATTAGGGAAGTTTAATATATCAAATAGTTGTCCTACATTGTCCCATTGAAGAAGAAGAATGGGAAAATTTGAGTTTTCATTGATTTCAGAAATCTTAACAGGAATTGTCCTAATAATGATTTTCTTGTTCTTATTTCAGTGCTTTTAATGAATGAAAATACTGTCTATGATTATCTTTTCTTCTTGGATGGATACACTGGTTATTATAAAATCTATATGGCCCCAGAGGATAAGGAATCAATAGCCTTCAAATCCCCTTAATGTTTGTTTTTCTATCAGGTAATGCCCTTTGGTTTAAAGAATGCAGGTGCAACATACCAAAGTGCCATGCACCATATCTTTAAACCCTTCTTAGGGAAATTTGATGAATGTTATGTGGACAATTCGGCAGTTAAATAGAGAAAACAATCCAATCACTTGGCAGATTCATAGACTGTATTCCATAAACTTTGGCAATATAGTTTGAAGATGAACCCCCTGAAATGTTCTTTTGGGATAACCTTAGGAATGTTTCATGGTTTTTTTATATGCCATCTTAGTATCGATATTGATCCCGAGAAAACAAATTCAATCCTTGGTATGTCACCTCCTTGATAGTTGAATGAATTAAGAGTACTGCAAGGACACATGGCCTATATTCAGTAATTTATCGCTAATTTAGCTTGCAAGTGTCTACCCTTCACTAGATTAATGTAAAAGGGAGTGACCTACCAATGGAATGAAGGCTGCTAAAAATATTTTGATGACCTCAAGAAATACCTCTTGAGTCCAATAGTATTAATTCCACCCATTCATGGAAACCACTTATCATCTATGTGATAGCTTTAGAGAAACCAATGGGTGCCTTCCATGCTCATAAGAATGATACTGGGAATGAAAATAGCTTTTACTATCTTAGTTGAACAATGCTTGATGTAGAAACAAGGCATTCAAGTATTGAAAAGTTCTACATAGAAATAATCATTGATGTTCAGAAATTGAGGAATTACCAGCAACGTGATGCAGTCCAATTGGTATCTTGAAATAACATTCTCAAATTTATCCTTAGTCATCCTATTCTTACAGGATAGCTAGCATGGTGGGCAATTATTTTGAAATAGTTAGATATCCATTTTGTCCATCAAATGAAAATTAAAATCCATTCTCTGGCTGACTTCTTTTTTGAGCATGCATCTGTATAATATACATCATTAAATACTGAACTTCCAGATAAAGAAGTCTTCTATATTCAGGATAATTCCCAAACATGGGAAATGTACATTGATGGTGCTTCCAAAAGTGTAAAAGTGATGAGAATGGAAAACCCTAAACTCAAAAAATTTGTGTTATGAATTTTTCTTATATTCTCTAGAAAAGGCATTGTTGCCTTATTTCTTCTTGTTTTCAGAAGGTGGAACAAACAATGAGGTAGAATATCAAGCTTGCAATGTAGGTTTATAATTGGAACATCAGTTTCAAATGAATCACTTGTAGGTAAATAGTGATCTAGAATTGGTAATCAAGAAAATAAATGGAGAATATTCAATAAGAAAAGAAGAGTTAATCCCTTAGTGATATTATATATGATTTTTAATGGAAGAATTTCCCTCAGATCCGACATTATCTTTTGTCCTGTGATAAAACAATTCTCATGCTGATGCACTGGATAATGTACCTATATCATTGGAAGACCCAGATTGAGATGAGATAGTCATCCGCCTAGCCCATTGTTGTGTGGTCTCAACTTTTGTTCAACATAGAATGGAGGAAATTAATGAAAATATCCCTATTTTTGAGCCATATGGTTATACCATGGGATAGAGAATACCCATCATGGAATATAATTGAATACATCCATTGAATTGGGCCAAAAAAGAATAGATCCAATGATGAGTAGCTAATTTTAATTTTTATAATAGTCTTGAGCACTAAAAGATCCACTACAAGAAAGGATTTTTTGAAATCATATTCAAGTGTATTGATGGAGATGAGACTACAGCTATCTTGAACGATGTATATTAAGGAGCTTATGGTGCCCACCTATTTGGAAACATACTCTCTGACCAGACTCGAAGGCTTGGATACTTTTGTCTTTCAATGACACCTTATTGCCCATATTTCATTAAACGTTTTATCCCTACCAAGTGATTTCCAACTTCATTCATCCACCCCCAGAGTTGCTACATAAAACTAAATACTCTTGGCCATTTTCCACATGGGGAATGGATGTATTTGGAACTTATCCTACATCCACATATAAGCAGCTCAAGTATCTTCTTACTACTACTGACTTCTTCTCTAAATGGGTCCTGGAAATACCTCTCAAAGAAGTCGAAACCAAGATCATTGTTAGTTTTTTCAACACTAACATCATCACTAGATTTGGTATCCCTCATACTATATTGAAGGAAAAAGGGGCCAATTTTTGTTCAATTGATGGAAAGAAGTTATATCAAAATCATACAATCAAATCCAACCATTCATCTCGCTATCATGTGGTGGCCATTGGATAGCTAGAGGTTTTCAACAATACCCTATCAAAAATACTCCTGAAGATGGTGGATAAAGATAAGAAATCATGTCTTGGTAAACTTTTTTATTCTTTATGGGCTTATATGACCTCAACCTGTACTGCCCCCCAAGAAACTCCTTATTCATTGGTATATAGAACTGATGTAGTTTTGAAAGTTGAAATGAAATTTTCTTCACTCAGAGTTGCAATATGTGATACCTTGTCTACATGTGAGAGGTCTTAGAAACAGTTCAATGAGCTGGATTCATTAGAGGAAAAAAGATTGCTTACTTTGCATCACTTACAAGTCTATCATAATAGAATAGCGTGACATTTTAAAAAGAAATTTCACCTCCATTCATTTCTTCATGGAGAATTGGTATTGGTCCATAGTACTCCAATTATATGAGGGAGGAAACCTCTATTGTGTGAGACAAAGTGAGAATGTCCTTATTCCATACATAAGGTCTATTCAAATGGAACTTAAACCATAATATCAGTGGATAGAGAGATTATTAAAACTCCACCAAATGTGATATTCTTAAAAAAAATACTTTGTGTAGTTGTACATCTTGCATCCTTACTGAAAGACTAAATATTGTACATCCCCTATGGTCCAAGCTGCAAGACTGAATACTGCACAGTATAACGTACTAGTTGCATGACATTAAACTGCATAACAACCATAACTGTCCATGCTGCATGACATTAAAGTGTGTAATATCATCATCCTTATTTCATGAAGTTAAACTGCATAACACCATTTGTCCCTGTTGCATGATATTAAACAATTCGACTGATGTTTTTTCTATTTTATGTTAGAAAATTCCATATGAAAACATCATTGACATCATCACTACTTTTTAATAGCCTAAAACTCCCTCTATTTCTCATTTCTGAGTTAGATCTGCATAGATCCCCTATTTAAAGAACTATGTATGGTTTGATTCTCATCTATTTGAGATACGTTAGACACCTAGATCTTCAATATTGTGCCCAATTGCAAGGAAAAAACCCTTTAGTCCTTGTATATAAATAAAAACTACATAGGTAATGTGTAAGAACTATGTATGAATTGATTCTGGATTTCAGAAAGATGCATATTGAATCATGGGTCTTACCCCTAGTCTAGTTACAATATGTATTTCTTTTTAAAATAAGTTCATCTTCATCCTTACCACATGACATTAAAATGCATGGAAATATTACACCCCCATTATTCTTCTATATCACCATTGTGTAATCCAAGAAACCCTTACTACTCCTTGTTTCTCACAACAAGCATTGCTTAAGTGGGCTTAGGAATTGGGTAAAAGGCTTCTTTATATAAATGAGGTTCCTAAATTTTTTGTGGGGCCATTAATGTCCTCATTGCATTACAGAAAAATACACATCATAATATTGATTCATAAGGAAACAAATAATGTCCCCATTTTACATACGAATCAGTTTTGTGTAAGAGATTCCAAACTCATGGCCAATATTGGTTCAAAAATTTATCATATGCATTGGGCACAACCCCCTTCAATATTTCACACTCTTAATCTTGGATGTTTCCAAATCATCATAATCTTTTTTATGGTTTATAGTGAAAATGTTTTTAAAACTTGATAACTCTTTTTCTTGAATATGTAGTACGTGCCCTTAGGTGGCCTCGCATAAGTTTCCTACCTAATGGGCATGTCAGTAAGAAGATTCCACAATTTGACTATGCAATATATTCCCCATTGGGCCTTGCATAACACAACTTCAATAATGGGTATGTCAAATAATGGTAACATAATTCATGGTTATAGTATTTTTCTCCCCTTCAAACATTGATGAAAATATACAAGAATTTGTATTTTTAAAACAGTCACTCACGTAAACTTGTCCAATTATCTTTCTCCCAATCTAAAAGTCTTCGAGTCCATAGTTTACACATTTCCCTTACCAAGTGTTTAATGAAACATGAAATAACCTTGGAATTACTTGACTACATATCATATACTATTTCAATTTATGGTCCTAGTTAAATGACCTAAAACTAAATCCTCTACAACTCATATGTTTTGGTTATACCTTCGTAGGATTCATATTCCTCCGATTATTTGGAAATATTAGTTTCAAATACCCTCTTTATATTTTGGAACCTTTACCAATAAACCAAACTCTGTGTATTTGGGAAATTTTAATCTCCATAATATTTCTTCTGTTTTTTGAAATAAAATGCCAAACTTCAAAGAGCTATTTTGGTTGACTATGCAGCAGGTGCCCTTAGGTGGCCTTGCATAAGTTGCTTAAATAATGGGCATGTCATCCAAAGGATGACACTATTTGGATATGAAACGAATCCCCCAGTTGGACCTACATAACACAACCCCTATAATGGTTTTGTCAAATAATGGTAACTTCATCCTTGGAAAAGACTTCCTCTAATTCTTTTAGCCTTTTTCCTATATCATTGTTTATATTCATATTTTCTTAAATTATAGTTTACATTTTTTCTAATTCGTACTCGGATATTGTAGCATATTTTTAGATAAATTATCAAGAAATTGGGAGAGTCTCATACCTTTGGTCATATATAAAGACCTTAAATTAATGCCACATAATGTCCTCACTACATGACTTAAAACATCATAGCACCAATGTCCTCACTGCATGACATAAATTTGCAAAGTACCAATGTCCTCATTGCATGACATAAATTTTCACATTAACAATGTACTCACTACATTATTTAAAAGTGTACAGTACCAATGTCCTCTCTGGATGACTTAAAACTCCACAGTACAAATATCTTCACTACATGACTTAAAACAACATAGTACCAATGTTCTTACTAAATGAATTAAAACTACATAGAACCATTGTCAACACTGCATGACATAAAACTTCACTGTACTCATACATAAAATTTTAATAAAAATGGTTTTTCTATTCATGGAATATGTCGGCATAAAGTATCCCTTTCATATTTAAAAATCATTTCCTTGGAAAAACAACCCAGTGTGGTCTTGAGTCACCCAAATCTTATTTTCCCCAATCCATCAGTAGTAAAATGTTAAATTTCTAAGAGCTCTTTTTCATGACTATGCAGCATGTGCCATTAGGTGGTGTGGAATAGGTTTCCTAAACAACAAGCTTGTTAGCCAAAAGATGTCACTATTTGGCTATGTAGTATATTCCCCAGTTGGCCCTAAATAACAAAACCCTGATAATAGATTTTTCAAATAATGGAAACTTTCTTCATGGAAATGACTTCCCTTATGTTGATATAGTTTTTAAATTTGGTGTCCATAAATATTAGGGCTCAAGAATAACTTTGGAAATATTTAACAAATATTAGAACAAGAGTATTTTTGTTCCAAATGAATCAAATTCGAAGGGGGACCTTCTGTTGAAACCATGAAATGTGTTCCATGCACTTTTCCATAGAGTGATGATATGATTATCACATTGAAAACAATTGTCATGTATGGGTAAAGATGTTTTCTCCACGAATAAATAAGACGTGGGTTGTATTTTGATGTTCCAAAATACTACTCCATACTGATGGATAAGTGGAATGATTTTCCAATCTAGGAATAGGTAGTGGATTTCCAAGAATCAATGAAGAAAAGGTGTTGACATATAAAATTAAATTTCTGTGTTTTATTCAAGAAGAAATGGGGTATTTAACATCTCAAGAGGTGTATATCATTTCAAGACCTTTGATTTGAAAGGTTGTAGAGCTATGGTCCATGCCCTTCGGGTCGGTCCATTCTCTATTGTCACTAACTCCCATGAAAAATTGGGAGTCAGACCGCGATCATTTTAGATCTGGTCGAAGTCATTTTCCATTGCACCCTTTATGTCATCATACATCCAACCCAAGAGTACCATGATTTGAGACACCCTATCACACTCAATGAAGTTCCTTGAGTCAACTTCATCTTCTTTTTTTACCTTCACATGTCACGAGTTTGGTCTCTCTTTATGGATTCATCATGTACCTTGAGTCAATACACCTCTGAAGAAACTCCTCAAACCTCGTCACCTGACTCTTATGCCCCGTTAAATATTAAATGGGCATTCTCCTTTTGAGTAAGACCAAACCAATTCCCAAATGGGAACCCTATTTATGAGTAAGCCCCAACCATTCTCATATGGGAATCCTCCATAGGATTAAGCACCAACCAAATCCTCAAAAGGGAAACCATCTTGGAATAATCCCGTAGATTTTATTATTAAAGGTAGCATCAAAACGCCTCCTTTATTCTTCGATGCCAATGACCAGAGGGTAGATCGGTATAGGAACTCTTGTTACGCTTTCCCTGTGCCATTTTTCTTTGTCTTCATGGATATCCATCATGGTGTAAGCCTCTAACAATCATCCTTTCTTCCATCCATTTGGACCCTTGTCCAATGTGATGAGAGCAGAGGGAAGGCTTGTTGCCTCACCCTATTCCCTGGTCGCCTCACCCTCTTCCATGGTTGACGTGCCCTCTTCCACCAGTGGAGGAGGAAAATTTTGAATGTGTAAATGGTTTTGTTTAATCGTTGACATCCTCTTGTTTCACACACCGCGTATAAACCACATGGGGTTATAGAGTTTTCATGGTCAAAACTTTTGCATAATTTAATGAACTATGAGTAATCTAATTCCCACCATAATTCGGATATGTAGGAATTCTTCTCCAGGCCCGAGTTTATTGGATATCCTCCTCAATAATCCAATCATATTCCTCTTAATATGGGAATCCTCCTTAAGAATAAGTCCCAAATTAAACCCCTAAATCATGAAGGAATCCTTTTCAAGATGTAAGCCCAAACTCATTTCACTAAAAGGACTATACTATCATATGAGACGTATTGAACTACGAGGGATTTGATTCCCATCAAGATAGGATATTTATAAATCCTCCATGAGGTTCAATCCCAATACATTAAATAAACCATGTTATCCATGTGCCATATCCCCAACAAGGTCTGATCATACTTGGAAACCCTTATCCTTTCCAAGTTCCTTGGGTTACTTCAGTATAGGTCCCACATATGGTTTTAACGAAGCACCTTCCACTTAGACATTCACACCACATTACATTAAACTGTATGTATAAATCCATATCACATGACCATAAAAGGAATGATGTGTCCCATTCTGTGGCGTCGAACTAAAAGTGCTTTGATTCCTTTTACAAGGATACGTTGGTATAACATTTTATGAGCATGATCCAAAGATCAATCCAAACCTTCATCTCCAAGGATGAAACTAAATTCAGAGTACCCCACTGAGTGGCTTAAAACCAAGTGTCATAACATAGATGATTAAAAGAATCTCTAAACAGTATATTAATTGACACCATTGATGGAAAACTGTGAATACATTTGGATATTTCCATTAATGAACAACCTTGAATTCATAATGATGATTCTAAATTTTAAACATATTAATATGTGATTGTAAATTATAAGGGAAATTTATATAATTCTTGGTGAATTAAAAAAGATTCATGAAAATATCTAAAATTTATAAATAGAGTCCTAGAGTAGACAATAATTCCCCCAAAAAGGGTGTGATGAGTTTAAACTCCCATCCTCTCAACCAATGCACGACCCTAAGTATCATGAAGGTCAAACTAAATGAACACCTGAATTTGGATAGCATGCCCTATTTGGATAAAAACTTGTTGAATGTTTCAGGTTCGATAAATAAATCCAATGGAAACCTCATGGAATTAGTGATTCATAAAACTAGAATACTGGTTTCAAGGAGCTACAAAATAGTATTATAATTTAACATCATGTTTGGTTTCATTTTCTTTTTTGGATGAATATAGTGTTAGTAGAAGAAGAAAAAATTTGACTTCGAAGGTTTATCTTTTTGGGGATTGATATTAAAGTTGATACATGGGGAGATTGTGTGACACCATGAAATTATAATGTAACCAAAATTTACCTAATATCATGTATAACAACTAACACCATGAGTAGAATGGAATATAACATCCCGATACTTTACGATGTATTTATAATTTTAAATGAATCAATTATATATCCTATAATGAACACAACACCGAGTTCGCTTTCATTATATGCAAGAAGAAAATTTCATTAGTTTGTGTTACATGAAAGATTATATTTTACTGAACAAAAAATAATTATTAAAATATTATCAAATAATAAGATATAACATAGCCATTAAATTTCCAATAATGAATGTTACTAACTATCTTTTGAAAATATTTAGCATAATTCATTGGTTATCAATTGAATATAAATTAACATAGAACCCAAATTTATATAAAAATTAAAATTTAATAAAAATCTATTTTTTTGTTGAAAAATTGGTTTATCCTAATAAATTAAATTAATTACAATTATTGAGTATTATAATTGTCTTTAATATAGTATACATTAAATTAATTACTGAATTTTAATAGAGAGTGTATTTTAAGTCAATTTTTTGACATTTTTATACAATATATTTAAAAAAAATATTATTATTTTGAATCTGAATGTAAGAATTAACTTTTATTACTTTATTGTATATGTTTTATGTTTTCATTTACTCTTATAAAATATTACAATTTAATTGAAAAAAATATATTCATCTAAATAATTAACACTATCAAATTATGGTCATAATTTGTAAAATAGTATAATTAGATCAATTTATTATCAGATAATATAATTTATTTTATTGAATAAATTTCACATTGAATAATGATATAAAAAGATTTTAATCTTTTGAAAAATTTCATTTTAGAAAACTGATTTTCTCGTTCTGTCTACAGAATTAATTATAATTCTTTTTTTCATCATTATTTTTTGAATTTTAAAAAATAGATTCCATATTTGGAATGTGTAGGCTCTATTATAATAATTAGGATCCTTTTAATTATGGACAACATATTAACAATAAACATTGGTAATTTTTATTACCACGGTTGAGGGTAAATCATGTCATTAAGGGTAAAAATAATAATATAAATTTACCCTAACACTCATTGGATGATTTATTATAGACCAAAATCATAATTGGGCCAATTTTTGGATATCATGTAGCAACATTAATTAGTTTAACACATTTATGAAATTTTATTCAATGAAAAGTCCAATTTTTCATAATTTTGTATTTACGAAGATAAATATTTTTAATATCAGTTTATATAGGGGATTAGTTCAGCTAAAAATAGTCATTGTAAAGATGAAATTTTTTATCTTCATTATTATAATTTATATTTTATTTTAAGGTATTATGTAATTAAATTAATGGCATGAACAATGATGATGCAGTTATTGTTTAATTAATGGGTATAACAGAATAATGTTGTTACAAAAATTAATATAAATATAATTTTTTTGATTTAATGTCCTACCTGAATTTTTTAGTTTCCCTAGAGAGGTTAGGGATGTGTTAAAGGATTGTTTTATGTTATCCATTGTAGTAATATTTTTTAAAAAAACAATAAATGAATTGTATCAATATTGACATTAATGATATTTTACATTAAATAACATTTATTAAATGATATAAAAATAATTAAAATATAATAACTAAAATCATTATTCATATAACGTTGATAAATTCACACATTAAATATTTATAGTCCTTTTTTCTGATTATAGTATCTATATTAACCCTTAAAAAATAAAAAATCCAAGTTGTCATGATGAGAGTAAAATTATATAACTAAGTGTTAATGACAAAAGATAATAGTAATAATGTGACCTTAATTTGTCTACAAATTACTTGTTGAGATTATTTAGACCCAAACTCATATTATCTTAAAAATAACTCAATTTGTATACATTTGGATTTAAATTCTAATTTATATTAATTTTATATTTTGAGTGTTTCAGAAATAGACCCTTACCACAATTATAAAAGGGAAACTAGACCCTCACTTCCTCACACCACCTTGAGCCTTCCATATCATCTAAATTCATAAAAAATAAGATAAAAAATTCCCTAACCTAATATTAGAAGCCTTTATTTGGGTAGAAGTCTGATGAAGAATTTATTTTTGTATAATGTATAATGAGTTACCCAAAAACTAGGTAACATTCTTCAACAGTCACTTTCATTTTATTTATTTATAAACCCCATTATTATTAATAAATTATTATATAATAAAACATTTATCATAAATATATTGATATTTTATTATGTTATGTTTTTGACCTAAACCTATACCCACATCCATTAAATAGGTAATGAATTTACCGTTCATGCATGACAAACTACCGCCTCACTAAACGATGTCGTTCATTTTTTCCTTCACCACCTCTCATGGTTGTTAATTATGATTTAAAAACTATTTTTATATTATATATATGATATTTATGTTGTCTTAATAATTATTCAATTTATATATAACACACCTATTCATGCATTCTATTCTGTGTATATACTATAACATCATTTGTGGAAGTGTGGACTACCACCTCCTCAAAGTGTTGTGATTCATTAACAATATAAATTTAGTGTATAAAGAATGGTTTTAATAAAAGTTTGTTGTATAAATGAAATATGAATATGATACTAGTATTATAATATTCATATATATCATTTAATTTTCATTTTTTATATGGAAAATAATGGAATGTAGTAGTTATGCGTACATATAACCTTTCGTCCCCAAAAACGATGATTTTAATTTTCTATCTACAAATATTATAGATTTTTATAAATACATATAAAAAGAAAATATATGATATTTAAATCAGGGGTTATATTTTGGAGATGATTAAGTCATGGTATAATTAGTAGTAACAACAAGTAAGAAGTCACAACAAACATGAAAAATTATGCAATTAAGACATAAAATAATAAAAATAATTAAATATAAAAATCAAACGGTTTATAATACATTATAAAAACAAAATATATGATATTATAAATATGAATATAATTATTTACTAAGTTAATAACATTCTTAAAACCATTATACAGGAGGTTAGATGACATAAACCCAAAAGGAAATTCAAGGTAGGAAATTTTTTCCCACTTTTATTTCTATTAGACAAACGCATTATACAAAAATAAGTTTCTTTTGTCTGGTGTATATACTTAAAATAAAAGTATTTTATGATTATTATTATATATTTTAGGATATATTAATATCTGTAAAAAAAGTTTCTGTAATTGGAAATACGATTCTACTAATTAAAAGTGGTAAGGGGTTATTCCACAATCTAATCATTATTCGTGATTGTAATTGTCTATCTCTCCACTAGGGAATATTTCAATCCAATATTAGAATTTTATAACAAAATTCAAAATGGTTTTATTATTATCTATGAAATTTTAATTTTTTTTCACATTTTTTACTTTTACAAAAGTATTTATAGGTAATCTTCATATTGTTTTCCAAAATAGGGTACTTTATGGCTTATCTTACAAAAGTAAAAGGAATGATTTTTATCATATATGGAATGAATGAAATTTCCCACCATCATGAAACAATAATTTTTTAAGATTTATTTTTGTGTTTTAAAGGATATTTTCAATAAAATAATTTTCTTTTATAAATGTGCGACATAATTAATGATTACAAAGTGGTAAGGATTTTATTATGTCACTTTTACATCTGTGATATATAAGCCTTATTCATAACTTATTTCTTTTTTATTTTGTGTGTATACCAACATTTGATATATCATATCATAAATATCATTTAATTCTGGGTATTAAAATGTTTCAAAGTTCTATAGGACACTTTGATTCAGATTTGTTTTTTTGAAATCAATTATTCAATATATGGAAATGCATTGGACTGATATGACACAGTTTGGGGACTATTTAAATGAATACACATGACTCATTAGAAGACTCATGAGATGAAATCAATTATTAAAAATACATTATAGTTGGATTCTATGGAGAATAGATCAGTTTCTATCCACAGATTTTATGTTTATTGGGATTAGGTCTTGAAATAAAAGATATCATGTGACTTGGAAACATGACATCCAATAATTAAACATTTCATTTCTTTCAGTTTTTTATCTGTGATATTTTTTCTTTAGAATTATCTATAGATTAATTTCATTATTATTTTATTGAATAAATGGTATGTGTTTTTAGATTCTTTGGTTTCCATATAGATTTTTACTTATCCTGTAATTTGAATGGCATGTGTTCCCTATTATTTAATTGACATATTTTTTACTATATTTCATCTTCGCTTATTGATTCAATAACATATATCCTTAGTCATTACCTTTAAATATTGACTATTTTCATTGATTCATTACTATTTCTACAATACTTGACCCTTAGTATGAATTTGAGATCAACCTTATTGTGTTTTCTTTCCCCAGAAATCCAATAATTCTACTAAGAATGATAATAAAAGATTTTCTAATTTGGATTAAAATTTTCCTCAATAGAAAAACAAATATGTAGTAATTAGTGTATTAAATGTAATAAAAAACAAAAGTATTCATGTTTTTTACCTATACAGTTAAACTCTTTGGTCCTTATATATTTTATTTCTTTTTATCATGTTAATGTAGTTAAATAATGTACTAGCTATAGGCTTCTAGGGTTGTGGTGTTACAAATTGGATGTCCAGAATATAATGGAACAGATAGATTTGATATAGAAGAGGGTTTTATATTAGGGATGAAGTACTTTCATTTTGTTTGACATCAATGTTTTATTTATTATGAGAGCCCTTTATAAGTTAACTCATACCACTGATTAGTCAAGATATAAGTGGGGTTTATCACCCATAATACCACAAACACTTCCCACATGGGTCACACCTCCATATGTTTGCCCACCGACATACCTATGGAAATTATGGGCCCACATGAGCGCACTATATGGGCTCGATTTTAGCCTAGGGACATTCCTTTCTTGTGCTATAAGTTCCCATACCCTCAAATATACCACCCTTGGTTGGTTAGATTGAAAACTCCCACACATAGATTACCGATAGGGTCCCAAAAGTATTTCTGAATTGGTTATTGGTTTGTTGTAAGGTTTGCAAATTTTTTATTATAATTATTTTTAAAATTATTAACTCAAATAAATTTTAAATTTTGGTAGTATTCAATTTCAATATAGATTTATATTTATTTTATCCGTAGAGCATTTTTACTAGGATTCTCAAATAATTCTTATAATTCCAGTTATTATAAACTTAATTAATATTATACTATATATAATGTAATAATATTATTACTAAAAATTTAATATGGGCTTCTAAAAAAATTAAATTAAAATTAATAAGTTATTTAAGAGTTAATATTTTATAAAAAATATTTGATTAAAATTATACATTTTCATACAAAAAATTAATACTAACAATCACTTGTATTATAATTAGCATTTTTATTTAAGGTAGGTTTTAAATATCTATTATGAATATATCTAACCATACCTGTTAAATTTTTTATTAATAATTAAGTATTATAAATTACTACTCGGTTGATACTAGAAATAATTTGGTATTAATATTTTTGAAATCATATATTTATTATTTGAGAACAACTTTCATATAAATTAATATATATTTGTTACACAAATTATATTAAATACTTATGTATAAAAATTCATTAATAATAATAATATAAATTTTGTATAATAAAATATTATTGTTTAAATAAAATATTTACTTAAATAATATATAGTAATTAATAAATTTTCATCAAAATATAGTTTATACATTTCAA
This sequence comes from Viscum album, assembly GCA_963277665.1. Taxonomy (NCBI): domain Eukaryota; kingdom Viridiplantae; phylum Streptophyta; class Magnoliopsida; order Santalales; family Viscaceae; genus Viscum; species Viscum album. The sequence continues at coordinate 837,941,373 of OY728134.1, read as the reverse complement.
TAAAACTAGTATTTCATAAAAAAATAAAAATTTAACATTTCATTATATATATTTTTATTTTAACTTAATTTATTTCAAATAAATTATAGTAATTAAAGAAATAATTTATTTTACTACAATAAAATATACATTAGTTTGTTTAAAATATGAATCCAACCATTTTATTAACATTCATTTAAAATATAATTATGCTTAAATTCATTAGATGTCACCTCCCCACGCCAATTGCATGAATTTCACATTCATAATTATTTTTTCATTGACGTCTTAGTTCACAAAGAAATTCACATCCCGGTATTTTACATTTCATCTTCCTAAGGCTATGTTTAAAATAAAACTATTCCAAGAGAAAAATACATGTTGGCCAATATTTTTATCGTCGAATCCACCTAATTTAATTGTCATTTTGATCACATAGATATAAGGTACAGACATCACAACAATAATTTAGAGCTTTATCCAAGACATTTGATTATGTTGTCTAAAATAACGAAATAAAATTTGGGTTGTATTGATGTTGGATGAGATATAGTTTTCAAAAATATTTTTTTCACATATAATTTCAAAATATATAATAAAGTTTCTTTTTTACAAAACAGTTGGATCATTTTTGTTGTGAATCTTTCAATCAAGGGTAATTTTAATATTCTAAATGTGTGACCCAGAATATTATAAGTTAAACCAAATAGATTTTGGTAGCATGAAAATCTCATTCATTTTTAGCTGTACAAAATTCAGAGTATGCATTAAATTCCAATGATAATGTAAAATATTTAAACAATATTTGATGATATTTCCTTTTATGGAAAAGATGATAGTGTTGGGAATTCAAGATTTTATTATGATTAATCCATGAACAATAATTTTATCAGGGTAATAATGTTTACAAGAGAGTTTTATATCAGAAAAAGTATCAATATTATAAGAAAATAAATTTTCAATAATAATTGCAAACAGATCATCAATAAGAGACTGTAGTGTTGTTTTTAATCCTCATCATTACATTTTTATTGATTTCTATGATCAAATAAAGTTACCAAATATGGATCTTACTAAAATAATTTATGTAAAATATTATCCTATTTTTAATCCAAACATCCTAATCTATAATGTTTTCTAAATAATTCCTCTAATACCAACTATAACAAATTGAGACCAGCATTCTCAGATCCAATGCTATAACATGTTATATATATATAAATTAAGTGAATAATATTAACTCTTTTACATTGAATGGAACTATTCCATTTTAATTTTTGGAGGATTATGAAAATCACATATTATATATCACTGTATACAAAATATATATGTAATATAAATATTTAGATTCCTTCATTTTATCACATTAAAATGATACCAAAATTCTTTGAACTTCTAAAGTTCCTATGAAAGAAATTTTAAAACAAAGGGTGAGTATAAGATTTCCCAATAATGGGTTTTAAAACTAATTCTAAATTCTTTTTTAAATACTATTTAAAAACATTTAAAAAAATTAATTTCATATAAATATAAAAAATGAAAATCAAAATAAAATCTTTCAAAACAATTATACAATGGTTTCATAAAAATATATCCATAAATAATTTTTAAAAACCATAAAATTATATAATATTTTCAAAATTCGTTTATTTTCAAAATAATTAACCTTTGGAATTAAAATGTTTTTTTTCAATAAAATATTTTTAATATAATAATTTTTTATAGACTAAAATGATACTTTTAAAAATATAATAAATTACTAATGCCATGGAAAATATCAACTTTAGTTTAATATCCCCTTGAAGCCATGGGTTATCTCCCAATTTCTCATCCACTCATTGGATACCCATGTGGAATGTATTATTTTAAGAAAATATTTTTTCCAGCCTTCCATTTTTATTTATAACCCATTAATACCCCTTAAAAAACATTACATAGATGTCTTTATTTTCAATATATAAAATAAATATGATTTTTCATAAGATACCATAATTGGAAATACATTCAATAAATTCTATACATTTAGAGGCAACATTTATAAACTATTCTTCAAATTTTTTAAAAAATGATTCAATAATAATTCTTGTAATTTTAATGACAAGTGTAGTAAATTCCATTTCCTATGATTATAAAATAACTCAATATGTTTTAAATAACATTTTAGTCATAAAATGATAACTTAAAAACTAACTTGTGATTTATAAATTAACTAACTTAATTAAAACATCTAGTTAACAAGAGTTTTCAATATTTAATTAAAATATCTCCACTGTAATGAGGTTTTATTTAAAATATAATCAATTTTATTTTAATCATATATTTTGAATAAAATTATCTCATATAAGGGTTTTAAAAATAATTTTACATTTGAATTTGATATAAAAATGTTCCATTAATAAAATCATAAGATTAAAAATAAAACTCACACACTATAATAGAATTTTAGTAATACATACCTATAAGTTTGAAAATAAGATTTCCCTAATATAAAATAATAACATCAAAACTACTACTTCATTACTGAAATTGAATTTTTAAATTAATTTGTAGATGTTTGAAAATAATCTTTTTACATAACATAATTCATAAGAACAGATTATTCATGGTATACATTTATTTTAGATCTATTTATCTCTTCCTCTCTTATTCTCTCAATTTCTCTCACACAATTCCAAACTAGGATCCAGGTTTCCAGTTGAGAAAATTCTCATGGAAGATACAAATATACACACTAATGAATTTGTAGAACCATTTATATTATTTTTTAGGAATGGTGGAGTAGAGAGTGTGTTATGAATATTTTGAAGTGGTTCAAATAATTTCGGTTTCTATAGTCACTTATTTAGTTTTATGGTTAGTTTTTAGGATAAGTTGATTGTTTCGATGGTATGTAGGTCGTCCATGTAGTAATTTTGTGTAGTCAGTTGTATTTTTGGGAGTTAGGTATCTTAGTGGTGCATATGGTTGGAACTATCAGTTGTTTCCTCTCATGGATAATTTAATTAGCTCTGTGGTAGGGTAGACTACTAAAATAGGATACATGGGTAAATTTTCTACGTTAATCAAAAACATGGAGGAAGATGATATACGAATAAAATATGTGGGTGAATGAGCTAAATGGTGGGATCAGTTATGTGAATTGAAAATTCAAATGAATAGGATATTTGAAAGGATTCATTATTTGAAAATTGTTACATGGATATTTTTTCTATCTGGGGAATTCAGCTATGTGGAATTGACTACATGGAGTTTCCCATTAGGGATGTAAAAATAGAAATACGGGCAGTTTAGTGGCATGAATCAAAAGTATATATAATATATTTATCTAAGGATATTCATTCCTTGATTTTCTATGATGAACATGGATGAAAATGAGACCTTCCACATTGAGTTTAATGAGATCCCAAATAATTAAATTTATAACAATTTTATTTCAAATTTATCATTCTAAATTCTTAGTTATTTCATAAATATAAAATATATTAATTAATCTAATTCATAGTAACCTCTATGTAATGCAGTAAAAAAATAAATACTTCATTTCTAGGGATAGTAGTCCTCACATAACATGATTGATATTTTCATTTCCTGATTGATTCGTAGGAGAAATATAATGGTTAACTTGAAAACATAATAATATTTATTTATGATAATGATAGTAATTTCTTTTTTTAGCATAGTTTGAATGTTTTTAGAGGATGGGGGACAATAATGAGATAAAAGATAAGTCTATGGAGTTAAGAATACTCACACTGAAGATTTGAATATTGTCTTCAAATACATCTTCAAAATTTGGGGCTTGGGGAACTTTCATGTAACAATGGTCCACTAAACATTATAGAGGGATATATGGGTAGTAAAATAGCATGATATTTAGTATAATTCTTATAGAAAAATGTCTATATGAGTGTTCAGAACTGAGACCCTTATATTGTATATTAATAGAGATATTTTTTTTAGAATCTAAAGTTATGTGAAGTGTAAAAATGGAATTATTGAGAATAACTTCACATTTTAATTTTGGTAACCAAGTTTAATAAGTAGTTCTAAAATAAATTAGTAAAAATAAATTCTAATAGGAACCCTCTAATTATTCATGAAATTATGAAATATTGTTATCTAACTACAAATAAAATCATTCATTCTCTTATCCTATAGTTATTTCATATGAATAAATACTTCCACTCACTTTACTCTTTTATGTACTCGAGAGTTCAATATAATGTTTTTATAGAAAATCGTGTCTATTTATCTTTTCATTCGAAGACCCTTTGTCTTGTAAATCCATGATTTATAAAAATGTTTTCTTATTTTTTACATTCTTCTAACAAATTATTAAATACAATATTATTAATGTTAGATTTTTTTTTAATTTTTTTTAATGTAATCTTCACATTGTTTTCACAACAATGCTCATTTCGATTTTACCAAAAATTTTAAAGTAATAATTATTTTATCATGAACAACATTAATTAAGATTATGATCTTTGAAATAAATATTTTTATGTATTTCACATCACATAACATCCAATATTAATGTCATGATACAATATTGTGTTCTTTGATATGTCGGGTATGGTTTACAATAGTAATTATCATATTGTTATACCCTTATATTATTGTAATTCTAATGAATCTACTTATATTCCCTTTATAATAATATGAGCCCACCCTTTCTTATGATTCCATTACCTAGGTTATGATTAATTAATTTATGTAGGAAATGTTTGTGAAGATTAATAAAGAAGAATATAATTATGATAGGTGATGAATATCATTCACTAAAATAAGAGATTGTGTACCAAGTCTCCAAACACACAAAACTATTTCAATCCTTTGCTAAAAATTGGTGTAATGTACTTAATATTTGTAACATCCCAGGTAAATAAGGAATAATACATTTTCATATTTATTAATATTTGCGAATTAAATATTAATTTTACTTTAAAGGGGTTTCGATGTTCGATAGGGTACGCGATTCGCAACAAAGAGTTTCTTTGAAATTGTACGTTGCACACTAGTAATAAAATAATATTATTTTAAATGTTAGTTAACACGTAGCGGTTGTAGTGGCGGGAATGGATAGAAATAACTCAAATATGATTATATATGTTTGTTAAATGGTTTTACATTTATCTAATAAAGGATAAAGGCTTAAAATATGAAAAGAATTCAATTTTAGGCTTATATACTCTAATTTTCATGAAAGGTCCACTTATCAACATTTGATGGTGAATCGTCATTAAATATAGTTTTGGTCACTCTTATACATTATATTGGACTAAATAAAACTCTTCTTCAGAATTGGGACAACAAAATTTACTTTGTGTAATTTTTTGGTATTTTCCCGATAAAGTTCATTTTTTAATGAATAGTGAAAAATGTTGTATTTTAATTCAAAAACCCTTTTTAATCTAATTTATTAAGATGATTAGATAATATTTTGAAGTGGTTTTACGGTTAATTTATAATATATTTTTACCATTTAATCCAATAGTGGTCGTTTTAATTAATTTCACTTTGAAATTGGACTTAAACTAGTATCAATATTTTAAAACTTATTATCTTATAAAAACACACTATTTGTTGTGACAGCAGGAATTAATTATTAAATTAATTAATGCAACTAATATGTTTTGAATTTTTTAAAATGGACTTAATTTTTCATTTTGGAATATCAAATACAACTTCGGGTGAAGTTTTGGTATTTTTCTGAAAAACTTGAATTTTTGATTAATAGTGAAACCACTAAGTGGTACTTAAAAAACTGATTTTTCGTTTAAATAAAACATTACCACTTCTGTGTTATGAATTTAAAAAATCCAACATACATGGTTGTCATTAAGAAGTAAAATGTGGTTCAATGGGATTAAACTAATTTTTTGGTGAATAGTATCTTTTAAGTTTTTAATCACGATTAGAGGTAATTACTGTAATTTAAGATAAAAATAATGTTTTAATAATATGAAATGAACATGAAACATGTCCTACCCTTATTGGATGTGTCATGGCCGACCAAGACAATCCATGGGTCAAATTGGGGACCCCATGAAGCCACTTTGGTAGGAAAATGACATTAATAACTTTTTATTTAAAGTTAAAATAAAAATGTCACAAACATGAGTTTTTTTAATAAGATAATTTTTACATGGGGTTATACAAATCCGATTTTTGACTATAAATATTCATTGGAAAGGTAAAAAGATTTCATACATCATAGTATTTGTTTTATAATTTTTAGACATTAAATAAATTAAATTATTTATGACACCATGATGATGCAGTTATTACCTCATTATTTAAGGATTTAAATAAAATGGAACGATAATGTACAATCTAAGACCTACACATGTCAAAAACCTATTGAATGGGTGGATTTCGAACCCTTATCACCATATCCTCGAAACAAATCAATGTGGGATCATTAAAATCCGAAACTCATTCTAAAATAAAGTAACTTTTCCTTACCTTCCAAGAGTGCCCCTCCTCTCCTCTTATAAAAGTCCCCCACCTCTACCTCCTTACCCACACATCTCAAGCCTTTGGCTATGCCAACCCCTGCCCATTTTGTCTCTCCAAATACCTCTATTACTTATAGAAGCCTCACTTTGGGTATAAGGCTTCCCAAGGAAGCCTTTGAGCTCAAATCAAAAGAGTTACCCGATTTAAAGGTAGTGTCTTCTCTTGTGTTCTTTTGTTCTATTTTGCTTCTCCAACCCGATAAACTATTTTTATTCATTTCTTTTGGAAACAATCCAGTATATTCAATATAATAGGATGTTGTTATGAGAATTATTCGAGCTACACTTACACACACCTACATCTAATGGTTAATGAACATACTGTTTCTGTGGATGGCGAATTTCTGCCTCATGAAACGATGATTGTTCGACACTCATATAACACCTTCAAAGGTGGCCATTAGGATGTCACTATATTTTTATATGATATATAATATGTTTTTGTTTTCCTTAATCTTATGTATTTTTCATTTATGTAACCCTTTTATGGCTTCCATTATGGGTATACGCGATATCTTCATTTTAGGAAGTGCGGACTACCACCCCCTCAAAGTGATTTGATTCGTTAATGCCATATGTGGGACGTATAAAGGATGGATTTAAAGTTATTATATATGATGTTATACTGGAATTATAATATAATTTTATATCATTATTATTTTCTTTATATTAAAGTATGAGATAGAAAGGAAAGTAGCATTCATGCATACGTACGGCTTACCGTCTCCATGAACGGTGCATTTCATTTCTTATCCCCAAATGTAATGTACTATTATAAGTACATATATATAATTGATATATATGATGTATGATACATCTAAATTATTAATATAATTCTGTAATTAAAATATACATACCTCTCATTTAGTTTTAATTCCATTAATATGACATTGAAATGAAAGCAGCGTTCATGTGTACGTATGACATACCGTCTCCATGAACGGTGAATTTCATTTCTTACCTCTAAATGATTATGTAATATTATAAATGAATTTATATATACTGGATATATATGATATATATGATATATACATCATGATTATAATTCTTGATATAATGGATATTTTACCACATGAACAACTTGTAATTATAAAGAGTTTATTTTTGACTCAAGTACCATGGATCAACAAAATAACCATTATTAACTTAAATAATTACATAGTTTTCATAACCTGGTAATAAGTGATATAAAAGGAATAATTAACTTGAAAAAGGTTCTTAAGAATGTAGAAATTAACTCAAGTTTATTATTTAGGACGTTAAAGAACGATCGAGTCAAGTCGGACCCGAGGTAAGGGACTTCGTCTCAATATCCTTTCATTGGGGCATATTTCGTTTTATACACAACTTTCTTTTATATGGTTTATAAACCCCTTTGAATTTTACTTTTATATAAAAGGAATATTTTTATATGAAGCGTTTTACAAAATGACAAAAAGGAATGTTTCTTTTAACATTCGTGGTGACAATGACCATTTCCACCGCTACGATTATTATTTGGTCTTTGGCTACTTGAACAAGCCGTAATGTTTTTTAAAATGAAATAAATACCATATACTCTTTTATGAATTTTGGTATTGAAAATGGTTTTTATAATGGATTTGTTATGTCAATATATTTGAGTAACATATTGTGATCAAAGTGTGGAAATGTATTCTTTCCATTATATTTGTTTTATGTCTTATGATTTTTATAATGGTACTTGGACATTTGATGGGTGGTTACATTATAACCTCCAATGCAATGGGTATGGAAGTCGACCATATGGATATTCCATTAAGTATGTATGGAAGTTGGCCGAATGGCTATTCCATTAAGTGATATGTGTGGAAGTCAACCGTATGATTATTCCACTTAAGTATGTTTATGTCCCAAGATACCATTATATGTTATGTGTTCTTTATATGGGTTTTATTTTAATATTTTGGTTATAAAAAGGTATGTAATGATATTTTATTTAGTGAAGAGTATTTACTACTTCTTAAAGGTGAAGGTATTACTTTGATAATGTATACATGGTTTACTTGTTGTTTTAAAAACTAACAGTTTTCATTCTTTGTGTATCCCTTACTGGGCTTTTTATGCTCACCCAATGTTTTTTTGAAATGTTTTTCACAGGACGTAATGTGGAATTACGTCATGGATGGGATTAAGGGAAAGTCATTATATATAAAACATTGAACTAGACATGTTTCTTTTTATGAGTTTTTATTTTATGGAAACTTAGTAAAAGTGTCTACTTTGTAATCTTTTGAGATGTAATAGTTATGTCCTAATTATCTAAAACTCTAATCCTGAAAAGATCCTCAATGTGAATTATTAATTTAATTCAATATTAGGTAAGGTTTAACACTGGGGCCCTATAGTTGGTATCAGAGATCGGTTTAGACAACTTTAGGAGTTAAAAAAGTGTTAAATTATAATATGATTGAAATGATATAGCATTTACGGATTACCATGTTACTTCTCCTAAGATATGTCTATATTCAGAATGGTTTTCCACAAAGGAAACAAGGCAGCTATGTTGGGATGACATCAGGAGGAATACAACCTTCCAAATCAGCAACCTGAGATGGTCAGAATTGGAACTGAACAGTTTGTTTCCGTGATGGCACAGTTGACTCAGGCTATAAATGGTGGTTGTATTTATTGATGATATTTTAGTGTTTTCTAAAAGTAAAGAGGAGCATGAAATTATTTTAAGGGTTATCATGCAAACCTTAAAAGAAAATAAACTTTATGGAAAATTTATGAAGTGTGAGTTTTGGTTACAACAAATTTCTTTCCTTGGTCACCTTGTTTCAAAAGATGGCTTAACAGTTGACCCTGCTAAAAAAAAGTTGTTGAAGAATGGCCAAGACCCACAAATGTAACTGAGATCCATAGATTCCTTGGTTTGTCAGGATACTACCAAAGGTTTGTTGTAAATTTTTCACAGTTATCTAGTCCAATGACTATGCTAACTCGTAAGGGTGTTTTGTTCATCTGGAAAAAATAATGTGATGATTGTTTTCAGGAGTTGAAAAGAAGATTGGTGAATGCTCCAGTTTTGGCACTTGCTTCCTGGAATTGTGAGTTTGTTATATACAGTGATGCTTCGTTGAAGGGGCTTGGTTGTGTCCTTATGAATAATGATCAGGTAATTTCTTATGCTTCACGTCAGTTGAAAACTCATGAGGTAAATTACCACACACATGATTTGGAATTATCTGTTGTTGTTTTTTCTCTAAAAATTTAGAGACATCATTTGTAAGGAGTAAAATGTGAAATATATACTGATCACAAAAGTTTAAAGTATATATTCACTCAGAATGAATTGAACATGAGACAGAGGAGATGGCTAGAATTAATCAAGGATTATGATTGTACAATTCATTACCATCTGGGAAAATCAAATAAAGTGGATGATGCTTTGAGTTGAAAATGTAATGCTTCATTAACCATGATATGTTTGGAATGAGATCCTTTGGTTTTTGATTTGATGAACTTTGGCATAGAGGTTGTTGGTGCAGGATGTTCTTCTGTTTTGTTTTAGGTATCAGTTTGATCATCCCTATCAGACAGAATTAAGAAAGCATAGAATTAGGACAATGAGTTGTAGAAAAAGGTAGACCTTGTTCAGAAGGGTAAGTTTCCTGAATTCATCATTGATAATGAATGTTTTTTGAGGTTTGGGAAAAGATTATTTGTGCCTTGTGATTCACACTTGAAGAATGAGTTTTTATGTGAGGCTCATAGTTCCCTGTTTTTGGTTCATCCTGGCAGTACTAAGATGTACAGAGATCTTCGAGAGTATTACTGGGGGGATAGAATGAAAAGGGATATTGATGTTTTTACTGTGAAGTGTATGACTTATCTGTATGTTAAAGCAGAGTGGCAGTTACCGAAAGGGATGCTTCAGCCTTTACTGGCGCCACAGTGGAAATGGGGAAATGTATCCATGGACTTGGTTGTGGGATTACCAAATACATCTAGAGGTAATAATGCAATCTGGGTTATTACTGATAGATTGAATAAATCTGATCATTTCCTTCCTATTCGAGATACTTTCTCCCTAGATCAACTTTCTCATTTGTATCTTAAAGAGATATTCAGGTTAGATGGAGTTCTTATCTCTATTGTATCTGACCATGATCCCAGGTTTACTTCTAACTTTTGGAAAGTCCTTCAGAAGCCGTTGGGTACTGAATTAAATTTTAGTACAGCTTTTCATCCGCAATCAGATGGGAAGTCAGAATGAACAATTCAGACCTTGGAGGATATGATACGATCTTGCTTGATGGATTATCAGGGAAGTTGGGACCAACATCTTTCTTTGGTTGAGTTTTCTTATAATAACAGTTTTCATTCTAGTATACAGATGGCACCATTTGAGGCATTATATGGGAAGCGGTGTCGAACTCCAGCATTTTGGGATGATGTGGGTGAAAGGAAGCTGATGGGACCAGAATTGGTAGATGAGATGGCAGAAAAAGTTTAGTTTATTCATAAACACATGAGAACAGATCAGAGCAGGCAGAAGAGTTATGTGGATAACCAAAGGAAAGATCTATCTTTCGAGGTAGGTGATCATTTTTTCTTAAGGTTTCTCCATGGAAAAGTGTGATGAGATTTGGTAAGAAAGGAAAGTTGAGTCCAAGGTTCATTGGACCATATGAAATTATGGAGAAAGTTGGATCAGTTGCTTACTGAGTGGCTTTACCTCCGAGTTTATCTCAGGTACCCAATGTTTTTCATGTTTCGATCTTGAGGATGTATATGCCAAATCCATCTCATGTTTTCAGTCCAGAGGTAGTTCAGCTGGAGGAGACCCTATCTTATGAAGCACAACCAGTCCAGATTCTTGACCGAAGAGAGAAAGTGTTGCGAAATAAGGTAATTCCCCAGGTAAAGGTTTTGTGGAAAAACCATATTGTTGAAGAGCCAACGTGGGAATCTAAAAATTCTATGAGGGATAAATACCCGCACTTATTTTGATAAATGAATAAAATTGCGAGGACGCAATTCTCAAAAGGGGGGAAGGATGTAACATCCCAGGTAAATAAGGAATAATACATTTTCATATTTATTAATATTTTCTAATTAAATATTAATTTTACTCTAAAGGGGTTGTTATGTTCGATAGCGTACCTGATACGCATCAAAGAGTTTCTTTGAAATCGTACGTTGCACACTAGTAATAAAATAATATTATTTTAAATGTTAGTTAACACGTAGCCGTTGTACTGGCGGTAATGGATAGAAATAACTAAAATATGATTAGATATGTTTGTTAAATGTTTTTACATTTATCTAATGAAGTATAAAGGCTTAAAATACGAAAAAAAATTCAATTTTAGGCTTATATACTCTAATTTTCATGAAAGGTCCACTTATCATCCTTTGATGGAAAACTGTCATTAAATATAGTTTTGGTCAATATTATAAATTCTATTGGACCAAATAAAACTCTTCTTTAGAATCGGGACATCAAAATTTACTTTGTGTAATTTTTTGGTATTTTTTGGATAAAGTTCATTTTTTAATGAATAGTGAAAAATGTTGTTTTTTAATTCAAAACCTCTTTTTAGTATAATTTATTAAGATGATTAGATAATATTTTGAAGTGGTTTAAAAGTGAAATTAGAATATATTTTTACCATTTAATCCAATGGTGGTCTTTGTAATTAATTTCACTTTGAAATTAGCCTTAAACTAGTGTCAATATTTTGATAGTTATTGTTTTATAAAAACACGCTATTTGCTTTGACAGTGGGAATTAATTATTAAATTAATTAATGAAACTTATATGTTTTGAATTTTATAAAATGGATTTCATTTTTGAATTTGTAATATCAAATATAGATTAGGGTGATGTTTTGGTATTTTTCTGAAAAACTTCAATTTTTGATGAATCGTGAAACCACTAAGTGGTACTTAAAAAACTGATTTTTTGTTTAAATGAAACTTTACCACTTCTATGTTCTGAATTTAAAATATCTGACATACATGGTTGTCATTAATAAGTAAAATGTTGTTCAGTGGGATTAAAATATTTTTTTGGTGAATAGTAACTTTTAAGTTTTTAATCGCGATTAGAGGTAATTAGTGTAATTTAAGATAAAAATAATGTTTTAATAATATGAAATGAACTTGACACATGGCATACCCTTATTGGATGTGTCTTGGCCGACCAATACAATCCATGGCTCAACTTGGGGACCCCATGACACCACATTGGTTGGAAAATGACATTAATAACTTTTTATTTAAAGTTAAAATAAAAATGTCACAAACATGAGTTGTTTTACTAAAACAATTTTTACATGAGGTTATACAAATCATATTTTTAACTATAAATATTCATTGGAACTTTAAAAATCTTTCCTACATCATAGTATTTTTTTTAATTTTTATACATTAAATAAATTAAATTATTTATGACACCATGATGATGCAGCGATTACCTCACTATTTAACGATTTAAATAAAATGGAAGGATAATGTAAAATATAATACATACACATGTAAAAACCCTATTCTATGGGTGGATTTCTAACCCTTATCACCTTATCCTAGAAACACATCAATGTGGGACCATTAAAATCAGAAACTCATTTTAAAATAAAGTAACATTTCCTTACCTTCCAAGAGTGCCCCTCCTCTCCTCTTATAAAAGGCCCCCACCTCTACCTCCTTACCCACACCTCTAAAGCCTTTGGCTCTGCGAAAACATGCCCATTTATTCTCCCACATCCCTCTCTTACTCTTAGAAGCCTCACGTTTGGAAGAAGTCTTCCCATGTAAGCCTTTGAGCTCAAATCAAAAAGAGTTACCCGATTTAAAGGTAGTCTCTTCTATTGTGTTTTTTGTTATATTTTCACTCTCCAACCACATAAACTATTTTTATTGACTTCATTTGTATCAAATACCATATAATAACTACACTAGTATGTTTTTATAAGAATTATTAGAGCTACAATTACACACACCTACATCTAATGGTTAAAGAACATACTGTTTCTGTGGATGGAGAATTTCTGCCTCACGAAACGATGATTGTTCAACACTCATATAACACCTTCAAAGGTGGCCATTAGGATGTAACTATATTTATATATGAATTATAATATGTTTATTTTTTCCTTTATATTATGTATTTTTCATTTATGGCATACCTTTATGGCTTCCATTATGGGTATACATGATATCTTCATTTTAGGAAGTGAGTACTACCGCCCCCTCAAAGTGATTTGATTCGTTAATTCCATATGTGGGACGTATAAAGGATGGATTTAATGTTATTATATATGATGTTATACTGTAATTATAATATACCATTATATGATTATTATTTTCCTTCCATTAAAGTATGAGATAGAAATGAAAGTAGCGTTCATGCATACGTACGGCTTACCGTCTCTATGAACGGTATATTTCATTTCTTATCCCCAAATGTAATGTACTATTATAAGTATATATATATATATATATATTGGATATATATGATGTATGATACATCTAAATGATTAATATAATTCTTGAATTAAAATATACATACCTCTCATTTAGTTTTAATTCCATTAATATGACATAGAAATGAAAGCAGCGTTCATGCGTACGTACGACATACCATCTACATGAACGATGCATTTCATTTCTTACCTCTAAATGATTATGTAATATTATAAATGCATGTATATATACTGGATATATATTATATATATGATATATGCATCATGAATATAATTTTTGAGATAATGGATATTTTACCACACGAACAACTTGTAATTATAAAGAGTTTCTTTTTGAATCAAGTACCAAGGATCGAAAAAATGACCATTATTAACTTAAATAATTACATAGTGTTCATAACCTGGTAATAAGTGATATAAAAGGAATAATGAACTTGAAAAAGGTTCTTAAGAAAGTAGAAATTAACTCAATTTTATTATTCAAGGCGTTAAAGAATGATCGAGTCAAGTCGGACCTGAGGTAAGGGACTTCGTCTCAATCTCCTTTCATTGAGACATATTTAATTTTATACACAACTTTCTTTTATACGATATATAAACCCCTTTTAATTTTACTTTTATACAAAAGGAATCTTTTTCTATGAAGCGTTTTACAAAATGAAAAAAAAGAAATGTTTCTTTTAACGTACGCAGTGACAACGACTTTTTCCACCGCCGCGAGTATTATTTGGTCTTTGGCTTCCTGAACAAGCCTTAATGTTTTTTAAAATGAAATAAATACCATATACTCTTTTATGTATTTTGGTATTGAAAATGTTTTTTATAATGGATTTGTTATGTCAATATATTTATGTGATATATTTTTATCAAAGTGTGGAAATGTTTTCTTTCCATTATATTTTTTTTATGTCTTATGATTTTTATAATGGTACTTTGACATTTGACGGGTGGTTACGTGATAAACCATATGAAGGGTGGTGTCGTGAATACCAGGACGAGTGGTTACGTTATAACCTCCAATGCATTGGGTATGGAAGTCGGATGTATGGCTATTCCATTAAGTATGTATGGAAGTTGTCTGAATGGCTATTCCATTATGTGATATGTGTGGAAGTTGACCGTATGGTTATTCCACTTAAGTATGTTTATGTCCCAAGTTACCTTTATATGTTATGTGTTCTTTATATGGGTTTTATGGTAATATTTTGGTTACAAAATGGTAAGTAAAGATATTTTATTCAGATAAGAGTTTTTACTACTTCAAAAAGGTGAAGGTATTACTTTGATAATGTATACATGGTTTACTTGTTGTTTTAAAAACTAACAATTTTCATTCTTTGTATATCCCTTACTTAGCTTTTTATGCTCACACCGAGTTTTTTTGAAACGTTTTTCAAAGGACTTAATGTGGAATTGGGTCAAGGATGGGATCAAGGGAAAGTCATGCTATCTAAAACATGGAACTAGACATGTTTCTTTTTAAGAGTTTTTTATTTTATGGAAACATAGTAGAAGTGTCTACTTTGTAATCTTTTGAGATTTAATAGTTATGTCCTAATTCTCTAAAACTCTAAACTTGAAAAGATCCTCAATGTGAATTTTTCATTTAATTCAATATTAAGTAAGGTTTAAGGCCGGGGCCTTATAATATTCATCTAAAATGATGTAATATATATGTATAAAAATCATGGGTCACTAAAGAGAACCTCATCTATAACTAATAGTCAACACCATCACCTCAGATACTATAACTACAATGGATTTCACCAACATTTAGTGGTCAACACCATGTCAACTCTGCCATATCTGAGAGAACATGACTTCAATGTTGTGGAATCCAACAACATTGACAAGAAATCACCATAATTTTCTAACCCACGCCATCTAGAAACCACTTTTACACATGAAAACTATGTTTCATGACTATAAAATTTTCAACACCATCTATATCATTCCTATGATCACATCACCTAAATTATGATGGTCAACACCATCAAATATATCTCAAGCCATATCCTAATTTATAAAAACCTCATCCTCTCATTCCTAATTATCAACATCACATAAATATGTTGGGAAATTCCTACCACATTCCCTCATGACATTTGAAATCATATGAACATTAAATAATTTAAAAAATTTAATTAATCGACATAACCATACCAACCAACCACAAGCCCCATTCCTGGTATAACATAATGAAATCACTAGAGAAAGCCAATCCGCATCCCATAACACCAATATAACAATTTTCAATGAATAATTAAAATTTTAAAGGTCCTACCTGGACAACCCAGATATGTATATTTAGTAATTCATCCCATAACACCTGTATGTTTATGGTGAAATCTAGGGAAAAACTACCAAAGAAGCATGTAATCATTCTCATCGAGGACTAGCCCTTAATTTGATCTGTATTGAATGAAATACTAATTATATAAAAAAAATACTAATATAGGAAATGTGATCTCTCACAAATTTAGCAGGTTGTTTGGAGAGATTAATGATGAATATAATTTACATTAATCCAGGGATCACCACTATAATTTAAACACACTTGAAGAAATTATAATAGATGTGTGGACAATGGAAGGATGATAAATCCAACATGGGAGAGGAATGAATATATCCTCGCTATTATGAACATGAAATGGAAGAGTAAGGACAAAAAAGAAGAAATGTTTATGGATGGGATGTTTAGTAAATTCACATTATTAAATGAACCACATGGTTAAGATTAAAGTTATGGCTAACCATGGGACAATCGTGAAGTGCCATAGTCTAAAGGGTAAGCACATTATATAAGTCCACATGGTGAATGAACACGGTTGTCCAAAACAGGCACCAATCATGTGAACACATTTCCTAAGTGGTATTAAGTGTGTGCCCAAGGATACAAGGTTTATCAGACCATGAGAAGCCTCTATTAACCCTCTATTAATTTTTTTTTAAAAATTTCTCATGGCTTTCCACCCCACCTCACATGGGTTTCCTAACTTTTCTCCATTATAATAATGGGCCACATGGTTTAACCTTAAAGGCCACACTATTTGATAAAACCAAACACCTCGACCTTCACCTTCTGGAAATTAATTTGTGGGCCCAAACCTCCTAAAAATCATCTAAACCCTCTAGGGGAACACTAGGCCTTATTCGAACCTAAAACAACACCTTATAAAATTCATAAACATGGATTTAAGTTCTAAAACTCACAATTAAATTCTGATAATCCTCCTAAAATAAAATAAAAATTTACTTGAAGTAAATACCCTTTCAAAAAATCTCAAGACATTACAGTTTCCCCACATTATAATATCTCTTCCCCACGCTATATGGTTTCTGTCCCAGATGGTTACTAAAATAAAAATACTATAAGCATTGCATCATTCTACCCTAATCACTCAGTCCGAAGATAATTCCCCTTATGGTGCGCCCCATTTTAGTAATTACCTAAAAAGTCACCTCACAACAAAAAATTCAACACTCTGGGTGTTCCTCCATCCATTCTGGATGTAGACGACACCGCTTAACATACCATCATTCAGGAACTTCATCTGGTGTTCTATTCCAAACCCATGTCATTTTTTATAACAATATTTCCAATATCACAATTAATTACCACATCTTTTGAACACATTAAATTCCCACCTCATCCTTATATAACACATGGCACCAATGTGATCCCACATAACAACAGATGCTCTAGAAATTGATTGTAAATCATTAAATATTCCTATTTTATTCCAACAAGATCAATCATCACAACTGATGCTCAAGTCATCCCTCAAACTGATTCTCAAAAACCATTCATGTTAAATCTATATACATTATGACAAAGTTCTCTATTCCTATACTTCTCATGAAAATACCACATCATATTTCAATCCGACATATTAGTTATCACCCAGTTAGTTCAATTACACCATGATCACTGAATGCAAACATTTCTATTATGCTCACAAATAAAAGGGGATGACACAATCAAGGAATAAGTCAAATAATAAATGGATGCATAGCCCATTGTAACATTACAAGATTAATAAAATTTACCTATCCCAATATGAGACTACTCATGGTCTGACATCCCAAATGAGCTACTTTAGCTACCAGTCCCTAACCCCACAAAAGGGTATCTCTCTCTCTCTTCCACAACATTCACACATAGTAGAATCGTGGATATCATCTTTGGGTACCAAAAATGGTCCTATATTAGATACCTATGTTTTTCCTAGTACCAAACTTCCATCTTCTTTAAATGTATTCTGATAGAACTACTCCAAATTTGCCATCTAACCACATGTTCATCACTCATTCAGAGGTCTACCACACTATGTATGAACAAGTCCCATCATTACACACTATAATCATAATGTCGATGACATACTCCTTGGTGTTCTTCCCAAATACTAGTCCTAAATTCATTAATGAGACACCACATGACCCTACTTTATGCTACTCAAAGTATCAAAAATAGTCTCACCTAGTGCTATCACACATCTTGGATATGTCTAGTCCTTCATATTCCCTTTGGTAATAAAATCACAATTTACTAGCTTTGAGAAAACATTCAACCTGAAGATGTTCACATGTGATTTGATGTCATGACCTAATACATCCTCAAACCATCTCAACCAGGTGATGATATCACATACCAATGAAAGCACAAATTAGTACATGTCTATTAAATCCATTGGAAAATTTGTAATGGATGTATATCCTACTGTAGGTTCATGAACTCATGAGATTGATCCACCATCAGCTTCTTTAAAAAATGTGATTGATGTACGCAGCCTCAAAATATTTCCATTATAGTCCCTCATGTCTACTAACCTACAACTACATATACCACCTACACTTTTTATTCCATCTAAAAAATAAGTAGACTACATGATCCACTGACTTGGGGGGTGTCTTGAGCTGGAAAAAAATCATATGTTCATAATTGATCTAGTACTCTACATCATACGGTTTACCCTCACCATAATTTAATGGTTTGTGTTGAGAGTGGAACTCATTACTCAAATATGAAATTGACTACTCAGCTCCCAGAGCTCCCCTGTAAATAACCTACATGATTCATACCATGATCTCCATGGGATTCTCATCTAACCATGGAAAAAAATATTCCATATGCTATAGCTGAACCACCTTCTTCAGAGCATCTACCTATGGATCATGATCAAATCGACCCCTAGTGGTCTCATCCTGAACATCATAGGCCTCATCTGATACATTCAGTATAGACCAAGAAATTATGACCATTTGATGATCCATTGTAATTTGTCATTGTGGAATCATGATTAAGACCAAATACCATAGTCAATACATCCATACAGGTCCTATATATCACAAATATTGAAATATGTAATTGGCATTGTATCTTACCACTCCTGCACTCCCCTATTGCACTCATGTCATATTCCATCCCTCCTCCTGTAACCTTTAACTACATATATTAGAAATAGGTATCACATATCATCCTTCCTCAAGGCCCCTTTCATACACATAATAATGTTTGGAATCACATATCATGTGTATAAGAGGTCATCAATATTATATGTTAAGTAGAATTTCACCAATAGTATATACCTGGAAACACATAGATTTTTGTTGAAATATTAAATGGGTTACCAGCTTCACTATTCCAACCTACCCATAACTCATTCAATCCATCTTACAATATACACATAGAATCACATACTAATCGTGTTGTGAACCACATATATGGGATGTTTGAGTATAACCCACCAAATAGGCTATATAGGAAAACACTGTTTATCTTATTGTTGACATTTTAAACAAATCAACCCCTGTTATCACATTCTAGGTTCCCAATGGAAATCACAAGCATAATCAGACATCATATGAGCCCAAGTGCCCCACATGGTTCCAAAATATCCCTACCATTCCATAGCAATTAAAGGGATAAAATCTCATAATCTAATAACAACACACCCATGTGCACCAATCTAGGTGCATATCAATCAACTGTAAAAGAAAAAATCAAAACATCAATTTCCTACCGTTGGAAACATAGTCAGTCCCCCCATGTATGGGGTATCGTGAACACAAAAATAATCTATTTACCTAGTTCCAACTAAAACCTAGTATCTGGTATACCATAGTCCAAATAGTAAGACTAAAATGGATAAGAAATGTCTATGATACCATATGAAGTGCCTCAACTCGGGATCCACTTAAATCTCATGCTTTGGGTGGGAGGACCACCAAGACATAGACTAGCCTTCACATACAACAAAGGCTACACACTAGTAGCGAGGGTTTTATTAGGTACAAGTGGGAGATTATACTATCTGGTGATGATACTAATAGTGGTCATATAAGAAGAAAACACATTAATGGTATAAATACTAATAAATAGATGAAATAATAAACAAAAATAGAAAAACATGCCCAATGAATTATACCATTTATATATAAGATATATTTCATAACAGTCATACCATAATAGACATGAAAGATCACATGTGACTAATCATATAAGAATATACTCCAAATCCTCAAAAATAACTCCATCTCAGTGCCATGAACTGCCAAGGTCTATATTTCATCCATCCCATGCACATGTACATCCTGGATCACTATAGTCTAGAACTCTATTCTAATCCCTATCCCAAACTAAAAACCATAATTCTTACCTACATAGTTAGGGTCACATGTAGGGATTGAGTATGAACTCAATAGTACACCACCTACATGTACATGTCTTAAATATATAATTATACAGTGTATAAAAATATAAATATATTTTAGCGACTCAAATTTTTTATAACAATATTTACACATGATCACCATCCATGAGTAAGAATTCAAAATCTTTAGCCACTGAATAAGAAAAAATTATGGATCTCTGGTCATTCATACCAGAAAGACCATAGTATCCCAACCACGACTCCTTCACTTGGCACCTTGTGCCACCTGACACCTCTTGATCACTAATATAACAACCATCATCACATCATTATGACTATCAATATATCATAAGTCCCTCAAACATCCATTAAGATATTAACTATCTACCCAATATCTCAACATCTCGAGGTACAATGATATCAATCCTTTCATACATAATAAATCTTTATCGTCTTAATAGCCTGATTCCCTAAGGCATGGTAAAATCCATCCATCAATAATCTCAACCCATCAGCCTCAAAAATAATTGGTGAACCAAAATCCCCAACTATGATGGCGATCATGTTTCCAAATTAATTTTGGATCTTATACACCAACCATCTAATGTAAAACCTATTTGGTGTAAATGGGTATTTATGAAAAATCTTGGCATGGGTGGATGAAATATGAGTTGTATTGTACAATTGGTTGTGATTGGTTTCATGTAAAATTATAGAATACACTATGATGAATCCATCATGAAATTAGGTATGCTAAAATACAACAAAAAATTAATTTTAATAGAAAACTTCCATGATTATTAAATTTTAAAAATTGTTGTTAAAAATTATTTTCTAAATTGTATGTTGGTTGAAAATGATTATATGAAATAAAATGGAAGTATTATTATGAAATATAGTTATAGTAATGTATTTATATTGTAGAGATCTATTTATGGACTAAAGGATGGATCGGGATCTTTGAATTTCCATTTTTATGTGTCCATAAGAGAATTTTGTTCCATTATGAATGAGGTTGATCCATGTGTATACATGGTTGTTAGTGGGAGTTGTGCTCTCTTCCATGTTTTATATAAAGTTCTCATAATGATAATAGGAAATAAAGTGTATGTCATACAATTAGTAAAGACGTTGATTAATTAATTCCTCTCAATTGAAGATCTAGATGAATAAACCAATTTTAAAGGGTTTGAGATCCATCGATATAGTACATAGAAGATATATGGTCTAAGATAAAATTAATATAATTACATGGTACTAAAAAGGAATAATATTAAATAGTCTAAGGTAGTGTTTTTTAATGATTCATTTGGAAAGAATATCTATAATAAAATTTTTCCACATAAAAAGTAGGATATAATTGTGAAATGATTCATTAATTCTATCTTTCTGGGTTATCAAGAAGATTTGAAAACATATTTAGATGATGCCTTTTTCCTGAATTGAGGATTAGTGAGATGGAGATTCTCTATGCATCATGTGGTTGGATATTGTATAGTATGATCTGATTAAATATTTTATTCTTGATGAAGAGACGGATGAAGTTTGGATAAATATTATTGTTTTTTATATAGAAATTAAACATTCCAGTTCATAAAAAGTTATATTATATTGTGATAATACTTTTACAATGGTTCATTCACAAAATCTCATGAAACACTAGATGAAAAATAATATAATTTGGATGTTTTTTCTCTATAGGGATTTTAATTAGAGTGGTGATGTTTTGGATTACATAGTATCCATGGGGTATAACCCATATATACATCAATATTTCAATTAAATCATAATTCTAATTTGAGGGATAACATGTATAAACATGTTAGTTGTTGAAACTAGTTCATGTAGGAGTGTAGTGAGTTCATTCCATAGACAATACTCATTCATATAATTTTCCTTACATTACATGTATGTAGTTTAATATATACATGAATTTATTTTTACTATTATATTATTGATAATTCTAAATACACTATTCAAATGGTAATGTCTTTAGATTATGTGTCATATCAAGAGGTTATAATAGTGCCCAAATATAATGATAAACATGAGAAACTATGATAGTAATCATTTATATTTGTAATATATCCCCAACACTTCTTACTGAGAAGACATGGATGATGTTTGAATATCCGATGTTATGGGATCATAATCCTTGTGTCTTCTTCTCATGAAGATCACTCTTTTTGTTCTTGATTAGATTTGATCACGAGGACTTTCCCACTAATAAAAACACCAAAAATTTCAAGTGTCATTGGATATTCCAATGAATAAACATGAGAATTGGTCTCATGGAATGATATCATTATCAATGTGTTCCATTTTATCACATAAATTGATAAAATGAAAAATTCATGACATTGAATTCATGGAATGGTAGCTTGTATTAGGTGAGTAATTAGTGGTATGGCAGTATTTGAATGATCATGATAGTAGTTGGAACATCTGATTTGATGAGGAGATATATTGTGGGCCTGATATGAGCCAGAGAGTAGTGTATTTATTAAATATATGGGAAATGTGCATGAAGTTATGTCTATCCAATAAGGTCATGAAATATATAAAGCATCAGATCTAAGAAGACTCAATCATGTATCTTATTTTAAGATCAATCATGATACATACAGATTAGAATACATATAGTGTGTTTATAGGAGTTACTTATAGATATGGGATACCTTATATACATAGGGTAAATTATGGGTTCTTAGAATCTAGTATTGGTCTGTGAGTTGGAATCACTACTATTGGGATAAGGGAAGTGGTTCACAAACTGTCAATATCTACAACTTCAGCATATTCTAATGAATATTGGATAAGAAAAAAAGATTTCCCCTTATGTGAGAGCCTGTGAGCCTTAATGTTTGATAAATATGAGTTATAATTAATTCCCCTACATTAAAAATGTTTAAAATAATAATTATTGAATTTATTTCTCATGGTATTCACAAGTACTTTGATCATAAAAGTGAATATGAGAAAATATAATTTTTTGAATTAAAAAAATAAATTCATGTTTCTTTAAATTATAGAGGTTTAATAAAACATTATTTAATTGTTTTTATTTTTTCATATAACATGTTAATATTTTAAAAGGATGTTTTAAAATATTCATCACATTTATAAAATGTTTAATTATATCATAAGTGTGCAGATTGATCTAAAATTATGGGTATAAATTTCATAGAACAAAACTGAAATTTTACAAAGTATAACCTAAGTATATAATTATATTTTAGACCAAATAATATTATAAAATATCATATAAAAAATTTTGAGCTATACTCTAATATATCTCAAGTTCATTAGTGAGAAACCAATGAATAAACACGGATGTATTGATCTCATCTTATCAATTGAGTTCATGTTCATCACATTATCGGAGGGACATCCAAAGGATATTATATATCCCACGAAAGCACCTAGGTGTTAGTGGTTGATGGTATAAGATCTATGGTTTACAATTGGATGATAAAGAGGATTCCATAATTTCTATCTTTTATATATGTCATTTTGATGGTTTATTAGTCAAATTACTGGTTTTAAACAAATAAGGTACCATTACAATTTCATTAGATTTTTTTCCTTAATGATTAAACTGAATTTCCCAAAATCCATCAAAGATTCTGTAAAATGGTTTTTGGATAGATTTTATTTAACATGAATCTAAATACATAATTTTAAATTGGGTTATTTCCTTGGTTCCACTATACCATGTTATACTTCACTCTTAAATTCATAGAAAATTATAAATTAATTTATATAATATATTAATGAAATATCTTATCACCCTTGAAATATCCATCATCTATATTTTATATACACAATTCATTAAACACATAATATTTTTTATAATGCTTCTTCATTAAATACATCAAAATTAATTTCTCTGATTTATTTATATAATAAACATAAAATAACATGACACTTACACTCATATATATGGTGAAATAACATGATATATATATATATATAATTTAACCTAAATAACATATACTTTTACATACACTTGAGTATTTTATACTCTATTTATTTGAGTATTTGGATAATTCAATACAATATGAATGATTTTACATAATTTATAAATAAAATAACTATAAGGATTCACGATCTTGTAAAAATGAAACTGACCACCTTAAAAAATATAAATATCCTATGAAAAACATTTTAAAACATAAATTGTGCATACAATTTCCCAGTAAGGGGTTTTACAACTATTGGTAGAATTAATTTTTTTTAATACTATTTAACAACTCATTATGAAATAAAACATTTCATTTCAAAATATAAAATTATTTATTACAACTTTCCTAAATAATATCATATTATTTTCAAGGAAATCAGTCATAAACTTTATTTAAAATCCAATAGAAGATATAATATTTTTAAAACTTATTTAATTTTAAAATAATTAAGCATTTAAAAGTACATGGATTTTTTCTTTATAATATTTTGAATATAATAACTTTGTATGGATTAAAATGATACTTTAAAAACCTTAAAAAAATCCATGAGACCACTAAAAATATCACCTTTAGAAAAATTTCCTTTTTAGGATATGGGTTCTCTTCCCATTCCACATCATATCATTTGATACCCAAGTTCTATTTATTATATTATGAAAAAAATTTCATTCATGCCTTTATTATTTATAGTCCATCAAAAAAATTCAGAAACGTTACTTATATTAATTTATTTTCATGATTGAGAATAAATATAGTTTCTCATATTTTCTATTTAGGGAAAATTCATTCATATAATTTCATACATTCATAGGATGAATTTATAAACTCTCATTTAATATTTAAAGCAATTCATCAATAATCATCCCTGGAATGTTAATAAAATATATTGTAAATAGCCACTACCAAAATTATAAATAACATCCTTATATTTTAAATAACATTTTATACATGAAATTAAAACCTCAAAATCAACCTTTAATTTATAAACTAATTCTCAAAATATGAATTATTATTATAAAATATCATATATTATTTAAATAAAATAATCTCACCCATAATAAGTGTTTCTAAAAAATTATTAACAAATATTGTTTTTTTGTAAATTAGGGAAGAAATTACCTAATATAAGTGTATAAAAAATGTATTTCTCCAATGAATTTAGTAACATAAATTCCCTTATATAGGATAAAAGTTTTAAAAAACATATCCATTTATATAATTTAATTTTAAAAATAAATACATAGAAGTATCATAATAAAAAAATTTATTACATAATATGATAATTTAAAAAACACCATTAGAATAATAAAATTTAAAAAAAAAGAATACATAAAATGTTGAAAATATAATTTTACCATAATTTTGTTTATAATAACTTCTTAGTCAACGAATGCACTTATTTTTTATCCCTCTCTCTCTTCCACACTAATTCTTTCACATTCAATCTCACAATTCAAAACTGAGAACTATATTTATAGTTGATAAAATTCTAATGGAAGCTCCATATATAAATTCATACCCCACTATTTATTTATATATAATATTAATCTATGATTCCATTTAATATATATACATATATATATCCATATATATCAATTTATAATGAAATCCATGATTGAGTGAGATTCTTGATGACAACAAAAATATATTTTATTTCCTGGTATGTTGAGAAATTTGGGAGTTTCAAAGACCATTTCTTCAATATAGGAAGGTAAAGATATATTTAAAAAATAAAAAATGTTTCTAAACATTTATAATATTAATAAAATCATTGAAAATTGTTTTACATATAGAATTTGGGTTATCAAAATTGGTATACAAATGATCTTTTGGATAGTTTGAAAACCGAAGAAACTAAAAATATGTAGGGGATATATTTATATATATATATATTTTATCCTAAAACTAGTTTACCTAAAAATGAATCTGAAGAACCCAAGAATCATTAGTTTAAATGTAAATAATTTTTTGTGCGTTAATTATAATATTTTGGTTATGAATAGAAATCTTACCAATAAAAATAAAGAGTTAGAAAACCCTTAATGATTTTAATGATGATAATCACATATTATGCACACACACAAACACACATATACTATAATCTATTTTAATCGACATTAATGATTCTTTTCATGTGCATGTTGTTTAATTTAATAATTATTTGGGTCGTATGACCATTGTGGTTGATGACTGTGTTGAAATAATAGGAAAAAATATGACATTAAGGGTTTAGCTTTGTGGGTATTGAAGTTTTTGATAACCCGTGAGGAGATAGGATGGCTCGAACATGATGGATTATATTTCTGTGATATAAATTGATGTTTTAAGGTGGAGTTATAGTGACTGTCTATTTTCTTCCCCAGACCAAAGTTTCAATAATTCCATGAGATCTTAAAATATAAATTTTCCCCCAATTACATGATCTAAATGTGGGATTTGGATCACGAAAAACCACACACACTCACCTCATCGGCCACAACTCGACATGTTGGCCCACCAGAAAACATGTTGTTGTTATAAGCCACCCAGATAACACTATATGAGCTCTATTATATACCAAGTTCATTCTTTACAAGAACAACACATTCCCATTCTCTCACATATACCACCAATGAATGGACATGTTGACTTCATAACCCACGTGGTTGAATCATTTGGTCCCAAATAGTGTGGTGGAGGTTGTTATTAATTGTCTATGATGTTGGAAAATTTTTAGTATATGTATGATCAATATTATTTAATAAAATGAATTCTAAATTATATTTGAGGTAAAATTTCAACATAATATTAAATTTATTTTAATGGTTTAATAACTTAACTAGTTTTCTTAAATATTGAATTTAATGCCAAAGATAATAATTTTAATTAATATTTTACAACATATTATGTAAAAATATATTCACTAAAAATATAATTGTGGCCTATATGTACTTTAAATTATAATTAATAAGTTTTAGAAAAGTTATATTATTATAAAAATAATAATTTTAAAATTATAAATTATTTTATGAAAATAAAAAAGTAATATTAATAATATATTGTATAATAATCACTTTTATATAAAATAATGTTCTAAAAAACTAAAAAGAGTATATATAAACGTACATGTACACAATTTTATTAATATTTACATAGATTATATTAAAAATAGTTTACTATAAGTAATAATTAGGTAATATTATTTTTTTAACCACATATTTATTATTTTAAACCAAATTTCATAATATTTAATATAAATTGGTTTAAAACATAATGTAAAATACATATTTATTAAAAATCATTCTTAAAAATATTATAATTATAGAATAACTAATTATTAATTTTTAAATCCTAACTTTCCTTAAATGAATATGTTGAAGTAAAAATATTTTCATTAAAAATAATTTATATCTTTCAAAAGAAATAATATTTCTAAAAACCAATATAACAACATGAATTTTTTTAATTCGAATATTTTAATATACTTTTTTTCAATAAAAAGTTTTCATTAAATAAATTCATTTTGTTTGAAAAAAATAAAAAATATGCTAAATTTATTGAAATATAAAACTTCCGATATAAAAAAAATTAAAAAATTTAAATTACGGTTAAATTCTTAAGAGGATACATTCTCACCGCTTAAATAAAATGCATCATATTTATTCATTTTTCCTTGGCATCATAATTCAAAAATTATTTTATATCTCACCATTTTACCTTTCAAAGTTATATTTCAATGTTTTCAATAATGTTGGGGAAAAATAGGTTGTATTTTTATCAAGGGATCCAGATAATTTCATTGTTATTTTGTTTCACATAGATAGAAGATCAAGGCATCCCAATAATGATTTAAAGCTCCTTTAATGTCACATGAAATAATTATCTATAATAACTACATACAATTGGGTTCATATTGAAGTTGGTTGAGAAACAGTTTTGAAAAATATTTTTTATGTCATATAATTTCAATATATCCAATGAAAATTGATTTTTATAAAACAATCAGTCCTACATTGTTTTTATTCATTAAATTAATGTTCCTTTTAAAATACCATAATTATGACCTAAAATATTATATGTTAAAACTAAATAGAGGTGTTGTAGATGATGTTATCCATCATTTACAGCTATACTTAAATCAAATTATGCTTCAAAATATTTTGATTAGGTGAAATATTTGAATATTCATTAATGATATTTTCTTTAATGGGAAATATGGGAATGTTGTGAATTAGGGATTTGATTAAAAAAATCCATGAACCATGGTTTTATTAAGATATAAGAATTTTACAAGAGTGTTTTATGTTAAAAAATGTTTCAAATTATATGAACCTGACACTAAAATAATAATTACAAATAGGTCTTCTGGAAGAGATAGAAGTTTTTTTATCCTCAACCTTTCACTTGGTATCTTATGTTCATGATCTAATGAAATTATATAACATGTATTTTACTAATAAAATTTAATTAGAAATATGACAAATTTCAAAACCAAATATCCTAATCTTCAATGCTATAAAAACCATTTCTATCCATCCAACTATAGAATCCGGGGACCCACACTCCCAGATCGAGTGATAAACATGTTATATAAAAACAATTTAAAAAATAAATAAAAAATAAATTGTTTTTTATATAATCACTAATATGTTGTAATATTAGTTTTGAGGATTAAGAAAATTATATATAATATATCATAGTTTACATAAACTATACATAAGATAGATATTTAGATTTATTCACTCTATATATTTAAAATAAATCCAAACACTATATAACTACTAGAGATATGACAAAATATTTTAAAACATAAGGTGATTATAAAATTTCCAGGTAAGTAGTTTTAAAACTTGGGGTAAAATACTATTTAAAATCCTATTTAAAATCATTTAGAAAATAATATTTTTAATTTAAAATTATTAAAAAAATTCATAAATTTTTTTCTAAAATAGAAATCTTATTTTTTCATAGAAATATATAAGAATGTACTTTTTAAAACAAGTTAAATGATATCATATTTTTAACTCATTTAATTTTAAAATAATTATCCATTAAAATAAACATGGATTTATCCTCTAATTTTTTTCAAAAATGTTATTTTTTCTAGATTATAATGATTTATGGAAACCTTGATGATATACATGAGTCCACTATTAGTACCAAATTTAATAAAAAATAAAATTGAGGTCATGGGTCCTCAACCCATTCCATATCATCACATTTGATACCTATGTGCCAAGATTTATTTTATAAAAAGACAATTAGGCTTCCCATTCTCATTTATAATCCTTTAAAAAACATTCATATAATTTACCTATATTAATTAATTTTCAAGATATGAAATACATATGAATATAAATAAGTCTCCTTAATGGAGAACACCTTTAAGGAATTCCATACATTTATATGTGTCATTTAAAAAATATTCATGAAAAATTAAACAAATTCTTCAATAATCATTATTTTAATATTAATAAAAACTATAGTAAATGGACATTAAATTTATTGAAATCAAAATAAAAAAGTTTTCAAACAAATTGTATCGATTAAATGATAAAATTTTAAAATAGTTACGATTTATAATTAAATTCTCTAACCATATTATTTTAGTTAAAATGGTCTTTTAATATTTTAATAAACCAATTTCACCTATAATTAGTTTTTATAAATATATAAATAAAAGTTTTCTCCATCATTAAATTGGAATAAAAATACCTAAAAAATGTTTTACAATTATATTTTAAATAATATTTTGAAAAATTAATTTCGATTATAGAAAATAATAACTCTAAAAATACAATTCCCTTACTGTAATTCAATTATAAAAATAAATACAAAGATGTTTGGAAATAAGATTTCACCTCACATAAAATAATAATTATAAAAATATAACTCACTTACCATAAATTTTTATTGAAAAAAATACTTAGAAGTTTGAAAACTAAATATTCTATTTCTATAATTAAAAAGATATTCTTATTGAAGATATAATTTTTTTATCCTCTCTACCATTCTCAATTATTCTCTAACTTTATCTATCACAATTCCAAACATTGAAATGGGTTTCTAGTTGGGAAAATCTTAAAGGAATATCAATATATATATATATATATGTTCAAGTGTTTCTAAAATTATTTCTATTATGTTTTCCTCAAAATGGTGGAGTCGAGTTTGTTGGTTCTTATAAGTTACCTTCTTATAGACACTTGTTTGTACATGTGGTTGATTGGAATGATCAATTATATGTTTGTTCAGTATGTAGGTTAGTCACATGGTCAATTACCATGTTCATGAATTTGTTCTTTCTTTAGGTATGTAAGTAATGTGGTCAGTTAGCATGGTCAGGTGTTTATTCTCCCAACAAGTTGAATCAACAATGTTGTTGTGTCAGCTATGTCAATCAGCTAGATAGGTGGATCAAAAATAGGAATCTGTTATATGATGTGATCAACTATGTGAATTAGCTACATGGATAAATAATTTATGTAGTGGGATCGAATATGTGAAACAGATACTTAAATGAATCATCTATTTAGTTTTATTGTATACCTGAAAATGGTTATTTGTAGATTTTGGATATATGGGACATTCAGCTATATGGAATCATCCATGTGTAGTTTCCAAGAAGTTATGTAAAAAGTATCATACAGGTATTTTGGTGGTGTGAATCAAAGGTATTCATAGGAAATTTCACAGAAGATAATTATGTACTAGATTAGCTTTTATGACCAAGGCACTAAATGAGTCCTTCCACATGGATTTTACTACAGTTATAAATTATTGGTCTATTAAAAAATTTTGACATGAAATTCTGATCACTACATATGTTTTGAAACCATGAATAAGGAAACATCACTTTATTTATTCATAAATTATTTTTTGTAGGACAATAGCTCTGGAATCCATTTCCTTGGAGTCATGAAACCATGTTTTAATTGGTCTTAGTTTTATCTAGTTTTGATTCCATCTTGTGTGAAACCCCAATTTTGATGTGGTGAATCATGTGAAAATTTATTCTTATATGAAGGGATCCCTCATTACTCTTTATTGTTAATCATATCAGGGGTTATTATCTGGTTATCTTTTTGGAAAAATATATCATCAGACTCATTCAAGATAATTTGTTTTAATTGAATCGATGGTGAATGAGAATGATTTACATGCATTTATGTATTTTCTGTGATATTGTAATGATAGAGTTCAAACATCCAAATGAAAATATGTGCAATTAGGGAATTTTTATTATTATAATTTTTGTGAATATGGTAAATTTTATTGATTATTTTTCATTACCCTAAGATATGGAAACTATTTATCCTATTTTATATGGTTAACAAAATGGTTGTACCTGGATTTATTGTCTTTTATTAGAATCCCATTAAAATAAAGAAATAGAAATAATAAAAATCCACATTCTAAATTTTTAAATTGTTTTGTGGTGTGTACTAATATGGTCATGCTATGAGATGATGATATGTGTATTTGGAATGAGGTCGATACATGATGTGTGTTTGTTTTGAGTGTAGCGATGATGGGTATATTTTTTCAAAACTATGGAGTGATGATGGGTACATGTGGTTTATATGAGGCCATGTTGTGGGGTGGATATTTGTGTTTTTGATGTGTGGTTTTGTTTTATGATTTATTTGATGGGGATGGCTATATTGTGATAGTTTTTGAGATGTGATTGAATAACTGTTAATAAATTTTCAAACTAAATGGGCTAGTTTTGAAAATGGTATGGAAACAGCCTTGGATAAATAAATCTTAGTGGGGATGGATTGTGGGGCTTGTCTTGAGGCTAGTGTTTATTATGTGGTGTTCTACATTGGGAGGAGGTAAATAATGTTGTTATGTTTTGAGATGATTAGTTCATTGGATTGAACACATAGGTTGGGATTTTTTGTGGATTTATATGTATATATAAACAAGTATATTCTTTTGGATTTATATAGACACCCAATCCACATTCAGTACTATATACCAACACTTGTATATTCACATGGGTTACTATTTACCCACATCTTAGAGATAAGGATTGATTGATGGTAATCCACACTTTTTTACTCTCTCATATGGGAAAGTAGATATGAAAAGTTATGATGGTAATAGTTTGTTATGCACTAAGATACAGTACACATGTATTTGGGTAAGATTAGATGAAAATGTGCTATGAAGAGCCTTATGGTGGGGGTATTTTATGATAGGAGGGGGTGTGATGTTGAGGTCCTTCATTTTCATACACCCTACTACTCTAGTTATTGTTGTGATGTGAAAACCCTATTTTCTATGGTTATGATGTCATGTGACCATGTTATGGGGTGGTGTTATATGTTTTGGGGATGAGGTCGGAGTTCCAATATGTATGATGTTGGGGTGTGAGAGTGGAAAATCAGTGGGAAAGTGGTGTGCTATTACCTTTATTGATATGATTCATATTATATTATTATATGTGGATTTTGTGGTTTTGTGAGAATTCCATGGTGAGTATGGGCATGGTTAGTTGACTTGTTTATGTGTTTTCTGGTTTGATGTTTTCTCATGGGTTCATTAGTATGATTTCTCACATATTCATGAGAGAGTTTTTATTTATTATTGAGTATTCATCAATGTTGAACCTATAGTAAAAAACTATTTTCAATATTCTTAGAGGAGTAGTTTTACCATGATGGAAATTAATAGATATTATTTTTGTGTCACTTCTTTCTATCACTTTTTTCCCTTTTGTTTTAGGTATACTCTTTTGGAGACAATAAAATGTTTCTATTTTATTTAAACATGAATTTTGTAGTGATTAGGGGTTTATTAAGACAATTTCATGTAGTTTCTTGTGTTTGATTCATCCTATCTCCCGATATTGATTTCTTATAATGGGTAATTTCATATATTTATGACAATTTCATAACCTCGATGCTAGTCACCATTCTAGGGCCTGTATAATGAGCGACTAAGGGTTTATTATCTTTGTTCCTTTATTGTTGTATTTTTTAAAGTATGGGGTTATAAAATAATGGAATTATAGACTAATGGTTGAGATATATGATTTATTTTAGAGTTAGATAGTGGGATTATCTCATGTGTTAGTATGGAAATAGTTCTAGTTGACCATGGTGCATTTCATAAACTAAGGATTCCGGTTAGGACATGAGGTGTTGAGCTCCCCCCTAAGATCCAGTGCATGGGATATAATCTTATTCAATGACCAATTTAGATGGAACTACTAGTGGGGTATAGACATAGGATACGTACATGAATCATTATTAACATGTGTTTTGATTTTAGTTGAGTTGTTTTTGGAATGTTAAAATTAATGAATGGAATTAAATAGAATTGTAATAAGCTTCCATATTATCATGATTTGGAAATACTTATTATTTTATAGTGATGGACGTTAAAAGTTTTATATGTGTGGTTTGGGTATAATTGATTAATAAAACCAATCAGATTGATTTTCAATGTGTGAATTTGGTGGAGGAGAAGTATTAGTGGTAGAGTTAATTGTGTTCTTTTTAGAATAAAATAATGGGTAAGAATGAGGGATGTTATTCTAATATTGAGATAGAGTAATAGTTGGGTGATCATGGGACCACATTCAATTTGATCCAGGCCCAAGAGGAGTACTCAGTAACTTTGGTAGTTAATTAGATTTTAAGATCTATACATGAGTGGTTGATGTTTTTTTTGGGAATGAGGAATGATGAAAATGTCCTTTGGGTTTAATCTCGGAAAGATATTTAGGTAGAGTTTCATTATCAGAAAAAGAATGTATTGAAGTGATATGAGATAATATCCCATAAACAGTAAATTATGTCACTATGAAAGAAAGGTATCAAGTTTATGGACCTACTTCATTACTCCCTAGATCATTTTTAGAATGATGAATATCATGCAAGACATCCTAAGGAGGAAATTCATCCCCGTATCTGGTATTTTGATACTCCTTTTACCCTTCCAAAGATTCTAGTTGTTCATAAAAAGGAAAAATTGATCAACAAAATTCACTCCAAAGGAGGTTTACTACAATAGGGGAACTATTACCGTTCCTTAAGGATAATTTCTTTTGTGGTAGGTATTTTTCACTAGGATCATAAAGGTTTTGATTGGGATGGAATCGGCCTCAACATATTCCTTTCTTGTCTTCTAGGGCTATATGTTTTAATGTTTTTTTAGGATTTTCATGAAATTTTTATTTGTATATGGGGTTTTTCAATCAATATAAATTTCTCCCAATGGATTCTTATTCTTAGTTTTTTGGAGGTAGAATGGTTGAGTGCTATCTAAAATAATAGTTTCCAGTAAGACTATTTAAGAAATTAAGGTAGTAGGGTTACACATAATCAATTTTCTACTGAATAGGTAGATTTATAACACTAGATTTTACTCCTATTAATGGGGATTTGTGTGACCATGTTAATTTTTTTGGCCATTAATAGAGAGGTCTCAGAACTTGGAATGGCCAGTTTCATTTGGTTGAGGGAGTAACACCATAATTTTTTGGGATTGTTCAATGTAAGCTTAGTTTTTCTTCCAATTTTTTTGTTAAGTATTTGATCTAGGATAATCACACTCCTTCTCTGACTTTTTAGTCTGTAATCTAGGACTACACATAGAGATCACTTCCATTCCCCTGATGTTGACTGCACTATTCAGAGGCTAAACTAATTTTTTTTACATGTGTCGAGGTTATGGAATGATGATGGGGACACATCAATATAATGGGGATCTATTTTTTCTTCAAATGTATTAGTATGATGGAATCAATGACATCAAATAGTTTTATTCTATTTATTATATTTTAAACTATTTTTGGGGGATTGTCATGTTCTCATATGTGTATAGCTAGCATGTTCTTTTCATTCATGAGTGGGGTTTTTTTGTAAGGTAGTAGATATGTGGATCCCCTTATTTACATGATGATTATGTTTTCCATGGAATCAATGGATGCTGGGATGGTAGAGGTTTCAAACATCACTGGGGAGTTTCATGATGTTTTTCTCAATGAGTTTTTGATACTACCCCTTATTGTAATATTGAGTTTGAGATTGGACAACAGCCTAGCACATCAAATATTTTAATGGATCATTATCGAAATGCGCCCTATGAGTTTTGGGATATGAGGATTTAGATATATGACCAAGTACAAGAAAGATTCATATGGTTTTCTTGTGTCACTATGTGGTTCTCTAGTGTCATAGAGGATGGTAGTCTGAGGTTGTGTATAAAACTAGAGTTTTAATTAGATATTAGTAATTATTTATAACCATATTCCAATGATAGATGAACATTTGATCTAGTTGAGTAGGGTGAGTTGGAGTTTTATGGTTCATCTATGATCATGGTATCACCATTTGAGGGTGAAGAAGGATGATATCATGAAGACTAAATTTAAATTCATGTTTGAGAAATTCAATTTTGTTGTTATGTCATTCAGTACCATGAACATTCCATCTGTGTTCATGCGACTCATGAATTCCATGTTTCATTAATTATTGGGCCAATTTGTATTCATATTCATTAATTCTAGATTTATCAATTAAAATTCATGGGAGGAGCATGTCAATCATCTCAGAGTCATCTTACAGTTTCATTGATTCCACCTTCTATATGGAAATATGTCTAATTATAATTATTTTAAATTATAGGTATATTTCATTTTTCATGATGTGTATTTATAGGGTGTGGATGTGGACCCCTCAAAGGTAGATGTAGTATTTTTTTGGGATGTACCCAAAACTGTGGTAGAGATAAACATATTTCATGGTCTTTTATGAATTTATTTGAGTGTTTTTTATTATTTATCTTGAGTTTAATAATCATTGAAAACATTGAAAATGAATAACTAAAAGTTTATCTAGAATGATAAATGTTAGAAACATCTGAAAACATGAATGGGGTATTGATCAATGCTCTAGTGCTCTAGTTTCCGAAGGATGGGTGATATTTTAGGTGTTTCTGATGCTTCTAAACTAGTCATGGGAATTATTTTGATATAAAATAGTGTAGTGATCTATTATAGGTCTAGGAAGTTACATCCCCATGAGTGTAATTCTGAGAGTCCTGATCTAGAGATAGTAGTGGTTGTGTTTGCGCTTAATATATAGACATTATCACCTTGGGGAGAATATTGCGATCTTCATATATTATTAGAGTATTAGGTATTTCATTTATTAATGTGATGTGAATATATGAAAGTGTTGGAATATGGATTTTATTCAAGATAATGATTTATATATCTCCTAAAACATATGAAAGGGGAATGGTGTGGCTGAATCGTTGAGGAAATAATCATTGAAGGTTTTTTGGGTGTCTGGTGATATTTGGAATGGAATTGAGCTGTTATGAACATAGATTAATGGGTGGATAATTATATATTTTTTTCAGATGAAAGTAAAATATTCTCAGATATAGTATGTAGAGGAATCTCAATACGAAGACTTAGAGTTAGAGGGGATGCCCGATCATATTTTTTAGGGTGATGCTCTGTATAAATGAGGGATTCCTTCGTGAATATCATAGAACACCTATGGTGGTTCAAATGGGAGTTTCGAGGATGTATCCTGGATTGGTAACATATTTTGGGTGTATTTTGAAGAAATTAGTGGTGGAAGGGTTTGTGGGAATGTGTTTTTTTTTTCAGTTTGTAAGGCTATGCTTCATGTTCCTGGTGGGGTTTGTCATCCCTTGGATCTTCCTGAGTGGAAATTGTATAAATTATCAATGGATTTTGTCACATTATTACCCTGGTTTTTGGGTGGCAATGATGCTATTTGGGTAATAATGCACTGATTGATGAAATTGGATCACTTCATAGTGGTAAAGGATTAATGATCTATAGATATTTTGACAAGGTGATATGTAGATAATGTGGTGTATTTACATGGTTTACAATGGTCCATAATCCCCAATAGAAATTATATTTTTTACTTTATGAGGTTTGAGTGGATCGAATCTTTGTTTGGGAACTTAGTTTTCCCACTATAATACTTTCCACACTAATACAGATGGAGATGCATTGTAGACTATCTAGACACTGAAGGATATGTTTTGATCTTCCCTCATATACCACGGTGGATCTTGGTTAAAGAAAATGACTTTGGTTGAGTTTTCAGAGAATGACATCTATAACCATACATTGGCATAGACCCATTTAAGGAATTG
The DNA here is from genome assembly GCA_963277665.1 of Viscum album. NCBI lineage: Eukaryota > Viridiplantae > Streptophyta > Magnoliopsida > Santalales > Viscaceae > Viscum > Viscum album. The sequence continues at coordinate 837,903,664 of OY728134.1, read as the reverse complement.
TTCAAATAGAAATGTTTTTCTATGTTGTGATGGCCTAAGGTTGGGAAGTTGATGGTTATTGGTCCTGAAGTGGTTCAGATCATGACAGATAATGTTAATTTTTTTCATGAGAGAATGAAAGCTGTAAAGGACAAGAAAGTGAATTATTATTATTTTAGGCACAGGCTCTTGTATTTTGAGGTTATTGAAATTGTTTAATTAAATTTTTTCTCTCAATAAGAGTAGTGAGTATTTTTTAGGGGAGTAATATTTCTTCTATATCTTTTTGGACATTTGACCTATTGCGGAGAATTGATGAGGTGGCTTATTATTAATAATTTCCACCCCAAATATAGGGGATCCAGAACGTCTTCAATCTATCAAAACATTATCAGTGTCACCATAATGATTCCCACTTCATCAATTATGGAGAGATGGATATTGAGGATTAAGAGATCATCAAGGAGTGACTGGTAGAGAACTAGGATATTTGAGATAAGAGGTTTTATAGGTAAATAAACCCTTTGGTTCATGTGTTTTTTATGTAAAATTATATTTCTATAAGTGAGTAGTTTTTAAAAATTTAATGACATATAAGAATTATAGGAAGTAAATCCCAGTCAGGGCTTTTTACACATTTCAATGACTCAGACTTTGCAGGTGAGTCAGTGCCACCCATAGAATATAGAATCTTGACCTGAATTATGGATTTACCTGATTTAAATGATTAGGGAAGTGTTGTTTGTTGGTTTTTGTGGTTTTGGATTTTATTTTGTGAATGATAATATCAATTAATAAGTGTTTATGAAAAATAATGGATTATTATTATTAGAATTATTGATCGGTGGTAATGTTTTAGTTATAATGAGATCCTTGAGATTTATTTCATTGGACAGTTTTTAGACCATACATTTCCTTTATATTCAATAAAATTGACTCTAGAGGATGAGAATTATTATAGAGGTATATTATGTAAGGTCTAAAATTCAAAAGAAAAGTTTTATTTCTGGTTCTGAGGGAATTTTATAGTTGAGATTTATTTCATTGGTCAGTTATTTTTTTGTTGGTAGGTTTGTGGTGTATTCATTTAGTAGGGTTCATTTTCTTCATGCATTAGTGATATTGGTAATTCAGTTGGTTGGCACATCCAGTTATTTCTTCTCATGACCAATTGCATTAGCTATGCGGATGTGTCTCCTATGTGAATTGGCAACATTGATGGATAAGAAATGTGAATCGGATATGAATAGTTATTAGATATGTTAATCATATACATTGATGAATCGACTCTTTGTATATATTAGCTACATTAGTCAGTTACATTAACAAATCAACTATGTGGATGAATCGGCTACATGAAAATGGACGCATGGAAAATTTTCATTATAGAGAATTCATATATATGGAACCCACCTCAAGGATTTTTCTATCAGTTATGTTAAAATTGAAATGTGGGTCTTTTGGATGTTTGAATTGTGGGTACTTAATTATTTCCTTTTCAAGGATATTTATGTCCATGATTTCATATAATTTCCAAGGGCTTAAATGTGACCTTTATGGTGGATTTTAATGAGATCTTACATAATTGGTTAATAAATTATTTTACAATCTGGCATCCCAATCATTTAAAATATATTGATTTTAAAAAAAATGTAAAAACCCTTATTTTCATTTTTCATCCATTTTTTATTAATAGATTTCTTGAAGCCCATCCCTTTAGAGTCATGGAAACCAATTATTTCTTCTATGAGTTTTTTCCAATGGCGATTTAATTTATGGGGAAACAAAAATTTTAGTGCATAAAATCATATGAAATGTATTTATTCCATATAGGGGATCCCTTTTTTATTCATTTTCTATCATTGAGGGGGTATTATTTTTTTATCTTCTTAGGAGATGGTTTCATATTTTTAAATGATGAAAAATTAATCATATTAATTTAATTAATGTGGAAGGGGAATGATTCACATGCATTTATACCATTATTATTTTTTGATATTATAACCACATAAAATAAATTTTCTTATAAAAACCATAGTAGTTGGGGGATTTGTTTGTATATTGTTTTTTGTGATTATAGAATCTTGTTTTTAATATTTATCAGCACCCAAAAATATTTGAACTGTAAAAACACTTATAACTATTTAGATAAATAATGTCCTATTTATTTATTTTGTTTGGTGAGAATATCATTAAAATAATGAAATGGTATTGATAAAAACAACCTTTTTAAATCTATAAATTTATTTTCTTTTTTGTTGTCTGTTCGTGCTTCGTAAAGATAATTTATGTTTCTTGCTTGGGTGGAGATATGATGTGTCCTTACTGTGATTGTGCAGGTGAAGGGTGTGATTGATCACGTTGTGGGGTGTTGACAGATATTTTTGATTGGTATACGGTCATATTTTGGTATAGAAATGTGTTTATGTATTGATTGGTTATGTTATATTACGCATGAGACAAGGATTGATGTGTTTTGATCGTTTTCATTATAGTGACAGAGTAACTGGTAAATAATTTTTTTAATAGAAATGGATAGTTTTGTAATGGTATATAAACAATTAATTGACGAATAAAAATATATGGGTCTAGATAGTGAGACTTCACTTGTGGATTGTGTTAGTTATATGACGTTCTTCATTTATAGGTGGTATTGAAACTGGAGAGGTTGTGAGTTGATCAGTCCTTTTCTTTGAACCCATAGGTAGGGAATTTGTGTGGATATATATATATATACTTTTATATTTGATGTGATTTCTATGAGCATCCCACCCACATCAAGAAACATATATATATATATAACCCATATATTCATATGCAATGTGTTATTCCAATTTTCCCATTAATAAGGATGGATGATTAGATACGTGGTATTTCGTATACTCTCTTCCATGAGATTAGATATTCCTAGGATGTGATGTATGTATGTCTTTTAATACACTAGCTGATGGAATGGGTTGGTTCAGGTAATATAAGATATGATAGTGTTGTGTGGTAGAATATAGAGGGGATTAGGCATGTTATGATGAGGGAACGAGGATGATTTCATTTATGGTAATAATACTTTATAACTATGGATATTGTTTTGCATTTTTTTCCTTGTGTCTATATGAGTTATGTGACATGACTATTCAATTGGGTAGTGGTATATGATATATGGATGATATGTGAATGATGAGACATATCTCATTGGGGTATAAGAGAAGAATATTTGTTGGAATGTGGTGTGGGGAACCCATTATCAATATGATTAATATCCTATTATTAAATATGTATTTTATTCTTTAGTGAGCATACCATGGTGATAATTTTCTTGGTTGTTTGACCTTTTATGGTGTTGTTTGGTTTTATTTTATTTCACATAAATGCATTAGTATGATTCCTTCACATGTGCTCGATAGAGTTTTTTTTTCTTACTCAGTGTAACATTATGGTAACCCAATAAATATAAACCATTTTTTGGTTTATAAGAAGACCATGTGGACCATCCTAGAAATTACTAGATCAAAATTTCAAAAAGTTGTTGTTTTGTTGCTTTAGATTTTCTTTTTGGTATTTACTTTTGGAGACTTTTATATGTATCTATTTATTTACGCATGCATTGTGGGTAGATTTTTGGATTGTTTGAAATATTCCATGGCGTTTCATGTAGTTTATTCATCATATATCATTATTTTATTGCCTTATATAAGGTAATTCCTCCCATATATGATAAATTCCTACCCTCAATGTTAGTCACCAACCCGGGGGCCTATAGGTGGTGGGACGTGGGTGTCAATATCTCTTTTCCATCATTGAGGTATATTAAGAATTGGAAGGGTCATGAAAATATATTCACCCACATCCCACTATTTGGGTATATATCATATTAAAAGAATATTATTGTTTATAAAATATAGGTATATGGCTATATACAACCATTTGGATAAATATCCAAGATCAAGTGGTATTCCTGATGACAATAATAATAATTTCATGTTCATGGATTATTGATAATGTTGTGAGTAATAGATAATAGTGTTTTAATATATGAATATATATATATAAATATATATATATTCATAACAAAAACTATTTTTGAAGGATTGCAATATTAATTACATCATTTCTACTTATATTACCATGGGATATCTAAATTTTTTTACAATAAATCTTCTTTATATTTTGAAAACCAAATTATATACACATATATATGATATATATATATATATATATTCCATCATGACACTAGGTTACCAAAAATAGAAAATGATAAACCTGAGTCTCTTTAGTGTAATTGTAGGAAACCCTCTATTTGTTATTTATAATCATTTGAAGTTGACTAGAGAAATTGGAACCAAAATTTAAACAATGATCCCCATTGTAATATATTAATGTTGATAGTTATAGATAATATATATATATATTTATATATATATATTAACTAATTTAAATAATCTTTAATAATCGTATTCATGTTCATAATGTTAAATTTTAAATCGATTTGGGTTTTATGACTGTTGTGGTTGAAGAAAATTGCAGATGATGAAGAAAGAGTCATTAATGAGAATTTGCCTAGGTTTTGAGCAAGGTTGAATATGATCTATTGGGTGATTATATTGCTGGAATACAACGCATCAGATGGACATGATATAAACCAATGCTTTAAAGAGGAGATATAGTAACCATTTAGGTTATGTCCCTCATTAAAGATTATGTTATTATGTGATCACATAATAAGATAACCCATGACACTGATTACGTAACCCAGCACCAGGGTTCATCACCAGTGATACCACATGCACTCACCACATGGGATGCGCCTCCACACTCTTCCCCACCATCATACACATGGGTGTTATAATCCCACAATATTGTGCTAGGTGGAATCTATTCTAGATCATGTATAGAATTTTTAGGTTCTATTAATTCCAAATCCCTCACTCATACTACCCATGGATTTCCAGGTTTACTAACTCCCACATGTGATTAACCCATACTGTCCCACAAGAGTTCTTGTGGCAGTTTAGGGTTTTCTGCATGGTTTACCAATTATTTATTATAAATGGATTTGAAATTATTTACTTTATAGGATTAAATATTATAGTAGTGTGATGTTTATATATAGGTATATATTAAATCTAACTTCTTAATAATTTATTTAGGTTTCTTATAAATTGTTTCTAATTCCAACTATATAAATTTCTTATAATATTTTTCTACTTATAATGTTAAAATAATTTCATTACAGATTTAATTATGACTAAAAAATACTTGAAATATACATTTTTAAGTTCATCAAAAGATATAATACTATAAACAAAATTTAAAATTTAAAATTTTCATTTCAAAATAAAAGTAATATTAATAAATAAATGCATTATTTTTTTATGCAATATTATATTTAAAAGTATAAAAACTATATCGAAGTATAAATGAACTAATTTTTATTAATACTTACTTAGATAATAATACTATTAAATAATTTAGTAATAATATTTTATTAACAAACTTTTTGTTATTTACAAATAATTTTCATACAAACTAATATAATTTTTTATTCAAATAATGTTACATATTATTTAGGTTAAATTCCTATTAATAGTAACGAAAATTTATCACAAAGGATTATAATTTCATATAATGACTTATTTTAATTATATATAAAAATTATTATATTTCCATTAAATATAAATTCTATTTTACAATAAAAATAGTATTTATTGAAAATAAAAATAAAAAACAAATTACTTCTATAATTTTATTTTATTAACATAATTTATATTCCAAACTAATTTGGATTAAAAAAAATCATTTTGTAACATAAAAGTAAAATATGCCTTATTTAAAAAAAATCCATTTTAATAACATTTATATAATATAAAATTATTCTTAAATTATTCGAATATTATAATATAAAACACCATCATTGTCCTCATTAAGAAAATACCCATTATTCAATGGAAATAAAAACTGGCTTATAGAAGTCATATCTACTCTATTGCAAATATGGACTCATATTTTTTCATTTTAAGCAGGGTGATGTCCCACTTTACATACTCACAACCTATAAGTTACTCAACTCCATCGACCACCACAACAAGCCTAAAATAATCTCAAATTAGGGTAAATAACTTAGGATTTTTATGATTCTACTTTAGGGTAAACAATAAAATTCACACTATCTCTTTGAAAATAAACAAACGTGATGCACTAGAATTAAAATAAATATTATTTGAAGTTCAAAATATACACAAAATTCCAAGAATTACCTCCACTAATCTCGAATAATTGACCTTCACTATATAAATTGACCAATGAACAACTATTATAATTCACTATTAAATCATTAAATATCCTCCCCACATTAACCCATTCCCTTATCCATGGGGATGTGAAATATTATGGGGTTAATCTCTACCACAACTATCCTACACTGATGGATTGTCGTGTTGCAAATAATACTATTTCTAAAAGGATTGTGGTGGATACTTTAATTGATGAGGTATATTATCTACCATAACACTAATCATAGGTCCCTTCATGACTCCTTAATATATAGAATAAAAACCTTTTAATTTCATGAACCATTGAAATAACAACCTATCACAATACTAATGAGACCTACACCATGTAAACTAAATAATCTAAATAATCATATATGAGGGGTCATGTATTGATAAACATTATTCACAATAACGTAAAGGATATTCCTTCCAAATCCAAAAAACATCATTCTTGGTCATCCTATATCACATGAAATACCACTCTTCACTATGGTACACTTGATGACTTCTTCCTTATTTAACATATTAGTATAATTCTATTGGAAAAAGAAGCAAACATGTTGATTGATGAACGGAGACATTAGTCTCTTAATATGGTGATCTATCAACTAATATTTAAATAAAAACTCAAGGTAATAATATCAAAAAAATCATTGAAATCACTTTATACTTCTATACATCAACCTCCCTTATTTTATTGAAAATATCTCCTACTATTGATAAATATTCTCAAAACTCATCCAAACAATGACTCCACATAATCATTGTACTTTTATGGTCACCAAGGAATAAATTAATCTACATAATATTTACTCAATACAAAAAAAGTCACTATAAATAGAATGTTTTGATTTTATAGTACTTGGATAAATTGATACTCAATCTCTAACTTCACTATAAATTGATTAGTTTACATTTTAGAAATGGATAGATCCGAATTTGTTATGTTTTACCACATTAATTATCATTAGTTAATTATCCTATATTTGACCACTATTGGATCCATGATCTACTATAAAAACACAAGGCACCCTATTCTCTATCCTCCATATCATTTTATCAACACCCCTTATGATGGTAAACCAGATGACCACAAAAATATTTAAATATAGTGGGGAAAATAACTTTTTATCAACAATAATTGTATAATAAAGTAGTCATAATTGTGGTATGGATTTCTATATCAATTAAAATAATATTTTTGGGTACTAAAGGTGTCAGATGTGATATTATAAGTGAATGGTGGAAGATTATTTAAGTTGAAATGAAATTTATGCTCATAAAAAATCACACTCTTACATGTTTGTGTAGTTCCATGATTTTTTATGAGTGGTCTGGACGAAGTGGTGTTTTTTAAAAAAATATTGATGTAATAATTATTTCATTTCATTAAAAATTATGACATAGAAAGTTATATTATTTTGTAATCCCTTAGTACCTTATGGTTTTATATTTATACTAGAGGTTTTTGGAAATATGTTATTCCATGATCCGTTATCATTTTTGAATGATGTGTATTGAGAGATTTTGAAATTAGGTGGGAATATATTTTTGAGATTATAGAAGATTTTAAAATTTTCTTTGATTTCTTGTTTTTTATTCTTTGTGGACTATCATTCATAATTATATAATAATTTTTAGTATTCTCTTAACTGAAATTATTGTTGATCAAGAGTTATATAGATGTGATAATGAAATTTACATAATGTTTTACATAGTTTTATTACACTGACCATCATAGCCTCGTAATGCTAATGCGTTTCACCATGATTATAATGGTCAAATCATTATTATAAATTCAATTACTTTATCTAATTATGTTGGGTATATTTACCTATCAATTTATAATTATAAGCACAATGTTTTTTACAAATTCATTATAATGTCATTTCATTAGAAATTATCCTTTCCTTTGAAAATTTCATCTTTTCATCGACCAATATAATTTATAATTAGTTATATATATTCTTTTGTTTCAAATTCTTATCTTATTATATTGAGGTTATTTTTACATTATTGGGGTATTTGGATGACGGTGGATAGTTGTTTTATCTGTTATGTGTAGAATTTTTGTTATTTTTTCTTATTTGAGCTTAGTTTCTATGACTTAACATTGTACAATGACAATACAATATTTTGTTTGAGGTAGGTAATTTGGATTCAATATATTAAATATTTTTGTAAATATCTAATTATAAATATTTTTTCTAGAGTTCAAATGAAATTGACATAATGAAAATGAATATAATAAATTGGACTGAAGGTGCATCAATTATAATCGACACTATTTATATGTTATTATTGTGTTACTTCTCACAATGTTTTTGAAGATCATGTTGTTATCATTTAATGATATCTTTTATTTATGAAATATTGTTTTAAATATACTGAATGATTGAAATTTGGTAATATTGTAAATAAATAAGAGAGGGTAATATTATTATTTGATTTTCTGACTATTATTGGTTTGTGTATGAATCAGTAATTAGTTAAATAATAGATGATAAAATTGGATTATTATTGATTTATATTATGAATTAAATATATGTGATAGTGTATGAGGTTTTGGTATGGTTATTCATTAATGAAAAAAAAATTATTTGCACATGGTTCCATATTATTGAAATTTGATGTACTCAGTATTGATAGTGTGGATGGTGTATAGTAGAGAACTTATTACTAGATTTATTATAGAATATTTGAATTAATTTAAAAAAATTCACTCGTAAATGATTATTTGGATTAAATAATATTGATTATATTTGAATATTGTAAAGTAATTTAAATTTAAATCTAGAAGTGGGAGTGGCTTTATAAAATGTTTCTCATATAGTTAATATAGAGAATCAATAATATGGGTTAATGAATGATTAATTATAAATTGTTAATGAAATATGAATAGAATGTGTTTTTTAGTTATTACATGGTATTTTTCAAGTTGAGCTGTCTATTTCTTGTGTAATGTGAAGTGGTTGGGTTTTTTGGGTTATAATGATGTCGTGGAGATGAGATATTATTATAGAGGTTTACAATAACGAGTGAAGCCTTGTCGGTTTTTTAGGATTCTTGTATATCCATTATTATTTTTATTATTTACTAAAAACACCACTAGTTTTTGCAAACCTGACCAACACTCGTATTACATTTTGGGTTCTGGGTATGCTGCTAAAATTAAAGATGTGGGTAATATGAAGGGATGAATACTCCCCTTTTACATTCCTCTTTATCTTCTATATATAATGTGGTTATTTATTTTAACACCTAGGAGTTTTAAATGTTTGAATATAATCTATTTTCTAGTTAAGATAGTTTATTTTAGTCTATTCATGGTTGTAGAGGGGAAGAGGAGTCCAGAGATTAGGTTCCAAGGAAATGAGTATGATATGGATATCTAAAAGTTATATATTTTACATTGGAAGACAAGTGAGTGTTCAAATAAAGCAGGTATGCATTGACTATTGTACCTATCCACATGAATCTTCAGGGAATGCAGTAGAGCCCTGCTAGGCTAGTAGTGGTCTTTTGGAAACATAATAGAGTTTTAGAGGGTCTTTTTCTTTTTCAATTTTAGTTGAATTACATTAAATAATTTTAATATGTAATAAAATTAATTTTCACCCAAGAGAAGTAGTGAACGACTCATTATACTCTCTCTCACTTTTCTTCCTTGAGGACTATATCATTATAATTCTTGCTTATATTAGGGATAATATTAGAGTCTAGTGTATCAAAGGTGAGTGTTATGAATGATTTTGACACTTGTATTCACTCTCATTTGTATTTTACTTGATAGATTTATAGGATTAGTTGATGATGACCTAATTTGGGAGTGTTTGTATGATTTTTAATTTTCATCTACTTGGGAGAAATATATTGAGGATTTTATGAGTATGACCTTACAAGTGCTATGATAGTTTCCATTTCCTTAAAATATGTCTTTAATCATCATGAATTAATTATATTAAATTTATGAAATTATAATTTTTTTAAAATCACTAAACTAAATTACTTTAGTTTATTAAAAACTCAATTGTATAAGTATAGTGTAGAAACAATATACATGGTATATAACAGGTTTCTGTTGACACTGTTGGTTACTAATGACCATTTCCCCCATGTGATATGTTATAAAACCTTGATTATTGACTCAACACATTGACTATGATTTCAAATTGATTGTAGGAGCTTTATTTAGTGTTATATTGAAATTTTTAAGGATTTTCTTCATTATGTTTTAAGATATGTGTGATTTGGAACTTAACATGGAAATCAATAAGGATAATGCCTTTTGACTATATCTGTTATTGACTTATTAAATAAATTTTCTTTATATTTCTCTTAAATGATTAATTCATCATTTTGAATGGTTTTTTGGTGGGTTGTGGTGCCTCATCCACCTATATATGATTAGTGGTGGAATCTCATCCACCCTTTCTTTGTTGATGTATCTTATCCACCTGAAGTGAGTTAGTAATCCAACATTCAACCTAAAGTTTACGAACTGATGAAACCTCATGCACGTTGAGATTATAAATAGTGGGGCATCAACCACCTTAGGCTTCATGTTGGGGGTGTTACATCTACCCATAGTAGTTATTCTAGTGATTTACTATTTACATGGGGATTGCTACTAGTGGTATGTAATCAACTTAGGGTTTCATGTTAGTGGTGCCATATCCACCTTGATATTGGTATGTGTCGTATACCAACCACATATAGATTGATACGTGAGGTATACTTTCCATCAGTCTAGTGAAACCAGTGGTTCCTCACCAACATGCAGTTGGATTGTGGTTGTGTATAATCCACCCAAGGATCTTATTCTAGTTGTGCATTTTTAAGACATGAAATGTTATGTTAGTGGAAAATCGTATTCCTGATATTTTTATTAATGTTATTTCATCTATATAAGATAATAATGGGTAGTTTATCATCTACATGAGGATAGTGATTCCTTGTTAACCCAGTGATGTCTCATTTATAATTAATATTGGATTAGTGTGGGACAGTTCACATAAATGGGTTGTGATTATAATTCATCACTCACCTAGTATATATGATATAGATGAATAATCCACTCTACTTATGTTATAAGGACAGATACATTATTCATATTTAATATATGTTCAACCTATTTTTCTTTCATTGCATTCTTATACTAGCCGACTTTGTTATAGTCAAACATGGTTTGGTAATATAGAACCCCATGGGGTGGAAGTTTACCATTAATTTTCATTGTTATCATTACATATTGATCATTATTTTTTATTTAATATACTAATTATAAAAAACATTGGGGTCTCATACTATATTTTACTAAATGCTCTACTAAGTCACTCAGGAAACTGAGCAGGCGTCATTTTTTTGACCCATGGGGAAGGGCCCAAAAGCTATATATGAATTTGATTGTAGAGTTTTTATGTTGGGATTTGGGTCCAAGCCACGACATGGAAAATGTTATTGGTTGTTTCTACTATTTTTTTCTATTGGACCCTATTATAAATGATTTACCCAAGATGGTTATTTTTTATGATGTATGATGAATATCACATGCCTGATACCAAATTTTGATATAGCATGTTATTCATTTGAACCATTATATGAAATTTATCTATGATATTTGTTGTTCATGATAATATAATTTTTTTATAATTTTTCCATATTTTAGTTCTTCTATATATTTTTGGTTATCAATGCATGGTAGTATAGTCCCCGTGATGATGTTGATGGTGAATTAAAAAAGAAGAAAACAAATTCAAGAAATCCATCCCAACTGGTGATATGGTGTGATGATGGATCCAATATGTGTTAGTGTACACTACATGAGGTGGGACTTGGACTTTGGTGGTGGTGAATATTTCCGTTTGAATTATGAATTTTATATGTGAAATTTAAATTTTAAATATCGTCTTTTTTGGTTGTATATGTGATAGCGTATGGTTTTTTAGGTTCCCACTAATCCAAAGAGTGGATTTTAAAAATAATAAAAAAATTGATTGAGGATGTAGACTTCACACCTATATACATTGACCCTTCCCATAATTCAAAATTATCTTTTATATGCGGATGTGTGTGAAACCTAGTTTGGTAATGGAGGAGGTGAATTAGATTACTAACGCTACATGTAATGATGATGTACTTATATAATTATGTGTAAATGATGTGGTTCTATGGTTGTGACATGGTTATGTGTTTTGTGGAATATATATTTAGAAATGAGGATATATTAGTTTTGTGGTATATGACTTTTTAGGTGATATCATATGACAATGTGGTGTATGGATTTTGATGGTTTTTGTGATCTATTAAATTTATCATTGGCACATGAGAGAATGTATATAACCTTGGAAGAGGGTGTGGGGTGCATTGAAAATATATTTTATTGATTTTTATATTATTATAATTATATAATTATTTGGTGAGAGATCATAAGTGACGTGACTCCATGAATCCCCACATGTTGTCAAGGTCTGGAAAACTTTTATCCTTTTGAAATACTATCTGTTTAAATTTTCATGGAATAGTTAATACATAATTAATTTATTAATACTATTTTTAGCTCATTTGTAGATATATTTTAAATTGATAATCTTATTCTATTTTTTTCTTCAAATTTGATTAAAAAATGGTGGGGTGGATTCCTAGGAGTGGCTTAAACCCGTCATAGGAACTATGGCTTAGCATGGGATCATTTTATTTTCGTTGCATTTTCTTTATCTTTATATTCCATTTTCATTTTCTCATTTTTATTTTGTATATTTTATATTTAGATTAATATGAACATCTTATTTGGGATTTTGATTCTTATGGATGAATGATAGAAGGGGGGGGGGATGGGGATGAGGGAAGAGGTAGCTCCACCCAAAGAGATTGTCCTGAGGTATATTGAGGATCAATAGGTTCATGGTGTGAATCTAGTGAAACTATTTGGCAGTTTTCACCCAATGGTACTATTATTATTTTTATAATCCATTAATACTTTTACATTAGTAGTTTCATGTTTTAAGGTCTTTTATTTGGTTTTTAGGGACCCCTTATGGGTTGATCTAGGCTTAATCGAGGAGAAACTAAGGATTGAACCTATATTGGTAGATTTGTGTTCGAGAAAACCCATATAAGTAGTACATAGTTCATAGAACACATCTATTTTGTTCTTAATATTCATTTAATATTATTTTTAGGACTACACACCATGTTTTATGGGTACACACTATGTAGTGGTGACTTGAGGTGGGTTATGGGAAGATATCCATATTGGATACACCACTATGACCTCTGAGAGTTACATGGCTAGTGGAAATGTATTGATCGCATCCAAAATCCATGTGGGATTATATGTCTGTGTACAGGGATGAGGTCATGGTGTGTGGTACATGATGTGTACGAACAAAAAACATCATGTAGTCATGTGTTTTTTACACCATGTGGTCTAAGGTAAATGGGATAGAACCTAACGTGTACATGGTGAATATGTCCTATAATTTGGGATAGTAAACACCATGTTTCTTGTGGCATATATCCATGGTTTTTTTTGGTTTACACAATTTATAGTTTAAATACACATCATATATTATTCTTTCCGTTGTTTTTCTAACCAGTTTTCACCATGGATTAAGAATTGGACTTGTGAGTATTCAATTTAAATAAAATTTTATAAATAATTATGGTGGAATCATTTTTTCAATTAGAGGTTATATAGATGGTTTTTTGGGATGTGAGAGTTTATTATGGGACATATTCATTATTTTGATTCTGAATCCTCAAATGGGTTGGGTTCTGATCTCTCATTCCCATTTGTGGGTTTTGAACTCATTAGTTGTCTTGGGATTATGGATGTCATGATAGTTTTATTTGAGGTTCTTTCAAATGGATATATTACGTTGTGGTAGATTAGTATCTTGTATGAGACCTTGGGTTTTACATTGATAATGGGACTGGTTGATTGACGTTAGGGTAGATGAGATTTTGCTATTGGGATTGAGGACCAGTGTTATTGGAGCCTTTGGGTTGAGTTCATTCCATTGAATGGAATTTATAGCTGAGATCTATTGTGCTGTTAAGATGAGTATGAGATACTCTTTTGGACTCCCTAGAGATTTATTTTCTACCCTTTTATGCATTTTTTGGGAGTGTAAATGATTTTCTCTTTCTATGATATTTTCCAATGGGTTTTTTGGATGATGATCATTTATTGGATCATACATTTGAGGTTTTCAAGAGAACTAATGTGAATTCCCATGAATTACTAATTTTTTTTATTCCCATTTAAATCTTTTTTAAATGAGTTTCCTTTAGAGGACTCTGAGGGTTGTTTGTGTTGACTTTATACATTGTTTTTCATATGCATTTGATGAGCTTGAGGAATCCCTCATAGTGTCTACTACTCATGATCTGGCCTTTGATCCCTTCGTTTAAATTTTGGTAGTAATAACCTAGGAGCTTAGGTAGGATATGGGATTACCTAGTACCTCTTCACATTATTTTGTGACCATGGAGACTATGTGAGCCTTGAGTTTTTGGTTTTTCCTTGAGGTGGGTCATGGAGATCTTGTATTTAAGGTGTTTTTTGGCATTGTGATTTTGGGGACTGAAAGAGGCCCCATGGTTTGCTTTTTAAATGTAGGTCAGTTCTATTACATTATCTTTATGATGGTGGTATTGATATTTAGATCATTCCACACTCAGTTGTCCACAGTAAATATTTTTTGAGGCAGTTTCTGCTCTACACACTGGTTTTAAAAGGATACACTAAGGATGTCTTCGATTGTGAATTGGCCCTATTTTCTGATATGGTCTCACCACAACTATCAAGATATTGTTTTAATATATTAGGGATCTAATTGGTTATAAAAATGAGTGAACTCCCACCAACTTTATTTGAGTGTTGGCCCTAGCTAGTGTGGCTTTAGGCTTATGCGGTATTGAGGAACTCAATGAATGGGCTTTGTCCATGGTGGATGGATGTGGTTCTCTAATCTGCATGAATTCTGTGTCATCCCAGGTTTATTAATGGATCCTACCTATTTTTGGGTATATATTTGGGGCTCGATTCGTTATACATGACTATTGGGACTAATTGTTTCTTTAGTTATGTGGATCTAGATGTTTTGATCACCTATTTATACTATCTTACTGGATTCCTAGATCCTTGTAGATGTTTGTTTTCATTTGGATACCTAAGTTAATTGATCATAGTCTATAATTCATGAATTTTCATTTTTATGTCGTGGTTATCATGTATAGATATGGAGTAGACTCCAAATGTTGTGTGGATTGGTGAGTCACATGCTATAAATCCACTAGCTTAGGCCATAACGGGGTTAGATTTACCACAATTGTTAATATGGTACATTTTATGGGTTTTTTTAATTTTTTTCTATTTTAAACATTTTCTTTTTATTTAGTTCAATTTTTATGGAAACTATTATTAGAGTTAATCTAGGCTGATCATATCTTGCGTACTACACATGTTATGATAGTAAATCATAGGTTCATTGTTGGTTATGTCCTTATAAGATATATATCCCACCCATGTATTTGAACATCAGTCTATCTGTATATCCAATGACATAGTTTAGGTTAGATAACATATTTAATAGTGGATAGGTCTATGGAATAGTGTTGATTTATTGAGTATACCAGCTCGTGTGAAATATGTGGATCAGGCTGGTGTAGATCAGGTGTCATGGAGACCAGATATGTGGTTTGGATTAATGTTGGTATAAGAACCTACTGTATTTATTTTCATTTTTTATATTTAATATGTGGTATTCCCACTATGGGAATAACAGTTGTATGTTTGTCATTTTTTGATTCTGATGATTTTATTTTGTATATAATTTATTATAACTTGTCATGTTTTAGTTTATTTATTATGTGTACTCTAATGCATATCCTTATAGATGATATAGTTATTCCTATTATTTATTCTCTATAAAAATATTTTATAATTTCCCCATAATATATGTTAATCCCTACCAATTAATTGGAACATTTTGGGGTTTAGGTAGGCACTCTTGAGGACTTATGGTGGGAAAGAATGAGTGATGTGTAAGATCATCCTAGATAGGTTCATTAAAAGATTATATGAAAGTACATTGGATTTGTGATTTAAGGAGTTGGTAGTTAGATTTTAAAAGATCATTTTGGAAGTGGTGATCGATATCAATTTGGTGCATCACTAAATCCATTAATGATATGAATTACATGTTTCAAGGGCATGGTATTTATTTTCATGGATTTTGTTTTTAAGGTTGTTTAATTTCACATAGAGTGATGCTATTGGGTTTATGGATTTATGTTTTATTCTATTTTCTCCTCTTGGATATCATTTAATATAATATTGTTCAGGAATCATTCTAGACATTTATGAATCATATGAAATATTCTTATCTATGTTTGTTTTCACTAAATATGGTGGTTTAGTTGTTTATATTTTCTCAAAAAACCTATATAGTGTGTCAAATATAGATCCTTTCTAGAAATAACCTAAACATAACCACATGTATATATTTTATTTTGATGATAGATTATGTGGATCTCAAGGTGATATGTTTTCTACTGATAGAAATGAAGTCCCATCATCATGGGAAACATAGAAACCAAAATGGGTCAGTGAGGGATCTAAGTGTCATATTGGCAGTTTAATGAGGTAAAAGAACCTTATGAAATATTTGGATCAAGCTATAGTATCCCTAAGATGGAGGTTTTGCTAAAGTCTTATGATTTGGTTATTGGAAAGAGACCATTTCATGCCACATGTTGTTTTTAAGGTTTTATTGTTGGTCCCATGATCCATTTATCACTGATGGCTTTGGTAGACATAGATTTTTATCCATGGTGTGGTTGTAGAGTTTTTATAATAGTAGTTTGTAATTAGTAATTTTGATTTCTACTAGATGAAATGTGGAGTATTGAGAGTTCTCCCTACCTCATTGATGCCTTGGGAGGGAAGGTTGGGTTGCTTTCCATGCCTAATACATATTTGGGTTGTGCATTGGGTAATACATGAGAAGTGACATTGGGAACCCGTTTTCATAAATCAATGCCCTAGTGGAATGTTTTTAGGTTCTTGATTGTGTAATGAGGTATATTACCCCTTTGTTAAGAGGTGTATCGATAGTTCCTTGATTTATGTGAACTAACCTATTCTTGGAGAATGTTCAGTGGTTTTAGGAACATTAGCAAAATTTCAATAGGACATAGAGTACACGATCATGTGTTTCATTTACTTTTTTAGAATGTATTAAGAAATTCCTTATAGAGTGGTGTTAATTATAGGATTTGGAGGTCATAATCTTTATTTGAGTTGTTTTCTAAGAGTAGTGGTAGTTATTCTTGGTGGCATAGGAATGAGTGTGGGTTGTTGTGGGTTAGTTTTCTACCATTATTTTTTGTGTGGTCTATATATATCTATCCATTCCATTACTTAATGGATGTAGTTTAGGTTGTGTATGTTGTCATTTGGTAATGGTGATATTATAATGAAACTCTTATGGTAGTGAACATCAGATTATTCATGGTTCAATGTCTTCCTTACCATGATATCATTTTTTTGTATTGCAGGACTGGTCGTTGGATGGTAAGTAAAACATTTGGTGTGGTTGTTATTAGGTGAGATAATGGATTCTTGTTTACCATAGATGATTTTTAGGAGTCAAAAGTGACTTTATTGGAGTGTTTTTGATTCATAATGTCATCACAAGTTGTGAAAATTAAAGGAAATTTTAAAATTTTGTTCTTAAAAATGATTAAGGAAAAATGGTATACTCTCAGTTAATATTATCTCATGTAATTTTTATAAAAAATATTTTGGTAATTATATAGTGTGCTTACCATATGATTATAGTTTGGTGGAAATCTATGTCATTAAAATTTTTATAAATATTTAATATTAAATAAATAAAAATATTATATTATTCACTATTATTCATCAGGTGATATATTTTAAATGGGGAATAGAATTATTATTATGAAACCTACGTTGATTTTAAAATGGGTGGTTTTTCCTAGGCGAGGCATAAGTCTTTAATGAGTACTAGGCCAAGGCCGATCCCCTTTTCTTTTCTTTTCATATTAATACTTCTTCTATTTTATTTTTTCTCCTTTTTGTTATAATCATTTCCATTTATATTAACATGTATTCCATTTTTCAATTTTTCATTATGCGTTTGAGAGATAGGGAGGGAGAGAAAATGCACAGATATAAGGAGGCATCACAAGATGATCATTTCTAGGGACAGATCATGGATCACCTTGTGTGTTGAATACATTTTATAGGAAGCTTTGGTGGCTTATACCTTGAGGTTGTAAATTTTTTTTGAGTTTTAAAATAAATTCATATTGCCTAGTTTTTTTATGTTTTTAAAATATATTTATGTTTTTGGGGACTTAATAAGGTTTTATGGAGGTATACTTAGGGGGAAACTGTGGTTTCAATCCTTTTTGTTTGTTTTCCATTTTGGGAAAACCTATGTACATTACCCGTAGTTCAGATAACACACATAATGTGTACTTCCTTTGTGGAGAAGATTAGTTTTGGGTACTACATGACATTTTCCAGGGGTAGAAAATATGTAGTAGTTACTTGGGGTGTTTCGGGTGCATATGGCCATGTAGGTTACATGGATATGACCTCTTCAGGTACACATCTAATAGTCATGTACTATTCTTGTCCAAAACCCATATTGGGGTACATTTCCTTGTACATACATGGGACGTTTTTGGGGTACACACCATGAAGTTGGGCATTGTACATATCGAGTGGGATGATATGTATGGGAAGGTACCCCAAAACAAGAACATGTCAATTACTAGGTGCACACACCATGTAAAATTAATTATGTATAAGCAGAGTGGACTATAGAACATGAACAATGAGGTCCTTTGGTGTGTGTTGTAAAATAAAAGTATATATCATGTACTTTTCCTTGGTTCATTTTATTAGTTTTAACCGTGGAGTTAGAATTGAACTTATTATTATTCCATTCTAAAATATGCTCTTTATAGATCATGATGGTGGAATCCATTCATCATTTATAGGTAATATATATTGGTTTTTTGGACTAAGAGAGTTCGATAAGAGGATTTATTTGAGTTTTGTTTTGAGAATCCTCCATTGCTTTATGGTGTGAGTTTTGAGGCCTAAGTGAGGATTTTGAGGTCGTTATTTGACTTGGGATTGTGGATGTTATGCTAGTTTTGATTGATCATCATTCATATAGAATCATGAATTATGTGATAATGTATTATTTCTAAGGAGTTCCTATTTTTTCCTTTTCTCGATACTAGTTAGTCAAGGTTAGTTTATTTGTGTATTGGATCATATGTTTCGAGACCTGAGATGTTAGATATTTTGGGATGACATAGAAATATTGGATAGATGTTATGTATTAGATCCCTTTATCCACTGAGTTGAGTTTGAGGGAATATTGTTGAATACCTAATATGGATGTTGGTACCCAAAGGTGAATTATTTTTAGGAACATTGACTATGGTTTTCTTTCTATGGGTTTTCCCTATTATTTTTACTAGACAAGGAACCCTTCTTGGTCCCTTCAATTCAAATGGTCATGATGACCATTGAGAATTACCTTATATAATTTATTTTATTTTGGATTAACATTCAATTAATAGTTGATCCAGGATCAGTTGAAGGCTACAAAGTATCATTTGGGATATTTTCATCCTAGGGTTTTCCTATGCTTCTTATGAGATAAAACAACCCCTTATATGGTATACTATACTTTTAGAGAAATTGGGTAATTTTTTGGATCAATTAATGGGTGTGGCCTGAGATATTGGGTATAATAGGGGAGTCCCATGAGGGACATCAAATGTTCCATGTACTATAAAGCCTTTTGCCTGGGATAGATAAAATGTATATTTAACATGGGTGTTACGTTAGAACCTGTGGTTGGCTATTTTACTTGATTTTGAATTTAAACCATTTTTTTATTTAGTTACTATTATCTTCCATTTATTAATAGTGTTTTGTCAGTATGATAAAATAACATATGCCTATTCTTGTTATGAAAATAGATTATAGTTTCACTATTGGGGTAGACTATAGAGATTTATTTCTCACCCCCAATATATGAAACATTGTGTTAATATATACATGATATATAAATTTATGTTGGAGAATATGTTTCATAGTAGATGGGGCTTAGACTGAGTTTTTCTTGATCAAGTGGAGCCTCAACTATAGAGTCTCAATATCAAGAAGTTGTAGCTTGAGCATCATGGAAATTGGGTGTCTATTTTGGATCGGTGTTTGATGCAGATCCCACTGTATTTATTTTTAGTCGTTTCATTTAATATATAAGGTTGGACCAATGTTTTACTAAGAGTTTTATATTTATATTAAGTTGAGAATATATTATAGTATATTTAATTTCATTATTTATATCATCCAATGTTTCTATTTATTTATTATGATTATCTAGCGTTTATCATTGTGTATGATTTTTTTATTTCCACTCTTAATGCACTCTGAATAGAGGGTATAATCTCCCCCCATTTTATCTGTTAAATCCATTACCTTATTTATTATCCTCTGGTGTTTAAGGAGGTTCACTATTGTCCTTATGGTGAGCCATATTGGGTGACATATTTGGTCAACCTGAGCTGGTTCATTAGAGGTGAGGTTATGATTGTTGATGAAATATGATAGGTAATGAGTTTCGTTTCCTTTTTTTCACTAAGGCATTAGTATCTGTCATTCACATTTCCATGGGAGTTTCTAAGGAGGAACACATTAAGTGTAATTATATGTGAAATATTAATTATTTATAATATATTTATACTTATATTTCTACTTATAAATTTTTACACTATTTATTAGTTTATTCCATTTTAAATAATGTAATCATCCATGGAATGTAACCACACAAGGAATACTATACATATTTATATGTACACTTATTTTAATATTCTATTACTATTGAATAAAGTTTCATTAGTTAGAATATTATCATGTATCAATCACTTCTTAATCAATTTAAATTCCATTGAAATAATATAACAACAGTACATATAATTATAGATATATAATTTATGAAAGGAAAATGATTTCTAAAAACTAGGGTGTTGCATTATCAATCAAAAAAATAAATTGTCTCCTTAGTATTTTTATTAATACTTACTAATTAAAAATATATAAGGATATGATTCATGATACAATATCAAACTCACTATTGATATTAAGACTATAAAACTTATATGTTTCTATATGTTTTTCATATATAGTTTTTATCATCTATTTGTTCCAAAAAATGACTATATATATATCTATAATTATTTTGAGATTCTAATATATTCCATTCACTACATTGTTTTCATGATCCTATTTCCAACATGCTTAATACAAAAATAACTAAACCATACATTGATTTAGTTTGAGATACCTCAGATGTACACCATTCAATATTTTGTCAAAAAGAATACTTAAATTATAAAATTTCAATCCAAGTGAAACTCTCCATGATAAAAATATAATAACTCTATTATTATAGACATTCTATCTCATAATTAATCTCACAAACCTAGAATCCAAAGCTTTAGAGTCTTTGGACATTTGCAACATCAAATTTTATCATGAAAAAATTCTCCATATTCTCTCTATACTAGACCTGATTCTAGAAATATCATATATAATATACTTCTACATAACCTACGGAAAGGAAAAAATAAAAATGGGGTTAAATCAAAGGCACAACAATTTAAATTTTATAAACAAGTATTGGAGGTATAGATCATTTGAATATGTGGATGATGAGTAATATATGGTAAATGATCATGGTTGAACATATAATTTAAATGAAAAAGAAAAATATGGGTCATACATGATTAATGATAAAAATATATATAATCTGAAAAGATCAAACATTAACCATAGAATAATTCTACAAAGACATTAGATAATAAACATAACCCATGTTGTGAATCCCAAGTATATAACTTATAAATATAGAATAAGAATATGAATGTGATATCATAACATTGTGATCATAGATAGTTATTATCATGTCCATTCTCAATATTGTGTACATAGAAAACCAAAATCATTTCCATGAGAAATCATGTGAATGAATCTTACCGCAATCAGGTTCATGCTCAATCTTTTGAACACGAATAACTATAATTAGGCTAGTGCTCAATTATTTGAACAACGAAACCTACAAACAAGTAAATTCTCATCATCACTATCTCATGTAACATAAATATTTAACCAATATCTTATAAGGCTATATAGGACCTCACCCACCATAATAATTATAATCTATATGCATCTCTGCAACAAAAAATAAATCATATACCATATTTTAAAGAATATTTGAAATGAAATGGTTTATAAAACATTTCCAAATGGTATCACATAAAATGAAATAAAATTTGATTAGTTAGTACCAAAAATATAATTTCCCAAATTGAGTATCTCATAAGTGAATTTAGAGGTATATAAATAAAATGTAACTCAATAGGAGATATATTATGTAGTGAAGTATATAAAAATAGATAAAAAATCCTAAATAATTATTTTTTTAAATATTTACAGTATTATCATTAAAAATATGAAGTTATGAGTCAATTTCATTATTATTTTTGATAAATTTACTCGAAGAATTTAAATTTTTTTTAAAACCAAAATCCTTAACGAAGGATCCTTGAGAAGAATTAATGAGGTTTTTTAACACTAAGAAGTGAAAGATAAACGATATGCTTTTTAAAACAAAAAACATGATTAATATTTTAACAAACCGTTATTAAAACTGATATTAGAAAAAGTATAATAAAATTTTCTTTTTTAAAGGGTTAATGTTAAAAATAAAGAACACATGAGATAATAAATATTAGTTATTCATAGTAAGTAATTACAATATATATGGAATAAGATAATATAGATATAGAAGTGACTGCTCTTATTGGAGTTGATGGGAATTATTCAAGACAACAACATTTTTTACTAAAGAAAGTAGCGTATGAAAAAGTATATTTTATTATGAAAATATAAATTCTTTAAATAGAAATAGAAATAAACTTATAAATTATAAAAATTGAGTGATATAATGAAATATTGAGACTATATTTGATGTATAAATATTGTGACTCGATGAATAGGGTGTTGAGTCGAATAAAAAGACTAACATTCTGAATTTTAAAGTCAATTATTTTGGAGGATAGAAAATGAAATGTATTTTTTAAAATTTTTTTTTTTCAGAATATGATAAAATACATCATTATGAATGAATATTCTCAATATAAAAACTTGTGGTGAAAATTTCATATGTCTCAGTGATATAAAATTGATATGAGAAAACCCTTAACGATATCATAATATTTTATGTGAAATTCTATAGAAAATGAGTTTATGAGAATGAATTTTTATTCCCCAAAAATAAATATTAATTAATATATAACATATTCATGGCTTGGGAGAAACCATAATTGGTTAAATAAAATAGATGAAGAACCACTATATCATAAATATCGTAAATTTGTTTTCATAACATACATTTCATTGTGTTACTTCTTGGGAAGACACACCCTTATCTTTATGTGGTAATCATGACAATATTATATAATTATCTCAAAACATATAAAAACAATATAATTTTCACCATTTAATTATAGATATTTATTATACATTTATTAGTTAGTTATTGTAATTTCTCATCATCAGATGTTAGTGATTTTGATTGCTTCATACACTCTTTGTAATGTAAATGAAAACCATCATACATTGATACTTATTTCATCATTACAAAATGATTTAATGTATTTTAATAGTTGATCCAAATTTTTTTTTATTGTTTTAATTTCATTCCATGAGAGTTTTGGTTGTAATTGATGAATGTGAAATTAGTAATGAGCTTATTTCTATAATATTTATTGAATAAAATTTAGTGTATTAATAATCTGTTAGATGTTAATATAATGATTAATTTATAATTATAGATTCATAATTATGTCATAAGTATTGATTTAATTCATTAGTTTAATTCTAAGGACCATATATTTAAAGGAGTGAAAAAATTACATACATCATTTATAGAGACAATAGTTCGTACATCACACATGTGAAATTGTTTACATCCCAATGGATTGGTGGGAGATAGATAAATGTTCTTCAAAAAAATAAAAAAAATACATTTATTAATGATACTAATTTGATATTATTTTTTTAGAAAATTTTTGGAATATGTGGGATGAGAAAGATAAAGAATAAACGATTATAGAGTGGATAATAGTCAAGTCGAGCACTTAAATCTTCTCATGAAGGACCTATTGTAAATTGGGAGCTTGTGAAGCTTTATTGTTATAATTGTCCACTAAAAATCCACTAGGGTTGTAGGGGTAGTCAAATTAGATTACTTTTAAGAGTTTATTTAGGATAATTTTCGATGGAATTGGGTGGACCTTAGACCATATTATAGGTTAAAGGGGGTATATTTACTTAGAATCTATAGCAAGGTGAATGGTAAATATAAACTTTTTGAGAATACATTCATATATTCCTTTTTTTAACGAAATAGAAGATATATTTCTATAATTAGCTGGTAAAAATAGATTCAATACAGAACTACTTGAACATGATTTTAAATAACTTATATGAAATATAGATCATCCAAATAACAACACAAAGTTTAAACAATCTTAACCCTATGCACAAAAAAAATTAAAAAAAAATTTGGGACAAATATGGATGATAATACTTTTTGATGAATTAATTATTGTCTTTTGTTGTTAAGGAATATTTAAAAGAATGTAAAGAACCTCAATTTGTATATGTGGGTGAGGAAAAAATAGAAAATTACAATACTTTTCATGTTAAATTTGATGATGATTTACTAGTCTGTATTTCCAAAAGATCACATTTTGGATAGAGAACATATGATGCAAGAATTATAAAGGAAAGGGGGTGAAAAGATATAGATTACTAGCATGGTTTATATTGTAGAAGAAGGTGTCAAACGTGACGCAGTTTCATAGTGTTTTCCAAAATTTTGGGGTCCAATATTTAGAGTTGGGCTAGCATCACAAAAAGTGGATTTTCAATGAATATCTCATCAAAATATGTAAAAGGAATGAATTTCATGAATATGGGATTCATTAAATATATTTATCAAAGGCATGAAGAATGTTAATGGTGTTCTTCACGATCAGGATGGGCTTCGTGAACTGTAGAGTTGAAGAGCATTACAGGTAATGTTGGTGGCGCAAAGGAAGAATGAGCATCATAGCAGTACAAGGGAAGAGAGAGCATTGTAGGGTTGAAAAGGAAGAAATATAATTTAAGTGGCCTGAAGGATTTGATAGAATTCTTCATGATTATGATGAGCTTTGGAAATCTGGAAAATATACATGGTGCTTCGCAAAATAGAGTGAATTTCAGAGGAAATTTCGGAGCTATGTGATTTGGTGCTGACATGGCGCTGAGGTGGATGAAAGGATGTAGAGTCAGTTGGAAAATCCTATAAATAGGCCCTACCTCCTTGAGAGAAATATAGAGGCTTAATGAGATTTTTAGTTCTCTTTAATTGGGATGAAGGTTCATAGAGAAAGAAAGCTCTGTGAAGGTAGTAAGCACAATAAAGGAAATGAGCTTCACGATGATCGATTGAGCTTTGAGAAATAATTGAACTTAAAAAAGTCCAATCTATGCTCTGTGAAACAGTGATATATACAATTTAGTATGCATTTTGAACTAGAGAGCTTTGCGAACTATAGTGCTCTACAAAGATAGGAGCTTCATGAAAGAGCTCTACGAAGGAGCTCTACGAGCTGAAAATTTGAGTACCCAAATTAAGTGAGAAGTTTGTTCAAGTGGATCAATATAAGATTGGGATGTATGAAAATGTATTATTACAAATACTAAGTAGTTCCAATCAGCATCTGAATAGTAAAGAGAGGAGTTGTTGTAGAATATCATGTTTTTAATGTTTTTAAGAAGCATAGAGACATTTCATTACCCTATGTGTTCTAAGAGGGTGCACACATTCTTAAGGATTATCTCCTAAGTTCTATTTGAGTGTAAGGGAATATAATAATGATTTTATTCCACATATGTTGATGATCCTTTCCATCAGAGAGACCAAAGTAATGTAAAGGGAAATACCTTGAACCCAAAGTGATTCATCCTTTGAAGAAACATCAAAAATTGACATAGGCATGAACCAAGATTCCAATGCACATGGGTCGCGTAAGTTCCAATAAGGTCGTGAATGTATACATGCACGCCGCCCAGTGGTTGCGCAGGTGACATGCACGCCCTCTTTAAAATTTCTCCCAAGGTCTCTCAAGACTATAAATACCCCTTTGGGCCCCCCATTTAGAGGAAAAATAATACCAGAACCTCATATTTGATCTCCCGGTGCCCTAGTCTATTCTCAAATATTTTGAACACTTCTAAGGTAATTTATTACGTAGAACGGAAGATCTAAAGAGAGGGAGGAAGGCCAAACTATTGAAACTTATCAACACTTACGCGCCTAGGTGGCCAACCATTAAGGGAAATGGCCACACTTGCACGCCGCCTTACCCCTTCCACATAACTTACGCGCCTCTCTTCTGGAAGTCTCTAGGGGTAATATTAAGGGCTTAAGCCAAGCCTCTCTGAGGTTATACACTTAGGATTGGTTGTCGCACAAGTACCCTTGTGTCGCGTAGGTACACTTGCGTGACCAGGACTGGCGTGCCCATAGAGTACATGCGCGCCCCTGCAGTACTTGCGTGCCCCTCTCTTTTTGGGTTCCCTTCTTGTCCATTTCACCCCTCTTACACCTATCCACCTCTCCTCTTAAGGATTAAGCCTTCGGAACTCTCTCCAAATCCATTCATGGCATGATTTCTTTGTAGGATTCCTTATCTGAAAGGAATTCTATGCAAAATCTCTTAAAACCTAGTGATTTACACATCTTTATATCACTAAAGTAAGAGAGTTCATTCATTAAAACTCATCCTTTAATATGATAGAATCATTAATCTGGGCCTCCTTTTCAAAAGTAAGCCACAGTCCAAGTTCTCATTAATTTGGGCATCCTCTTTAGGAGTAATCCCCAAGTCCCCTAATCTGGGCATCCTCCTTAGGAGTTATCCCCAGTCATAATTCCCTTTCACCCGGGCTTCCTTTTCAGGAGTAATCCCTAGTCTCTCAGTTTCCACATATGGGCATCCTCCTCAGGAGTAACCCCCAACCATGATTCTCTTAACATGGGTTTCCTCTTCAGGAATAATCCCCGGTCTAAAAGTCTATAAATATGGGCATCCTCCTTAGGAGAAATCCCCAAGTCCCTTAACCTGGGCTTCCTTCTCAAGAGTAATCCCCGGTTTTAATTTCTCTTAACCAGTCTTAATTTACTTTTGACCTGGGCTTCCTTCTTAGGAGTAAAACCCAATCATGAGTCCCCTCCTAATTTGGGCATCTTCCTTAGGAGTAAGCCCCAAGTTAGAGTACCCAAATCTCCATGAAGTACATATAACTTTATGGAACATGTTCTTGGGTGTCTCCCCTAAAGTAAAACCCAATAATCATCTATTTTGGGTAGTCATACATACATAAGTCCCACATCATTGCATCTCTCATGGAAAAATTGTCTAGTTTCACCAATACCTCTTATTTCTCACACCGATCATGAATCACGTGAGATTAGAGTGTAAACTTTAATCATGACATCTTTCCTAGAGCCATCAATCATTCATAAACATCATACTCCCTTACTCGATGTACGTGGGTTCTGATTCATTTTACAAAACAAAGGATATGTAGGTATTCCATATGCGGGTATGATTATAACTCTGAAATAATCCATGTCCTTTTGAATGACAAAAAACTTCATGTGCCCCACTGAGTGGATTTAAAACCATCTTGGTCATCATAATGACCAAGAGACTTTTATGTATTAAAGGATACAATTTACTAAGAATCTCTAACAAATACAGATGATTCTCTATCGATGAAGAACCTAAAATATATATAAAAGATTCTCTAAATTTCCTACATATCAATCATTGATTGTCAGATCTAAAGGAAAGCTCATTTTATACTTGGTAATGTAATAAGGATTCACAAACATAACTTATATCTATAAAGAGAGCCCCTGAGTAAACAATAATTCCAC
Organism: Viscum album; assembly: GCA_963277665.1. NCBI lineage: Eukaryota > Viridiplantae > Streptophyta > Magnoliopsida > Santalales > Viscaceae > Viscum > Viscum album. The sequence goes on along the minus strand of OY728134.1, from coordinate 837,875,298 downwards.
TAAAAAGGTGTGATGAGTCCCACCACCCATCCTCTCAACAAATTCAAATTCCTCAGCCTCATTAGTCCACAACTATTGAGTACCTACATTTGGAAAGTAGGTCTAAATAGATATGGAATCATTGGATGTTTCTAGTTCTACGAAAAAAACATGTTAGTAACCGATTTGAATGTTCGAACCTTCAATCAATGAGGTTATCCCCAATTCTATAGGAAAAAAAATGGTGAACCCGATGTGAATCCTTAACCAAATTAAAATGATGTTTTACCTATTTGTTAGGCCCCTATTTAAACTCGATGAGAGGTCTAGCAAGACAATAAATAACATATGTTCTCATCAAAAAGATGTAGCGGCTGAAATTATCTTGATTATGTCTGTTATATCAAACAGGCACACTTATCCAAGATCTTATGCATTACAAAAATGGATTTTTTTATGTTCACTGCTGTGAATACTTCTGTTGTGAATGCATCTACTGCTACTCCTGCTGGATCATTGTCTGATCTGAGGACGACAGCACCTAATCAGCATTGTCAACGCTGGTTATAAATTGCGTTGGTTAAATAGTATCATCAAGATGGTACTATGCCAACTTTGGAGGTTTCTCGACAAGCCCTCCAAGTGAACAACTCACCCTGGTCATCCCGAGAGCGATGACCAGCGATCAAGAAGTAGGCGGTGCTAACTACCTTATCCAACCGTTTCGGGTCATTATCCCTGGAATGCAATCACCATTTACTCCCATATTCTAGGGAGGTGAATGAGAAGGTCCCTCAAGGCATTAATTCAAGAATATAGGAGTCCTTCCTGAAGGTTCCCATCAAAAATCACCACTAGACTCATGCGGAAGTGCACCCTCAACATGATGAGGGTATCATTTCCAGGCATTCGGATCAGGTTCCTTGAACCTGAGAAGGCAAGAAGAAATGCCAAAGGAGAAATCTGGTCAATAGTGAGAAGGTTCTCATCTCTTCCATCTCTGGAGAAGTCCACCAAACTAACTTGGGGGCAAGTGACGAGCGGGCTCACACACCCATCTGTTTTAATTCAGCTATCCAGCAGACCCGTCTGGAAGCATCACGCCAATCCTGCCAGGAAATTCCAATGGAGTACTATTGATAGGAACATACACCTATATATAAATCATTAGCTAGTAGTAGGCTCGTCTGACTACAGACGATGAAGCCCACCAACCCAATGTGTTGACAACTGGTAAACATGCACATACACCTCCTTACACTCATCAATCCTGCCAGCTGCCTCATCTTTCAGTATTTAAGGAAGCTCGTCAACCACATTAAGTAGAGTGAAATTAGTAGGCACATACACCTGCTATAATTGATCAAGCCTACCAACAGTCTTGTTTGGTATCATTCAGAGATGTCAGTTGGAATTCTCTAGTGACAAATAGGAGGCAGACTCAACTCTCTGCCCCCACACATGAGTACTATCAGGATTCATTGACATGAGAAGGAGGACATGAGCAGGCACATACACCTAATCCAAGAACGTAATGGATGTATATCCAAGTTCCGGTAGATGAAGTCACTGAGCATATTCTATCAATGGTGAAATAGCTGAAGAAAATCCCGGCTCATTTTCTGGATGCATGCCAGGATATTATAATAACATCGGCAGCATCTCAGGGAAAGACACATAAATCTATATCTACCAGTGGAGTGACACATCAAAAATTCACTCCGGAACATACACACACATATATTCCAGTCCAAGAGGGTTGTTGGGAATACTCCCCCATATCATACGGACAACCAATTCAAGAAAATACTCCGGGTTTCAGTGGAGAAAATCAGCCTAACCTGATCATTTCTCCTAAGAAGGTACATACACCTGCCAAATTCAGTAATAAGGTGTCTAAGAAGAAGACCAGGCCAGTACAGTCAAGAAATCAAAGGCCCATCTATGACAAGGCCTTACTCAATGTTGGAGTTCTTGATGCACTCAGACAACTAACTATTGAAACTCAATATTCTGTTCTCTTAGTTCCCAATAGTGGGACCATTAATTTCAAAGTTCTACATCAAACACTTACTCATGATGTCTTGCTTCATGACAATTCGGTCGATCTTGAGATTTCATTTGAAGATAAGAGCCACAAGAACCCTCTTTGTGGTCAGAAGACCAAGGAGCCAAATGTTTCATCTTTTGTTGTAACCCACCATGGTGGTCCTCCCCATGATGATGAATTTAGCTACGAAAGTACTCTCCACATTAGTGATTCACATTGCCTATAAATTTCTCCAACAGACAACGTAGTGATGAGAAATCCCTCTTATCTTGAGGCACTTGAAAATGTGAATCCAATCATGTATGATGCTTTACCATTAGCAGTTGAAATAATTTTTCAACCAGAAGATAGTCTAGGGTGTAGGTCATTCTCTATACCACCCCTAAGTCATTCATCTTCTAGTGTGATCAGTGATTTCTCTACCAATCTTGTTGAATCCAATGAATTAAAAATGATCACCGACTCTGTTCTAATCAGGTAGAAGAATATTCATTGAATGATAAAGGGGAAGTGATGAACATGAGAAAAGAACTAGAGAAAAGTAAAGTTCCAGTAATGTTTTTTCCTTTCGCTGATACTCAGTACGACATTCCAGAGATGTTGATAAAAGATGGAATTCATGATATTCGTCTCAACATATGGAAAACCCTTTGTCAGTTGAAAAAGAAAATATTATCTTATGATGAATATGAAAATATTGTTAAGATAATAAAAGGGTTACAATGCCAAATTAATTTGGTATCTCTCTCTGTTTCTTGATTTTTGAAGGCTGAAAAGTAGCAGAGAGACCCTCTGCGTTCATGCCTTGGCGCACTCAGAAGATTGCACCAGTTAATTTCCAATGCACCATCTGGTATTCATATCAGAGGATGTGGTGTTCATGGAGCACTACATTTCACTGTGTTCTCCAGTCAACAAAGCACGCCGTAAATGGTCTCATGCAATATTATTGCCCATAGCCGGCCACAGTCAATGAGTTTTGTTTGTAATCAAATGTTTTCCCAAAAACAGGCTTCAACTAGTTCCTCTAAAAATCAATAATACAATGAACAAGTTGTTGAATTACTCCTGTATCAAGCAAAAGAGAATATTGAACATGCCTCTCATTTGGAGAAAGCACATCACCAAGTGACAAAAGTGTCAGAAATCATCCAATGGTCTTTTGAGCTGGGTGATAAAAGTGGATGCAGGTTGATGCATCCAGCTAATTTCTGAACTAATGTCTGCAAGATCAGTAGGGATTTCAAGAAGGTCTCAGATATATCATGTCAAGAACCACCCTAGCTTGCCAGACTATGGAATCTTTTAACCCAACCCTCAGAATCAACAAATAGGATTCGAGGAGTTGAGCAAAGATGGCTGGAACAACCCTGGTCCACTGGACTGGGGACTTTTTCAAATCCTCAACCCCTCCCTCAGAGAAGGTCAGTCTTCTCTCGATTGGGGAAGAAGCCTCAAGAGGAACTAATAACCAAATTATTAGGAGATTCCCTCCAAATTATGGTTCGTCAAGATATTTCTGAGGGATCGAATCAACAAAAGGAAATGTCTTATCAAGGACATGGATGAAGAAAATATCGCAAAAATTCTGATAAATGGGATGCAATGCATTATGCATCAATTAATGTCATTAATGTCGTTGTTGCTGATCCATCAGATGAGGTTCACTCAGAGGGATCATATGAAGAGGCTCATGTTCAATATGTTGTACACAAAGACACAAATGAAGAATGTGTGTGTAAATGAGGAAGAAATGAAGGAATTGAGGAGGTTGAATACAGAACTACTTCAAAGTAGTCTTCCTCTTAAGTGTGTTGGAGTTAGTCAGCCAAGGGAATTTGTCGTGGCCATTGAGATGGATCATGAATATCCTCCTCTATCAATACACCCTGACATGTTTAATCCTATGGGTCAAGTGAAACAATAATTGGAGATGCTACCATCAGTTGCAGTACCAGCCACCACATCTGTACCAGCTCCAATCATTGCACCTGTTTAGGTCCAAGCTTAACCGGAGGTTTCTCAAAAGTTAATAAATACTATAGATTAATTAACAGCTCGTTTGGAAGATATAGAGGGAAAGCGTGATAAAATTCAACCAGAAAAGAGAGCTTCCCCTGAATGGGTTGATGTAATTCCTCCCCCATCAAATTTTTCAAGTACCACATTCCCAATATTTAATGGTTTGGGAGATCCAGAGGACTAGATAACACATTTTGTGTCTCGTTTCCATCCTATGATGGGAACCCTTTAGAAATATGAAGTAGTTATTCTTAGGTGTTTTGTTCAATCATTACAAGGACCAGCTTTTGTCTAGTACAAAAGCTTGAAATCCCTGTCAATTACCAGATGGGAGGATCTCTACCAACGATTCATTCATTAGTTCAGCTCAATGTTGCCAAAGACAACATTTTTTTATCTTAAAAACTGTAAGAAAAGGGATAATGAAAGGGTTTCAGATTTCATTACTCACTGGAGGGGATTAACATATTCCTTAAGCTTAACACTCCCTCAAGAGGAATTGTTGCCAATTTGTGTGGTGAATTTACGTGATGAGTTGTGCACACTGTTGATCCCTGTGAAATACACAGGAGGGTTTCGAGACCTTACTTTAATCACTCTATAGATTAAATATTCTCTTATAAAGACTAAGGATAAACCTTGTGTAATTCCATCAACTCCAGGAAGGAGAATGGGTAAAGCAGAGACTACTACAGTTATGCTTAAACAATCACCTTTACCTACTTCTACATCAAGGCCTTCATCTTCTCGAAGGGCTCCGCCTCCTGAGTGTCAACAACAGAGACCAGTTCTTCAAGACGATCAAAGAGATCATAGATGGAAACAATTTGATGATCTAAAGAGAAAAAACATACTCCTTCTGAAATAAAAAATTTCTTGGTTACTTCATATCGGCTCTGGAAAATAATTTGGTTCAATTGACATGGCCCAAGAGGCTGAATAAGGAAGGAGATGAAGACCGTCACAATTATTGCCCATTTCATCAGATGTTGGGGAATCCCATTCAGGAGTGTTTTGTTTTCAAGGACCTCCTGTAAAAAATGGTCGACATGGGACAAGTCAAATTGAAAGGTTCTTTAGCTTAGGTATCATATTTTACTGCTACAGATCTTGAGGAGGAGGGCGATTGGCAAGAATTCAAGGACAAAAATGCGCAAAAATATGATGATTGGATGGTCAGAAAAATGATCAACCGAACTCATGCAATTTTTTCAACGCAATTGATGAAACCAATTGTGCCATCTGCCATGAATGTCATAGAAAAACCATATTCATCAAAGGGAAATCCTTAAAGAAATAGCATTATTCAATGAAAGAAGAAGAATCAGAAGAAGATGAGTATGTTTTAAAGCCTAAGTTGTCTTTGACTCTGGAAAATTTCAGTCCATCTACTTCAAAGCCACTAGCACCGCCCCACCAAACGGCACAACCTATATAGGCTAATCAGGAAGAGTCTTCATCAGATGAAGAATTGATCTTCGGTTCTATTTATATGATTCAATTAACAGATCGTTATGCCAATCGCAGTTTCAATTTTGTTGAGCCTAAATTCCCTATATCAAATAGAGGAATCAGAGGAAGTTATAGAGGATTAGGATATAGGGGAGGACATTGATCTTTCAGAGGCCACTATTCCAATTTTACCCCTACTAGAACTGTTTATGCAGCAGAAACTCATGGAAGAGCCCTTCAATGAGCTCAATATGAACAATCAAGTTCTTCCACACAAGGCGGACTCAACCCTAGAACAATTATTCTAGAAGATCAGTTGATGGTTCCATTTTCTTCTTCTCAGCAGGTAAATAGACCTAATCAGTCTAATCTTCCAATGCCATGAGTGTTTCCAACTCCTATCCCGGTACATGAATCATAAACTTCCAAGGCACCTACTGAACCACATGTTCCTATTGGGAAACACAGACCTTTGGACCAAAAGTATGCTATATTGAAACACTTGTCCCAAGTACCAGCTTAGTCATCAATTCTGGATGCCTTGAATTTATCGAAGTATCTTCGGGATGCACTCATTGAGGCTTTTCCGATTCCTCAGGAGTTCGAAATAGAAATTGTTGCGGCTCAAGACTACCATGTTTAGAATAATCCTGAAGAATTCCATGCAGTGATATCTTTCAAAGATAAAGATGATGATGATGTCTTTCATGGATATATTAGGCCCATATACTTATCTGGAAAGTTCAATGGTGTTGACGTCTGAAGAGTCTTCATTAATAATGGTCCAGGAGTCAACCTCTTCCCCACTCGTACACTTCGTCGATCTGGCCTCACGGAATCTGATTTATCGCCTTCTATTTTGATGATACAAGGATGTGATAAAAATGAACAAGAACCACTGGGCGAGATTACACTCATAACTCAGTTTGGTTATCTTGTATCCAATTCATATTTCATGGTTGTTGATCAAGATTCATCCTTCAACATCATGCTTGGTAGACCCTTATTACATCGGCATGCAGCTATCCCTTCATCATACCATCAATGTCCCAAATAGTGGTTCGATGGTCAAATTGGGACATTATATGTTGATAAATCCCCATTCAGGACATGTGAACCTCAATACATTGGGGTAGAATTCTATCAAATAAATTGAAAGGAGGAATCTACCACAAGGGAGATTACCAAAGTTAATGCTCCATATGGTTTGGAAAAAATTCCAGTAAACCCATTTACACATGTGAGTACAGATTTTGTGTTACCTATTCGTCAAATTGATAGGATAGACCCAAATCAAAATACTCTTATGGAAACCTCTATAATGTCAATTACGACAATCAAGACAGACAACATGGGAGAAAGTGGTGATCCACCAAGCAATGTTGAAAGCTCAAATGGAGATGTCTTCATTTCATCTGTTGAAATACAAAAAGTCTATACTTCAAAAATCAGGCCATAGAATGTTATAGCAATGTCCGAGGAAAATGATGATGTCGATTCTCAATCCATTATCTTCACTTTGTTTCCCAATGAAGACCCTTCATCATCAATCGGGTCAGAAATTGAAGCTTTTTATTCTAGATGTGCAAATTTTGACATCTCTTCTGATTATGGAAATTTGGATTCATCATCTACTATGAAATTAGAAATAGAAGAAATAACACATGGTAATGAAGAAGAGGAAGTTCTTAGGGATGCTCCTCCAACATTTGAAGAGGGTATCTCTACAATAGTGGATGAACTCATTGAAATAAATCTGGGTACAAAATAAGATCCACGGCCCATTTTAATTAGTGCGGACATAAATCTTGAAGAGAAAGAGATGTATATTTCTTTTTTAAATCAAAATAAAGATATATTTTCTTGGAACTATACAGAGATTCTAGGGCTTGATCCTGATGTTGCCACTCATCATTTGGGTTTTCCAGAAGAACATCGAGGATTCAAACAAGCTGCTAGAAGAACACACTCAACCTATGCTTCCAAAATTTAGGCTGAAGTGGATAAGCTTCTCAAATCTAACTTAGTCCGAGAAGTTCAATATCCAAAATGGTTGGCTAATATTGTCCCAGTTAAAATGAAGAATGGGAAAATTATAGTTTGCATCAATTTCAGAGATCTTAATCGGCATTGTCCTATGGATGATTTTCCAGTACCAATTACAGAACTCTTAATTGATTCAACATATAGATATGATGCACTTTCCTTGATGGATGGATATTATGGGTAAAATAAAATTCGAATGGCACTATAAGATGAATAATCTACAGCTTCCAGAGCCCCTCAGGGTGAGTTTTGCTATCGAGTAATGCCTTATGGCCTAAAGAATGAAAGTGCAACATATCAGGATGCCATGCATCGTATATTAAAACCATTTCTAGGAATGTTTGTTGAATGTTATGTGGATGATTTGGTGGTTAAATCCAAAAAAAATTCCAATAACTTTTTTGATTTGGAAATCACATCCCACAAACTTCGGCAACATAATTTGAAGATGAACTGCTTAAAATGTGCTTTTGGGGTAACCTCAGGAAAATTTCTCAGCTTTGTTGTACGCCCTCGTGGTATCGAAGTCGATCCTGAGAAGAAAAATTCAATCCTTGTTAGGTAACCTCCTCGAAATTTGAAAGAATTTAGAGGACTTCAAGGACACTTGGCCTATATTCGGCTTTTCATCGCCAATTTGGCAGGAAAATGTATACCCTTTACCAAATTGATGAAGAAGGGAGTCACTTATAAGTGGACCAAAGAATGTCAAGAAGAATTCGATATTCTTAAGAAGTATCTCTTGAGTACCCCAGTGTTAATTACACCTGTTGAAGGAATGCCACTTATCCTCTATGTGACAACTCTAGAGAGATCATGGGGTGCCTTTATTGATCAGAAGAATGATGCTGGGAATGAAGACAACATATACTATCTCAGTTGAACTATGCTTCATGCAGAAAACTAATAACCAAATATTGAGAAGTGATTCCTAGCATTAATCCTTGCAGTTCAGAAGTTGAGACACTACCTGCAACATCACGAGTTCCAATTGGTATCTCACAATAAACCACTGAAATTCATCCTTAGTCGTCCAATGCTCACAGGACGTCTGGTAAGGTGGGAAGTTATCTTGTAGCAATTTGATATTCAATATGTGTCTCAAAAGGCAATAAAGGGCCATGATCTGGCTGATTTCCTTACTGAACACCCTTCAGTGGAAGTCACGTCTTCAGATATTGAACTCCCTGATGAGGAATTCTTCTTTATTGAAGAAAGTCTTCAATGATGGGAAATGTACTTCGATGGTGCTTCCAGAAGTCCAACATGGATGAAAATGCAAAATCATAAATTCAACAAAGTTGGTTTCAGAATTTTACTCATTTCCCCAGAAAAGGAATTTCTACCTTATTCCTTCTCATTATTGGGAGGCGGTATAAATAATTAAGCGGAATAACAAGATCTTGTTGCAGGATTGGAGTTCGCGTTTCAAGCACAAGTTAATCACTTAAAGGTGAAAGGTGATTTAGACCTGGTAATCAAATAGGTCAATGGGGATTATGCCATCAGAAAAGAAGAACTAATCTCTTTGTATGATTATGTCAGAGAGTTAATGGCAGAGTTTCCTTCGGAACTGACATTTTCTTATGTCCCAAGATCACAAAATTACCAAGCTGATGCATTGGATAATATAGCCACAGCTCTGGAAGATCCAAATTGGGACGAGACATCCATCAGTATTGCCCACCATCATACAATTTCACCTTATGTTCAATCTAGAATAGAGGAAATCAATGAAATTATTCCCATATCTGAACCATATGGTCATACTACAGTATGGATGACACCTATCAGGGAATACCATAAAAATGGAACACTTCCACCTGATAGAGGAGGGAAAGGACAATTCCATAGACATGTGGTCAGTTTAACTCTTTATGATAGCCCAGATCACTTAGAAAAAATTCTCTACAAAATTGGTTTTGATGGAGTTCTCTTCAGATGCATTTATGGTGAAGAGACAATGGCTGTCATGAAAGAAGTAGATGCAGGATTCTGTCATTCCCACCAGTTTGGACATGGATTATATGATCAAATTAAAAGGCATGGATAATTTTGGCCTTCAATTATACTAGATTGTGTTGATTTCACAAAGAAGTGTCATTCATGCCATGTATATGCCAACTTCATTAATCAACCCCCAGAGTTGCTTCATACAGCTAAATACTGGTGGCCATTTTCCACATGGGGAATGGATGTAGTGGGAGATTATCCTTCAGCTACATCTATGCAGTTGAAGTATATTCTTACTGGTACTGACTTATTTTCCAAATGGGTAGAGGCAACACCCCTCAAAGAAGTCAGTTCTAAATGCATTGTTAGCTTCCTCAAGTCTAACATCATTACCAGATTTGGTGTCCCTCATTCCATATTGACAGATAATGGCACCAACTTCTGTTCATCTCAGGTGAAGAGGTTGTATCAAGAATACAACATCAAATCCAATCATTCATCTCAGTATCATGCAGCGGCCAATGGACAGATAGAAACATTCAATAAGACTCTATCAAATATATTGCAAAAGATTTTGTATAAAGATAAGAAATCATGGCCTGATAAACTCTTTCATGCTTTATGGGCTTATCGGACCACCACACGCACTGTAACGCGGTCAACTCCATATTCATTGGTATATGGAATGGAAGCAGCCTTGCCAATTAAGGTTCAATTACCTTCACTCAGTGTAACCATTTGTGATCAATCATCTACATATGAACAAACTCAAAAGTGATTGGATGAATTGGAACAGTTAGATGTGGAAGGATTGTTCACCCTACACCACATGGAAGTCTATCAGAGTCGAATAGCATGATCTGTCAACAAAAAAGTCCATCTTCATTCATTCACTCAGGGAGAGTTAGTATAAGTTCTCATAACTCCAATGATAACAGGAAAGAAACCTCCAAAATGGAAAGGACCTTATTCAATACAAAAGGTCTCCTCCAATGGAGCTCATTCACTAATCTCAATGGATGGAGAACTCATCACAACTCCAACCAATGTCATATTTCTAAAGAAATATTTTGTATGAACACGAAATACATCTACGGTCCATGCATAAGACCTTAAAATGTTGGGATTTCTATCATTCAACAAGATGTCAAACTGCATCATAACCAATGGTCCATGCATACGACCTGAAACTATTTTCATTTCTATCGTCCATCAAGACGTTAAACTTCATCATAACCAAGGGTCAATGCATACAACTATAAACTATTGGAATTTATATCCATCATTACATTAAACTGTGACATCCTAACTACATGAAGTTAAACATTACAAAAGTCCCTTACATCCAACAAGACGTTAAATTGCATAACCAAGGGTCCATGCATATGACTTTAAAATATTGGCATTTCTCTCATTTGACAAGACGTTAAACTGTTTCCCTTTCATCATCCTATATGACATTAGACTATACAGTTATGGTCCATGCATATGACCTTAAAATATTCTCACCATCGTCCAACATGATGCTAAACTATATCATCATTTTTTTCGTCCAACATGACGTTAAACTGTGAAATAGTCCCTAATACGTCCAACAGGATGTTAAACTGTGTCCTTTTTTGTCCTTACTGCATGACGTTAAACTGCACAGTCCCCCTTTCGTCCAACATGACGTTAAACTATATTTTGTCCCCACTACATGACACTAAACTGTGCAGCACCAATAGTCCTCACTTTAAGGCTTTAAACTGCATAGTCCCTTAATACGTACTACATGACGTTAAACTGTGTATCATTAAATTTGTTTCTACCTCTTGTTTCTCACATCATGTATGACTCACGTGAGCATAGAGTAAATTTCAACCATAACACCCTCTCTGGGCCGCTAACCATGTGTATGTCCAAACACCATTTTTTAGGTCGTTATCCCTAATAACAACTTGATCACTAATTCATTATTTAATTGAACTATGCATACTTTGATCCTTGCCTTCCAGGCTGGGTACGTAGGCAACCTCTCAAGGTTCAAGCCCAAAACCAATCTCTTCACATTGGTTCACCTTCGTCCTTTCTATACAATGTTAAACTATACAACATTTTTGTCCTGTATGACAATAAACTACAATATTCTTTGATACCCTCACCTGAGAGGGAATCCTTATTTATATTGATTTTCAATCATGTTATATTTCAATGACTATGTGCATACATGGTAATGCCTAAACCTTTTATCTTGGGTCTAACCATCATTGCACTAAAGTCCCCATTACACCCTTCACATGTACGAATGAAATTTGTACAAAAGTTATTTCTAGAACTACGTGCGCTTGATTCCCATCCTTATGGGATATGTAGGAACATTCGAGTGTCCCTTGAATCCACCCCCATGTATTTTGGGCCTAACCCCAAATTTCACTTTTAGTCCCCTGGTTGAAATGTCCCTATGAAAACACACACTGTGTATTCATTATTATGGTTCGAGCACTATGACCCTAAACTAAGATCTCCCATACTTTCGTCCCACATGACGTTAAACTGTATTTCATGAACTACGTACGGCATGATTCCCATCATTATGGGATACGTAGTGAAGTCCAACATTTCAATTCAGGACCCAACCACAACATAATTATGGTTAGCATTGATATGTGTATCTCTGCATACATTGGACAATACCCATCTTTATGTGTCATAACTCTAACCTTAAATATTTTTAGATCTTCATAACTATTTTCTTGACTTCTAGTCACAAAAATGTCCAATTTCTAAGAGTTCTTTTTCTTGACTATGTAGCACGTGCTCTTAGGCGGCCTTGCATAAACAGTCTACATAACAGACTTGTCAGCCAAAAGATACTATTATTTGACTATGCAGCCAATTCCCTTAGGCGGCTGTACGTAATTCAACCCCCTAATGGGTTGTTAAAAAATGGTAACTTCATTCTTGGGAAGAAAACCTCTTTTGTACCTATTGGTCTTATCAAAATTATGTAAGAATCCGCAAAAAATAGCCATCTTTAACATATTTGTTTCATGTTCTTTTTCATGATTTCAAACTATTCATGCAGATTGTTTATATTTTACTTCCCTACATTTGGGTCAGACCTTTGTAGGAGTGACATTCATCCAGTTCATGGATAATCTTGTTTGGAAATATCTTATCCATATTCAAGAACCTCTATCCATACAACAAACTCTATGCTTTAGATAATTTGAATCCCCATAAACATTCACTGGATTTTTAGCAATAGAAAAGTAAATTTCAGTGCGGTCTTTTTCCAGACTATACAGCACGTGCCCTTAGGCGGCCTTACATAAACAGTCTACATAACAGACTCGTCAGCCAAAAGTTGCTATTATTTGACTATGCAGCCAATGCCCTTAGGTGGCCCTGCATAATTCAACCCCTAACAGGATTGTTAAATAATGGTAACTTCATTCTTGGGAACTACTTCTTCTAATTCCCTTTATCCCTTTTTCATATCATTCATCAGATTCAAAATTTCTTAAGTCATAGTTTACATATTTTCCCTCATACGTGAGTGTGGTAATATGTTTTCAAATAAATTGTCAACGAATTTATTCAATTTTAATCCATTTAGGTCAAAGCTATTTCAACCCTAAACATTAGCCTCTTTATGTCCTATGTGCATGACTTTAAACTGCCCAAATAATATAGGGGAACTCTGAAAAAAAGTCATGTTCCAGATCACAAAACGTACATTTTTTATGATTTAGGTTATATTGAGCAATTAAAAGATTCAATGATTGTAGGGTTATTTATAAAAATCCTAATAAAAAATCAAACTATGCTTACTAAGCCCATTGGCTTAGTTAAAAATCTAAAGCAGGTAGCAAAGGAAATGCATGCATAAATGATTAAGATGAAAATATTTTTCATTGATGCACAAGAGATTAGAAGGAAATCCACAGATTGGTGTCTCTTCTCTTTTCCAAGAAATTACAAGAGGCTATCAACATAAGTCTTCATTTGATGTAAAAAATCCCAAGATTCATCAGCACCCACTTGAAGCTCAGGCACTCGACCAACTTCAATATTTTCAGCCTGGTGGAGAGATTTATTAGCATCCGTGATGGCTTTCATCCCATTTGTTTGAGATCCCTGCAATAAATTGTTGAGTTGGTCAAGTTCCCCAATAAAAGCATCTAACTATTGCTGGAGTTGCATTTTCTTGACGAATTTATCTTTGATATTATGCTTCAACTCCATCATTTAGGCATCATAGTCAGCCTCAGATCGGGATACCGCAGCCTCAAATTCACCATTGTTGGTTGACAGCTTCACCCTGGTCAGATCTTCACGACATGTTTTCTCCAGTTCCATTCTTAAAATGACTTGTTTCACCGCGACATGGATCTTTTCATATCCAAAACTGCTAAGTCCCTATATGATGAATAGGGATGACAGTCGAGGAATGATCAATGAAAGATCCTCTAAATGAACATCAGATATGATTTTCCATATGCTCTTCCATGCCTTGCATCATGAAAATTGGCACGCCTTTTTTATTTATGGATCCGACTCAGCATCACTGTCATAGGGGGTAATGTAATCTGGGATTAATTCACTTAAGGAAGTGCCCTATTCTGCCTCTTCCCCCTAACATGTGCTTCATCAATTTCAATTCCTGTTGGGGTAGAGGTTGTGGCCTCACCTCCAGATCAAGCCACATAAATTGATGGCCCTGAATAATCAATTTAATGTTTTGGTTATTTTGAAAGGATAACAAAAGTTAATTGATTGTCTTGAAAATTAACTATAGTTGCAAATATTGTTATCCCTTACCCAACGTTAGATCAGATACCTGAGAAGTATCCTACCCATATTTCCTAGCTTCGATAGGATTTTTATGATGAGTTTGAGGATGCTCTACTGGGTTCAGTTCCACTTGGGTTAATGTCTCTACAATGGTAGGGTTTTCTATACACCCTTCATGCTTGTGTAGTTTAGCTGCTTGCTCAGACAGAACTGAATATTTGAACCAATCATGATTAGACATGTAATAAAAATTTATTATTAATAGGACGAAGGATAACACTCACGTCCATAATCTTCTTAATTACATGGTAATTTAACATGATTTATAAAATCGTCGAAATATGCGCCAAGTTCCATCATTTAATCTAATGTCATATCAGAATCCTGGTTAATCTCACTAGTGGGAGCATTTGATATGCCCTCTTGGAGACCCTCAACCTGCTGTCCCTAACCCTGTACAACATCTTTAGATAAGATCGCGACATCAGTTGCAATAGTTTCCAAAATCTCTAATTCAGGGGTTCAACTTGAATTATCACAGAATGGAAGTCAGTCGGTGTTTCATTCAACATTTTATGAAGCATTGTTAACTTATAAGAAGTAGTTTCTTATCTTCTTGCGACAGTAGCGGGAGGGATACTAGGAACAGATGCTGGCTCTTCTCCAGGATCAGCCACGTCAGGATGAATTTTTGATTGTTCCACAGCACCCTCCGTGGTTCTCAAAGGAGGATCGGTCTTCTCCCTCAGAGGGGAAATTGATGAAGCCCCTGCAATACCCATAAACATGAGAATCCTTTTCATGGGTATAGACTCATGATTATCCAAAGGACTTACCGCTACTAATGAATCATTTTGCTTTATACTTCCTCCTTCATTTCCTTTTCCACTTTGGTTATTTGGGAGTATCGGCAGTCTCCCATACAGGAACATGAATTGGATAATGAAAGGCCATGTCCAACTCTTCGTTCATGGCCTGCAGGCCTAGAGATATCTCAACCGATTCGCAAGCATATTCAGCATCATGCCCGATGGCAGTACCACAAGGTCTATATTGTGGTAAAGGAACCTCAGGGGATCCTTTATTTTCAAGCTGCAAGATGAAGAAAATAGTTTCCTTTATTAACAAATATTTGACTGAAATCATGTTGCAAGACAAATAAGGAATGAAAACATACATCTTCTGGGGCCACGTAATCGTTCCACTCCTCATCAGTCCCCTCAGCAGCGCCATGATCTATCATTTCATTCACCAGCTTGGTGACAGGAATGGAATTGTGGGTAGCATATATGAGAATTTCCAGCCCTCTAATATAAGACCACACATCATTGGGGTTATCCTCATAATGGATATCTGCAGAAGCCACAAGATTCCCTATTCCAGGGAGGTGTATCCCCTCACACAAATCCAACCAGGTAGTCTTAGAACCACAATATAGACTCTACCATGTCTGGAAAGTCTCTAGTTGTAGATATTCAGTATGTGCACTAGAAGGCTGCGAGGAAGGTCCTACAATCTTTGATTTTAGCTTTTTTCCGGCTCCTACAATTATTGATAGAGAATAAGAAAATAAGATGTGTTACTCTATAATGTAATGGGGATTAAATTTCCACAATGAAGTAACTCACCAGGAGTTGATAGAGTGGGTCTTTTGATTCTGACCAGAGGATTATATCGGGAATGAGGCCGCTTTGACACTTTTTGTGCCTCATCATACCCATCTTGGGAATCTGGTGAATCAGTCCAAGATGGGGAATCCGGTGAATCACCTTCAGGCGGGGAGGCATCACCTTCATGAGGAAGTGTTTCCTTCTCTACAATCATCTTACTTTTCCCCACCTGATAAACCAGATGGTTCCGCACCCCTCTAGGATATGCTACTATCCAGTGCTCGGCATACCATGTAGTCAAGTTATATGCCAGATTTTTAACTGGTAGATCAAACACTACCCCAGTCTTCTCCCAAGATGTCAGCAACCATAGCTTCCGAGCAACCATCAGATGTTTCTTTGACCTGACATGCACTAGGGGAGATACAGTAGTCTGCTGCAAACACTTGAATTGAATTTCGAATGTATATGGAGCATAGGACTCAAATATAATCTCTTTGTCAATTCTAGCAACCAGCACACCATCTCTGCAAGCCAGTATGTATGCCCTTAAATCCAGGCGGGCTGTTCCATCATCAATAAACTGCCCGATTGGCGGATTTCCATAAGGAAAGAAGTTTAATTCCTTATACATACTCAGCCTCACCTTCATGTCATAAGAATTCAGAACTAGTGGAGCAATTCCAAAGAATTCCTGTACTGATGGCCTGAATGAACTTCCTAGAATTTGTACTCCATTCTGTACATTATACATCCTAATGTGAGTGGTGATCCATCCCCAAAAAACTTGTAAGGGTCCCACTATTCATAAAGGAGACTTACCAATGAAGACATGGAGTAAGCTTCTCTGAATATTTGCTAAAATGGGGGTATCCAACCCAACCATTTTTCCCTTAGCCAACTTTGTCGCAATAACAATGGTCCTTGGCTGGACGCCTCCCTTCGAGTCCCTGACTGGCAGAAGATAAACATTGAGCATCAATTCCAAGAATACCTCCAGGAGAGTCTACTTTGGGATCCTCTGATTCACCTCATATACCCACTTCTCAAATTCTCTTGCTTCCAGAGTTGGCCAGAATGTGCTTGGAGCACCCCTTTTCTCTGTTCTGGGACAAGTAGTAGGATGAGTGGGCCTCTTCCCTTTAGGCCCCTACTTCAGGGATCTCTTCTCCTTCGACCACTATTCCTTCATCTCCTTCCCCTTCTTATCGATAAGAAATATATCCATCCATTCCTTTGGATGAATATACTTTCTAGAATGAGTCAGGGAGGTCTCTGAACTCTTGATCTTGTGGAAGATTTTCAATAATTTCTGACTGAATGCCAGTGTATTCTCTGAATCATTCCAAGTCACCTTTGAAGGGATGAATTCATCATACATATCACCCAAAATTGGATCCCCTGAGATATTGTGGGCATCCCATAGACTGATTCCTAATTCTGCATGATTCAGACGGAATGAATTTGTTTCTGGGCTCTAATGGCTGAGTATCTCCGGCACGAAGTTATCATGCCTATAAAAATATGTTTTCCAAGACCAGAAGGCTTCATATATCGCAACCCCTTTCAAATCCTTGACAAAAACTGCACAGGTTTGTCGCACCCATTATTCCCACATCCAGGTTGGCTTCACACCTCTCCAGGACGGAAGTCCCATCTGTTCGTCCAGCCTTTGGATTGATCCATCTAAGAATTTCAGAAGAATGAGGGATAACAATGTCGTTGCATCTTGAGCTTATGAGGTTTCATATCTGGAGTACAAGGGCTATGATGCATCTTATGAGCCTTCTCTACTATTCCAGCACATAGAAATACTCTTCCAAATGAAATATTTGCTGAAGAAAAGATGGTATAATTCTGAAACCAAGAAATTGAGAGATAGTTCATTGCCTCTGGAATGGTTACTTCTTGCAGATGACCATATCCATACAAAGGCAGATAAATGATATGGGGTAGTCAAGATGATACTTCTTCAAATACTTAGCCAAATATGGGAGAGTGCTGTCACATACAGTATATTAATCCTGGCTAATGATGCTCATCATATCATCAATCCGTTTTTAGCCAGTTCATCAGCCATTACAATTCTCTTGGGAGCCATTGAATCTGCCAAAAATTTGAATTAATTAACTCTTTAATGGTTTATTTTCATAAAATATGTGAATAAATTTGAAAAAATGTCAATGACATTAAGGCGTGCAAGACTAATATTGGGTCAGAAGTATAGATGTGTTGTGCAAGTATTATGTGGTGTGCAGGTTTTTGGCACCCAAGTATAATCGCGCAAGTCCAAATACCTTGACAGTAGCACGATAGCGAAGAAACAGCGGAAAACCAGTAAATTGCATGGCTAAGATAACTTGCGTAGCGAGAGCTAGAAATTCGGAAGTTCGGTGCTTTGCATGAGGAATGACCACGTATTTATAGGCCAGGCCAAACTGTTGCGCACCAATACCTGCATGGTTAAAACCTTGTGTGCCGCCCTCTGTGTGCTCAAACCTTGCGTGCCTCCCACTGCGCGCTCAAAACTTGTGCACCATATGTTCCTTGGATTTCTTATTTTCCACAGAGTCACATCCTCATTTCTTTCGGATCCAACTCTGAGGGGGGACTTTTGTTGATGCTCTATTCCATCACAGAGTCCATAGTAATATAAAGGGAAATACCTTGAACCCAAATTGATTCGTCCTTTGAAGAAACATCAAATATATAAAATGGCATGGAATAAGATTCCAATTCACTTGGGTCGCGAAAGTTCCACTAAGGTCACACAAGTATACTTGCGTGCCGCCCAGTGGTCGCACATTTGACTTGGGCACCCACTTTAAAATTTCTCCTAGGGTCACTCTAGCCTATAAATACTCATGTGGGCCCCCCATTTAGAGGAAAAAAAATTCTAGAACCTCATATTTGAGCTCCTGGCACCCTAGTCTCCTCTAAAAGCATCAGAACACTTATAAGGAAATTTCTTACCTAGAACAGAAGATCTAAAGAGTGGGAGGAATGCCTAAGTGTTGAAACTCATCAACACTTGTGTGCCTGGGTGGACAGCCCTTAAGGGAAATGGAGACACTTGCGCGCCGCCTTACCCCTTCCACAAAACATGCCCTCATCTCTTCTGGATGTCTCTAGGGGTATAATTAAGGGCTTGAACCATGCCTCGCCCAAGTTATACACTTAGGATTGGCTTTTGCACAAGTACCCATGTGTCGCGTAGGTACACTTGTGCTACCAGGACTGGAGTGCCCACGCAGTACTTGCGTGCCCATGAAGTACTTTCTCGCCCAACTCTTTTTGGGTTCCCTTCTTGTCCATTTCACCTCTCTTGAAACTATCCACCTATCCTCTTCGGGATTAAGCCTTCAGAACTCTCTCCAAATCCATTCATGGCATGATTTCTTTGTTTTCATCCTTATCCGAAAGGAATTATGTGGAATATATCTTAAAACCTAGTGATTTACACATCTTTATATCTGTAAGGTTAGAGAGTTCATTAATTCAACCTCATACTTTAAGATGAGAGAATCATTAATCTAGGCCTCCTTTTCAGGAGTAAGCCCCAGTCCATGTTATCATTAATTTGGGCATCCTCCTTAGGAGTAAGCCCAAAGTCCCCTAATCTGGTCATCCTCCTTAGGAGTAAGCACCAATCACAATTCCTTTAACATGGGCTTCCTTTTCAGGAGTATGCCCCAGTCTCTCATTTCCCAAATATGGGCATCCTCCTCAAAAGTAAGACCCAACCATGGTTATCTTAACCTGAGTGTCCTCTTCAGGAATAATCCCCAGTCTAAAAGTCTACAAATATGAGCATCCTCTTTAGGAGTAAGCCCCAAGTCCCTTAACATAGGCTTTCTTATCAAGAGTAATCCCTAGTCTTATTTTCTCTTAACCAGTCTTAATTTACTTTTGATACGGGCTTCCTTCTCAGGTTTAAGACCCAATCATGAGTCCCCTACTAATTTGGGCATCTTCCTCAAGAGTAATCCCGAAGTTAGAGTACCCAAATATTCATGAAGTACATATACCATTATGGACCTTGTTCCTGGGTGTCTTCCCCAATGTAAATCCCAATACTCATCTATTTTGGGCATTCATACATACATAAGTCCCACATCATTGCATCTTCCATGGCATAATTGTCCGGTTTCACCAATACCTCTTGTTTCACACACCGACCATGACTCACGTGAGCTTAGAGTGTAAAAGTAAATCAAGACATCTTTCCTTGAGCCATCAATCATGCATAAAATCATACTCCCTTACTCGAACTACGTGGGTTATGATTCCTTTTCCAAAACAAAAGATAAGTAGGCAGCCCATCTACGGGTATGATCCAAACTCTGAAATAATCCATGTCCTTCTGAATGACAATAAACTTAAAGTGCCCCACTGAGTGGATTTAAAACTAGTATGGTCACCATAATGACTAAGAGACTTTTATGTATTTAATTATACCATTGACTAAGAGTCTCTAACAAATACAGATGATTCTCTATCGATGAAGAACCTCGAATACATATAAATTATTCTCTAAATTTCTTACATATCAATCTTTGATTGTCAGATCTAAAGGAAATATCATTTTATACCTGGTAATGTAATAATGATTCACAAACATAACTTAAATCTATAAGGAGAGTCCCGGAGTAGACAATAATTACCCTTAAAAATGTGTGATGAGTCCGACCTCCAATCCTCTAGACCGATGAAAAATCCTAAGCCTCATCAGTCCACAAATAATGAGCACCTTTCTTTTGATAGTAGGTCTAAATGCATATGGAATAATTGGATGTTTTTGGTTCTATGAACAAACCCGTTAGATACCGATTGGAATGTTTTAACCTTCAATAAACGAGGTCATCCCCAATTCTGGAAGAAACAACATCAAAGGACTTTTTTTAGTGTATTTTGAGGTATTATATTATATCCATACCATGATAATGACGTTGCTAAAATTATTGAGTAGTGAACCATGTAAATCACGTGTTCCTATGGTTGTGTGTCTTATACTGGGGAAGAACTCTTAAATAAGAATCAAATGTTGTTTCAAAAGAGGGAAACATAAAATAAAATGACATCATGATTCACCCCCTCCCCCTCTTAGTGATAGTTGGATCCTGACTGGGTAACTTCACTTTTATGAAATGTAATTAAATGTAATAAATAGAAGAACAATTTTTAAAGATGTTTATTCTAAAATTCCTAAATCCATTGGAGATACATTACATTACTTATATTCTTTGAACATAAATATTTATAACATTATGACTAATGAGTCTTTCCCGAATACTATAAAAACTAATATCCACTTTCAAAATGTTATCATTTACAACATCAAATAATGATGGACACACCCTCTATTTATATATTGTAACCTTATGTAATTTGGTTGCACCATCTTCTAATAAAATAAGGATTCCATTTTTTCAACTATTCATTGTTTTTATCTTTTATAGAAACCTCAATTTTACTTCATTCTTCTGTTCATCATGAAATAAAACAAAAAAAATAAACAACCCAAACATATAGAATTCCTAGTCTAACTAATGTAACCTGACAACATTGTGGTAGGAAACATTCTAAGAAATATCTTTTGAACCATATCCTTTAGAAAAAACATATTTTAGAATACTGAAGGATAAAATTATCATGAACACTACTTACAAAAATTAAATATCTTCAAAAACCACTCCCTCTCATAGATAAACACGATTCAAATATATTAGTATTCTTATATTCTCAATAATAAAACATTTAAAGACATAGTTAGAGAAAACTTCTTAAAAACTCCAAGAACATATATATAATATCCTTCAATTTTTAATATATACAATGATTCACCACGTTATTTAATTTTCCCCTTCCTGAATGAGGCTTTATGTTTCCTCAATATTTTTAGACCTAAGATCTGATTAAATTCATCTACTAGATTTTAGTTCATACATAACATTCATAAATCCAAATTACTATCTTCCAAAAGCTTCCCAATTTGTTGTTATTTTAGATTAATGTGTTTTGATATTTAATGGAACACTTCATTCATGTCCAAATGATTTACATTCTATCTACCAAAGTATAGAATCCATTTCTCCTATCTACAACCTAGTTATTCAACTAAAGTAATTAACTATACCATATCTTTTGAACATTTATTTATAGCCAAATAATGTAGCTTTATTGAAAAAAGTTATATCATCGATTATATCCTGGATATCAAACTGATTTTGGTTCTAATGAAATTGTAAATATAACTTATCATGCCCCACCATTAATTGAAATCACCCCCAAATTCTACTTCTAAAAAAATATGTAATGGATAACTATTTCCAAAAAATTGGATACTATTTATTCCATTTAGGAACCATATTATACAATTAACATTTTCCCAATGAATATTCCTTGGCTTTTCTAGTAATTGGATGACCACTCCCATTACATGGGAAATGCCTGGAAGTGTACAAAACAAAGAATAGATCAAACATCATGCTTTTGAGGCATGAAAAAAATTAGTTACGTACCTATTTTTATATTCTATTCATGGTGAATGATAATTTGAAATTTTAATTTTTCCAGAAAGAGGAGTTGAAATCATTTACATCCACTCATTCAGAATCTATCAATGATCTTTGGGAAGTAATCCCACTATGATAAAACTATGATTTATATTCTTATAAAGTTCAATTATCATGCCAAATATATTGTTCTCATTACCATGATCATTCATTTCATATTTTCCATAAAATTTATCCTTTAACATCATAATTAGATTAATATCTATACCTACCAAAAATATACCATCTAAGTACAAAATTAATTTGAAAAAATCGTTTCCATTGAACTCCTTCTGATAATATCATTGATTATAGTTACTATATGAGTAAAAGTTCTTCTTTATAATAGAATAAAACATTTGGTTCCAATTTTTTTTGGATTTATTCCAAACCACATAGACTTATTTTACCTTTTTCCCCCAAGAAAATATTTCAATTTTCACTGAATCCAAAAGGTTCCTTCATATAAATTTCTACAACAAAATTTTCATTAAGAAATTTTTTTCTCGCATCCATTTATTCAAGGAACAACATTCTATAAAGATGCAAAAATAATATAGTTTGATGGTATATTGTTTTACTACCGAAGAGAGTATTTTATAGATAAAAATTCCTTCTTTATACTAAAACACACTCACACTCATCCTTTCATTATATCATTTCTTACTATATGATTCTTTTTTCAATTAAAATACCAACTTATTTTCATATTATTTCATCCTAAGTAATAATTTCATTAGATTATTGTTGTAATTCACTCATTGTGAATCCAAAACCTCTACTATTTCAAACTCTATCTTTTAAAAGAAACCATAATATTTTCATTATTAGACTCGATAGTAGACATGTATCCATTAAAATTGAGAAGCACATAACATCTCCATACATCTATAGTATCTATATGATCCATGATGATATTAATAAAATAACATATGATTCTTATTTTTAGGGAACTATAAAAACATTTCCATCATCTTAAAAAACACTAAATTGATCATCCCTATATCCAAAACATTAAAATATATGTTTTGTCGGATGATGTTCCATTCATTCTACACTACTCTATGAAATTACTTCTAGGATATGAGACCACCTGATCTATTTAGACCCATATTTACTTCTTAGAACATGTAATACTCTATAAAAACTTTATAGATCAACATTTATTGATGTAAATTCATTACCCACAATCTCCATTTCCTTCCTGTTTTGATCATTCTATAAGATTTTTTATCAAAGAGCACATTATGACATATAAAAATTTTCTTCTCTTTATCATCCCAAAGCCAAAAATAAATGTCTTCGTTATAAAATCCTGTGATGGAACATTCAATAGATTTATCTATAATTTTACCTATGTCCTTATCATCCAAACTATTATACGATAAAATTCAAAATACTACAGAGTGATTCACTTTCAAAAAAATCAAACCAATGTTATAAAGGTAACTATTGTCTAATCTGTTTCTATTAACATCAATTAATAAAATAGGATTTTGTACCCACTTGTTCTTCCAAAAAAATTTAGCTATCCACAAATGTATCTGCATAATTCTAGTCCTCTCAATAAATATATAGTATATTGTCTCAGCTACACCATTTTGATTTGGTGTTCCTAAAATAATATTCTCATTCCAGATTCTATGTTTGTGCAATAATTCCAGAAACACCTTCTGTAAACTCATCACTATTGGTTGATCTCAAATATTTTATCACTATTACATCTTTTTGGTCTAACATATACCTCTATTAAAAATATATTCTGAACACTCCAATCTTACGTATCAAAAATTATTCCCACACCTTTCTTTTGGAAACATTAATTAAAGTAATAATGTACCAAGATCTTATATAAAAATGAAATTTTGAATATCCCTAAACACACAGATATATATATATATATAATATTCATCTTTTCACCTATATTTTCATCTTAAAAAATTTAAGGACACCTTTTCGAACATCCCAAGTAAGAAACTCTTTCATCATATAATGTTTAAATTTTATAGCTTCAGTATGCCTCTATCTTCGAAGAGATTCATACATTTATCACTAAGTCTAAAAAACAATTATTCTACATTTATAAATATCCATAAGATTTAATTCCAAATATTTTATCTCCCACTTTCCTTTTGGTTAGATACACTAACTGATGTTTTACATTTCCTGCTATTAAATGAGAACCCTGATTTATCATCCATTCTTCTTCTGAAACAACATTTTGATACCTAATTCATCCAACTAAACCACTAAAATCAGGTTATTTGAGAGACATAGTACATTCTATACATCCTTCAATATAAGAAAACTCTCATTATTCAAATGAAAATTAACTTATCCCTTTACGAAATTTTTTAGATCATTATCATTATTTAGATGCACTATACTAAATTTTTTAGACACATAATTATATATATATATATATAATTTTTTCCCGTGGAATGGAATGAAGCTACAAAATATATTATTTATAATTGCATTTGAATAGAAATATTCATAAGTTGATTTAAACTTATTTTTCACACCACACTCATCCTACTAAATGAATCCATCCATGTTGTCTTCTTCCTTTAATGTTAATAATTATTTTAACAACCTCTCTTTTTATAATGTCAACCAATAATTATACTTCCAAAAAACAACACACATTACCCCTTACATTATATCATATTTGAATTTATTAGATTCAATTAATGAGGTGAGTGTCAGTTTCCTTTTATATTCAATAAATCTCCATAAGATACTTCACTATATAACCATTTGATCTCCACATTCAAAATCATGTTAAAAAAATTACTAAACACTAAATAGTTTTTTCCACTACAAATATTCGAAAATATAACCATGGTCACCTAATAATTTAGTATTAATGATGAAAATAAAATCATCTAAATTCTATATATAAATAAAAAATTCACAAAATCCATCTCCCTATAGAGGAAGATAAAATCATTAAATATATCTGATGTAAAAAATCCTTTTGATAACATCATGGTTAGTGGACAATAAATTTATAACACCTTAATCATCCTTTTAGTTTCCTCATATATATATAAAAGGGATTTAATCAACTCTAATGTTTTTTATACTATATTTTTTTAGGTACACATTTAATAATAATGAAATTTTATCTAACCATGTTTCGTTTGATCAATATCTTCATATCCACTATTTTACATTTCATATATGTTCAATCACTTCAATAGAATCTCATTATCTTTATAAATGAGATAATATTCATTGTCAGTTTTAAATAAATCTAAAGACATTCCATGATATCTTTTAAACCCAACAATGACTTTTTTGACTATATCTATTGAAAAATAACGACTCCCACTTAAATTCAAAAAACATGTGAGGAAAAAGGATGTTCCCAAAACATAAAATAGAATTTTAGATCCTACTATGATAAAATACCTTTGATTTATCTTATTGATAATAAATTCAAACTTTTCTCTCATTAATAAATTTGAAGTAATCATTCCGTAATCTCCAGGATGAAATAGATTCCAAATGTATGTACATAAAAAAAATATTTTGATACATGGATGATGTATATTTCCATCAAATCATTACACTATGTCAAAAAAATCTCATCCAGGATCACACCATCTGATAAAACAACATCCATACAATGAAAGTAAATGTAAAAATGTGAATAACAGTTCAGTTTTGCATGGTCCAAACAGTATTTTCTACATCTGTAGGAGAAAAATTATATCATTTCAACTCTATAGAATGAAAATTTTACAACATAGAGACTTATTATAAAAATATTTTTACTATAAAATTTAATCAAAAATTTCAATTTTCTAACTGTAGACAATGGATGTGACACACTATATTTATATAGAGTATCTTTGGGTCATCTAATAGCACCAACCTTAATAAAAAAGTGAGAGTAAATCTGTTATATTCTTCCCACTATTGAACTATAATAAAAAACTCCAATATGCTCACATACTCTAGAAATATATTAAATAAAACATAGTAAAACTATAAACTATTATATTATATAAGTCCAATCTAAAATCACTGAAAAATACCACCCTACATGGAGAACAATTGAATGAAGCCCCTTATGAGACACCTATTTCAATGAAACACCGTCCAGAATGTTGAAAGAAAAACAACCATCGCCACAACTTCATCAAGCTGAAGATCATCCGGAATCACCCCTTCCCATCCAAGGACTTCATACAACTAAATTAGACTTCAAACATTCATAATATGAATTATCTAAGCATTAGGTGTGTTCCATGAGAAAAGCTTCATGAGTCATGTGGTGTGATTTCCCTACATAAAAATTTCTTCTAAAATATTGAGATTTCATGTTATATTATCATAATTCAATTCTCCTGGGATACTATTTTTTCCACTTTTAACTTGTCTAATTATATAAAATTGTTATTATTTATTCTTAAAAATAAGACATTCCGTTGTTACTAATTTTGATGTGTTGAGTATGAATTTTGACTCCATTTTATCTAATTCTATTTTTAAATATAATAAAATTATTTTTTAAATTATAAAATAATATATAAAAATATTTATTATAAAAAAATATATTTATTTATTTACTGATTTAATTCTTATTTCCTATTAATTAATAATTAAACGTGTTCTATAATATTTTTTATAATTATAAAAATAATATCGTGTTCGAAAAAAAAATGATTTATATTTTTAATTTAAAAATTTCACAACATTTTTAAACAAAATTATTAAAAAAAATATTTTTCACGGTGGTAAATAATAATAAATTTTGTAACATTTTTTTATGGTTGATATAAAAAATTAAAAAATGAAAAAAATTTGGTATTTTAATTAAAAATAAAACAAATTTATACAAAATTTTAGGAGTTGATATACATTTATTTTAATATAAGAATACATAACACATAGAATAAATTTTATAAAAAATAAAACTATTTTGAATAAAATGAATTTATTTTTATTAATTTTCCAGAAAAACCTATGGGATGGATGAAAACATTTTAGAGTATATATTTTAAATTCCTTTAATTAATTTCAGTATTTATTAAATAAACAACACTCTAAAAAGATTTCCTTGAAAAATATCAATTTTTAATTAATTATTATTCACCTAATACAATTTAAATTAATTATATATATTCTAAAAATATAATTTTGTAAATCTACTGACATTTAAATATTTTTATTAAATTTCTAATTACATTGTATTAGAATATAAAAAAAATTACATGTAAATAATTTAAATATTTTTATAAATATATAATAATTTTAATTAAATATTGTATTTCTATTTTATTATTTGATATTTTTTCATTATATTAAATTTAATTTTTTAATAATAATACAAAAAGTCAGTATACCTATGAGATATATGTAGATGCAATGACCATATTTCCAATGACCATTTTTTCAATGAACATATTTAAAATTACCATATTACCCTATATAAAGGTTATATTACCCCTATTACTCTTTATAAATCATGTCCACTATCACCTATAAAATTTGACATCCCATTTCATTAACTTTCATTTTATATTTCACAATAATCATTCCCTTATGATATTTTTCTCTCCCAGTGTATATTTTGTAATAGTAGTGTTGATCCTCAAGGGGAAGGTGGTCCAGAAGATTTTTAGTTATAAATATTTTAATCATCAAGATTTATTTTCCCATTTTAGTATATACACTTTTAATGGATGTAACAGCCATGGTATAAAACCATCCCTAGAATTTTATACATATTTTATTGTATTTTTTAAAGGTTTCTATTTATTTAATTATATATTGATAGTCCGAATCATATCATATATGAATTTTTTCTGAATCAAGTTAACTATTTTGAATGAATAGGAAAACATTATTTAAAATTATATAAATTTAATTTATGAATATAAAATGTGACCTAAAATCATTGGTGTTGCATTAAAGGTTCATAGAGTAAGTTTATAGGTGAGTGGTGGAAATATTATTGATTTAAGCTAAATATTTAAATAGTAATAAACCATGTTGAAACATATTGTCATTACAGCATGATTTGTTTAATGAGTTTTGTAGGGTAAGTGGTATTTTCTGTATAAAATATTCTTTTATATTTGGGTCTTGTTTAATGTAATTTTGATGTTATATTTTTTGAGATATTAAAATTCCTTATCCCTTGATTTTTTCATTTTACTTCTAGAGGTTGTTTGAAATTGGTTTTGTCAGGATCCTTTACCATTGTACCATAATTTATTATTGGATATTTCAAATATTAGCAACAATTTGGTTTTTTGAGGTTGAAGAAGTATGGGATATATAAATGTATTTTGAGAGTCCAAATATTAAATAATGACAAAGATCATTATATAATACTGTAAATTGGTCTAATAATATTTAAATGGTTGTTGATAGAGAAATATTATATAGTCATATTAATATTTTAACTATGGTTTATTATGGTATTAGTGACCTCCCATCACTGATTCATAATGTTGAGATGTTTTTCCCTGAATCATTAAGCCTATTCAATATTGTAAATTTAATTCAATTATCAAATTTTATTTGTTTCCTTCTTTTAACAATGAATTATTAATATACATAGGGTTCCCTTTATGAATTAAATTTATTTTCTTTCATTTTTAACCTATCTTTTCTAAGAGTCCAAATTCACATTGATAAATGTTTTTTTTCATTGGTTTTTCTTTCCATTCTGTTATTGTAATTCTCATTATTCTAAAGCTTCATAAACAATTCTAGAGCTTTTTAGTTTCTGGGGGATCATTGATTTGTTGGGTTAGTGGAGTATTTCAACATGTTTAGTGGTGTTTCATAATTATTTTGAAGTAAAATATTGGAATTTTGATAATTTAGCTTTAGTATGAGGTAGATGATCTAGATTCACTAGTTTATATACTATTAGTAGTTTTTATATATGATTTTTTGTTTTCTTGGGGTATGTATATTAAATTATCCAAATGATGATAAAAGTGAACTGGGATTATTGGTTCCTCAATTATTCTTCACAATATTTCTTCAATATTTTTATTATATGTATAATAATTTTTTTGATAGTATCATTTAGATTTCATATTTCTTATTATTGATGCATGCAGTCATCTGTAATTTGATTAAATTATTGGAATATGGTTATGTTGTAAAGATAGTGGGAAGATTTAATTTTTAATTGATTATTATATTTATTTTTTTATATACGAGCCAATATCTTGGTAATGATGTTATATGGGGATTTAAATGTTTTTTATTCCAATTATTAATAAAATTATTGTTTTAGTTGATGAATTTTTATGGATTTTTAATTTTTTATATAGAAATTGGTGTTGTTATGGTTCATTATAACTGATTTATAATAAATTTAATGTGTATATCATGGATAGTTCATATTAGTGGCCTTGTATTTGGAAGCATTATGGAGTAATTTACTGAATTTTAAACTATATAATGAAAATTTATTTTTTATTTAAATATAATTTATTGAATTTAAGAAATATATATATTCTAAAATATAAATTTGAACTTATAAGTGGTTATATGAAATGGGAGTCATTTTAATTAATATAGATAATGAATAAATTTTTAATATATAATTTCTATTGAAATATTAATGTAAAAAAATTATGTGGCTATTTTTTGATTGATGCACTCTTGTTTTATTTGGTAGTTGTGTTTTTAGAATTTGAATATATTGTTTTGTGTTGTGAATATGTCTAGGAAATGGTTTATCGATATAGAAGAGGTGTGTTATAGAGTTGATCCTATATTTGGGTTGCATGATAATTATATATCCATTATTTATTTAGTTATTCATACACACCACCACTGAAGTAACATTATGATTCAAAAACCCATTTATGATTCCTGATTTTTTTAGTCCCCAAACTTCTTAGGTCTGGGTTATATGAGTGGATAACTATACCACTTCTCTTAATCTATCTTCTACATATAATTACTTTATCTAATGATATTTAAATAATTTTATGATGTGAAAGTGATGTTGTGATATGGTACTAATGTCAGTTTTTTATATATTTTTATTATGTTGTATTAAGTATGTGAAAATGGTTATATATTTGTGATAATGATGTATTATGAAACTACAAATTTCATGTTTTATGATGATGTGGTATGTTGACATAAAATGCATGCAAGTTCTATAATTAAAGTGATCAGGATATGAGGGTGACATTATCTATATAGAAGAACGAATTGGGTACATTCACAAAATATTTTATTGATTATTACATTATTTTACATAGATATGGATATAGTTAGAGATACTTGGTGGGGTTGCGATGGTAGAAGAACATGGAGAGGAAATGAGTTTGGTTCATTTTCTATTCCCTGAGAAAATAGTATCATTCCTCCATAGTGGAAATATAGTTTTTGAGGAATGACCTATAGATTATAAATTTATGTTCAATAATAATTATAAATATTTTCTTTTATATGTTTAAAAGATGGATTCAGTAAAAGGATAGACATTACTAGCTCATGACATACAGATTAATTGGTGTTAGAGTTATTTACTTCAAATCTATTTTTAGACATTATTATTAATGACATTTTCCATTATTTTTGTATAAAATTCCATGAATTATATTTGGATAATTAAATATTGTAATTATTTTTCTTGAGCTAGTATCGATTAATGGTGTATTCTTATCAATTTGACGTTTTTATTTTAATTCCACCCATATTTTTGTTTTCATCCCTTGGAACTATACACCTACTCCTTTGATTGGAATTTCAAATCCCTATTCTTCATCATCATTAGGAAAGAACATATCCCTCACACCACTTCAATACAAGGGAATACCACATCATTCAAATAAAGTCATTAAAAACATTAAAAATAAGTTTACAATATTTATTATATATACAAAATATTATGCTATAATTTTCCATACATATGATATGCAGAATGAACCATAACACAAAGTAATAGTTGATATAGTATTTCGAAAAAACACCATGAATACATTGTTAACATCCTTTAACCATAACCCTCTCAATATAACATCTCTATTGACATCCACATATCCTATAGTTATACTTTTAAATTATATAAATCCAATCCCTTTACACCTATAGTAGATTACCACCCTAAAACACATAATTTCCCCATTATACATTAATGTTACATATTCTACCACAATTTCCCCTTGTAAAATTTCACCACTTTACGACAACTCAATATCATTCCCAAATAAATATTCTTATTACATCGTCACACTATATAATTTTTTCCATGATCATTACATAAAATAATATAAAAATATATAGTCCCATTGCTACACCATTTATAATTTAAAAAAATATATCAACCTCTATTATTTTCCCAATTAATTAACCCCAAACTACTTCCTTTAACATTTTTTATACACTCTAATTTTAACCACTCAAATTACCATAATTACTATATTCTAAATTATTTAATTATTTGATGTTTATTTGACATAATATTGTAGATATATCACATCAAATTAATTAAAATACCATTATTTCTTATGATTTAATGAAATTTTCTGTCATAAAGTCAACTGTACCATAAAAATCACTCAATATACAAAATCAAAATATTATAATCTCATACATTTACAAATTTTTATCATTTTGGTATGAATTCCTTAATATTATTAATTTAAACTGAAAATACCTATACAAGATATAAATTAAATGATTTATCCATTCTTTAATCAATTCCCATGATATATATTATTTATAAAGAGTCCTCAATCTGACACACGAATAGTCATCATGAATCTCCCTAAGTAGTTACCCCAAATTTGATTGATCAATTATATATGGAATATACCAATAGACCCAAAAAATAATTAAAAATATTACTAAAATTTTGCACTCAATTGCCTCAAGGATTTATATTTGTTTTTAGGGAAAACAATATGTTTTTTTATGGTTCCAAAATATTTTACTTTTTTCTACCAAAACCCATTCTATGGAAATATAATTCATCTTCTACTTCCTTTATTTGAAGTCCAAATTTGAAATATATATTATAATATTCCATGACCCATAAATTTAACTAATTCCCTCTATTTAAAATTATTTATATCTATGTTTCATCAATAAAATGTTTGTTGAAACACATATTTTCTTATCAATTCATAAAAAACCCATGGATTTATATTATGACATAATCACCTCCCTGATGTTGAATACTCAAAATAAAGTAAACCCATCAAAAATATCAATCATTTGGTTTATATAACCATGATATAATTTACAAAACCATGGTGTAAATTTTATGTCATATTTTTCAGCAACTTCAACAGTAATCATCTCCTATATAATGTTCATTCTTGATATAAACCATCCACTCCTTAAACTAATTGGGATGCATTTTTCTAAATATGATATAAATTTCTTGTGAGATTTAATTTATTCCAAACTTCATTATTTTTTTTCTAGTATTCTCTATCTTCAATAAAAAACATAATTGAAAATAAAATAAATATAAATTCTTCTACATTCAATGCCTCTCAACTTAGTTTCTTCATTGAAAAAAAAAATTATAAAAATAATGTAGGAACCTCAAAAACCTTAATTATTATATAAGTGGCATCATATGTACTTCTATATATATATATATATTGGTAAGGGACATATGATATAATTGACATCAGGGGTAAATTACATGATTTGTATTCATATATTATATTAAATAATCATTTAGAAAATCTAGAATGTATGAGTTGTGTTAAATAGTTTTTACATCATCCATATTTCATGGTAGAACATATCATTTTGTACAAAGATATTTAATGATTATGAATAAGTTTTGTTATAAAATTGGTGGATATTGTTGTGGAGATACATTTCATATATGTATATCATATTAGAACATTTTTTAATTTATTTTAACATATATATTTCTCAAGGAAATTACTTTTTTAAATAATGTATTATGAATTCATATATACTATCAATGATATAAATTTATATGATTATATAGAAAAATACTATATTAATAAGGATTTGTTTCTTCAAAATTTTTTGTACTAATCTTATAGAATATTTTGATATATTATCTAAATGGTGTTTCACATGATATTCAAAAATAAAATTTTATATTATTATAGAAGTTATTTCTTTTCAAGTGATATTATTTTAAATTTTCCTAAATTACTGTATGATTTAGTTTTATATGATATTAAATGATATTGTACACTAGAGGGACAAAAAATGATGTATTTTTATCAAAACACCATAAGTGATATGATTCTTGACATTAGAAGAAATAAAATTACATAATTATTTGTTTCATAAAATTGATATAAAGATATCATTTTCAATATCTTGATTCCACAACAATAAAATCTATAAAATTTTCAACTAATAATATATAATGATATTTATTGTATTTTACATGAACCATAATTAATATAAAAATATTAAATATGCTCAATCTAATTATATACCAAGAATCCGAATAATTCATTATAATGTATTTTAAACAAGTAGTGATGGAATACTTGAATGCCACTTTTTTTATTCATCATTAGATGGATTTTAATTTTTTGTTAAAATTCATAAGAGTCCCACCACGTAATGTCTCTTGGGTATTCATATTTCTTATGGATATTTTATTATGAGTGGATCAGTTTCCAATATCTTGTAGATATCACAACCACTTTTGATGATTGGGATCAACTTATTCAATTTACCAGAGTTGGATCTTTTAAAAAAAATTACATTTTTAGTATTTTTAGACATGTTTTTTCTTCAATAAAATTATAATGTAATAATCATTTAATGTGTAAATTTATATTATGAAAAAAATTAAATTCAGAATTTGATAATACTGGTAATGAATTCAAAATAATGACGTAATTGTTCTAAAGATATTATGTGAACAAAATTAAAAAACGAAGGATTTATATAAATAATGTGCTTATAAAATATTTGAATCTTATAACAGGAATATAATAGATGTATAATCATCTAAAATCATAAAATTTTAAATTTTAAATAATTATAAAAATATTTTTATTTTTAAATAAAAAAATAGAACATTAGATGATAGAATTGTAACTCTCATACTTAAGATTAGAAATAAAATAATTATGAACTATAAAAATTAATTTCTGATCTAGATAAAATGATAAATATTCCCAAGGTACTTACAAAAAAATATAAAAAATCTCTAAAGGATGTAACCAATTTTATTTAAATCAATAATGCTAAGAAAAAATAATTTTATAACAAAATTATAGAATGTATGGAATAAACCAAAAAATAAATATTATTAAAAATTATCTATACTAATTATTACATTAGAAGAATAAATAAGATAACTTAAATATATAAAAAACATAGGTTTAGAAAAAAAGGGGGATAATGCATAACTATCGTCAATATTGAGGGAAAA
Source organism: Viscum album (assembly GCA_963277665.1). NCBI lineage: Eukaryota > Viridiplantae > Streptophyta > Magnoliopsida > Santalales > Viscaceae > Viscum > Viscum album. Next base: position 837,840,468 of record OY728134.1, on the reverse strand, counting down.
TTGATAGAAGCTCAAGGAAAAATGAAAAATCACATAATATATTTTAGAGTATGGTAATCCCAATAAATGGAGCAATTTCTATGTGATTCCAAAAAAGAATCCAAAAACATATTATAATAACAAATATCCCAAATATGTTAAGGATCATATCAATTTATTAAGTAATACAAAACAACATAATTTTCGGATATACTCCATAAAGAATGGTTTCATTATAAAATTTTATTTAGAGAACTATATGAAAAATCTTGACTTTGAACGAAATGGAAAAAATAAAAAAATTAACTATTTTTAACAAATTTATTTTTTAAATATTATAAAATTTTAAGTTAATTTATTTACACTAAAAAATAACAGAATAGACAAATGAAGAAAGGATGAATAATGCAATAATTAATTATATCTAAAACACATTAAAAATATATCAATTGTAATATAATGTATCATTTAAATAATCCTAGTTAATATATTATAAATTTGACTATTTAAAAAAAGAACATTATTTATGATTTTTTCTTGAGGTATGTAGAAACACAGTCTACAGTAATGAATTTTTGTTATTCTATATAATAGAATATATATCATATTTCATCCCATATAGATGTTTAGTAAAATCTATAAAACATTATATACAATATTTTATTATATAAATATAGTTAATATATAATAATAGAACATGTGTTCTAACAATAGAAATTGAAAAAATAACTACAATCATAGATAATAATTTTAGAAAAATAAGATAATATGTAACGTAATGGATTCTCCATCCCTAAAAACATATGAATTGTCAATTAAAATATTATTGATTTTCCAATGAATATATCATTGTAAAATAAAATATTTATTTTAAAATATTGAAACTATAAGAAATTAATAGATTATTAAAAACACAATTGGGTTGTATATGTAATATTTATTTTAAATTATTTACAATTTATTATATTCTCTAAACATGAATTATGTTCTACTCATTTAAAAAATGTTTGTTTCCAAATACATGTAATATTTTAAGTTATTTTATTTACTGAAATGATATATCCCCACTCACAATCCCCTTTATGAAATCATGATACTAGTAATAACACCCCAAACCCTCTTGTAGCCATGGGGTTGACATCAAATTTAAAGGTTTCACATACTAATATCTAATTATTTATCATTTTTTTGATAAAACTCAGTACAAAAAATATATAAAATCTCATTATTGTAATTTATATGTACTTAAAACCTAAATTGATGGCAATTAGTGTTGTATTTTTTCTTATTTAATGCAAATTATTCCAATGTTTTCCAGAGAATAATAAATTTCACATAAATAATCCATCACATAATCAATATAAATTATGTAAATCATGTTGATGTGGGCATTATACTTTTTTAAACTAAATGGGACACATCCAAGAAAGATTCCTAAGACAGAGTCTTAGTGCGTGTATAATTGCTAAACTTTCTACTTATGATTACAATTCCTTTTGATCAGATTACTATAAAATCCCAGGACCACCACCTCTTTTTATAACATGATGTACTACCTTAATAAAATGTTAAAAATAAATTGTCTCAAAATTCTTTATAATTAAATAATCAAAATATGGTTAATATACAAAACTATTTTAGGTATTTCTCTTTAGATTTACGAATATTGTGTTCATATCCATATTTTTCATTAGATATTATGTATAAAATAGTCCACCTAGATGTATTTTTTTAATCTATTATCTATTTCCTTATTATATTCCAAAACATTATTACATCATATATTTTGTAAATTTATATATGATATCCACTCTTTGTACTTCTCTAATAATCCATGATATATTCTAAATATTATATTATATATTTCCTCTATATATGAGCCATTAGTTTATTATTAACATTTCCCATGTTGACCATGTAGAATATCTTATAAACCAGCTATAACCTGTCATATTTAAAAGGATTTAAATTCAATAAATCATGTAAATAACTAAAAATTCATGATATATGGGTTATTAAAATGGAATGTCTATCTTTGGTCCACCACTCCTAAAAAAACTAAACAATATATAAATAATTCATATCCTAAAAATCCAGTTTTCATATTTTAAGAATTTGAGAGATTTTATTAGAATAGAATGTTTATATATACCATGTACTCTTCATCCATTTCTTTAAAAACCATGGTATGAATTTATAGAGTTTCACTCATCTCAAGATGTTACTGTCTATTTCTTCACCATAGCCTCCACTATGAACCCCATCATCCCAAAACAACATGTTGAGTAAATAGTGTCATCTTATAACATCAAAAAACCATTTCCTATTAATTATTGTTTTTTGATATGTATAAGGATGTTTTATTCAATTTTCAAAGAGTGTTCTATAGCCCATATATACAATTATCAACATTAATGCACCTAAATTTACTTTTTTTATTTTAATTTCTTCTTCTATTGCATGTTGATACTATCCCTTCGAATAGGTTTTTCCATCCAATATAAAAATTATTATATCCTCTTCAAATTATTACAAAACATATTTTATCCTTATATATTATCATATTTCATTAGTTAACAGTAATTGATAATTAATACAAAATATTTTATGGTAGTTTATCCAATATAAACCCCAATTTTCATCCTTTATGTTAATTTGTTTTATTGATTATAATATGCTTGTATTTTTCCTAAAAATCACAATAGTTTTTTTATTCTTGAACTAGAAAATAAAAACTATGTTTCAAAAGGATTAATAACAAAATAATAGAAGGGTAAAATTTAGTAACTATCCATATTCATGATATAAAGACAAGGTAACATGTTAAATACAAGGATATTATAATATAATGATTTTTAAAAATGATAATAAATATCCTCTTATTGATAACTTATAAATGTCTTGTGAAAAAAATGAATTATTAGTGAAATAGAAAAATAAATGTGTTACAGGTTGTGCATAAGAGAAAGATATTATTTAACACATTAGAAAATTCAATGAAATATTTTCTGATTCATAAAATATGGTAGTTTGACATTTTTATGCTTGTAAAAACATAATGATGAAAGAGTAAAAACAATAAATATATTTTATTAAGTGTAAGAACCCAATTTTTCACTCAGGTATGGATCCATTAAATATAATTTCATATTTAATCTTTGGCCCTAATATATATTCCTAAGGGGTTATAAAATTTTTCAGGGGTTTCTGAGGAATTTTGATGGCCCAGATTCCTTCTTCGAGGGAAAATCAGGCTTCGTGTATGGTTTAGAGTAAACATTCTAAAATTCCGAACAGTTTGGAAAACCATAAAAATTTTGTTTTCTAGAACAAATACACCTTTAATGGTTATAGAACAACCATGTGGCATAACCATTCTAGTTACCCTTCTACCCAGGTATGTGTGCAGACAATCCATTCACAAGATAATTTTTGGGTAAATTTCTAGTTTTTTCCTTAATGATTCATTAATCATACTTCTTCATCCTAATATTTGAACCAGTAGGATTAAGGCATTTTCCCCTCAGTTTGGTGCTTTTTTAAGGACAAATTTATGGATTTAAAGATCTCCTTTTTCTGGAAACTGATAGATCTTTCATTCTTCATGTTGGATGTGCAATGGTAAGTACATGAGTCCCCTTGAGTCGTTCTCCTTCTATTTTTCTCTCAACCGTGATATCATGGTTTGAGTGTTTTTCTCCTTTTCATAGATCTACTTTGATCTTATCTAAATCAAGGGCTAATACCAGTGGGGAAGGGTCATTCAACCCTAACATGGGTGTTATATAACTCATACTTAATGTTTATTAATTTTGGTATTGTCATGTGAGGCCCATCGATTTGATTGGGTTCCATTTAGGGAATATATATTACTTACTTATAATGATTAGAACCATATAGATATGATCTTTCCATACATGTGATTAATTTTTGGTGATTATGACCACAAATCCATCCCATCCATGTTGAAGGTTATTCCATAATTGGGTTTTTAGTGTTTTGAAGCGTTTGAGTGACCGTTAGGGTGTGCCTTGTCTTGAACACTATAACTGAATTCTTTTCTATATTAAATGGAACTTTTATATTGTGAATTTAATAATATAAATTACCATGTATTCTTTCTAAATGACCCACATAATGTATGTTCATCAATTCATAATTATATGTGAAATTAAACATTGAAAGTATATTGAGTATATGGCTTGAACCTATTGAATGTGAATGAATAGTATGTTGCATATTCATACCACCCCATACAACATTAATGGAGGGTAGTGGAATGAAGCTTGATTATGGAATATTCCTAAAATAGATCAAATTGTTTCAAAATACAAGGCCTTGTAACACTAATGAAAGGAAAGGCTATAAGTGAATAAAATGATACATTACTTCATATTTAAATTGAAATGGACTGACTAAATCTCACCCTGGATTCTGATCAGAGAATTACACGAGCACTCGGGTGCCCTATTTCGAATCAAGGATATGATTTGCATGGTTTTATACCCACCTAGATATTGGTCCTTATATGTTTTTGGATTCCTATTATAAAGCTTTAGGATCCTTTTATATCATCATAGGATGCCTTGGATTCACTCCTTGGATCCAGAATTGACAAGTAGGTGCCATTGTTAAATCCTATTGGGCCCTATCTCTATTTAGGCAACATTTATCCTGGTCGATCACCAAAGACTCGGTAGGCTCCACATTCTAAAATTCCTTCTATTACACTCCATGGATTACACTCTTAACCCATGTCAGGATACAATTATGACTAAGTGGGATACCCATAAGGTCTACATCGCCTTGTTTATTACCTTGGGACATCATTACTAAATATCATAAATAATGGTTTCCTTGTAACATCATGGAACCTTCACTCTTTTTATACTATGATGAGGTGATATATTTGTTAGATATTCCTCACGAGACCTATCAGAATAATATTTGTAATTACTTAATTAAATGATCTTGTTACATGTTTAGATAACAACTAAGGGATGGAATATGTAATTGGGTATTTAGTTACATTGTACTGCTTTTATTTATATATGTTGGCATTCACACTGCTACATTTCCATTACATGGGTCTAATTTTAATGACACCATTAGTGGTGGCCCACTGGGATTTATCTCACACAATCTCCTGGATTAGTTTGGCACCTAAGGCATATTACATTGTTGCATGCGTAGACAAAGGGATGCATACTACTTCAAATATTTTATTGCTTGCTATTTAGTATGGAACATTATAGAAGATATCCATGATGGAGCTCAGAATGCATGGGATTATATTTTTATTCCATCATACATTTGTGGAACATGTTATGTCTACAATTTTTTATCTATGTTTTCTAGTTTTATATTGATATGACAAACCATAATTTGTTGAATGTTCTTCCAATTGATTCAGTTATTGTTACTATTGACATTATTTTCCATTGTGAACTTTATTTACTTATATTACATGTAATATTTACAAAGGTTTACTCTCATACCATTAACTACCCATCAGTATTAAAGGAATATTCTTCCCATAGACACACTCAAGGGCCTCACTACTATTCAGCTGCCTCTGGCATTCGGGGAGATGTGCTCGAGGCCATTTGACCCACCATGCTCAGGGATCCTGTTGAGTGGACTCTATGTCTAGGACGTCACAATGTGGTATCATATGTGGTTCTTTTCATTTCATACTTTAAAATTTGGAGGCAATTGATTGAATATTTGTAATTCTTGAGGCTTTGTCTTATGTCATGCTTGGGCATCACGAACACATGTTTTGGTTAAAAATCAAATTTTTCATAAATTATAATTGTTCTTTTAATTTTTTCTATTATTATTGATATTATTCTTCCAATGGTTGATTCACTAGTTTAGTGGAGTTATTGAATATTACATTGTTTGAGGAATTTATTTCATTCTTGGCTCGATGATATTATGGAAAAGATCAATGTTACTTGCATCATTAAAGGTACCTAGAATTCAAATGACATGCATACTGAAATTCCATGTAGCTGCACTTCACATCTTTTAATTACATGATATTCTTGTGATTGTAGATTGATGTTTTGTTAGTTATCTTATGACTGTATAACTCATGGTTATGGTTGAGCAATTGCATGTCTCAATTCTTGATTTGTATGGGACCTCATGGGTTGGTATGAGTAAATTATCAAGTTGATAAATTATGTTACAAATAAATATATTTAGTTTCTATTGATTGGTTTATGGGAACTAATTCACCATAGGTGACAGTTGGTTATAGATTGAATCATGACATCTAAAATGAAATGGGTGGAAATCCTTGTCCTGCATTATCATGTTTATGAATGTTAAGTGAATGAAATTGGAAATTAGATGTAAATTTAAATGAAAAATATACTTGAGAACATAATAATACCTATCCATCTATGTAGTTAGTTAGGGTAGTATACGTTGGGTAGTAAGTATTCATACATTTAGCTTCCACTAGTGATGTTATATTTCTGCTAATGTTTTTTCTGAGGTGTGTGATTGGATATTGTAGACCAATACTGCAATGAAACCCTGATATCATATTCTAGGAGGGAGGCCATGGCCATTATCTAAATGTGGTGGTCATTGATCTTCCTGTCATAACTATAATAGTTCCATTTGGGGCACTGTCTGTTGTATCTCTATAACTATTGTGGAAACTTTAAGACTATTAATACAGTTTCATAATGGTGTAATAAACCTAAATATGATTTTAAGGGTACGAACATATGGAATAATCCAATGTAGGGATTATACCATTAAGGTAGGGAGTTAACATTTCATATAGAACCTATTCATTCTCACGATTATAGGCTTTGATGTCATTCTCAGATCGGACTAGCTAGTTCATTATCATGCTTTGGTAGACTTTTATCGCACTAAATAATCTTTTTCATCACTGGAAGGAAACATTTATCTACATAAGCATGAGTGGGACATGTAGGCTGCATGATCTGGACTGAAGCATCATGGGCTAGGTGGGATGATCTCCCAGATTTCCAATCTCTTCATAGAGGATCATCGTTTTTCTTTAAATAGATTTCCCTATATTGGTGGGTAATTTCACAGATGTCTTCCCCAACAACATTTCAAGATGACCTCTAAAAATAGAGGTTTTGTTTATGATTGAGATTGATATAGGAGAATATCCAATGTGCATTATTTCATACAGGATGGAACTTATTGATATTTAGAAGCTCAAGTATAAGATAAAGGATTTAGTGGCCAATGGTTTTATACCACCTAGTACGTCCTTTTGCGGTTCACCTGTTCTTTTTGCTAATAATGATGACAAAACATTATATCTTCGCATGGATTGTTGAATATTGAACCAACCTATAGTCCAGAACCGGTGTCCACTTCCTTGAATAGATGATCTCTTTGACTAACTATGAGAATAAAAGGTCTTCTACAAGATTGACCTGATATTCGGATATTATTAGGTATGATTCAGACTATCATACATACCTCATATATCTTTCCATAGTAAGCAGAGTATGTATGAATACCTAGTTATGAAATTCGGTCTTATGAATGTGCCTTTTGTTTTCAGGGCTCTAATAAGTAGATTGTTCTACCCCTGTTAGGATTTTTTATCATGGTCTTTGTGGTTGACATCTTGGTGTATTTTTTCTCTCATAGAGACCATTTCAAACATCTTAATATCATTCTATGTACACTGAGAGAGAATAATATTTAGATGAAGCTTCCTATGTCCCACTTTTGAATCGACATAGTCTACTTCTTGGATAATATAATATAAGAATCATGAGTATCATTTGACCAAAAACGGTTAGTGCCATATATTCATGGGAGTGTCCCATGAACGTGCCAGATATATTGGTTTTCAGGGGGCTAGATGAATATTATAGGTCTTTCATACATGAATTATTATGCCATTCTTCACCCCTTACTAGTCTTACAGAGATTTGAGTCATGTTCATGTGGTCAAAATCATGTGGTAAAGTCTTTTTGGAGTTTAAAGAGAGGCATGTATTTATACGCATTCAGATTTTTCATGATCCAGGTATAGATTATACCATATTCTATGATGCATTAGGAATTGACCTAGGAGTAGTGCTGATGTTGGAGGAAAAGTTTGTTACATATGGATCTTGGAATTTGGAACCCCATCAATAAAACTACCCGACACACAACCTTGAGATAGCAGCGGTTGTCCATGCCTTATGTTACTGGAGACATTACCTGATGGGGTTGTACTTTGTGGTGTACGTGGACCATAAGAGACATAATTTTTTTTTCACAACATGACTTGAACCTAATAAAAAAAATGAGTCAAATATCTAAAACCCTTTGATTTTGAGTTTATTTATATGTATGGGAAGGTAAATGTAGTTTCAAATGAATTGAGTTGGAAAACTATAACATTGGATGTATGGGAAGCGAGTGATGAAGGGAAATTGACGGCCCTATTTTCTAAACTACATATAGAGTTTCACAAAAATCATGAGCAATCATACCACTTATCCTAGAATGTTACGTATTCCCTCCCAGTGAAGGTAATGTGTGGGTAGTTTTCACATCCAGACGGTTTGGTTCTACATGAGAGTATATCAAGAGATAACCCACCACTAGATTGGTTTGTGTATAGTGATGATGTCTGGAATCTACATGGATATATCTGGGTTCCTACAGGTATTAGATAAGAGTTGATAAAAGAGTCACAAGCATCTTATAGGATAGTTTGTCCATGAATCTCAAAGATATATCGAGACACGCAATGTTAGTATTGGTGGCCTGGGATGAAATGTCATATAACATGCTTTATCACTAGGTGTTACACCTGTCTACAAGTGAATATATAACACCAGAGACCTATAGGCTTGTTACAAACACCTCTAGTCCTATAATTAAAATGGGAATATGTTTCCATGGATTTGGTGGATTTCTTACCTAGTTTGTCAAGGGGTAGCGCTTCTATCTAGGTAATCATTGGTTGACTAACAAAATAAAAACACTTCATTGCAATACAAGATAAATTATCACCCAATTAGGTAGACTAATGTATGTATGTGATGTCATACAACTAATAGGGGCCCCTTGTACTATCCTCTAAAATAGGGACACTAGTTCCAATTCATAGTTCTTATAAATTCTTTAAGAAGCTATGGGAACATTGGTTCTTATGAGATAATATTTTCACACTGTAGTAAATGTACAATTTTAATGTATGATACATGTTCTAGAGGACATGCTCCGAGCATGTTTCCTTGATTTTGGAGGTTAATGGAAAAAACATATCCCTTTAGTTATGTTCTATTATAATTACAGCTTTTAGGTGACAATCAAAATGTCTCCTTTTGAGGCCTTGTTTAGAAGGCCATATCATTAAACCATGTACTTGCTATAGGTAGGTGATGTATCCCTACTAGGTCCTCAACTCACTCAGGATACTTCATAGAATGTTCAGCTAATTATAAAGTGTATGACTACTACTTATTCTAGAAAAAAAAATTTATCGATCATCATTGCTGACCTCTTGGGTGCATGGTCTGATATCATGTTTTTTTCTTCTATCACCCATGTTTGGGCATTGATGGTTATGAAAGAAGTTAAAAATATTACCTCATTTTTTAGGGACTTGAGATTGTAGAGATAGTCGGGCCGACAACATTTCTGTTAATTTTACATCAGAGGTTCCATGCCATGCACAATATCTCTCTTGTTTCACAACTTCACCAATATGATGCCGGCCCATCACATACTTTGGATCCTAAGGAATTTGAGTTATATGATAATGAAACCATTGAGGAGTATGTAATATGCATTGTCGATCATAGAACAAAGGCTCTCTATGGTTGGTATGTCCCTTTAGTATAGCTGTTACGGTATCAAGACCATATGCAGGACGAGACTTGCGAGAGGGAAGAGGACGTACATTCCCAATGTCCATAGTTGTTCTCTGATAATGTTTCTCCACCATGGGAAGTTGAAATCGAGAACATGTTCTTTTATGGGGGGATGATTTCAAGAACGTAGTTTTTCACTCAGGTATGTATCCTTTAAATTTCTATATATTACTTTAGAATTAATATGGATGTGTAAGGGGTTATAAAAGGTATCAGGGGTGTTTGAGGAATGTTCAGAGCACGGAACCCATATTTCTGGAAAAAATATGCTTGACACATAGTTCAGAGTAAACCATATAAGAATTCTGCATAGTATGGAAAACCATGAGGATTGTGTTTTTCCAGACAGAGCCACGTCACAGGGTTGGCACACAAATATGCGGCCAAACTGTCCATGTGCCCCTCCAACCTATGTAACCATGAATAGATTTCACATGGATTGTCAAACCATGTGGACAAACCATGCATAAGAAAATTTTTGGGTAAATTTATAATTTTATCATTAATGATCTATTAATCCTCATTCTTCTTCCTAATAAAAGAACAAGTGAGATTAAGACATGTTTTTTCTAAATCTTTCTCATTTTTGTAGGCGAAATTTATGGATTCAAAGATCTCATTCATCTGAAAAAAAATTGAGATTTAGTTCATCATGTTGAATGTGCAACTGTAATTACTCATGTCCTCTTGAGCCACTCCCCTTCTCTTTTACTCCAAACCAAGATATCAGGGTATTTGATTTTTCTCTTTTTCAAGATGTTCTCCAATCCTAACCAAATAAAGGGCCAATACTGAAGGATAATGATTGTATAACCCTGTTTCGTTCTTGGTTTTCTGTCCACGAAATGCCCAACAACTCTGTATCCAAGGATTGATGCACCTGCATTCCAAAGGTAGGCATCTGCCGGATGGTCTGACCAGTGACTCTTAAGAACTCACATTGGTCGAGGGGATGGGATGTCAGGCTCATCACACCCTTTTTGGGGGAATTGTTTCCTATTCCGGGACTCTCTTATAGATTTAAGACGCATTCATATGTTAATGAATATTTGGTTTATAACCAAACATAGTATCCACAGATTCAACCCTGGTGGGCAACGGACAACTAGACGCAGGGTTTTGGAATCATTTATGCACGAGGTTTACCATCCCTCGTTGGATTAATGACCCCGAAGGTCTGGAACTCGCTTGAGGTGGCACTAGGAGTGGTGTAGTGAACTGATGTGGAAATGGTCAGATCGACCGGATGTTGGGCTTGAACCTCAGGGAGGCTTCCTACGTACCCTGTTTAGGAAGCAAGGATCAAAGTCCACGTAGTTCGCATAGGTGTCGGGGAGCCGACGTGAAGGGATACCAGGTGGTCTAATGGGTGGTGGGCTTGAACCTCATGGAGGCTTCCTATGTACCATGCTTTGGCACAGATCAAAGTCCTCGTAGTTCTCTTAAACAGTTTAACGTCATGCTGGGCAAGGGTGGAACTCAACATGAAGAAACGACTGATTGGTGGGCTTGAACCCCGTAGAGGATTCCTACGTACCATGCTTTGGCATGGATCAATGTCCTCGTAGTTCTCTTTGGATTGGGGCATACGCTCTGGGGCAGCCTAGAATGATGGGTTGGGTCCTACACTCTGAGAAGGCCCATAAGAGGATGTCATGGTCGATGCTTACTCTAATTCCATGTGATTCATGATCGGTGTGAGAAACAAGAGGCAGCAGAGACCAGATGATCACGTCACAAAAGGTGCATTCGTGAGAAGCGGAGTGGGGTTTATGCATGAAGGCGGTCCAAGGTGATGAAATGGGGCATACACTCTGAGGAGGCCCATAAGGTCGGGGATTACTCCGAGATGGATGCCCGGGGTGTCTTTCTTGTGTCTGGCCATGAGGAAATCCTAGCCCGTTGGTGGTTTGAGATATATAAGAGGGGCCAATGCCTGTAACAGCCTGAGATTTTATGAAAAATATTCTTTTTAATTTCATTAATGTCTTGTGGTGTACGCTACACCAAAAGGAGCTTGCACAACACGCATCCTTGACTTTCCTTGCATTACACGCAATCGCGACCTTCCTCGATAGCGTGTGTAGTACGTAATAATGAGTTTCACTAAACAACAATATGTTATTAAAATATTATTAAAACTAGCCATTATGAATAGTAATAACCACTTTTTCAAATTTTGTAAATTTTATTTTTCAAAATGGAATTCATTTTTGGATTCGTAATATCGGAATTATCTTAGGGTGAAATTTTGGTACTTTTCGGATAACTTTCATTTTCTGATGAATAGTGAAAATTACTAAATTTTAATTAAAAACAACCCTTTTAATCGAAATAATTAATAGTGATAAATTATTAATTTGAGTGGATTTAAAGTATATTTAGAATACATTTTTACAATTTAATACAATGTTGTTCATTGGATGTAATTTCACATTTAAACCAGACATAAACAAGTGTCAATCTTTTGATAGTTATTATCTCTTACGAACACGCTATTTGTTTTGACGACGGGAATTAATTTTGAAATTAATTAATGCAACTGATATGTTTTTAATTTGGTAAACTAGACATCATTTTTGAGTTCATAATATCAAATATATCTTAGGCCTAATTTTTGGTATTTTTCTGGAAAGTTTCATTTTTTGATGAATAGTGAAACCACTAAGTGGTAGTTAAGAAAAATGAATTTTTTATAAAACTTTATTTTACCACTTCTGTGAGTGGAATTTCAAAAACCCGAGAGACACGGTTGATGTCAGTAAGTAAAATGTGGTTCAATGAGATGAAAATAATTTTTGGTGAATAGTAACTTTTTACTTTTTTTTACCATGGTTAAAAATAAATAGCGTAATTAAGGGTAAAAATGATGTTATTATTACCCTAACACATGTCCTAATTCTATTGGGTAAATGTAATTCGACCAAGAACAACCTTAGGAATAAAATATGTCCATTTACGCCCACTTCGATTAGATTAGAACATTTATTATTAATTTATTTAAAGAATGGTTAAAATAGTTAAAATCAAAGTTTAATAAGTAAATCATTTTTAATATAGGGTTATACATAAGCTAAATTCGACTATAAATAGTCATTAGAAATATAAAAAGATTTCCTACATAATGGTTTTTAATTTTTAATTTTTAGACTTTAAATAATGTAATTTATTTATGACAAAAAGATGATGCAGTAATTATCTTATTAATGAAATATTGAAATAATAGATGTTATAAATACCCAAATAAATGTAATTTCAGACTTTTTATGAAATAAACTAATTTTATAGGTTAATATGACATGTTATTATTGAGTTAATTTACTTTGTTCGAACTAATCATTTTGTTATAATTCTCGCAAAAATCAATTACAAAATAGTGTCAAAATTTACATAAAATAGTTTTTTTTAAAATATTATTTTATTAATTGTTATCTTATACCTAAATATATAAAGTTCGTCCAAATGACTTAGATATGGTTATATATATTAATAATAAATAACTTGGGGTTCGTTTGGATTCTTATAGTAAGTTTATTAACCTTATATTATAAGAACACAAGAAGACAGGGTAAAAGTAAAATAATTTTACTTAATGTTAAATCTAAATGATAAGCTTAAAATAGGAACCTAAACTTGTCTAAATTCTATTGGATGAGAGGATTTAGATCCATACCCTCCTTATCTTAGAAATGAATCAATTTGGAGCTATTTAAAACCGAATTTGACTTTATAATAAAATAATAGATTTAGTTATTCCAAAGGTGCCCCTCTCCTCCCTTATAAAAGGGAACCTCCTCCCCCTCTCCCTCACACCACTTTGAGCCTTCATGCTCGGCCAACCCCTGAGAATTCCTCCTATACACTTCCCTAGAAACATCCTAGTGGATGTGGTGTTCTTCAAAGACCTATTTTAGTGCCCTAAAAGGAGGTCTCAAAGAAGCACTTCAAAGAAGAGGTAATGTCTGTTACCGATTCATTCATCTTTATTTCTTCTTCCACTTCTTCTTCATTATTTGTTTCATTATGAAGTAATAACATCAGTATCACTAATATACTGATATGTTATTATAGTAATGAAACAACCCTATTTCACCATCTATCCATCCTGCGGAAAATAAAATCACCGCACGTGCGTACGTACGGAATACCGTCTCCACTCCGTGGTGTAATCTATTTTCCACCACCACCTTACTTGGATGGGTATTATGGTGTAAATTATGACTATATATTACTATTATAAAGTGATACTGATTCTGAAATAGTATACATACACCTCAATACAATTCCATTATCATAGGAATGATATCATCACTCGTGCGTACGTACGGAATACTGTCTCCACGATGTGATGCGACTCATTCTACATGATCTTCATTGCATAATGATTATATAAATGAATTGAATGAATGAATATGATATATATTACACTAATACAATTTTGGAAATGAGGTATCTATAACCTAAAGAGAATAATAAGAATTTATTCGATAAAACATGCATAAGAACAAAAAGTAATAAACACCCGAATAACAAGTAGTAATGAAATATTACTAATAAGAAGCTAAGAATATGACCATATATGATATCATAACAATGAGTATGATTCTGGAATAAGTCAATAACATTATTTAAATCATTATACAGGAGTTTCTGACACGTACAAAGTATATCGGACCTAAGGTAAGGGAAATATCACCATCTCATTTTTATCAGAGATTGTTTATACTTTGGTATTTACTGGGGTGTATTTTATCATCCACATCCATGTTTCCTCAATATGTAATATTATTTCCATACACCTACAATTGTTTAAATCCAATTTTACCCTTCGGTGAGTTTTTAGTAAAAGATATGAAAGCAATCTTTTGTCGTTTTTCATACGAGGTACTTTTTGACTTTTCAGACAAAAGTACGTGAAGAATATTTTTTTAACTTATACGGCATGAATGGATTTTTAAAACAAAATTTCCAAGAATTATACTTTACAAGTTTTCAAGTTTATTTTTAATCAACTTCTTTTAGTTTAAAATTGTATGACATGTTAAGAAAGGAAAAATGTTTTTGAAGTAGAAAATATATTTTCTTCAAGAATGGAGTTCAAGTGTTTTATCAAAATTATTTTCCATATAAGATAATAAATGGTTATGTTTCTATCCCAATTGTTACATTGATTTGATTATGTTGTTATTTATGAATTCCATTATCTTATATGAATTTTTTTATGATGTTACGATGTTTAAGACTCCCATTTTTATTACATGGGTTATGCAATGATGTATGATTTATGATTTTGTGGCATACATATAAATGGTATCATTATGAGATGGGTGGGACCTATATATCCCTCCAATTCATTGGGTAACGATTTTATATCTCATAAGATAGACATGGCTGGAATGGTAGGTTATACCGGTTCAGTGAAACAGGACTGAAACGAGGAGTGAACTCGGTTCAGAAAGGGACTTTGTCCACTAAGATAGTCTTGGCAATGAGTTTGACTAATAAGAAATGATTCTCTATGATTATGTGTGTATGCCAAAAAGTTTCATGGTTTAATTTATTATTATTGGGATTACATTTCACTACTATGATTTATCCCATGTTATGAAATTATGATCTCTTTTGCAGGTTAAGATTTCCAAAAGATATGTTTTTTTGAATATGACGTGATTGATATTTATTTTGTTTACCCTTACTGAGCATTTGAGCTCACCATTTTATGTTTTCTTTTCCCCCGGACATAAATAAAGGATTTAGGTTTAAAAAGAAGAAGATCTTTATAGGAGATGTTGAATATCTTTCATCACGATTAGAAGATTATATTCCGAGTTTCCAAAGACAGTAAACTATTACGGTCCTTGTGTGTGTGTTTTTGTTATGCACTAAGTATTCCGCAAAATTAATGTAATGTCCATGTACGTCAGGCTTCGGGTCTCTACAGTTGGAATCAGAGGGAGGATTAGTCAACCTTTGGAAACTAGGATTCGATAACTTTACTGAGATCCCTATAGATATTTCTATGGTATGTCTAGGGATGTCCCTAAGGTTAAGTATAAGTATAGGTTATAGTCCTAGAATTGCGCTAATGATCTTAGAATTAAACCTAAGATGTTAGATATTGAGGGTAATCCCCCTTTTATTATGTTGTTTTCCCTAGCATGATTTTTGCCTCTCACAATATTCTTTTTGGGTTTTAGACGATGGCGGGAACCCGAAGGAACCGTGTTGATCAATGCAACGGACAATGCAATGATTGTCCTCCTGAACAAACAAATGTTATGGGAGATGGAGTGAAAAATCTTATTTCTATACTTACAAAAGCTATGAATCATTATAGACTTCCAAATGAGCAGAGAAGGGAACAATATTCTATTGATTCCTTCATGAGGCAACGTCCACCTTCTTTCAGTGGTTCTTATGATCCACTTGTTGCTGAACAATGGATCTGTACCACTGAAAAGATATTTTCAGTTCTTCAATATTCTGAACATGATAAAGTCATCTTAGCAGTATATCTTTTGGATGGTGAAGCTGATCAATGGTGGAATCTTATCAAGAATACGAGGTAAAGAGATGAAATTGAGTCCATGGAATTGGACGAGTTCAAGAACTTATTTTTCAATAAGTACTTCCCTCGTATTCGTGGAACAAAGATGGAGAAGTAGTTTCTTGAACTAAAGCAAAATGATGATGAATTTGTTGGTATATATGAAGCGAATTTTACAAGGCTTAAAGGGTATGCATCAAGATTTATCATCCAACCTGAAAGTAAAGTTGATCAATTCATCAGTGGATTAAAACCAAATCTTCGAAGGGCATTAGCTATAAGAGACTTCAGTAGCAATGAAGAAATTGTGCGTTGTGCTATCAAGGTATAAATGGAAGTTGGTGTTACATATCCATCTCAATGTTTTGACAAGAAACGAAAGATAGAGTTCAAGGAGAAATCTAAGAATAATGGTGAAAAGAAGATGAATGTTTCCTTATGCTCGAAGTGTGGAAAGAATCATGGTGGAGATTGTTTTAAAGGGACTAGAAAATGTTTTTAAGTGTGGAAAAGAAGGTCATCGAGCAGCTAAGTGTCGAAGTAATGGAAAAAGGGTTTCTAATGATGTGAATAAAGAAAAGACTGCAGAGAATGCACCAACAACACTTTAATGCTTAAAGTGCAAGGAAATGGGGCATTATGCTAATAAATGCCCTAATCCAAGGGTTAGTGATGATCGATGTGAGCAACCACTTGAGGAAAAGGACAAAGGTAAGTCACATGCGATCACTATTGGCGATGTTGAATATGACAACGATGTGGTGGAATGATTAAGTGTTTATGTAATGGGATTCCAGAATAATGTTGTATATAGTATCGTGGAATATTGGAATATTTATGTTTTGGTCTATTGTGGTTTTCAGTAATTTTATGGCATCGGTAACCATGAAAAGTGATTGAAATATTTTTGGAAAGCAGATGATATGCACATAATGAAGGGATAAAGAGAATCTAATATGTTTGATAGTATTCATGATCTCATGATTGATATAAGGACTAAGTTATATCATGGTTTGAGGATATAGAATTTTGAGGATTTTGGTATGTGGAAAGTGTTAACTTTTAACTGCATTCATGTTTTCACTAAGGTTAAATGGATATTCATTCTTCAAGAGAATACATGATTACGGTATTCACATATTTGTAATTTGACCAACAAGATATATCTTATGATATATGGGGGATAAATTATGGCATTCACGTGATCATTTTCTTTATACTATGAGCTTGGACTGAAGTATTTTAGATAAGCCTAAAGATTGGAATGGATTATGTTGGACATAAGTTAGTATTGTTTAAGGATAAAACTTTTTTGATATTTTTGATGGGATGTTATAGTAATATAGCTTTAGAAAAAGGACAACCTGCAGGATGGGAGACAACCCATCGTGTCGGACAAGGCTGTGGGAATCGAACCCACAACCGAAGTGTGACTGATCTTTATCGCCTACTACTAGCCTACAGGAAGTCCCTGTTTATTAGAAACTAGTTTTATTATATTAAGAAGTATAATATATGAAGTATAAGTCCATTTTAGGAACCATATATGATTAATCTCACTATAGATGGACTTATGTATTTTTTGATAACTTTTCTAACCTTTTGTTTGAGACAGATGGAATGACCCTTCATTCTATCACATGATCTTCTAACACATCACAAATGAAAAATTCAAATTAATTTCATTAAGAGATGAAGTGGAAATTTTCCAAAGAACGACAAACGGTGAGACTATACCAAAATCACGAAAGTATTTCTTCTAATTCCAATTTCATCAACTTTAGGGAAATGATCTTGAAAACAAAAAATGTTGTCCTAGTGCTCTTATATCTGATTAATCAGATGGTACCTTAGATCTTCACAAATTTATGGCTTTGTGATTGCTGGATTTTCCATAGCCATGTTCTCTACCACTCTCCATCAGAACATGATGGTTATATTTCTCTTCCATATCCATATTTTCACCTATGTGGAAACCCAGTGATTAGTTTATTTGGGTAACCGTTACGTTCCATAGTTTTGTTTTTAAATATTGGTTTTGGTATTTCTTTTTACGATGTGGGTTTTTATTAAGGAAACTTTCGAGCAGTTAACCATTTATAACCCCGACTAATTTCGAGGGTGAAATTCATTTTAAGGGGGGTAGAATGTAACAGGCCGAGATTTTATGAAAAATATTATTTTTAATTTCATTAATGTATTGTGTTGTACGCTACACAAAAAGGAGCTTGCACAACACACATCCTAGACTCTCCTTGCATTACACGC
Organism: Viscum album; assembly: GCA_963277665.1. Classification (NCBI taxonomy): domain Eukaryota; kingdom Viridiplantae; phylum Streptophyta; class Magnoliopsida; order Santalales; family Viscaceae; genus Viscum; species Viscum album. Next base: position 837,821,787 of record OY728134.1, on the reverse strand, counting down.
AATCGCGACCTTCCTCGATAGCGTGTGTAGTACGCAATAACGAGTTTCACTAAACAACAATATGCTATTAAAATATTATTATAACTAGCAATTATGAAAAGTAATAACCACTTTTTGAAATTTTTTAAATTTTATTTCTCAAAATGGAATTCATTTTTGGATTCATAATATCAAAATTAGCTTAGGGTGAAATTTTGGTACTTTTCGGATAACTTTCATTTTCTCATGAATAGTTAAAATTACTAAATTTTAATTAAAAACAACCTTCTTAATCGAAATAATTAATAGTGATAAATTATTAATTTGAGTGGTTTTAAAGTATATTTAGAATAAATTTTTACAATTTAATACAATGTTGTTCATTGGATGTAATTTCACATTTAAACCAGACATAAACAAGTGTCAATCTTTTGATAGTTATTATCTCTTAAGAACACTCTATTTGTTTTGACGACGGGAATTAATTTTTATATTAATGAATGCAACTAATATGTTTTTAATTTGGTAAAATAGACATCATTTTTTATTTCATAATATCAAATATATCTTAGGCCTAATTTTTGGTGTTTTTCTGGAAACATTCATTTTTTGATGAATAGTGAAACCACTAAGTGGTAGTTAAGAAAAATGAATTTTTCATAAAACATAATTTTACCGCTTCTATAAGTGGAATTTCAAAAATCCTAGAGAAACGGTTGATGTCAATAAGTAAAATCTGGTTCAATGAGATGAAAATAATTTTGGGTGAATAGTAACTTTTTACTTTTTTTACCATGGCTAAAAGTAAATAGGGTAATTAAGGGTAAAAATGATCTTATTATTACCCTAACACATATCCTAATTCTATTGGATAAGTGTAATTCGACAAAAAAAACCTTAGTAATAAACTATGACCATTTAGCCCCACTTGGATTAGATTAGGACATTTATTATTAATTTATTTAAAGAAGGGTTAAAATAGTTAAAATAAAAGTTTAATAAGTAAATAATTTTTAATATAGGGTTATAAATAAGATAAATTCGACAATAAATATTAATTAGAAAGATAAAAATATTTCCTACATAATGGTATTTTATTTGTAATTTTTAGACATTAAATAATTTAATTTATTTATGACACAAAGATGATGCAGTAATTATCTTATTAATAAAATATTGACATAATTGATGTTATAAATACACAAATAAATGTAATTTCAGACTTTTTATGAAATAAACTAATTTTCTAGGTTAATATGACATGTTATTATTGATTTAATGTACTTTTTTTGAACTAATCATTCTGTTATGATTTTCACAAAAATCAATTACAAAATAGTGTCAAAATTGACATAAAATAGTATTTAAAACAAATATTATATTATTAATTGTTATTTTATTCCTAAAAATCTAAGGATCAGCCAAATGACTTAGATAAGGTTATATATATTATTAATAAACAACTTGGGGTTCGTTTGGATTCTTATAGTAAGTTTATTAACCTTATATTATAAGAACACAAGAAGACATGGTAAAAGTAAAATTATTTTACTTAATGTTAAATCTAAATGATAAGGTTACAATAGGTACCTAAACATGTCTAAATTCTATTGGATGAGAGTATTTCGACCCTTACCCACCTTATCTTCGAAATGAATCAATTTGGAGCTACTTAAAACCGAATTTGACTTTATAATAAAATAATAGTTTTAGTTATTCCAAAGGTTTCCCTCTCCTCCCTTATAAAAGGGAACCTCCTCCCCCTCTCCCTCACACCACTTTGGGCCTTCGATCTCAGACAACCCCTGACAATTACTCCTCTCCACTTCCCTAGAAACATCCTAGATGTTCTGGTCTTCTTCAAAGACCTATTTTAGTGCCCTAAAAGGTGGTCTCAAAGAAGCACTTCAAAGAAGAGGTAATGTCCGTTACCGATTCTTTCATCTTTATTTCTTCTTCCACTTATTCTTCTTTTGTTGTTTAATTATGAAGTAATAACATCAGTATCACTAATATACTGATATGTTATTATAAGTATGAAATAACCCTATTTCACCATCTATCCATCCTACAGAATAAGAAATCACCACGCGTGCGTATGTACGGAATACCGTCTCCACACCGTGGTGTAATCTATTTTCCACCACAACCTTACATGGATGGGTATTATGGTGTAAATAATGACTATATATGACTATAATAAAGTGATATTGATTCTGAAATAATATACATGCACTACAATATAATTCCACGATCACAGGAATGTTATCATCACTCGTGCATACGTACAAAATACCGTCTCCATGATGTGATGTGACTCATTCTACATTATCTTCATTGTATAATGATTATATAAATTAATTTAATTAATGAATATGATATACATTACACTAATACCATTATGTAAATGAGGTATCTATAACCTAAAGAGATGAATAAGAATTTATTCGATAAAACACGCATAAGAACAAAAAGTAATAAACACCCGAATAACAAGTAGTAATGAAATATTACTAATAAGAAGCTAAGAATATGACCATATATGATATCATAACAATGAGTATGATTCTTGAATAAGTCAATAACATTATTTAAATCATTATACAGGAGTTTTGGACACGTACAAAGTATATCGGACCTAAGGTAAGGGAAATATCACAATCTCATTTTTATATGAGATTGTTTATACTTTGGTATTTACTGGGGTGTATTTTATCATCCACATACATGTTTCCTCAATATGTAATATTATTTCCATCCACCTACAATTTTTTAAATCCAATTTTACCCTTCAGTGAGTTTTTAGTAAAAGATATGAAAGGAATCTTTTGTCGTTTTTCATACGAGGTACTTTTAGACTTTTCCGACGAAAGTACGAGAATAATGTTTTTTTAACTGATACAGCATGAATGGATTTTTAAAACAAAATTTCCAAGAATTTTAATTTACAATTTTTCATGTTTATTTTTAATCAACTTCTTTTAGTTTAAAATTGTATGACATGTTAAGAAAGGAAAAAATGTTTTTTGAAGTAGAAAGGATATTTTCCTCAAGAATGGAGTTCAAGTGTTTTATCAAAATTATTTTCCATATAAGATAATAAAGGGTTATGTTTCAATCCCAATTATTACATTGATTTGATTATGTTGTGATGGAATTATATTTATGAATTCCTTTATCGTATATGAATTGTTTTATGATGTTACGATGTTTAAGATTCCCATTTTTATTACATGGGTTATGCAATGATGTATGATTTATGATTTTGTGGCACACATAAGAATGGTATCATTATTAAGTGGGTGGGACCTATATATCCCTCCAATGCATTGGGTAATGATTTTATACCTCATGAGATAGACATGGCTGGAATGGTAGGTTATACCGGTTCAGTGAAACAGGACTGAAACGAGGAGTGAACTTGGTTTAGAAAGGGACTTTGTCCACTAAGATAGTCTTGGCAATGAGTCTTGACTAATAAGAAATGATTCTCTATGATTATGTGTGTATACCACAAAGTTTCATGTTTTAAGTTAGGATTATTTGGATTACATTTCACTACTATGATTTATCCCATGTTATGAAATTATGATATCTTTTGCAGGTTAAGATTTCCAAAAGATATGTTCTTATGAATATGACGTGGTTGATATTTATTTTTTTTACCCTTACTGAGCATTTGAGCTCACCCTTTTATGTTTTCTTTTCTCCAGGACATAATGAAAGGATTTAGGTTTTAAAAAAAATAAGATCTTTATGGGAGATGTTGAAGATCTTTCATCATGGTTAGAAGATTATATTCCGAGTTTCCAAAGAAACAAAACTATTACGGTCCTTGTGTGTGTTTTTTTTGTTATGTAATAAGTTTTCCGAAAAAGTAATGTAATTTCCATGTACATCAGGCTTCGGGTCTCTACAATGCCTATACGCAAGTGCACAAGAGGGATAACTCCAAGGGCATTGGAATCAGTCCAAACAATGGGAGATGAAAAGTGTGAATTACATGCCCGACATTTGGAACGCAATGGTGATGGAGGATAACTATTTCCATGTTCAAAACATAGCATTCATACCACGTTAGCCTGAGATGGGGACAAAAAAATGAGGGTTGACTGCTGACCATGTTTGAAACACAAGACCTATCTCAATGTGTTGTCCAATGTCTTCCAGGGCGTTGGCCCAGGATGGTAGTTGAGCCGATGCGGCATGAGGCCAGGCCGTTAGGTGGTCCCTTCGGACATATAAGAGTATGAAGATCCGAATGAAGGACATGCAAAGCATGTGATGGAGTGATGGAATGTTTGAATGGATTTCAGTGTTCTTGTATTTATGCCAATGTAAACATAGTATAAGGCATCTCTTGCATGGATCAAGAGGCATCAATTATTGAATGATATGGAATGGTAAAGTTTATAGTCATGTAGATATGACTGTTTCTGTATAGTTTAACGTCATATGTATAAGAAGAGGGTCATGCAGTTTAACGTCATGTGGTCAGGACGACTAGGTAGGAGAGACCTAGCAATGGTTGTTGTGGGACTTATGCAAGGGAGGCCATTTCTGAATGAACCTAGCATGAGATCTAGGTAATGGGATTTTTGGAGAGTGATGAGGAGTAGCTTGACTCATGGAATTTGTAGGACAGATATTGGGGCAGCACAAGGGTGCAATGTGAAATACTGTTGACCTAGCCCGAAATGTTCGCGGTACGACTATCCATTTTTCTTGGGGGTCAGTGGTGGTTGCGAAGGGACCGGCCCGGATGGGCGGGACCACGGCCCGACACTGATCCAAGGAAGGGTTGAGGGGGTGCAGGCCCCGTGGTATGGACCAACAAGTGCATGGGGTTTTCATTATGGGACTGGTCGTGAAGGAGCGGGCCGTGAGGAGCCGGCCGCGAGGGACTGTCTTCGAAAGAGCCATCCGTGAAGGATTGGCCACGAGGGAACATGCCACGAAGAAAGATGTCCGCGAAGGACTAGCCGCGAGGGAGCCGCATGTGGTTTTTGGCTTAGTTGTCCGCGATGGGTGTCTGTGGAGGAGCTATCCACGGAGAAGATGGATGTCCGCGAAGGATGCTGTCCGCAAAGGATGATTTTCGCGGAGGAGGTTGTCTATGAAGGGGGTTGTCCGTGGATGAGAAGGCCATCTGTGAAGGTTGTTTGTAAAGGGGATGGCACCCATCCTACTTCATGCCCACAGAGGGGTTTTTCCTCCATTTCGCGAATGATAGTGGTCCACGGAAGAGATGGCAGTCCTCAACGGGGATGGTCGTCCACGAAGGAGATAGGCACTAAGGGCTTTCCGTGGAGGAGTTCTCTACATGTGGTTCATGGACTAGTTTCTCCTCTACGCAGAAGAGCTCATTCGTGGATGATATGCAGTCCACAGATGGTTGCAGAGCAATTTCTCCAGCGTCGCCCGAACAGGTTTTCACCCATCTATTATCCCCCCTATTTTTGGTGCCCCTCGATGATTATTTATAGAGCCATGGATAGGATGGGCACACAACCTTTGTGGAAGCCCATGAAGGAATCCCTAGACACGAACGACTCGTTCAACCAATGATTTTTCGAACCAAGATCTGAGGAATTTCCCTACCGTCGTGCAGCACTCTGCCTTTATTCCTCGAAGGATGAGGTTCACAGCCACATATGGATTCCGCCTCTATTTCGCAAACGACAAGGTTCACGGAGGTGGGCAGCTCGCAGCGGTGGACTGGTGTGGAACCCATCCTTCTTCGCGCCTGCGGAGGTTCCCCGCCTCTATTTCGCGGACGAATCTAGACCACGGAATTGCGGGAGGGAGGTCTGCCGAACCGACTGCGTGCTGTTGTAGGGAGCCGGTGCGTGGATGAGTTCGTTCCTTTTCCAAGTCTTGGGGTAATCAGATATCCCCCTTGCAGAATTTTCATGACCCTACAAATGACCCCCATCAGAATGGGGTCTGATCGAAATGAAGGAGAGGCCATTCCGATGTAGAGTGGTCCTGAAAATCAATGAGTGATTGAAAAATGCTCTAAATTTTTCTTAAGCCAAGGGACTCAGTGAGCGTAGTCTGACTATTGCTAGGGTTTTATAGGAAAACCATACAAACATTTTGACCTTTTCTTCTTTTAATACCCTAATTTTTCCTGGGCCCATTAATGTTGACTCAGCGGGTATAACCCAGCCTTTTCTTAGGTCTCCCTTTTTGGGTTTTCAGCCTATCATGCTTTTTGCCTCTTTCTTCTCTGAGCGGTTTAAAGTCCCACCGACAAGAATATCATTACTGATGTTTTAGTTCAAACAACATTGACCAAATAAGGTTGGGTGAGGGCCCCAATGGGGTTAAACTGATTAAAATATGTCTTAATACCCTTCAGACGCACGTGGGGGAAACATGTTTGAATTTGAGTGGAATGCAGGGCATGCCTCAGGGCATGGCTCAGGGCATGGGGGCCATGTCGACATACAGAGGTAAGAAGAGCATTTCCTAAGGAATAAATGTCTTTGGTAGAGAGGCTAGGGGCAATCAATATGCAGTTCCGCTGTGGTCTTGGTATGCATAGTCATACTATGGTGTCCTTAAGTCAAAGACTTATCCATTTTTTATGGCTAGGGGACTTCATGGAAGTCCGTCTTATAGAGACCATGATGGGTGGTATGAAAGAGATGAAACCCACAAGGGGTGGCTTAGAAGGGGAGTGTGACATCTGAAAGGGTTTTGGGAACGTCCGTACTAACCAGGAGCATGGTCCGGGGACCACCCCCCTACGTGTTTAGTTAGTGTAAGGGATGGATGAGGCTTGATGTATTTTAAAGTCATGCAGCAGGGGCATTATCTGAAATAAAACAACTTCTAATGGTTCTCGGTGATCTCGTCAAAGACATTTCGCCGCGTTCAGGAAGGATTGTGAAAGAGGTTGGTAATCTGTAGCTCAGAAGGTTTATGAATCCCGGGATAGAAATGGGGGCTTAGAGGCCAAGAGGCGTAAGGAGAGAAGCATCGCCTAAGGAAATGTTTCCTATGGTAGACAGGCCAGGGGAAATTAATATGCAGAGCCGCTGAGGTAATGGTATGCATAGTCATACAAAGGTTTCCTTAAGTCAAATACTATCCACTTCCGATAGCCGAGCAACTTCAGGGAAGTTGATATTTGGAACCACCAGGGGTGGCTTATGAGAGTTAAGATTTTTCTCAGTATAGAGTATGGTTTATTATGAGAGGGTGCCTGAATACGGGGGAAATATCTAGACTAAACTTCTTGAGAACAGGTGAAGTAATTCTTTCTCACGCTGGTGTGAGGCGGTGGTTCCTGCAGGTCTTACCCGTGCACTGCAAGACAGAGAAAAGCCTCTATTTCTTACTTACCCCGTGATGGGTTCGACCATGCAGTTTAACGTCATGCGGTAAGGATGAGGAGCATTATTAAAAGTTTCTGTGCAATTTAACATCATGTGGTGAGGATGGGGGAATTTTTGAAGGTTTCTATGCAGTTTAACGTCATGCAGTGATGACGGATTCCGTGCAGTTTGGCATCATGCGGTAAAGACGAAGATATATTTATGGGTTTCCATTTAGTTTAACGTCATGTGGTGAGGACAGGGGGCATTATTGTGAAGGTTTCACTTCATCAGAATATAACTGGGCTTTAAAATGAAACAAACCCTATACGTGGAAGGGGGGTTGATGGTGTAAATAATGGTTCCAGGGCTTCTCGGATCAGGAAAGCTGATATGGGGGCTTTGAGGCTGGTATACGTATGGAGCTAGGAGAAGTGCCACCTATGGAAATATTGCCTTTGATGGACGAGACAGGGGCTATCATTATGCAGAGCTGCTGAGGGAATGGTATGCATAGTCATACAAAAGTGTCCATGGGTAAATAACTTTCCACTTCCGATGGCCATGAGTGGTTATAAGGATATTCGATTGTCTGGGCCACGAAGTCTGTCATACGGCAGGGGAATTTATGGACATTTCGGGGATATCCTTCCCGGGTTTCTTGTTGAGTTTCAAAGAGCCCCCACTTGGATGATTTATCATATTCGTGAGGTGTGCCTTCACGCCGTGCAGTTTAATGTCGTGCGGTGAGGATGAGGCACTCCTAGATTATCGGTCATAGGGCTCAGACTATTGGGTGACTATTGCTGTAGTCAATCGAAGGATAACTGGGTCAACATGTTCTAATATACTTAGAATAGGATGGGGGATGATGTTCATAAACTACAACTTTGAGCTTTCCCGGATCCGGAGGTATGGTGTGGGGGCTCTGAGGCCAGTAAGCGTACGGATCTAGGAGAAGTACTGCTCGGGGAAATATTTCTTTTTATTGATGATCCAGGGCTATCATTATGTAGAGCCGCTGAGGGAATGGTATGCATAGTCATAAAAAGGTGTCCCCGGGTTGATAACTTTCTGCTTCCGTTGGCCATGAGTGTTTATGAGAATCTATGATTGCTCTCTGCGTAGAGTTCGGCATGTGGGGATAATGGTGTTCGGGTATACAAGAAACATATTTACCACAATTGTCTGTTGATTCAACGTAGCCTAGTCTTGGCTTGATGTTTGTTGATGGAAGTCGCTATGTGAACCACTAGAGGACACACAGGCTATCCAGATAGGGAAACCCTGGCAACACCCTAATGTGAAAAGGGGAATGAACTTGTAAGCCACTTCGCCATAAACTTCTAGATCAAGAGATATGGTCTGGGGGATCTGAGTCCGGGAAGCGTACGGAGCAAGGAAGAGTGTCACCTGTGGAAATATTTCCTTTGATGGACGAGCCAGGGGATATCATCATGCAGAGCCACTGAGGGCATGGTATGCATAGTCGTACAAAGCTGTCTGCGGGTCAATAAATTTTCACTTCTGATGGCCATGAGTGGTTATGAAGATCCATAATTATCCAGGACATGGAGTCTGATGTATGGAAAGGATGTATCAAAATGTGAAAGGATTATCTCCATCTCATATCGCCATGTGTCCTGGGTGGGTCGCGACGAAGTTCGTACAATTTAACGTCATGCAGTAAGTACAAAGGTGACCCGACATGAAAGAAAAAAAGGTATGTGTAGTTTAATGTCATGCGGTGGGGACAACTTCTGTTCAGTTTAACGTAATGCAGTAAGGACGAAGATATACACCCCGTGCAGGTCTAGTCTGTACACGGGGGAAGGGGAATTTTTAACATCATTGTTAGTGCTGTTTAACATCGTACGGTATGGACGAGAAGTACACCCCGTGCAGGTCTGGTCTATACGGGGGAAATGAGGCATTCTTAATTTTGAAGGGATGGGCCAAGACTGGTGATCCTAGCATCGCTATGTATCATGTGAGGGCAGGAATCAAGCCGTACGTAGTTCTTCGGAATCCGCACAGTTTAACGCCATGCGGTGAGGACAGAATCCATACAGTTTAATCGTCATGTGGTTAAGACGATGAGCACACCTCATGTAGGTCTGGTCCATACACGGGGGGAGGGGCATTATTAATTCTTATTCATCCTGCATAGTTTATCGTCATGCAGTAAGGACGAACTCCATGCAGTTTAACATCGTGCGGTGAGGACGGGAATACACCCCTCACCAGTTTGGTCCGTACATGGGGGAATGTTCACTTTTTTTAGGTGGCTGGGCCAGGGTGTGGAATTCTATCGTCACTATGTATCCTGTGAGGGAATGAATCAAGACATACATAGATCTATGTAAAGATGATACACCCCGTGTAGGTCTCGTCCGTACATGGCAGAAATGGCATTTTTTTGAAGTGGCTGGGCCAGGACAGGGAATCCCGGCATCGCTACATATCCTGTAAGGACAAGAATCAAGCCTCACGTAGTTTTCTGTAAAGATGATACACCCTGTGCAGGTCTGCTCTGTACACAGGGTAAGAGCATTTTTCTGAAGTGGCTGGGCCAGGATAGTGAATCCCGGCGTCACTATGTATCCAGCAAGGGCAGGAATCACGCCTCATGTATGTCTTTGAAATCCGCGCACATTAACGTCATGCGGTGAGGACATGGTCCATATAGTTTAACATCTTTTGGTTTGGACGAGGGGGAATTATTAGATTCCGTGCAGTTTAACATCATGCTGTGAGGATGAGGTTGTTGGCAGTTTAACGTCATAAAGTTCGGACGATGTGTACATCTCATTTTTTCCCTTCATCCGTGCAGTTTATCATCATGCAGTAAGGACGAACTCCATGCAGTTTAATGTCATGCAGTGAGGATGTAAATACATCTTGGTCTCTATGAGAAATACTTATTCAGGAATCTCACATTGGTATGAGCTGTAGTGAATTGTCTGTCCATGGAGATTAGGGCATATGCTCTATTGGAGTAGACCTTGTGTATAATATATGGTCCCTCCCACTTGGGCTCCAGCTTTGGAGGCTTCTTTTCGGGTACCATTACGGTCTGGAGGACCTGTACTAATTCTACTTCCATGAAATACTAGAGGCGGACCTTTTTGATGAAGGCTCACGCGATCCAGTTCTAGTATACTTCCAGGTGGTGCAGAGTGTGCAGCTGCTTCTCATCGAGCTATTCCACATAACCTAACCGCTTTTCTGACTACTCATCATCGGATAATTGATCACAGATGGAAACATGGAGTGAGGGAAGTTGGACTTCAATGGGAAGGACCGCCTCTTTGTTGTACACCAATGTGTACAGGGTAGACTGAGTAGCGGTGCAGATTGTGGTTTGATAAGCCCACAATGCATGGAGGAGTTTATCCAGCCATGACTTCCGGTCATTGTCCACCATTTTTTGGAGGATGTTGGACAGGGTCTTGTTGAAAGCTTCTATCTGTCCGTTTGCCGCTGCATGGTAGTAGGATGAGTGGTTAGTATTAATACCATACTCATGGTATAGCTTTTCTAACTCAGCAGAGCAGAAATTGGTGTCGTTTTCCATCAGTATGGTATGAAGGACACCAAATCTAGTGATGATATTGGTCTTCAAGAAGCTGAAAATATTTCTTGCCCCGACTTCCTTGAGGTGTATGGCTTCTACCCATTTGGAAAAGAAGTGGGTCGCTGCGAGGATATACTTTAGCTGTTTGGACATGGCGGGAGAATATGGTCCCACGACATTCATCCCCCAGACATAAAATAGCCAGGAGAACATATCTTGATGAAGAAACTCTAGGGGATAGTGTATGAAGTTGTCATGGATCTGGAATGAGTGACATTTTGAGGTAAAATGCTCGTAGTCCCGTGCCACTATAGTCCATTAGTACCCAAGCCTTCGAACCTGATGGGAATACTTGGTCCCTAGTTGATGCGCTCCACATGCTCCTGAATGTACAATAGTCATGACAGTGGTGGTTTCTTCTCTGTTAATGAATTTGAGAGGCACTCTAACGAGGCCTCATTTTTTGAGGACCTCTTGCTGATCTGTGCCGCCATATAGGACAAAATTGATTTCCCTCCTCCATATTTTCTCTCATTCAGCCCTGTCTGATGGAAGCTCTCCCGGTTGAAGGTGGTTTGTGATGGGGGTCATCCAGCTATTGGCAGGAGCATATGGCTCAGGGACAAGACTGACTTCATGGATCTCTTCCATCTTGTCTTGAACAAATGGCAATACCATTCGATGGTGAGTAATACTGATGACCGTTTCATCCCGATCTTGGTCAGCTAGTGGTGTGGCCTCATTGGATAATGCATCAGCCTGAGTGTTTTGGGACTGGGGAATATACGTCAATGTTGGTTCTGTGGAGAACTCGGCCATTAACCCTCAGATATGGTCAAACAAGGGGATCAAATCATCATTTTTAATAGCATAGTCACGATTGACTTTCTTGATGACTAGCTCCGAGTCACCTTTTACCTTAAGGTGCCGTTCTTGTGCCTGGAGTGTGAGTTCCAGGCCTGCAATGAGGGCTTGATATTCCGCTTCACTGATCGTACATCCCTCTGACAGGAGGAAGGAATACGAAAAAACTGCATTTTATGGGGATACGAGTATTATCCCCAGACACACTTTGTTGAATATGGGATCCTCCATCCTCTACCTGGTAGTGCTTTCGGATGAGCCATCAAAGTATATTTCCCATGTTGGTACATCCTCTTGAACCGGGAAGATATCTTCATCCAGTAGTTCAGCATCCGATGCAGTGGTCCCTGTCAAAAGGTGTTCTGCCAGAAATTCTGCTAATACCTGGCCCCTGATGGCTTTTTGAGGCATGAACCAGATGTCAAATTGCTGCAGGATGACTTCCCATTAGGATAGACGTCTGGTTAGCATCGAGCGACTGAGGATATACTTGAGCGGGTTACTCCGCGAGATCAAATGGACCTCATGATGCTTCGGATATTTTCGTAGCTTTTGAGCCACGAAGACCAAGGCCAGACAGCTCTTCTCGATATTTGAGTATTGAGTCTCTGCATCAATCATGGTTCAAATGAGGTAATAAAGATTGTTTCTGCTTCCGACGTCATTCTTCTGTGCGAGGAAGGGTCCCAATGACCATTCTATGGCCGTCACATATAGAATGAGAGGCATTCCTTTGACCTGGGTCATGAGAACTGGTGGGCTTAAGAGGTACTTTTCCATGTTGTCGAACACCTCTTGACAGTCGTCTGTCCATTGGTACGTGACCCCCTTCTTCATCAACCTGGTGAAGGGAAAACATTTGCCTTCCAAGTTGGCTATAAACCACCTAATATAGGTCAGGTGTCCTTGGAACCCCCTCAGCTTAGTGAGATTTTGAGGGGGTGGCAGGCTTAGGATGGCCTTCATCTTATCAGTTTCGACATTCACGCCGCAATGGCATACGACGAAGCCAAGGAACATCCCTGAGGTAACCCCAAAGGTGCATTTCAAGGGGTTCATCTTCAAGCTATGATGTCGGAGCTTTTTTAAGATGTTCTCGAGGTCCGACATGTGATCCGAGTGCTGTCTGGACTTCAACACTAAGTCATCCACGTAAAATTCAACGAATTTTCCCTGGAACAGATAAAAGATTTGATGCTTGGCATGCTGATACGTGGCGCCAACATTCTTGAGACCGAAGGGAATGAACCTGTAACAGAATATCCCTTGAGGGCACCTCAAGGCAGTTTCTTCTTTGTCTTCTCAGGAGATCCTGATTTAATTATATCTGGAATAGTAGTCAAAGAAGGATAGAGCCTCATACCCGATCGTCGCATCAATTAACAACATGGTGATTGGAATCGGGAAGCCATCTTTCAGTCAATGCAGATTAAGGTCATTGAAGTCAATGCAGACACGGATTTTCCCATTCATTTTCTTGACAAGGATGATGTTGGCAAACCAAATGGGGTACTGGACCTCCATAATAAATCTTGCTTTAATGATCTTATCAACTTTAGCCTCTATCATGGTAGCATGTGAGGGGTGTGTCCTTCAAGCAGGTTGTTTGTAGCCCCGATGGTCTTCCGGAAGACCCTGGTGATGTGTCGCTACCTCAGGATCAAGTCTTGGCATTTCTGCATAATTCCATGCAAAGACATCTTGAGCGGCCTTAGGAAGGAGGTTTATACCTTGTGTTCCTTGAAAGACATGTCTGTGCTAATGAGAGTGGGACTCGGGTCTTATTTTGTACCCAGGTTTATTTACCTGAGCTCATTCACAGTGGTGGAGATACCTTCCTCAAATGCAAGAGGTGCATCCCGGATATCTTCCCCCTCTTATTCTCCCAAGTCCTCATCCTCTTGATCTGATGAGGAGAGAGTTTCTGATCTGAGCATTCGAGGGCTTGAGGGAGAGGCATTGTGGGCATCCCTGTTTGAGTATTCGTCTCCAAATCGAGGTTTGTTAGACATTCCTGCATTGTCGTGCTCGGCCATCGTGGCTGATTTCATGAGGACATCCGAGTGCGTGTCCAGAATCGAACTTCTACTCTCAACATGGTTTATGGGAAGGACATAATCTCAACAAAGCTTCCAGAGGGGGTCATCAGGGACCATTTCCAGGCCATTTGGAGCGGAGATCCAGTCAATACCGTCGACCAAAGGCTTCTTCTTCTTTTTCTCATAGAACTCGATGTTGATGTAATGTGACTCAGAGAGCTCTAAAGGGGCCTTGTCAGTGTGCAACATCACTCTTTGACCATTGATGCAGTACTTGATACACTGGTGGTAGGATGAAGGAATGACCATGTGCTTATGGAGCCCTGGCCTTCCCAGCAGGGCATTGAATGTTGTGCTCTTCCGGACCACCAGGAATTCCGTGTAGGCTACCAGGTCACCAAAATGGGTCATTAGCTTAATATGTCCCATCAGTTTCTGGTCACTCTTGTCATAACCCAACAGAGTTTTGGATGAGGGAATTAGATCTTCCTCACTGTAGCCCAACATACAGAGTGTCCATAGGGGAAGGAGGTTAACTCTAGAGCCATTGTCTATAAAGAATTTTTGGATCTCAATAACATTCAGTGTGCCAGACACATATAATGGTCTAATGTGTCCCTGAATGATGGAATCCTCATCCTGATCGGTGAATGAAATCATCGCATTGAATTCAACCGGGCTAGTCTCTGTTCGGTAAATCTCAGCGGCGACTACCTCGGCTTGGAATTCCTGGGGGATGATCAAAGATTCTATAAATGTCTCCCTGAGGTCGGCTGATAAACCCAAGGAATCTAGGATTGACAACATGGCTGCTACAGATGCCAGATGCTTAAGGATGTCATATTTTTGCTCTAGCAGTCGACGCTTCTCCGTTGCTGGGAGAGTCCTAGCGGGTTCTTTGGGAGCTGGAGCATTCGACGAGGATGGACCAGCCGTGGGGACGGATGTCGATGGTGTTCCCGCGTTTTGAGGACTTGGTCTGACTGGTCTGTTTGTACGCACTGGGCGGTCAGACACTTGCTCCTCCTCTAGTGGGTATCGCAGAATAATAGGGCCAGAGTGGCTGCTTGTGGAGCTGGAGGGTCTTTCTCTCTCCTGCTGAGTCCGCTGAATGGTTCTCCCACAGGTTTCCACAATGTTGACGGTCTGGTCCGGGGTCCAACTGTAGGGTTGGTGGCCACGGCTATGCCTCCCCTGGTATCCTCTGCCTCTAAGATTCCTCCTCCCAGCTCCTCGTGTAGGGAACTCGGGTGCGTAGTCATACCCTTTATCAGGGAATGATTTCGTGATATGGATGACGTTTATAGAACCAGATATTGGCTCCTCATCCTTTGACAGGTCAGCCTGGTTGGTTGTCCCTGATGGTTCCGTTTGGTGGGTCGGTGCCCATTGTGCCGGATTCGAGGGCATGAAATCTGCCAGGGTCGGGACTAACTTTGGCCCTGTCGTGGACTGCTCCTCTTGTGATTATTTGCTCCTTCGTCTCCTTCAGAATGACTGGCTTGTGGAGGGTTGTGAAGCCTATGTGGTCGGATCTCCAGCACCAGGGGCAGCTTGTGGCAACACCGTCTGTTGTAGTTGAGCTCGGAGTATTCCTTGGTCTCGGTTGATAGTCTTCCGAGTCATCCAGTTGTCAAATTTCTACCCCTACTTTCTGGATACTTTCTTCCACCCCTCCTCTTTGTCGGAGTCGGTGGAAGAGATACATGCCACATGTGCTGGGGGTGGTTGCAAGTCGACTTTTATGGAATCCACCATCTTCTGTAGGAGGTCTTTGAAGACGAAGCACTCTCAGATATTGTGCCCCAACATCTGATGGTAGGGGCAATAATATGGCCTTTCATCGTTTCCGACTTCGTCAGGTCTCCTCGGCTCCGGGAGGCCGAGCAAGTTGAATTTCAAGGTAGCGATGATGTTGCCGCAGACTTGATCATCTTGGAACGAGTATACTTTTTGTCCTCATTCCTCAAACTGGTTCTGCTTCAGTCCTCTCGGATCAACCCGTTTAGGCGGGGGTGGCTGCTGATATGTGGGGGGCCCTTGACGATTTGGTGGAGGCTTGAGCGGTGGAGCGGGCATAGGGGCCGGCTTGAGCATGACATTGGACGATTCATCTCTAGGTGCTCTTTTCACAGGAGCCTGCGAAGATATTCAGGACATTGAATTAGTCCGCTGCCGGGAGTCCTCAATTCTCTGGGCAATGGTCGAGAGATGGCGGAAGCCAGTGGTGCACTCCACTGGTATGAGTGGTGTTCGCAGTTCATCTCTAATATTATCGATGCATATGGCTAGAATATCATCTTGAGGCATTGTCCTGTTCAGAGAAGAGGTCAGACCATTCCATCTGGCGATGAAATCTGAGACCCTCTCGTTCTCCCTCTTCTTGTAGTTCATGAGATTACTGACCGTTTTCTTAGGAAGTGTTGAGCTGAAGTGGAACAGGAACTGCTGCCGGAGGTCCTCCCAGCTCTTTATTGACTAGGATGACAGACTCGTATAAGAGATGAAGGCGGATCCTTACATGGTCCGTACGAAGCATCTGAGTTTCACTACTTCTTGTTGCTTCGGAGACCACATCATATGGTTGCAATAGGATGCATAGTGAATCAAATGCTTCTCCAGATCGCCTGATCCATTGAAGATGGGGAATATAGGGCTAAAAATATTGGGTAGAGGTGGTGTATTGGTCACCAAATCTCGGTAGGGTTTCCGCTCCAGATGTATCGGGGCGCGTTGACCTTCCATTGTTTCCAATCGAGCCAATAGTTCCTCGATGGTATTGGTGAGTCCGTGGTTGACATCCTGTTGGGCCCGGTCCTGGGCAGGCATAACCCGAGGCATTTCCTAAGGATCTGGATTGGCCGGCACCAAGGGTGCATATTCCGTCCGGGGTACCCTCAGAGGGTTCAGGCGTACATTCTCCAGTTGTCTCCTAAGTGGAGGGAAATCCTGGTATTCATCATCCACATTTAGGTAGTTGGATGGACCAGGTGCCTCATTGGGCAGGTGCCCGAATTGTGCTTCGTTTGTCGGGGAAAGCCTTTTCCTTTGAGGTTCACTTGCCAGGATTGAATGACGTGGCTCTTATCGGGACACACTTTCAATAAGGCGGTTCCTCTGGAGTAGCTCGACGTTAACCCACCTCAATTATTTCATCTATTCTTCCTATTGAGCGAACATCTCTTCAAGCGTGAGTGGCTCATTTTTATCGAGAGAGGAAGATGGGTTAAGGGTAACCATTCCTTTGTTCGTTTCCTTGTTGGAAGATCGCTGGTCAGGCGGAGGGAGGTTAGATGAAGGGGTGTCCATATTTAAACCGACCCTCTGGTTCTGGGTGTGCACACCTGAGGATTCGTTATGAGTCACAGCCTGATCGAAACCGTCATCTCCCAATCCGTCCGGATTTTCATTTTCTCCGGTGTCACCCGTGGGGTTAGCCTCTATGGCGATGATGAACGCATATTGCGGTGTGGAGGGAATGTCATCTTTCAAATATTAAGAGTATCTCCCATGTCTTCTATTATCCTTCCCATTCATGACCTGGGAATTCCCTCAGACTTCTTGATAAAGGGTGACGTGGAGAGTTCTTTGATGCGACCTTACGGTGATCCTTCCTCTTAGAGGTGATGATGATTTATATGATGGGATAGGACGAGAGCCTCCTCTTCTGATTGTCCTCCCTAGATGAGAGAATACTAACTCTCATGGGGGAGGATGTTGTTGAGGGGGTAATAATGCCCCCAGCCCTGAGAGATGGGGCTGGTTCCGTTCCCTGGACATCGAGTCTCTTCCCGGTTTTATTGGTCTTACGGGGGCATTTGTTGTTAAAAATTCCACCAGCCCTGTAGGCTGGGGTGACCCTTGTTTGCAACAGTGGCTACGGCTATCGCGACCTTCCTGATCTTGTGTTCCCATATTCGGGGGTGATATGGATCTGGTGCTGAATCCACCTGTGGATTCATCCCTTTTGGGGAGGTAGACAGAGATTGTTGATTGGCCTCTCTTAGGCGAGAGGCCTGCTGTATGCTCTCGGTGGCCTAATTCAGGAGTTTTGGAATGGCCCATTCCCTCCGGGCCTGACACTTCTGGGACATACTCGAGGCCCGACTCTATTGGGTGTGTTTTCATTCCTGAATAGGGGGTACACCTGATTGCCGTCTTGATGTGACGATGTTGCAGGACACCATACTGAATAGGTTCTTTTGGGCGGGGAGCAGAGTGAAATGTAGGGATCCGTCTTCCCCCCATCCCCTGATATGGACTCCCATTGGAGCATCAACGATGAGGCGGCATAGTAGGTGCAGTTCGTGGAGGAAAGCTGCCTCCATATTCCCTTTGTGCCTATCAGGGCATTTTTGTCGCGTTGAGGAAAGGGCCTCCAGGTCGATGTGACACAGGAGGTCCCCTATCATCTTGACATGTTCTACATACCCGTCATAGGGCAGGAAGCTTGATTTCAGCTAGCGGAGTCTCGTCCATATATTATGGTGGATGTTGTGCATGCATTCTTCTAACAACTCCCTGGGTACGTCATACTAAGAGGTGGTTGTGGGCCAAAACATGACTGGTATATCATCCATGGCCAGTCATTTCCGTAGGTGTAACATATCGGCATAATCCCCCACCTACGATTCTTCTACCTGGTCAGCGCTGCTGAGGCACTCACTACTAGTGTGTTCATAGGCAATGAGACCTGTTGTTGCTGAATCATTATGTAAGCGATTCCGAGGAGGTTCGGAAGATGAATGTGGCCCCAAACAGTCTCCTGATTGAAGAAGGGCGTCGTTAGTGACAAGCTGGGAATCTGACATGCTCGATTTCGTCCTTCTCAGTGCCTCGACATACGAGGGCTTTTCGGCTCTTGATTTGGCAGGAGGAGGACCTTCCTGTCGATATAATTTGTCGTCATGGGGAGGACCTTCTCAATGACGGCCATAATGGTGAGGACTATTATTACTGCTTGATACCTCACTACATAGAGGACTTTTTCAGTGCACACCCTAGGGAGGACCTCAAAGGCATGTTGCAGTAAGGGGAGGACCTTCTGGCTGTGTGGCGTTGTTACCGGGAGGACCTTCACAACAATTTCCATCATGGTGAGGATGACCATCATGGCTTTACGTTCGAAGCGCATCCTAGGGAGGACCTACAGGACATGTCGCGACAAAGGGAGGACCTTCTTATTGCTCGGGGACATTGTGGGGAGGACCTTCGCAATGGCAATCGTGGTGGCGAGGACTACCATCACAGCTGCGACAATGGTGAGGACTATCATTACTGCTGCCGTAAGGAGAATATCTACGGGATACATCCTACGGAGGGCCTCCAAAATGTACCGCAATGAGGGGAGGTCCTTCTCGTTGCTTGACATTTCAACGGGGAGGACCTCCATTATCACGGTGGCGATGAATACCACCGTGACCTGATGCCTGGCTGCGTGGAGTTCTGTTGCAGTGTAACCCATGGGGGGGAACTTTAGGTCAGGCCACGACAAGGGGAGGACCTTCTTGTCATAATTAGATGTCACTACGGGGAGGGCCTGCGTAGTTGCGACTATGAAATCGAGGAATACCATCACAATATGTGGTCCCACTGCATGGAGAGTGATTGCAGTGTATACCCCGGGGAGGACCTTCAGGGTGGACCGCAGCAAGTGGAGGAACTTCTTACTGCTCAATCTTCTATTCACATGGAGGTTTTCTGTGACTCGCACCAGGAGAGAAGATATCGTGACCGATTGTTATATGCCCGTGGGGGAGGCCCCCACGGGTGCTCTGGGGAGGACCTTCAGAGCTGCTGGTAGTGACGTTGCGGGGAGGACCTTCACAACTGCTACTTCCATTCCCATAATATGGTAATGGGTGGGAATGTTTTTGTGCCTTTGTTGCACGCTTAGTAGCATTGGGAACCCTAGCTTCCAGCAGTGCGGAGTCATGAACCAACTCTTTATTTTTCGGCTTCCCTCGGCGCATTCGGGCTACTCTATTGCGGGCAGCGGGGACCGTCTGCTGTTGAAAAAACCCTTCACCTTTGGGTCCCTATCTAATTGGGTCCCGCGATGTTGCCGGGATATGACGACGAACATCATGACTTTTAGCAGGGATATATGCCTGCTCTGGAGCATCCACCGTGATGGACGGGTCCCCCCCTGTTGGAACGAGTGAATCTGCTCGATCCAGTCGCCCCTGCATCACGGAATATAGCCAGCGACCCTCCTGGGATGAATCAAGTTTGTAGATATGCTCCGATTCGGCTATCTCATCTCTTAGATGAGTCCCCTCAAATGGGGAGACGAGCACACGGGCCTGAGTCCTTATTTTTGTCGCCGATGCATTTACATGCCGAAAAGTCTACAAGATATGATCTGGGATCGATACCTGCTCCTCCATCACTGCCTGGATATGTAGAGAGACATCTTTGGCTGGAACGGGTATGAAGGCCCATTCCAGTAACGGAGCAGGAACATCCTGCTCCGGTCCTCCAGTGGGTAGTGGGTACTGACAATTATCTTGTGTCAGGGTAGGTGAACGAATCTACCCCTGTATCGGGATATGCCGGTTTCACTCTCTGTTGGCCACCACATCGGGGTGGTGGGATTCACTTGAATCCACAGGGAGCTGGCCCTGCATATATTGATATCCCACCGTATCGAGTCAGTGGCCTTTGTCAGCGGGGAGACATGCCCGCCTATGATTTGCCTCCACATCTGGGTGGCGGGATTTTTTGATCGCCACCATATGAAGATGGCGGGCATCTGAAACAACTACCAGGAGCTAGTCCTATAGGTGTCTGGTGGCCACCATGTCGAGCTGGTGGGCTTCATGACCCTGGGCAGGGAGAGGTGCCTGCCGGGTAAGTGTTGTCTTGCGTGAGCGACAGGCCTGATAAGGCTCGTCGGGGATGCGCTTAGGCTCAGATGATGCCGCCATGTCTGGATGGAGGGCTTGTGAGGAGCGAACAGGTGTAGGTTCCTGTTCGTGGTACGTCTTCGTGGATGGGAAGTGGAGCTCGTCCTCGGGGACCAGGGTGATGACCGGTCCACAACTGTACATCTACTGCCCACGACGGGAGGTCCGAAGGGCCGGAGCTCGGGGAGCATGGGCCTAAATCCTTTGGGAGACATCCTCGTCGGCACGAGGATGTCGGGTCGCGACGTGACCGTGATGACATCTGCCGACGAGGGCCTTGGAGAGGAACCCCCATTCGGTGGGGATGAAGTCCTCAATGTCGACCTCATATTCCTCCCTAAGATAAGGGAGGTGCGCATTGTCCCGTTCTGAGGATAGACTCCCGAAATGGTAGGGGCTGTCTGGATCCGGCTTTATAGTCGTTGCTGGGTAGGCGACCGGAGAACCTTGACATATTGGAGGGCATGCATGGCTGTCTCCACCTTTGGGTGAGTACCATTCACATGGTACTCTCGGATTAGCGCATCCAAGACCGAAAACTGAAGACGTTGGGTGGGTGACGGGGTCCTCCGTAGGTGAGGATGTCCCGTCATTGCGTAGTTGGAAATGCGCATTTGTGAGTTCCTTTGCGATGCCATTGGATAGAAGGGAGTTCTGAATGTAGTGTCTGCAAAACATTTTATCAAATACAAGTAGCAAACCCATCAAAGTAGAATCTCATAATCGCATGCATAGTTAATGACCTTGCTTGGACCTCCTTTAGAGAATATGGGGGTACTAGGTGAGATTAAGTTGAATCTGTCATATTTGGTTAAAGATTCACTTCGGGTTCACCATTTTTTTGTTTCGTTCTTGGTTTTCTGGCCATGAAACGCCCAACGGCTCCGTATCCAATGATTGATAGACCTGCTTTCCAATGGAAGGCGTCCAGCGGATGGTCTGACCAGCGACTCTTAAGAACTCACACTGGTCGAGAGGATGATAATTCGGGCTCATCGCACCATTTTGGGGGGAATTATTACCTGTTCTGGGACTCTATTATAGATTTAAGATGCATTCATATGTTCGTGAATCCTTGGATTATACCCAAACATAATATCCATAGATTCAACCCTGGTGGGCAACAGACAACTAGACACAAGGTTTTGGAATCATTTATGCATGAGGTTTACCATCCATCTTTGGATTAATGATTCCGAAGGGCTGGAACTCGCTTGAGGTGGCACTAGGAGTGGTGTAGTGAACTGACGTGGAAATGGTCAGATCGACCGGCTGTTGGGATTGAACCTCAGGGAGGCTTCCAACGTACCCTGCTTCGGAAGCAGGGATCAACGTCTACGTAGTTCGTATAGGTGTCGGGGAACCGACGTGAAGAGAGACGAGGTGGTCCAATGGGTGGTGGGCTTGAACCTCATGGAGGCATCCTACGTACCATGCTTTGGCACAGATCAAAGTTCTCATAGTTCTCTTAAAAAGTTTAACGTCATGCTGGACAAGGGTGGAACTCGACGTGAAGAAACGATCGAGTGGTGGGCTTGAACCTCGTTGAGGCTTCCTATGTACTATGCTTTGGCATGGATCAAAGTCCTCGTAGTTCTCTTTGGCTAGGAGCTTACGCTCTGGGGAAGCCCAGAATGATGGGTTGGGGCTTACATCTGAGGAGGCCCATAAGAGGTTGTCATGGTTGGGTCTTACTGTAAGACCATGAGATTATTTCTCGGTGTGAGAAACAAGAGGCAGCAGAGTCCAGACTATCACATCGCGAATGGTGCATCCCTGAGAAGCGGAGTGGGGCTTACTCATGAAGGCGGCCCAAGGTGATGAATTAGGGCTTACACTCAGAGGAGGCCCATATGGTCGAGGCTTACTCCGAGATGGATGCCCAAGGTGTCTTTCTCATGTCTGGCCATGATGGAATCCCAACCCATTGGTGGGATGAGGTATATAAAGGGGGCCAATGCCTATACGCAAGTGCACAAGCGGGATAATGCAAAGGGAATTGGAATCAATCCAAACAAAGTGAGATGAAAAGTGTGAATTAGATGCCAGACATTCGGAACACAATGAGGATGGCATGGTGATGGAGGATAAATGTTGACCATGTTTGAAACATAGCATTCATATCATGTTAGCCTGAGATGGGGACAAAAAAATGAGGGTTGATTGCTGACCATGTTCGAAACATAGGACCTATCTCAAAGTGTTGTCCAAATTCTTCCAGGGCGTTGGCCTAGGATGGTAGGTGAGTCGATGCGGGATGAGGCCAGACCGTTAGGGGTCCCTTCAGACATAGAAGACTATGGAGATCTGAATGAAGGACACGCAAAGCGTGGGATGTAGTGACGGAATGTTTGAATGGATTTCAGTGTTCTTGTATTTATGGCACTGTAAACATCGCATAAGGCATCTCTATCATGGAGCAAGAGGAATCCAATTATTGAATGATAGGGAATGCTACAGTTTATAGTCATGTAGAGTGGATTGTTTCCGTATAGATTAACATCATATAGATAGGACGAGGGCCATATAGTTTAACGTCACGTGGTCAGGACGACCAGGTTGGAGAGATCTAGCAATGGTTGGTGTGGGACGTATTCAAGGGTGGCCGTTTCTGGATGAACCTATCATGGGATCGAGGTAATGAGATTTTTGGAGAGTGATCAGGAGTAGCTCGACTCATGGAATTTGTAGGATGGAAGTTGGGGCGGCACGAGGGTGCAATGTGAAATACTATTGACCTGGAATGAAAAGTTCATAGTGCGACTCTCCATTTTTCATGGGGGTCAGTGACGGTAGCAAAGAGACCAGCCTGGAGGGCCGGGACTGAATCCCGAAACTGATCCAGTGTAGGGGTACGGGGGAGCAGGCGCCGCGGTATGGACCATCGAGTGCATGGGGTTTTCCGTATGGGGCTGGCCATGAAGGAGCTGTCCTCGAGGAGCCAGTCGTGAGGGACTGTCTGCGAAGTAGCCATCCATGAAGGACTGGCCGTGAGGGAACTTGCCACGAAGAAAGATGTCCACGAAGGACTAGCCGCGAGGGAGCCGCATGTGGTTTGCAGTTTAGTTGTCTGCGATGGGTGTCTATAGAGGAGCTGTCTGTGGAGAAGATGGAAGTCTGCGAAGGATGTTGTCCACACACTACGGGAAAAATGGGTATTTGCGACGGGTTATTTGCGACAGGGATAAATCCCGTCGCAAATAGCCCTGTTAAAAAATTATTTGCGACGGGGGTATTTGCCCGTCGCAAATAAGTATCCTTTTGCGACGAGATTGCTTTCCCTTTCGCAAAAGGACTGGCGTGCTTTGCGCGCCAAATCGCGGGAAACATATTTGCGACGGGCAGTTATTGCCCGTCGCAAATAACCGGCGGCGGTAAAAGGTATTTGCGACGGGAATATTCCCGGTCGCAAATAGTATATCGGCAGGTGGTTATTTGCGACGGGACCCGTCACAAATAACTATTTAACCGTTGACCGTAATAAATGATGGCTAAGGTATTTGCGACGGGTACCGTCGCAAATAATATTTTTTGCGACCAGTATCCCGTCGCAAATGGACCCTTCGCAATTATTCTAACCTATAAATACCCCCATCCATTTTTTTCAATTCATTTTCAATCTCCATCTTCTCTTTCTCTCAAAATTCTATTTCTAGAGTTCAGCGTTTCTCATGTTTAATTTTTTTCTCCGGAGTTGATATTGAAGTTTTCAAGAACGATCAGAGATCAACCTCAGAT
Organism: Viscum album; assembly: GCA_963277665.1. NCBI lineage: Eukaryota > Viridiplantae > Streptophyta > Magnoliopsida > Santalales > Viscaceae > Viscum > Viscum album. The sequence goes on along the minus strand of OY728134.1, from coordinate 837,797,357 downwards.
CAATTTTCAAGGTATTTATATTCATTTTAATTTAATATTTATTTTAAATGTTTTATTAGTTTCAATTATTCATAATTAGTAGTAATTTAATTATGTTTACATTGTTTTGTTACTTAATAAATTTAAATTATTAGTATCGTCCATAGTTAATGGTAATTTGGAATAATTAGTAATAACTTTCAATAATTAAGAATAAATATTAATAATTAGTAAAAAATACCAATAATTAGGAATAATAACATGATTACATTATTAGTATATTTTATTATTAATATTAAAATAATATAATTTTTCATATTATATACAATTCTCCTTTCATCTGTGTGTTTTCTGTCTCCACATGTATTATTTGTATGTGGAGACAGAAAACACACAGATGAAAGGAGAATTGTATATAATATAGAAAATTATATTATTTTAATAATAATAATAAAATATACTAATAATGTTATTATTCCTAATTATTGGTAATTATTCCTAATTATTGGTAATTATTCATATAATTACTAATAATTAGGAATAATTATCAATAATTAACAATAATTAGGAATAATTAGTAATAATTAGTAATAATTACCAATAATTCGTAATAATTACCAATAATTAGTAATAATTACCAATAATTAGTAATACTTACCAATAATTAGTAATACTTACCAATAATTAGTAATAATTACCAATAATTAGTAATAATTAGTAATAATTATCAATAATTATCAACAATTAGTAATAATTATCAATAATTATCAATAATTAGTAATAATTAGTAATAATTACTAATAATTACCACTAATTAGTAATAATTAGAAATAATTACCAACAATTAGAAATAATTAGTAATAATTAGTAATAATTAGTAATAATTAGTAATAATTAGTAATAATTATCAATAATTAGTAATAATTACCGATAATTATAAATAATTACCGATAATTATCACTAATTACCGATAATTATCAATAATTAGGAATAATTACCAATAATTAGGAATAATTGCCAATAATTAATAATAATTACCAATAATTAGGAATAATTACCAATAATTACCAATAATTAGTTATAATTACCAATAATTACCAATAATTAGTAATAATTACCAATAATTACCAATAATTAGTAATAATTACCAATAATTACCGATAATTAGTAATAATTAACGATAATTAGTAATAATTAACGATAATTACCAATAATTACCGATAATTACCAATAATTACCGATAATTAGTAATAATTACCGATAATTAGTAATAATTACCGATAATTAGTAATAATTAGTAATAATTAGTAATAATTACCGATACTTATCAATAATTACAGATAATTATCAATAATTACCGATAATTAACAATAATTAGGAATAATTACCAATAATTAGGAATAATTACCAATAATTAGGAATAATTACCAATAATTAGTAATAATTACTAATAATTAGGAATAATTACCAATAATTACCAATAATTTGTAATAATTATCAATAATTAGTAATAATTACAAATAATTAGTAATAATTAGTAATAATTAGTAATAATTAGTAATAATTAGTAATAATTACTAATAATTAGTAATAATTAGTAATAATTAGTAATAATTACCAATAATTAGTAATAATTAGTAATAATTAGTAATAATTACCAATAATTAGTAATAATTAGTAATAATTACCAATAATTAGTAATAATTACAAATAATTAGTAATAATTACCAATAATTAGTAATAATTAGTAATAATTAGTAATAATTAGTAATAATAAGTAATAATTAGTAATAATTAGTAATAATTACCAGTAATTAGTAATAATTAGTAATAATTAGTAACAATTACCAACAATTAGTAATAATTACCAATAATTAGTAATAAGGACCAATAATTAGTAATAAGGACCAATAATTAGTAATAATTACCAATAATTAGTAATAATTACCAATAATTAGTAATAATTACCAATAATTAGTAATAATTACCAATAATTAGTAATAATTACCAATAATTAGTAATAATTACCAATAATTAGTAATAATTAGTAATAATTACCAATAATTAGTAATAATTACCAATAATTAGTAATAATTACCAATAATTAGTAATAATTACCAATAATTAGTAGTAATTACCAATAATTATTAATAATTACCAATAATTAGTAATAATTACCAATAATTTGTAATAATTACCAATAATTAGTAATAATTAGTAATAATTGGTAATAATTAGTAATAATTGGTAATAATTAGTAATAATTAGTAATAATTACCAATAATTAGTAATAATTAGTAATAATTACCAATAATTTGTAATAATTTGTAATAATTAGTAATAAATAGTAATAATTAGAAATAATTAGTAATAATTACCAATAATTAGTAATAATTAGTAATAATTGACAATAAATAGTAATAATTACCAATAATTACCAATAATTACTGGTAAATAGTAATAATTAGTAATAATTAGTAATAATTAGGAATAATTACCAATAATTAGGAATAATTACCAATTATTAGTAAACTCTATAATTATCCTAGCTTGAGTGTTTTTTCTAACAAATTATTCAAAACCAGTAATGCTTTTATATTTTATAGAAAAATATGGAACAACGAGGTCGTCAACAATCATTATTAGGTGACCGCATATGGATAAATCAACGTAGAAATCCAAACGGTTCTGGTTTAAATCTAGTATATGTAGAGGTTGTGGAGACTTTTTTATCATTTGCGGCATCAAATCCAGAATTTGTTTCAGAAGGCAAAATAAAAGTCCCTTGCAGAAAATGTGCATTGAGAACGTTTGACACATTTGACAATGTGGGGGAACATCTCTTGCGTTTTGGTTTTCAACCAGATTATGTTTTTTGGTATCAACACGGTGAATGCAGTTCCAGAGCAGGTGATACCAACTTGATTCCGGATCCATCCCGGTATCAATATTTAGTACATGATGTTTCAGGTTCATCTGTTCAACATACAGAAACTCTGGCTGATATAGCTTCAAATCCTGAGTTGGCACCGTCTGAATTTTATGAGTTGTTGAGGTCTGCTGAGGATGCATTATATCATGGCTGCAAGATGAGAAAATTAGAAGCAGTTGCAAAATTTATGGCTATCAAATCAGATAACGGAATGTCAAACACCTATTTGACCAGATATTTTCTTTGCTTAAAACACTGTTACCCGAAGGAAATGTTTTGCCTACAAATTACTATAAGAGTAAGAGGCTGGTTCGAAATTTGGGACTTACTTGTCAGAAGATTCATGCATGTTCAAATGACTGCATTTTATATTCTGGGGAAAATGCGTCGTTGGTTAATTGTCCCACATGTGGGAAACTGAGATATAAATAAGGACAACACGAGAAGTCTGGTTTGATTCCTGTAAAACAGTTGAGATATTTTCTGCTTACATCCAGACTTCAACGTTTATTCATGTCTAAGAATATAGCAACAATGATGTCATGGCATAAAGAGAATATTTCAACCGATAAAAGCTTGAATCATCTAGCCGATGGTGATTCATGGAATCATTTTCATAGAGTGCATCCATCCTTTGCTTTAGAAGCTAGAAATGTTCGACTGGGCATTTCCATTGATGGTTTCTGTCCGTTTGGATCTTATGGTAGTCAATATTCATGTTGGCCTATTTTTTCAACTCCGTACAATTTACCTCCATGGATGTAGATGAAGGAGCCATATATCTTTTTGATTTTACTAATTCTAGGACATACAAAGAAAAATATTGATGTTTATTTGAAACCATTGATTGATGAATTAAATTTATTGTGGAGTACTAGTGTCAGTACATATGATGTTGCAACGAAACATAATTTCATACTGAGAGCAGCATTGATGTGGACAATTAGTGACTTCCCGGATTATGGGATTTTATCTGGCTAGAGTACACATGGTCAGAAATCATGTCCTTACTTTATGGGAGAGAAGAAATAATTTATGCTCATTCATGGAAAGAAACCTTGTTATTTTGACTGTCATCGCACATTTCTTCCAGCTGATCATCCTTTTCGCAGAAACAGATCTCATTTCTGAAAAGGAATAGTTGAAAGGGATGGACCTCCAAAAATGATATTAGGTTCGCAGTTAAAATCAGTTGTATTTTCATTACCTCCCATCACTCTTGGTCCCACAATAAACCAACAGAAAATTTATGGTTTTGGGAAAAAACACAATTGGATTAAACGTAGCATATTTTGGGATTTCCCATATTGGTCTGATTTGTTGGTCCGACACATGTTAGATGTCATGCATATTGGGAAGAACTATTTTGATAATTTGTATCATACAGTTTTGGAACGCCAGGAAAGAGAAAAGACAATGTAAATGCACGTTTAGATCTTGCCCAAATTTGCAGGTGTCCAGAATTGGAACTATTTGAGAATGTCAGAACAGAAAGGTTACTGAAACCAAAAGCAGCTTATACACTGTCTAAAGAAAACCGTTTATTATTTTGTCAGTGGATTGCAGATTTGAAACTTCCAGATGGTTGTGGTTCCAATTTGGGTAGATGTGTAAAGAATGGTCATATTACTAGATTAAAAAGTCATGATTGTCATGTTATAATGGAAAGACTTCTACCCATTGGATTAAGAGGTCTGTTGAATTCTATGATTTGGGATTCCATAACAGACATGTCTCATTTTTTTCGGGAAATTTGTGCGGCTTCAATAGATTATGATGCTCTAGGAAAACTTGAAAAAAATGTTGTTGTTATTATATGTAAACTGGAAAAAATAATTCCTCCGTCTTTCTTCGACTCAATGGAACATTTGGTGTTACATTTTCCATATGAAGCCAAATGTGGAGGTCCAGTACAGTTTCGATGGATGTACCCATTTGAAAGATGCATGCAAAAATTGAAAAGAAAAATACGTAACAAAGCATCTGTTGAAGGATCTATTGTAGAAGATTATTTGCAAGAGGAAATATCTTTTTTCTGCTCCCATTATTTTGAATCTGAGTATCCTTCAAACCACAACCGAATGGGATGGAACGAGAGGAATATTGATGAAATCGACAATCAATTATCTGTTTTCAACCAACCAGAGCTTGGTTTTGGTGGAGTTTATGAACGCTAGCTTTCAGATGATGAACATCATAGAGCTCATACGTATGTTCTACTCAACTGTGAAGAGATGACATCAGTTGTACTGTAAGTGTTTATATCACTTATTGTATAATTTATGTTACAGTAAATAACTTTGGTTTTTATAGGTTGTATGATAATCATATCAGGAAACAAATTCCACAAATTACAGCAGCTTCTCTCGAAGAACGTCGACTGAAAAATTTCTCTCAGTGGTTTCAAAAACTGGTAACATAAATTCTTTATATTTTAGCAACTCATTAAATGTATAGTTTACTATATTGATAATTATTTCACAAATTTTCAGGTGTCTCAACATGCTGATAAAATTGACAAACGGTTGTGTGTATTGAGTAACCCACCTTCCAAACTTGTTAAAACTTATAATGCATATGTGGTGAATGGATTTCGATTTTACACACATGCCTACGAGGAATCAAAAAAAACAATGAATAGTGGAGTTAGCTTGAGAGGATATCATCATCAAGAAAATGAAGTTGACTTTTATGGCATACTTGATGAAATCATTGAAATCTGATCTCTTGGACAACATTACATAACCATGTTCAAATGTCGGTGGTTGGATACAGAGAGAGGCGTGCATGTTCATCCGACTAATGGAATCATCGATATTAAATGTAAAAGTGTTCTCACAGTAAATGAACCATTTTTATTGGCTCAACAGGCACATCAAGTTTATTACGCAAAGTACTGTGCTACATCAAGAGACTTGACTGATTGGTGGAGTGTAATAAAAATCAAAATTCGAGACAATCAGTTTAGTCAAAGTGAATGTGCTTTCACTGATGTGCAAATAATTGATGTTTTTCAAGAGAGTACTCAAAATCAATATTTTTTACAAAGAGTCAAGAGTATCGATGATGACACCCCACATTTAAGAGTCGGTGATGATGATGATGTTAATGATGTCACATATGAATTTGAAATGGTAAGAGATGAAGCAACTGTAACTCGAATGGATATTGATGATGTTGAGGAGGAATATGAAGATGACATTGACATATATGAAGATGATGATGAAGATGAACACTGATTGAATTCCATGGTATTTATATACAATCATAATATGTATATATGTATATATAATAATAATTATCAATTTTTTGCTAACAACATTAACATTTTCGGTTTCAGATGGATGACGCCACATTTCGTGAGTTGGCCGATGCTGACCTGCCTTTCGATGCAGATGAGTTGCTGGCAGATAACCCTCATCCCGCAGGCGCTCCAGGGAGTATGCGGAGGGGGCGCGGTCTTGCACGATTGATGATTCCTGACCCCGTCCTCGAGCGACATCCACGTCTTGGGTTTGATCCATGCACACAGAGGTATGATAACCTGTGTGATAACCTGTGGATTTGACTAAGATTTCATTAATCTATTCACATAATAAATGTTTATTATTTTTACAGTTTTTCGCATATAGCAGTCGGACAGGGCAGCGCTATTTTGCGCAACTATTTCTCTCAGCCGTGGACCACATGGGAGCAGATTCCCATTGATGTGCAGCAGGCCATGCTCGACCATTGGTTGGTACGTACGTAAATAAATAATTTTTATTTTGAAAATTATTTCATTTCTAACTTGATATTTTGATTTATTTGTAGGGTTTATGGTATCCGATCGAGGATACCATGCGTGACGCCATTCATGAGGCATGAGAGGTGGCCATGTGTGATCGCCTTTGTCAGTTTTTGCACAATTTAAGAAAAGCTCCCTTGAAGAAAGCAGGAGTGTCAGATTTTGACGAGTCATGTAGAGCACACCGACCAGAGTAAATTTCATCCCATGTATGGGATGGATTATGTGCGCATTGGTTGAGTGGTGCCTTTTAGAGGAGATCATCGGTGGGGAGGAAGAATCAGGGGAGACAGGAGGTGACTCATCGAGCTGGGAGTCATTCTTTCAGTACTCATAGACAGCATCTGGTACGTACATTATTTATAAATATTTTATATAACTATAAATATTAACAGTTTATTTTTTATTGTTATAGGCTGTCGAGCACCCCAATCTTACGGAGTACGACGTATATCGGAGGTTGTATAGTGATCCTGCTACTGGGGAGCTCAGAGGTGATCGTCAGCATCACATCGTGGTCAGTATTATTTGTTTTCAAGTTTAAAAATTAACTGTATATAATATATTCACAATTTTAATTTTAAATTGCAACTATAGGAGTCATATGAGGCCGCAGCTTCACAGGCCTGGCGTGAGAGTCAGGCTGAGTCATCAGATCAGACCACTGGCCGTCAGTTTGATGAGGCGGTATGGATGCAGGACACCCAGTATGCCTTCAAGAAGCGCCGGGTAGTTGGTATCAGCTCTCAACTGACTCCCGGAGATTATTATGGCAGTGCTGCGATGTCGGAGTCCAGCTCGAGAGGAGCTCGTGCATCTTCTTCTGCTACACAGTATGAGGATCAGTTGCGATCTCAGACTGCACTGATAGAGAGTCTCTGACAGGAGTAGGAGCAGATGCGTCAGTAGCATGAGGAGGAGTGTCGACGCCAACAACAGTTGTACGAGGAGCAGATGAGTCGGTGGCAGCAGCAGCATCAGGAGCAGATGTAGTACATGCGCCGACTCACTCATGCTTTAGGGATGGAGTTTCCTCCACCACCATCTGCAGATCCCCCCCTCCCCCCTTCTTCATATTAGAGTTTGTTTTTATGTTATAAAATTTCTGAAATCAATATATGATTTTTTTTTCTATTCGTAGTTTCTGTCTCATTATAAAATATTAAGAATATTATATTTTGAAATAACAATATTAATATGAATAATAAAATTATTTATATTTTATAATATTAAATTTTATATATATATTAAAATTTTATAATTTTATAATTTAATTATATTTTTTTGTAATACTTGAATTATTTCAATATTTGAATGTAAAATAATTCTATTATATTTATATTAGTTAAATTAACTTATTAATATTTTTTTAATTATGAATTATAATTATAATATTATTATACTAATTAAATCATTTATTAATATTCTATTATTTTTTATTTTTGAATTATAATTCTATTATTATTATATTAATTAAAATAATTTATTAATAATTTATTATTTTTATTTGTGAATTATAATTCTATTATTATATTAATTAAAATCATTTATTAATAATTTATTATTTTTTATTTTTTAATTATAATTGGATTATTATTATATTAATTAAAATAATTTATTAATAATTTTTTTTTTATTTTTTTATAGTATTTGCGACGGGATACTATGTCCGTCGCAAATAGTATTTTTATTATATGCATTAAAATAATTTAGTAATAGTTTTTTATTTTTTTTAAAAAGGTATTTGCGACGGGTCCCGTCGCAAATAGTATTTGTGGTGGGCCCGTCGCAACAGGTATTTTCGACGGGAGCCGTCACAAATACTATTTAAAAAGTTTTTTACAAATATACGGAGTACTATTTACGAAGGGGAGAATCCCCGTCGCAAAAAAAGTCTTTAGCGACGGGCCCGTCGCAAATAATTGTTGTTGCGATGCCGTTTTAGCAACGGGCCATTTGCGACGGGATCCCATCGCAAATGGCCCGTCGCAAATACTTGTTTTTCTAGTAGTGAAAAAGGAGGTTGTCCGTGGTTGAGATGGCCATCCGGGAAGGTTGTCTTCAAAGGGTCTAGCGCCCGTCCTACTTCGCGCCCGCGGAGGGGTTCCGCCTCCATTTCGCAAATGACAGTGGTCTGCAGAAGACATGGCCGTCCGCGATGGGGATCGCCGTCCATGAAGGAGATGGCCACTAAGGGATGGCCGCGGAGGAGTTGTCCGCATGTGGCTCATGGACTGGTTTCTCCGCTATACGAAAGAGCTCATCCACGGACATTATGCAGTCCGCGGATGGCTACAGAGCGATTTCTCCAGCGTCGCCCCATAGGTTTTGACCCATCTTTTCTCCTGCCATCTTTTTGGTGACCCTCGATGATTATTTATAGAGTCACGGATAGGATGGGCACACGACCTTTTCGGAAGCCCATGATGGAATCCCTATCCACGGACGACTCGGTCAACCAACGATTTTTCAGACCGAGATCCGCAAAATTGCTCCGCGGCCGTGCACCACTCCGCCTTTATTCCTCGAAGGACGTAGTTCGCAACCACATATGGATTCTGCCTCTATTTCACAAACAATGAGGTTTATAGAGGGGGGTAGCTCGTGGCGGTGGATGGGCCTGGCACCCATCCTACTTCGCGCTTGTGGAGGGTCCTCGCCTCTCTTTCACCGATGAAGCTGGCACGTGGAATTGCGGGAGGGCGGTCTACCGAACCGGCCACGTGCTGTTGCTGGGAGACGGTGCATAGAACGGTTCGGTCCTTTTCCATGTCTTGGTCTAATAGGATTTCCCCCTTGTCAAATTTTTAGGACCCTACAAGCCCTAAGGTGGGTGGTATATATATCATCCCTAATGTTATTTGGTTTTGGATATTTCATGTGGGGCCCAACAATTTCATCATGTGCGGTTTATTGAATTTATACGCCATGATTACAATCTTTATAATCAAATGGATATGATCTTTACATATATGTTATTATTTTCTATGTTTTATGACCACAACTCCATCCCAAAATTTCGTAGGTTATTCCATAATTGGTTTTTTGGTTTTTTGACATATTTGAGCCACCGTTCAAGAGTTCCTTTTCTTGACCACTCTAAGGGTAAGCTTTTCTATATTAAATGGATGTTTATATTATGAATTTCACAATAGAAATTACCATGTATTATTACCACTTTTCACACCTTTGCTAAGTTCTCTAATAGATAATTAAATGCGAAATGGAAATTGGCATGTATTTTGAGTATATGGATTGAACGTATTGAATGTGAATGAATAGTAGGTTGCATATTTCTAGAACCCCTTTCCACATTAATGAAAGGTAGCAGAATAGACTATGAATATGGAATATTCATTAAATGGAAAAAGGGTTGTTTTCTATTTGTCCTTGTCAAGCTAATGAAAGGAAAGGCTTAAACCAAATGATTATTAAAAGGATGATTTCAACTTGACCTTATCACATGAATAAAAAGGAAAGGATTTAACTGAATGAATTATTAAATGACTTTATAAATAAAAAAAATGGACTAACTCGAGGTCACCTTGGATTCTGATCATTGAATTCCATGAGCACTCGGGAACCCCTTTTCGATTCATGGATACAACTTGCATAAATTGATTGACACCAAGATCAAGATCTGTGTCTATTGCAGGATTCCTAGTATAACCCCATAGGATACCTTCATATTAAAATATGATTCCTTTAATATTATACTTGGATATTTTGTTGATATGTGGGTTCCTTGTTTAAATCCCATTGGGTCCTGTTTTCCCTTAGCACCATTTTACCTTGGTCGATCACCTTGGACTTAGTAGGGACCTCATTTTGGAATTCCTTGGATTGTGCTCCTTGGATTAAACTCTTAACCCATTCCAGGGTAATGTTATTACTGAGTAGGTGACCTTTGAGTTCTATGTCACCTTTGGTATTATATTTGGACATCATTATTAAATATCATAAATCATGGTTGTCTTGTTACATCATGGAACCTTTACTATGTAAACTATCACAAGGTGATGTTAGTGTTGGCTATGCCTCACAAGACTTAAAAATTTAAAATTTTTAATTAATTAATTAGATGAATTGGTTATATGTTCAGAAACCAGCTAAGGGATGAAGTAGGTACATGTATATTTAGTTAAATTTTACTGGTTTACTTTATATATGCATCCTTCACACTGTTACATTTCCAATACACAAGCATGATTTTATAGACACCGTTTGTGGTGGCCCACTAAGATTTGTCTCACACCCTCTGTGGGTGTTGTTTGGTACCCATGGGTGACTATGTGGTTGAAGGTGTTGACCAAGGGAAACATACAGATTCAAACACATAATTACTTTCTATTTAGTATGGAGCTTGATAGAAGTTGACTGACCTAGAGCTCGAGATTATTATGATATTATTTTGATTCTTTTATAGTAGTTTGAAACATGTTATTCCTACTTTTTTGTATCCATGTTTTCCAATTTTTAAGTGTCATGAAATACCATCTATTTTTGAATTCAATTCTAGTTATTTCAGTTATTATTACTATTCAATCTATTTTCAATTGTTCCTTATGTTTAATTATATAGATTACACTATTTACCTATGTTCACTTCCATCTGTTGCACTACACTTTGGTGATGAGGGAATAATATCCAAATGGAAACACCCTAGTCCTTAACAGCTAGTTAGAAACCAATGGTGGTTGGAGAGATGTGGTTGAGGCCATATGGCCCACCTGGCTCGAGGCACCCATTGATTGGCATCCGGGTTCGGGACGTCACATTATGTATGAGTAATTCATTTAAAATAATTTAATAACACATAAATGGTTTTTCATAGAAGAAATTTGAGAGCACCAATAGGATTAGGATGTGGTGTTTAGCCAAGGGAGGGTATAACATTTGTAGGAGTCAAATGTTTGGATGTCTCACTCATGAAAATAATGTATTTAATATTTTGTATTGTATTATTTTTGAAAATAATTTAGTGACTCCAAAATGGTGCTTTTTATGAAAAATATGAGACCAATGTTAGGTATGGGACGTGGTGTTTACAATAGGTGGGGAACACCATTTTTAATATTTATATTTTTTGATAGCATTCTTGTGAATTTTTTCTTCATTTTTAATTAATTATTTATTCTATTATATATTTAAAAAATATTAAATATCTCTCAAACTATATGTCATTTGAAAACCATGAGGCTACAATTGTGTTGGGAATGTGGGGATTTATCCTAGAGAATGCATGACATATATTCCAGTGGGAATTTGGTGTTATTTAGTTATTTATATTAAATAAGTAATTAAAATAATAATTAATCCTGATCTAATTAAATAAACTTACTTTTGGGTATTCTTATTCCATCACCAAACATGCATGACCACCATTAAAGCTCACTAAGTTTTTCAAAACATCAATTTATCACAATTTTGACTAAAAAAAATTATGTATGTCTTATTAAATGAAAATAAATGACTATATTATAAATTTTCTATTGAATAGTGGGTTGAATCAGATGCTATATATTTGGTTTTTTGAGGTTTGAGTTTTTTATGGTTCTTGTATTCACCCAATTCCTAGTTATTATGTATTGGTCAATCATGAGGAGTTAAAAATACACAGATCTTCCTTGAGTGAGATCACAAGACCTTGGATCTAGGTTCATGAAATCTTTATTCATCAATATGGATCTTGATCTTCCCTAATGTGTTTGGTGAGAATACAGGTGAGGTTGTTTTAATTATTTAATTCTGATTTCCTTTTTTCAATCCTTATATATATATATATATATTTAAACATAAAAAATAAATATTTTTTTTTCTATATTTATCATAATTAAGCTAGGTTAGTGTCGATGGATTCGTATCAATGAGGAGAAACTAAATCCTATAATTGATTTTGAAGGAAGTGATGTATGTTTTCAATCTGATGTTTTTCATTTTAACTGGAGAATTTAAGTTAATTTAGGAAATTATATTCTTTAAAAAATTATTATCAAGGATAATAATGCACAATTTATCAAAGGATAATTATTTTAACATTCGAATGATAATTTTATCAAATTATAAAAGAAAATTACACTAGAATATCAAGTTATTTTTTTTAAAAAAAATATATCAATGGATGAATTATTATAATTAATTAAAGATAAATGGATTGTTGAAGGATAATAATTATGATCTATCAAATGATAATTATAATGAATTATCAAAGAATATTTGCATGATTTTATCAAAGATAATTTTATTCAATTTATTAAAGGATAATTATAGGGTAATTATCATATAGAAAATTATTATTTTTGATCAATCAATAATTTCTAGATTATCAAGGGATAATTTTTTGAATAAAAATTAGAAAAGGATAATCACAAGGATTTATAAATGTAAAATTAGTAAGGTATAATCAAAATATAATTTTAAAATTATAATATATGAGAAATTATAAAAACATAATATAAAGGCTTAATCAAATAGAAATTATCAAAATGTTATTGTAAAGGGTTAATTTATGATAAATTAATAAAACATAATTATAATAAAATAATTTTGAAATTATATAGGAGAGAGAATGTGATAGCATGAGTTATTTTATTTATTTTTGAAATAAAATTGTTAGTTTTCATTCTAGGAAACACTTGACGAATTCTGAACGCTGATGTGGTGATTATTATAAAGATAAGTCCATGAGGAGGTTTATAGAATGAAATGGGGTGGTTTATACTTAATGCTGATGATGTTGAATTTTAGGTAGGAAGTTCCTTACCTACCTAGGCTCATGTTTACACATGTTTCTTTGATAATTATTTGTTGGAATTTATATTGATCATGCATCATAGTGATTGCAAGTGAGTCTGTGTAGCCCAAAAAACAATAGTGACTACTTGAGTGAAATAAATGTATCATTTATAAATATTATGATAATGATCCAATGTTGTTATGTATTCTGTTATATACTCGTTTTGATATACTATTCCAACTTTTGTTCTCACCCAGTAGATGTATTAACAATCCTTTTTAGTTGTTAGTGGTATTTTAGATAGTTAGATTGTCATTCAATATTTATTCAGTAGTGTGGGAGAGTCATAGATTGTGATCATAGTGACGTGGGGCCAGATAATGGGGTGGGGGTATAAGGAATTCAATTCATTATGTCGATGGTGTGCTTGACGACAGATTGATGACATGTACCATTCAACACGAGATAACATAGTTGATGTGAGTACTAGTTATTCTCATCTCGAGGATTAGGGTGAACTGGTCCAATAGAGGGACATATGATGTTTAGTATCATCTCCAAAACCTTGTGAGGATGTTATATAAGGGGAGATTTTTTCATTCAACTCATTCAGTTATCTTCCATCATGGATCCACAGAAGGTTTGGTTGGGGGTTGTTGTAGCTTTGTTAGTGAACTATAAATCTTTTTTGGACTATAATTATATCCACTTCATGTATTTATTATTATTATGGAACAAACATGTTTACATAAATATATTAGGTTACTGAGACATTGGTAGTATCCTCATGAGTCATGTACTCACACCCTACTTGAGAATTTTGATGGGCTTGTTGATTTCATGAAAGGACCGATGAAGGGATATGGACTTATGGTGGATGGCAGAGAAGGTGGAGGATGGAGCTGGGGAGGACTAGGATAGGGACTGGAGGACCTTGTAGTTCTTTTATATATCATTTTTTTCTTTACTTTGGAATGGATTACCACACTAGAAGATTTATTTATTTTTGCATAAAATGAATTTCAAATTATTTTCTACATGATTAATATGATTATTTAATATATTTAAATTATTTATTATTGATTCCATGAAACGATACTGATGTTATAGTCTACCCAATGATAAAAATAGACCCTCGCTACTAGTCAGCATCCTCTTACGTATATGTGGTCTTGTGGAATTTTGATTTTGACCTAGTGGTTGGGGTTGGGATGTTATAAAATGGTATTAGAGGATAAGGAATCACTAGCATGTTTCGTCTATTTACTTGGTTGGGATAGCATAGAAAAGATATAGGAAGGTAAGAATGTGAGAAGGGGAACTATATTAGTTCATGGTTAGTACTGTGTTGTGAACATCTGAGTTTCCACAAATGCATAATTATTTTATTGTTTTTACTATTCATTAAATTCACCATGGGTGATGCAAAACATGTTATATGTAATTTATGAATTTTCACATATGTTTATACATCATGACTAGGAAAATAGGTTCACATTATATATATATATTTGTTTTTGTGTTACATAATAGTTCCTTAATTAAATTCCATGATTTGTGATGTGAATTTGGTATAGTTTTTCATTGTGTTACATATCTATGTTTCCATGATATTTTACATATCTTTACTGGCATTAATTATGTGAAATGAGAATTTTGTTTTGTTAGTATATATATGATGATTGTGAATAACATGAATGTATGGAAACAAGGTTTATTTATAAGAGGAGTATACCTTGGGTTTATAGTAGACACATAGAAAAATGTTTTTTGATCCCATATACTTATTAAGATAATCATTGGGTGATCCCATATACTAAATATTGTTTATCCTAATGAGTTTTCTTTATTTTATTTAGTGCATTACATTAAATTATAGAAGATTGCATCTCAACGTAGTCTAATGGATCTTCTTGGGGAGTAGTTAAAAATAATTTCATAAGGAAGCTTCAGTATTACCGCTAGATATTTTGCAAAATTCTTTTGAGATTCTCCATGTCTTCTTAGTGGTATTAGTAATTGGGCCACTTCAACCAGAATATGTATTCATAGTGTACATCATAGGATTATGAGTTCACAACAATTTTCAAATATTCACTTAATTCCACTACGACATTCTTTATCCTTTACGGGAACTGAGGGTCTTAGGATGTTGAAAAATTGAAGGATCAGTGGGTTACATTAAAGGGAGATCGTGTCAGGTTCAAAACAATTTTGATAGTGCGTATCATATGGTTCCAAATTATTTGAACGAGATAAGTGTTATGCTAACTAATTTGAAGAGGAAATGATTCATAAATCAATTTATTCCACCATAGGGTTTACATATGTTGTTCTCCAAGAAGGTAGATAGTAGTCTTAAGCAATGCATTGATTTTTTTAGAAGGTGAATGAAGTGATGGTCTGGAACCAAATTTAATTTCCCATGATCAATGAACTTTTCCATAAAACATGGATATCTTAGTGGTTCTATAAGATTTAATTTCAATCTATCTATCATAAATTTTAAATTATAGAGGAATAAATTGAAAAGACAAAATTTTATAGTACATATAAACTTCATGAGTATTTCGAGATGTTGTTCGAGCTAGAGGACGCACCAGTGGTGTTCACGGACCACATGAACAATACCATTCACCCATAAAAAGATTGATTTGATATGGTGTTAATCAAAATAAATCCTCATTTACTCACAAAAATTATAGCAACATTTTGGGATCTAGATATTATCTTGAGTACACTTCGATCAAACCGAATTTACACCAAACTATCAAAGTATGCCATCTTGATTCAAGAGGTGATGTTATGATGACATGTAGTGTCTGAGACCAATATATCTATAGATAAAAAAATGTTTTGGTAGTTATGTACATGAAATGTCCCCATGTTTTTTAGATTATGATATTTTTATGTTTCATAGTTTATTATTGAGAGTTTATTTGGTACTTCTTCTAATTATTAGCACCCTTGATGACACTAACAGAGAAGGGAGTGATATTACAGTGGTCAGATTAGTATGAAGAGGCTTTCTTTGAGTTATATATAAGGATTATGACATATACTGTACTAAAACTCACTAAACATGAGGGTTTAGTTACAATGTGTACTATAATTTATCAGGAATTGGTTTTCGATCAGTACTCATGCAAAGAGTGAAGATAGTAGCATATGGATCTCATTATCTACAACACTATGATAAGAACCACCTTAAATCTGTTTTAAAGATATTACCAATGTTTCATGCTCTGTACTGTTAGATACACTATATCATTACTGATAAATGTTTTTTACATGAACTATAAAATCCTTTTCTATATCTTTACATAGTGGGATCTAGATCTGAGGTAGTGGGGCTTGGTTGAGTATCTGAAATTTATTTTTGTGGTTTTATTGTACCTTATAGTTAAATGTTCATTGGCAATAATTTATTTGGTGGGTTGTTTTATCCAGTTTTAATACAAATTTGGATGTGGTAGGAATTCACAATGGACATTGTGATAGGGTTTCCTAGGACACTAATAAATCATGATGCATCCTGGGTGATTTCTGAGTGGCTAATGATGTATGATCACTTCATACCAATCAAAGAGACTCACTCAGTAGATAATCTAAGGAATCTGAATATATGCGATATTATATGCCATCATGGAATCCATTTAATCTTTGTTTCGAATTGAGATGCATGTTTTATATCAAATTTTTTTCATGGATTATAGAAATCACTTTGTAATAAATTGAGATTGAGCATGGCATACCATTCTTAAAACTAAAGATAGTCTGAGTAGAAAATATTCATATTGGATGATATTATTCAAGAGAATGTTCTAGAATTTTAT
The DNA here is from genome assembly GCA_963277665.1 of Viscum album. Classification (NCBI taxonomy): domain Eukaryota; kingdom Viridiplantae; phylum Streptophyta; class Magnoliopsida; order Santalales; family Viscaceae; genus Viscum; species Viscum album. The sequence continues at coordinate 837,780,087 of OY728134.1, read as the reverse complement.
AGAGAATTTGATGATCACCTAGCCTTAATTGAGTTTTAAAAAAATAATAGTTACCATGTATAAATTGAGATGGAGCCTAATGAGGATATTTATGGAATGTTAGTTCGCTCAACGCTATATTGGCATGAGGTGGGTGAGGCAGTGTTCATCGGCCTCATTATAGTTTAGGATACATCCATGAGAGTGTAGCTGATCTAGAAGAGATTAATCACAGCTAATAAAATAAATATATCCTATGTTGACCATAGGGGGAGACCCTTGGAGTATGATGTGGGAGATTGGTTTTTCTTTAGAGTGACTCGTCGGTGGAGGAACATATGTTGGGGGAAATAGGGAAAGCTGGCACCATGTTTTTTTTGGACCCTTTGAAATCATTGAGGGGATACGGATAGTGGAAGGTCATCTATATCTCCCTTATCTCTATAGAGGTATTCTCTACGTGTCTCATATATCACATCTTAAGAAGTATATACTAGACCTTGAGCATGTTATTTATTGTGAGGAAGTTGAGTTAGAGACCGACACATACAATGAGGAGCATCTGTTACATATCATTGATTAAAGTAGGAAGGTATTATGGGATAGGATGATACAAGTAATACAGATTTGGTGGTAGCATGAGTGGATCTACAAAGTGGTATGGGAGCATGAGGCAGAGTTTTGAGCTTAGTGGATGAGTTGTTTGATCAAGGCGGATAGAGATAGTTCTTTTGGACGATAATCCGATTGCGGGGAAAAATTGTTATATCCTAATTTATAAAATAATAATAATAACCCTCTTATTGATAATTTATAAATGACTTGTGAAAAAATGATTTATCAGTGAAATACCATAATAAATTTGTTAAAAGATATTAATAAGAGAATAATCCTAGTTAACATTATAAATTATTCAATGAAATAATTTTGGAGATAGACAATTAGTTAGTGTGAGATTCTGAGTCCCAGAAATCCTTAGTGATGAAAATGTAAAAACACGAAATATATTATATTATGTGTGAGAAATTTATTCCAATTAATCGAATAACTCCAAAATGGTACATCGTATGAGAAACATGAGACCCCCGATATGTTTGGTACATGGTGTTTACCCATGGTGGGGTTTAAAAATTTTAATTGTCAAACATTTTTATGTCTCACTCACAAAAATAATTTTTTTAATAATATTATTTATAATATTATGAAAATAATTTAATAACATCAAAACGATTTATCATATGATAAATATTAGACCACCATTATTTCTAGGATGTGGTTCTTACCAGAGGTGGGGTGTAACATTTTTATGTATTGGAATTCTGGAACTCTCACTTATTAGAAATTTCGTTTATTATTTTTAATTATTTATTTATTAAATTAATTAATTAATAAAAAATTAATAACACCCAAATAGTATGTTGTGTGAGAATTACGAGACCACCATTGGGTACGGAATGTGGGTTTTACCTTAGATGATTTATCAAATTTATGACAGTTGGTGTTTGGTGTTATTTAAAAATTTTATATTAAATAAGTAATTAAATTAACAATTAATCTGATTTTTAATGAAATAAAATTAATCTTGGGTCTTCTTTGTAACATCCTATGTAAATAAAGAATATTACTTTATCATATTTATTAATATTTGTGAATAAAATATTAATATTACATTAAAAGGAATGCTATGCTCGATGGCGTACCCAATACGTAACAACAATTTTCATTGAAATCTTACGTTGCACTCTAATAATAAAATCAAATTATTTTAAATGGTAGTTAACACCTAGTCCTTGTAATGGTGGGAATTAACAGAACTAACTAAAAAATTATTATATATATATTTCAAATATTTTTACCTTTATCCAATAAATGTTAGAGGCATAAAATGCGAATGAATCCAATTTTACGCCTAAATATTCTAATATTATTAAAAAGGTCGATTAGCCACCTTTTGATGGTGAACATTTTTTAAATACACTTTTTGAAAATTTTATATGGTATATTGGACCAAATGAAATCATTCTTTAGAATTTGGACATCAAAATTTACATTGTGTAAATTTATGTTATTTTTTCGATAAAGATCTTTTTTAGTGAAAATGTTGTATTTTAATTCAAAACCTCCTTTTAATCTGATTTATTTATATGGATAGATTATATTTTAATTGGGTTTAAGGTGTAGTCAGAATATATTTTTACCATTTAATCCAATGGTGGTCATTGGAATTAATTTCACTTTGAAATTGGACTTAAACTAGTGTCAATCTTTTGATATATTTTTGTTCTAAAAAATACGCTATTTGTTTTGACAACTGGAATTAATTATTTACATGATTAATGAAACTTATATGTTTTGAAATTTGGAAAATAGAAATAATTCTTGAATTCGAAATATCAAATATATCTTAGGATGATTTTTTGATATTTTTCTGAAAAACATCAATTTTTGAGGAATAGTTAAACCACTAAGTGGTAGTTAAAAACTGATTTTTCGTTTAAATGAAATTTTACCACATCTGTGATTTGAATATAAAAAATCCAACATACATGGTTTTTATTAAGATGGCAAATTAGGTTCAATGGGATGAAAATAATTTTTGGTGAAAAGTAACTTTTACATTTTATTAATCACGATTAAAGGTAATTAGTGTAATTTATGGTAAAGATAATGTTATAATAATATGAAATGACCTTGACACATGTACTACCCTCATTTGATGAATCATGGACGACCAAGAAAATAAATGGGACAACTTGGGGACCCCATAGATCCACTTGGGTAAGAAAATGACATTAATAACTTTTTATTTAAAGTTAAAATAAAAATTTCACAAACATGTATTGTTTTAATAAAACAATTTTTACATGGGGTTATAAAAGTCATATTTTTGACTAAAAATATTAATTTGAAATCTAAAATTATTTCCTATATCATAGTAGTTTTTTTTAATAATTTTTAGTCAATAAATTAATTAATTTATTTATGACACCATATTGATGTAGTGATTGCCTCATTAATGAATTATTTAAATAAAATTAAAATATAATGTATAATCTAAGACATACATTTGTTAAAAACCTATTGTACGGGTTTATTTCGAACCCTTATAACCTTATCCTAGAAATATATAATTTTGGGACCTTTGATATCCGAAAATCATTTGATAATAACGTAACTTTTCAAGACTTTCCAAGAGTGCCCCTCCTCCCTCTTATAAAAGGCCCCCACCTCTACCTACAAACCCACACATCTCAATACCTTGGCTCACCCAAAATCTGATCATATTGTCTCTAAACATTCATTTATTACTCCTAGAAGTCTCACTTTGGGAAGAAGTCTTTCCAAGGATGCCTTTGAACTCAAATAAAAAAGAGTTATCCGATCTGAAGTTAATGTATTCTCTTATGTTCTTTTGTTTTATTTTGCTTCTCCAACACCGTAAACTCTATTTATTCCTTTATTTTGAAAAAACCCGTTATATTAAGTATAATAGGTTTTTATTATGAGGAGTATTCGAGATACACTCGTACACACCTCCATCTAATGGTTAAAGAACATACTGTTTCTGTGGGTGGTGAATTACAGCCTTACGAAACGATGACTGTTCAATCTTCATTTAAAACCTCTCATGGTGGCCATTAAGACATCACTGTATTTATATATGATATATAATTTATGTTTATGTATTCATTAGGCTTCATTATTTTTCATTTATTCCATAACAATATGGTTTACATAATTGGTAAACGCGATAATTTCATTTTAGGAAGTGCTGACTACCGCCCCCTCAAAGTGATTTGAATCATTAATACCATATGTGGGATGTATAAAGGATGGATTTAATGATGTTATATATTATATTATACTTTAATTATAATATACCTATTTATAATTATTTTTTCATTCCATTAAAGTATGAAATAGAAATGAAAGTAGCGTTCATGCGTACATATGGCATACCGTCTCCATGAACGGTACATTTCATTTCCTATCTTCAAATGTTATGTACTATTATAAGTACATATATATAATGGATATATAAGTCATTTTTTACATCTAAATTATGGATATATGTTTGGAATTATAAGACATGTATCTCTTATTTAGTTTTAATTCCATTAATATGACAATGAAATGAAAGTAACGTTCATGTGTACGTACGACCTACCGTCTCCATGAACGGTGCATTTCATTTTTTTCTCCAAATGTTATGGAATAGTATAAAATGAATATATACTTGATATATATGATATTTAAATCATTAATACTATTTTTTAGATGAAGTACCTATAAATACATTGAAAATTATTTTCCCACAAGTTCAATTTTGACTCATGTATCAAACATCGACAAAAACATCTGATATGAACTCACATTATTAACCAATTATTATAAAATTATAATATTTGATATTAACTGAATAATAATATTTAAAGGAGATCCATAAGAAATTATAAATTGACCGAAGTTTATTATTCAAGAATATAACGAAAAGAACAAGATAAGCCAGACTTGAGGTAAGGGATCCAACCTCTCTCTTTCTTTTTAAATACTATATTTTATGTCACTTCTTTTACACCCCTATTTATTATTTTTTGGGATGTTATTATATATTAATATTTATGTAATTTTTATGTTCAAATGATGAGAGACCATAATTTATATCTTCAATCCATTTTTGGATATTTTAAGTGGCGTCGTTAGGCTGCCGAATTTTTGTAAGGGGATATCTTATCTCAACTTTAATTCCACAAGATTTCCATAGTTTTCCACTTATTTATCGAATATTGTGTATCATGATCTTCAATTTGATATATATTATCATGATTATATTTATAATCATGGTATTCTGTGATTTACATTGTGTTTATTATCTTTTGGTCCTACAAATCGATTGATTACAATGAGGTATGGGGATTTTATCTCACTTTTTATTCCCGTGAGATTCATGCAATATTTGTCACTATATCTATTGATTAGTGTATGTATTGACCATGATTATAATATTTTTTTAATATAATCTCATTTATGGGTATTTACATCATAATTTTTTGGTCCTTCTTTTATGGGGTGTACGTTTCGAAAGTTACCCAAATCAGTTTGGGATTCTTTCACCCTACTCTTTTTTAGAAGAATTATTTTTGTTATGTATTTTAATATACATCTTGTTATGTTGGGATATGTCATTATATATACTTGTTTCTATAAATATTATGTCCAAGTGATGAGATACCCTTTTGTCTCTCATAAACTCATTTTCTGAATTTTAAAGTGACGTCATTCAGCTTTTGAATTTCTGTAAGGGAACTTCTTAACACAATTTCAATTATTTGGGTCAATCCTCTTCATCTTGATTATGTTGTACTATTAATATGTGTGGATGAACTCCGATTTTTTTACAATTTATATCCTCTTATGTTGTGTGTATTTATTTTTTCCATACATAATCATGTAATTTATTTATCCTTAATCTAAGGATACCGACTATGTATGGGACTTCGTCTTAATCTCCTTCCATTGAGGCATATTTTTTCTAATACAAGACTTTCTTTTATATGGTTTATAAAACCCTTTGAATTTTACTTTTATTAAAAAGGAATCTTTTCTATACGAAGCATTTTACAAAACGACAAAAAGTATGTTTCGTTTTAACATATGCGGTGACAACGACCTTTCCGCCGCCACAAGTACTATTTGATCATTGGCTTCCTCAACAATACGTAATATTTTTAAAAGTAAATAAATACCATATACTCCTTTATGTATTATGGTATTTAAAATGGTTTTGATAATGGATTTTTTTGTTAATATATTTAAGGGATATATTGTGATTGAAATGTGGAAATGTTTTCTTTCCATTATATTTGTTTTAATTATTATGATTTTGTAATGTTAGTTAGACATTTGATGGGTGGTTACGTGATTAAAAATATGATGTGTGGTGTCGTGAATACCAGGACGGGTGGTTAGATTATAAAATCCAATGCATAGGGTATGGAAGTCGGCTGTATGGCTATTCCATGTAGTGATATGTGTGGAAGTCGACCGTATGATCATTCCATTTAAGTATGGTTATGTCCTAAGTTAACTTTATATGTTATGTGTTCTTTATATGGGTTTACGGTAATCTTTTGTTTAGAAAGGATAAGTAGTGATCTTTTATTCAGTGAATATTATTTACTACTTCATAAAGGTGAAAACTATTACTTTGATAAAGTATTCATTGTTTACTTGTTGTTTTAAAAAACTAACAGTTTTCCTTCTTTGTATATCCTTTACTTGGATTTTTATACTCATCCGTAGTTTTTTAAATGTTCTCCATAGGACTTAATGATTAATGGGGTCATGGATGGGATCAAGGAAATACATGCTATCTAAAACATAGAAATAGACATGTTTCTTTTTAAGTGTTTTTTTATTTTATGGAAACATAGTAGAAGTGTCTACTTTGTAAACTTTTGAGATGTAATAGTTATGTCCTAATTCTATAAAACTCTAAACCTGAAAGGATCCTCTATGTGAATTATTCATTTAATTCATGATTATGTAATTTTTTAACGCTGGGTCTTTACAGTTTGTATCAAAGGACAGTTTAGATAATTTTAGAGGTTAGAGTGTTGTTTAAGCATAAGTGACAAGTTGTGGGTAATATATTAGACGAAGTCATTATTTTTTTGAAAGTTAGAATGAGTTTGAGATAACATGGATAACTATATCTTTTTGTTTATCTTCCTCATAACTATATGATGATTTTACCAATATGATCACACTGACCTTTTGGGGTTTATTAAATGGCTAGAACTAGTAGGAACCAAAGTAATAGTGGATGTGAAGGAAACTGTGACAATTTTCTGAGCGAGAAACTGAATGATATGGGAGCTACAATGAGAGCTCTTGTGTTTATCCTCAACCAACTATCTGGAGTCATGATTGACCACCTAAAACATGGTTATTTTTATAAGGCATCATATATGCGAGAAACAAATCCCTACATAAGTTCAGTTAATAATCATAAAGGTAAGTGTGTTCGAAAACCTATGTGTCAAAGATGTGGAAAGAAACGCCTTGGAAAATGTTTCAAAGGGACAAAAATATTCTATAGATGTGGAAATGAATGACATAAAGCAAGAACCTTCCATGGAAAAAGGAAGCATCCAGTTGAATCAAGGAAAAGGAAAGAATTTCCTTCTGAGGGATCAATTGAATGTTTCAAATGTTATGTTCATGGTCATTATGCAAACACATATCCTACAAAGAAGTTTCAGAAATGGGATCACCAAGATCATACAAATATTCGTTTACCAATACCTAATTCCATTCCGATTGAGGATGAAGAAACTGACAATGACCAATCGATGGTATGGATTATTTATTAACATATGTTTTCCTATTTTGGAATCTTAGGTTATGTTTCATAATTTTTTTGCAGGAAAGATGTATTTCAGAATAAGTTTGAAAGGAATGGTTAATGGATCATGGAGAATGTTGAATGAGTAAGAAGTCAACATATAAGGGATTCAAGAGTTATGGTAGATTTTAGGATGGTGAAATTCTTAAAAGTATTAAGTATCTTTTGATGATGTGGTTACATTAGAATAATTTTTATAGTATGTGTAACCCTGATGTTTGATATATGAAAATTTTATTCAAGGAATAATTATCTGTTCTTTTGTGGACATAGTTATAAATAACCATTTAGGTTTATATGATCCTTACTTTTGTGGTAATTATGGGTTACTATATGTTATGATGGAAAATGAAAGCCATGGGATAAAATTGAGGTTAAATTATGTTATGGTTATTTTTGATGATTTTATCTATTTTTGGGGAATGTTTTGAGAATTAAATAGTTTTGGAAAAAGGACAACACGTAGACCGTGTGACAACATGTCACGTCAGACAAATCTGTGGGAATCAAACCCAAAACCGAAGTGTGACTGGTATTTATCACCTACCACTGGACTATGAGAAGTCACTAGTTAGTGTGACAAATTATTTTTAGTTACATAATTTTATGAATCAAGAATAAGTTGATTTTGGGTTATCTAGGAAAATATTGACCTATCATGGAGGATATATGATTAGTTTAATTACTTTTGAATATGAGACTTTATGAGAAACTAATGTTATTCGAATATAAATATTAATTTTTTTACCATTGAAGACTACGTGATTAAATCCTTCAAATATTTGGGTTTCAATCTTAGTTTGGTTTACTTTGAAAAATTTTATGGTCAATTTTTTTATCGAATGGTCTTCTTTGAACTTTGGGTATTGCTGGAAAAATTTTGGATATTAAGAATAGATTTTATTTTTATAAAGGATTATCCTTTTCTGTATTATCTGATCTTGTTCTAACAATTTTGGTTATGGTTAAGGTCTAACGACCTGTGAAATATATAGTTCTATTTTTTGATTAGGTGATTCTCAAGAAGATGATTATAGAAATCTTAATGTGAACAAGTCATCGAAAATAATAGTCTTTTGGAGGAAAAAATGAGTTTGTGTAAGAAATATAGAAATGGATGAAAGTCTAAATGACAAGAAATTATATTTCCTTGTGATTTAGTTAAGCTCATTAATAAATTACTCAATGAGAATTATCTTAAAACTAAAATGTTGTCTGTTAACTTTTCCTACTGGGGAATCAAATACCATTTAACCCATAACAATGTTGTGATTTTCTGGTGGTTAACTTTCTCGTAAACATGTTTCTATCACTCTCTATCATAAATTACACCTTTGTTTTTTTCATCCATATCCATGTTTCCATAGAATCCTAGTACCTGTTGTCTCGGGTGACCTTGGTAGTTTTCTTTCTTTCTTATAATGTGATAGTTTAATTTACTCCTTTTCTGATGTGGGGCTTTCAATGAAGTTTCCAAGACCAATTTTAAAATTGCAAGGATACAATTCCCAAAAGGGGGGAAGGATGTAACATCCTAGGTAAATAAAGAATATTACTATATAATAATTATTAATATTTGGAAATAAAATATTAATATTACTTTAAAGGGAACACTATGCTCGATGGCGTACCCAATACGCAACAACGAGTTTCTTTGAAATCTTACATTGCACTCTAATAATAAAATAATATTATTTTAAATGGTAGTTAACACCTAGCTGTTGTAATGGTGGGAAAGAAAAGAACTAACTAATAAATTATTACATGTGTTTTTCAAATATTTTTACATTTATCCAATAAATGTTAGAGGCTTAAAATGTGAATGAATCCAATTCTAAGCGTAAATATTCTAATATTCTTTAAAAGGATGATTAACCACCTTTTGATGGAAAACCATTTTTTAATACACTTTTTAACAATTTTATATGTTATATTGGACCAAATAAAATACTTATTTAGAATTTGGATATCAAAATTTAGTTTGTGTAATTTTTTTTATTTTTTCGATAACAATCATTTGTAGTGGAAATGATGTATTTTAATTCAAAACCTCCTTTTAATCCGATTAATTTATATGGATATATTATCTTTTAATTGTTTTTAAAGTTTAGTTAAAATATATTTTTACCATTTAATCCAATAGTGGTCATTGGAATTAATTTCAAATTGAAATTGTACTTAAACTAGTGTCAATATTTTGATATATTTTGTTTCTTAAAAACACGCTATTTGTTTTGACAAAGTGAAATAATTTTTAAATTGATTAATGCAAATCATATATTTTGAATTTTTGAAAATAGAAATCATTTTTAAATTCGGAATATAAAATATAGCTTAGGGTGAATTTTTTGTATTTTTCAGAAAAACTTCAATTTTTGATGAATAGTGAAACCACTAAGTGGTAGTTAAAAAACTGAATATTTATTTAAATGATATTTTACCACTTCTGTGATTTTAATTTCAAAAATCCAACATACATGTTTTTCATTAGGATGTAAAATGTGGTTCAATGGGATGAATATAATTTTTGGTTAATAGTATCTTTTATGTTTTATTAATCGCGATTAAATGTAATTAATGTAATTTAAGGTAAAGATAATGTTATAATAATATAAAATGACTTTGAAAAATGTCCTAAACTAATTGTATGAGTCATGGAAGACCATGAAAATCCATGGGTCAACTTGGGGAGCCCATGGAGCCACTTGGGTAAGAAAATGACAATAATAACTTTTTATTTAAAGTTAAAATAAAAATGTCACAAACATTTATTGTTTTACTAAAACAATTTTTACATGGGGTTATACAATACATAATTTTTACTATATATATTAATTCAAAAGATAAAAATATTTCCTACATAATATTATTTTTATTAATAATTTTTATCAATTAAATAAATTAATTTATTAATGACACCAAGATGATGCACCGATTACCTCATTAATGAACAATTTAAATAAAAGGAAAAGATAATATATAACCTAAGACATAAACTTGTCAAAATCCTATTATATTGGTGGATTTCGAGCCCTTATAACCATATACTCGAAATATATAATTGCGGGACCTTTGATATCTGAAAATCATTTTATAATAAAGTAACAATTCATGACTTTCAAAGAGTGCCCCTCCTCTCTCTTATAAAAGGCCCCCAGATCTACCTCCTTAACCACACCTATCAATCCCTTGGATCCTCTATCCTCTGTTCGTATTGTCTCTCCATATCCATCTATTACTCCTAGAAGCCTCGCTTTGGGCATAAGTCTTTCCAAGGAAGCCTTTGAGCTCAAATCAAAAAGAGTTATCTGATTTGAAGGAAATGTCTTCTCTTATGTTCTTTTGTTTTAATATGCTTCTCCAACACCTTAAATATTTTTATTCATTTATTTAGAAAAAACACCAGTAACTTAAATATTCTAGGATTATGTTATTAGGTGTATTAGAGCTATAATCATACACACCTCTATCTAATGATTAATGAACATACTGTTTCTGTGGGTGGTGAATTACTACCTCACGAAACGATGATTGTTCAATATTTTTTTAACACCTATCATGGTGGCCATTATGATGACACTGTATTTATATATTATATATCTATTATTTTTATGTATTCCTTATGATTCTCTATTTATAATTTATTCCATACCTATATGGTTTACATAATTTGTAAACGGAATAATTTCATTTTAGGAAGTGCGGACTACCGCCCCCTCAAAGTGATTTGAATCGTTAATACCATATGTGGGATGTATAAAGGATGGATTTAATGATGTTATATATTATATTATACTTTAATTATAATATACCTATGTATCATTATTTTTTTCATTCCATTAATGTATGAAATGGAAATTAAAGTAGCGTTCATGCGTACGTACGGCTTACCGTCTCCATGAACGGTACATTTCATTTCTTATCTCCAAATGTTATGTACAATTATAAGTACATATATGTAATGGATATTTATGTCATATATTAAATATAAATAATGTATATAATTCTGGAATTATAATATATATATCTCTCATTTAATTTTAATTCAATTAATATGACAAAGAAATGAAAGTACCGTTCATGCGTATGTATGGCCAACCACCTCCATGAACGATGCATTTCATTTTTTATCTCCAAATGTTATGGAATAGTATAAAATTAATATATACTAGATATATATTATATTTAAATCATTAATACTATTTTGGAGATGATGTACCTATAACTACATGGATATTTTTTCCAACAAGTTCAATTTTGACTCATGTACTGAAGATCGACAAAAACGTCTGATATGAACTCACATTATTAACCAATTATTATAAAATTATAATATGTGATATTAAATGAATAATAATATTTAATGGAGGTCCTTAAGAAATTATAAATTGATCAATGTTTATTATTTAGGAATATAAAGAAACGAATAGGACAAGTCGGACTTGAGGTAAGGGATCCAACCTCTCTATTTCTTTTTAAGTACTCTCTTTTAAGTAACTTCTTTTAAGCTCCAATTTATTATTTTGGGTTATGTTATTCTATATTACCCTTACAATAATTTTTATTTTCATATGATTATCACCCCTAGTTTATATCTTCAATCCATTTTTGGAAGTTTTAAGTGGCGTCGTTAGGCTGCCGAATTTTAGTAAGGGGATATCTTATCTCACTTTTAATTCCATAATATTTCCAGTTTTTCCACTTATTTATTTCATGTGGTGTATTGTGTTCTTAAATTTGATATATATTATCATGATTCTATTTATATTCATGGTATTCTGCGATTCATATTGTGTTTATTATCTTTTGGTCATACGACTCGACTGATTACAATTAGGTATGGGGTTTTTATCTCACTTCTTATTCCCATGAAATTCATCCTATATTTGTCACTATATCCATTTAGTGGTGTATGTACTGACCATGATTCTAATATTTGTGTAATATAATATCATTTAGGGGTATTTACATCAGTATTGTCTGGTCCTTCTTTCATGGGGTGTACATTTCAAAAGTTACCCAAATTAGTAAGGTATTATTTCACCCTCCTCTTTCTTATAAGACTTCTTTTTGTTATGTCTTTTAATTTATATCTGGTTATGTTGGGATATGTTCTAATATATCCTTATTTCTATAAATATTATGTCCAAGTGATGAGATAGCCTTTTCTTTCTCGTCAACTAATTTTCTGAATTTTAAAGTGACGTGTTGGGCTGTCGAATTTCTGTAAGGGAACTTCATAACCCAATTTAAACTCTTTGGGTCAAACCTCTACTTCTTGATTATGTAGTACTATGAATATTTGTGGATGATCTCCGATTGTTTTACACTTAATATCCTCTTATGTTAGGTGTATTTATTTTCTCCACTCATAATCATGTAATTGATCTATGCTTAATATAAGGATATCGACATTGTATGGTAATTCATCTCACTCTCCTTTCATTGAGGAATATTTTGTTCTAATACAATACATTCTTTTATACGGAGTATAAAAATCTTTATCTTTTAATTTTATTCATAAGGAATCATTTCTATACGAAGCATTTTACTAAACGTCAAAAATTATGTCTCTTTTTAACGTATGTGGTGACAACGACCTTTCCGCCGCTGCGAGTATTATTTGATCTTTGGCTTCCTCAACAATCTGTAATATTTTTAAAAGTAAATAAATACCATATACTATATTTTTTATTATTCTATTGAATATGGTTTTGATAATGGATTTGTTATGTTAATATATTTAAGTGATATATTTTGATTGAAATGTGGAACTGTTTTAATTCGATTATATTTGTTTTATGTATTATGATTTTGTAATGGTACATGGACATTTGATGTGTGGTTACGTTATAAACCATATGATGGGAGGTTCCGTGAATACTAGGGTGGGTGGTTACGTTATAAACTATAATGAATTGGGTATGGAAGTCAACCATATGGCTATTTCATGTAGTGATATTTGTGGAAGTAGACTGTATTGTCATTCCATTTAATATGTTTATGTCCTATGTTACCTTTTTTATATTATGTGTTATTTATATGCGTTTATGGTAATCTTTTGTTTACAAAGGATAATTAGTAATATTTTATTCAATGAAGAGTATTTACTACATCATAAAGGTTAAAAGTATTACTTTGAAAAAGTATTCATGGTTTACATATTGTTTTGAAAAACTAACAGTTTTCCATCTATGTGTATCCTTTACTGGGCTTTTTTTTCTCATCCCCAGTTTACAAAATGTTCTCCACAGTACTTAAAGATGAATAGGGTCAAGGATGGTATCAAGGAAAGACATGCAATCTAAACCATGGAACTAGACATGGTTCTATTTAAGACTTTTTATTTTATGGAAACTTAGTATTAGTGTCTACATTGTAAACATTTGAGATATAATAGTTATGTCCTAATTCTCTAAAACTCTAAACCTGAAAAGATCCTCTATGTCAATTATTCATTTAATTCATGATTATGTAATGTTTTAGGGCTAGGTCCTTACATTCTTCTTCCCTCACCACATTCTCAAGACCACCATTAATGCTCCCTATAGATTACAAAACATTGATTATTCACTGATTTTACCATCAATAAATTACTAATGTCTTATTAAATGGAAATAATTCACTTCATAATTTTTTTTGGCTGAATAGCAGGTTGACTCAGATATTATATATTGGGGTTTTTAGAGTTGCAATATTAGGGTTCTTATAATTGACCAATGTATTGGTCATCACTGATGGTCCATCTCATGGATTTAATTCCCCTCATATCTTCCTTGAATGATATTACAAGTCCTCAGTTCCAAGCGCACAACCTCATTATTTAGTTTCATGGAACTCGATCTTCCCCTTTGTGTATAGTGATCATCTAGGAGATGTTATTTTAATTATTTAATTTGGCTTTATTTTTATTTTTATTTTTATATATATATATTAAACCTTCTAAAATCAATTCCTTTTGTGATATTGATCATAATTTGGCATTGTTAGTTTTATTGGATTCATATCGATAAGAATAACCTAAATTCTATAATTTATTTTGAAGGTTTTTGAAGTAATTTTTAATCCTATATTTATAATTTTAAATGAATAATTTAAGATGAATTATAAATGGATTATCTTTTAAATTTTTTTAGGGAAAATACTTCCCAATTTCTCAGCATATAATTATTATAATTATCGAAAGATAATATTATCCAATTATGTATGATAATTATACTAGAATATCAAATGATAATTTTAAATAGAAATTATCAAAGGATTAATTATTTTAGATTCCAAATAATAAAGGGGTTATCAAAGGATACTAATGAATAATTATCAAGCAATAACGACAATGAATTTTCGAAGACTATTTGCATGTGTTTATCAAAGATAATACTATTCAATTTATTAAAGAATGGTAACAAGGTAATTATTACTGGGAAAAATTATTGGTTTTTTTTCAAATGATAATTTCTCAATTATTAGATGATAAATTATGAAATTTAAATTATCATAGAATAATCACATGGATATATAAATGGAAAATTTATGAGGAATTATAAAATGATTTGTTATGATAAATTATAAAAATGTAATTATAAAAGGGATTTTATGATAAATTATGAAAATATAATTAAAAAAGTGTAATATATGAGAAATTGTCAAAAGATAAGTATAATATGATAATTTAGAAATTATCCAAGAGGTAGAAATTACTATCACATGTAATATTTTTTGGTATTAAGATACTTTATTTTTCCCAGGAAACCCTTGACAAACATCGAACATTTATTTGTTGATAATTATAATGATATGGCCACGAATAGGTGTAGTGGACCACATGGGGTGGTTTACCCTTACCGCTGATGATGATAACTTTTAGGTAAGAAGTTTCTTACCTTCATAAGACTATGATTATATTTGTTTCATTAATGAACAAATTTGTTGTGATTTAAATTGAATGTGCTTGATTTCATTCAAATATGAGTGTCTGTAGCCCATAAAATCTATTGTGAATCCATTAGTGATTTTTAAGAATATTGCATACATATTTGATTATGATCACATGTTGTCATGTATGATATTATATATACATATTGATATAATATACTTACTTCTGTGATTGCCTTGTATATGTATTTCCATGCCTTGTCGGTTTTTAGTGGTATTTGAGATAGGTGGGCAGTCATGACACATTTTTTTCATTGTGGGGGAGAATTTTGGATTGAAACCATAGCGACGAGGGACCTGAGAACTAAGTAAATGTATGAGGATAATGTAGCATTGTGTTGAGGGTGTGCTTAAGGATTCCATGATTCCATGTTCCATTCACAACAATATAGCCTAGTCAATGTGAGTACTAGTTATTTTCATCTAGAGGATCCATGTGACATGGTCTTCTTGAGGGATAAATGATGTTGGTAATCACCTCCACGACACCATGAGGACACCGTACAAGGGCGGGTTTGTTTCTCACAACTAGTTCAGTTGTCTTCCAGTATGGAACTGAAGTGGGTATGATCGAGGGTTGTGGAAGCTTGGTTAGCTCACTAACACTATGTTTTGGATTGTATGTTTATGCACTTAATACATTTATTATTATTATAGAATGTACTTGTATAATTGAGAATATCAGGTTAAATACACATTGGAGGTGTCCTACTGAATCATATTGTCACAGCCTACTCGAGAACATCGATGCGCTCGTAGATTTTCTAAAAGACCGAGTTAATGGGTAGGGACCTGTGGGGGATGGATGAGATAGTGGAGTATAGAGCTATGGTGGACCAAGAAATACAGTGGAGGACCCTATTGTTATTTTATTTATCATATATTTTGGTTAATCTAGAATGTTTTTACACATTAGAAGCTGCATTTAATTTCATGATATGTTTGTCATTTATTTTCCACATAGTTAATATTTTTTAATTATTATATTTTAATTAGGTATTGTTGATTCTATTATGTTATCCCTAGGGTATATTCTGCCCAATGATGGTCTTATACTACACCTTTTGACACAACCTCTTGCATATTGGGAGGCACACATAAGGTCATGAGGAATTACAGTTTGGAGCTGGTTGTTTGGATTGGGATTTTTTAGATATACTAGAACTAAATAACATATCTTTATATCATAAATGATAAGATAAAGTTAAAAATCACCATCTAAACATCATACTGACAATGTATTATAAAATAAGATGATGTAATTAATAAAATAAAAAGCTAAGTAATGATTCTTAAGTAGAGTGAATACATTTTCATAAGTATCATTATCATAGGATCTGTAGTTAATGATATCATAATAAATATATTTTATACTATAAAGATAGAGAATAAGATTTATGAATACTTTTTTATAATTAACCTAATCACCTAGAATATTGGAAACCTATTTAATAATGTTTTTGGATAGTGTTGTAATTTTCTTCAACAGTATGTGAATTACTGTTGGTACTATTATAAGTAATCAAGAAGTCGAGTTGTGGATGTATGGAAGACAAAAACATTTATTTAGTAACACAAAATGAAACTTATAAATTCATGAGTGATATATGTTGAATTATGGAATTTTATTTAATGTATTATTTTAGAATTACATATAATTTTATTTTTTTTATCACATTTATGTAAATTCAGTGAAGTCCCAAACAGAAGGGAAAAAAGAGAGGTGAAACTGAAAATATTAACAATTATAAAGAACATTCCATGAAAATGTAATAATATTTCTGTGGGATAATATCTATAATGTTAAAAATCCCCAATAAGGTTGCATGACATTGTAAGAGTAACTTTCACTGAGCATAAAAATATGAGGAAATTTCCTAGACTCATTATAAAATTAAATTGATGGAAAATGTAATGTCATCATAATCAGGAACAAAAATAAATGAGTACGACTTGAAATTATTATGGCACATCATCTAATTCATAAGACTCATGATTATTGGGATGGGAAATGTTTTAAAAAGGAATTGTAGTTTCTGCGTGGGTATAATATCCATATAAAATCATATCATATTTGTAATTATATAAAACATTAATATTTAATAAATTATTGAATCGAGAATAAAGGTACTATGGATAGAGAAAAAGATTTAAACATGAATCTTTTAAGAGTTAATCAGGAAAAGTTCATGTTTAATCTATTAGTGAGAAAGTAAATTGAAAACAAAGGAATTTGTATGGGTAAAAATTGCACATTCAAAACAGTCCACATGAAATACATAAGGGTAATTACATTGGAGTGCAAGGGGTTTATGTTCATATCACGAGGAAGACATAATGAGCATTCACTTATATATTTTATAAAGAATTATCCACTTTTTTAAAATTAAAAAAATGTTTTATTAATAAAAAATATGATAAATATATTATTCTAATATGATTGGATAAAGTCATACTATAATTAAAGGGGGACTATTCCATCATTATTTTGGGGATTTAAATATAGTGTTTATATATATTTAATGGATCTATTATTGGAAAATCATTACAAAATAATGATGATTTTCACACTATGAATGTAATATAAGAAAATGTAATTGAATATTTAGTATTCAAAAAATACATGAGAAATAATGTCTTTATCTTGTTCAATAAATCACATTTGTAATACTGAGAATACATCTAGGTTGAGTGGAATGGTATTTTTTAAAGGATTAATGTGGTTTTAATGTGTAATGAATATTGATGTTGGTTTCAAGGAGTTTCCGTAAATAAATATTTGAAATATATTATGTCATATTTCAATAGATGGTAGAATATCCTCAAGATCATGAAGGGTGGCATTGAAATAATATATTTCCATTTCCTTTCGATGCTCATGTATTTTGTTAAATTCCAAGAAATATATTGAATATATATTCCCATCATACTCATGATGATAAGAACGTATTCATTATGGGAAATGTGGAAAATCAATATTATTTTTAGATAATGAAACATATTAAGTAATACTTATTGAATATATATCTCCATAAATATTTGGAAATATTATGATTCAATCATGGGGAGTGATTAAAATACCTGAGTGTCTAATGAAAATGTGAAAGAATTTTTTAATCTGTTGTGAAATAAAGTTAAGTAAAAATATTTATATGATTATGTAAGAATAATAAATAATATAACATTATTTTAATGAAAAATAAAAATATAATTGCTACTATATGGAAAAATGAGTGTCTTATATGTTTATACAGGAAGAGAGATTAAAGATAAATATTTTCACTACCTGGATAACCAATAATTGAAGAAGAATTAGTTTCCATAATATATCAAGAAAATATAAAAAATCCATACTAACAGAAGTATACATACAATCTATAAAGAATTATCTTATAGGGATCAAAAACATAAAAAATATTTTACATTTACAAAAAAATATTCTTTTTATTTTCTTAAATTTTATGCCGAAGTATTAATTCTTTCCTATAGTAGTGAGGAAAGAGAGAGGAAGACATGAGAAATCCAAGAAAATCCAAGAGTTATAAATGAATATTATAGGTGGAGTAACCCCAATTCTGAGAGTTCATTCACTTAAACCCATAACTAAATAGTGATTTTTTATATTACGGTGCATCAAATTTTTTTTATTAAATGATCATTGGATTAGCCTATTGCGGGTGAACAAAGTAAAAATAATTGTGTATAATGTTCTTATTTTTTAATATTACAGCTCATTTAACTTCAATAATGTGGGTTAAATTCATCATTGATAATATATTGTAAATATAAGGACAAATTTGATAACAACTAAAACATTATAATTATGTGGAAAACATAACTGTTTCAAAAATATACTTTTCACTAAATATTGTTTTTATATGTTTTTGTGAGAAAATAAATTAATTATTTTTTTATTAATTTTAGGAAAATTAATTGATATAATGAAATTTATTTTTGAAACAACCACATCAAAATTATTATGGATTTTTTGTTTTTGAAATTTTCAAAAAAGATTAATTTTCCAATAAATAGTGAAAAACACGATCACTATTTAAAATTAGAATTCCATTTAAAAATTTAAAAAGTAATATTGAAATTAATTTTTTTAAAAGTAAATGTATTTCATTTATAATATTATTAATCCAATTTAGGTCATTTGAGTCAATTATTGTTTTTTAAATGTGATATAATAAAATTTTATACTTAAGAAATCATTTTCTTTGGAAAAAGATTTTCTGTCATGTTTGAGGGTATAATTTAAAATAAACATGTAAAATTTATAAAACATTATTTTGATAAAATTTATTATTTATGAAGAATAATATTAATTAAAATTATATATTTATAAAATATTTATTTTTTGTCATAATGAATAGTAAAATCGTAAAAAATATGTTAACCCGGATATGGTAAAAACTAGTTTACCAATGGTTAAAATAAATACATTATGGTTAAAATAATGTAAAAAATGTCTAAAATCTATTGAATAGATATATAATTGACACTATATCATATAATATTCCATAATGGTCCACTATGGATCCATTTTCTTTGAATAAGACATTAATATATTTTATTCTTTTCTCAAATCCCATGTTTGTTTTTCCACCCCCCACATATAAAAAGAATTCCATATCCTCTCATCTGAACACATAAGGAGATTTTAGGATAATCCAAGTTCTACCCAAATCCATTCCTTAAATATGTCTCCAAAACATGGAGTCTCTAATTTGACCACAAAATAATCCTTTGAAGGCTTTATGTGTAAACCTAAAGGGGCTTCCAGAATAAGACATATAGTTCTTAACCCTAAGATATCATTTTATTTTTTCTTCAACCTCTTAAAAAAGTTATTGAAGAATGAATAAACAATATCACTAATATATACCATACAATTATATGTTATTATGTTAATATAATTACCTATATAGCTATCTTATTCCAAGAAATGGGAAATGCACTTATTGATCATGTATATGATGTATTAGTACCACACGAACTGATGTAATTATATTTCCATAACTTCCTATCAGATATATTTATAATCATTGAATTAATGTTTATAAATGACTATTTTGGCATAATTATACATCCATATTTATAATATCACATTGAAATTATTTCATTACAACATCATAGAAAATGAGTGTGTTTCTTGTGTGCACGTGTGGACTACCACCTCCTTGAAGTGATGTGATTAATTTTAATTTTATTTTGAAATATATGGTAATGCGGATAGATTTAATAAATATATATCATACAATAATTGTTATCAAAATTCGAATTACTACATACCTTTATTTTTTCCTTTTATTGGAAAATAAAAACATCGTTCATGTATATATACAACCTACCACCTCCATGAGTGGTGTAACTCATTTTTCTATCTCAAAATGTAATGGATAAATATAAATATGTATATAATATATATAAATATATTATATTTATATCATTATTAAAATTATGAAGGTAATGAATCAATGATAAAACTATAAGTAAAAGAACTACTAAACCAAAACTTATATGAAAATTTTTGCATTTATTACTCAGAATAGTTATTTTAACAATGGGATGATAATAAAAAGATGACAAAATAAAATAATAAAATAATATATGGCTTAAAAACCTACAGTTTGACATTTATATTAGAAATTATTATGTGTTATATTAAATTATGTAGTACTATACACATATAACACATAAACAAAGTGATAGAAAAATATTTCATTAACAAATAAAATTTTATTAATTTGTAACTGAACCCATTAAAATTTATTAAAAATTAACCGGAAAGACAATATAAATTAATAAAAGTATAATGCATAAATATAGTTCAATGAAGCCTTCTAGAATCACCACCCCTCTAACCAAACTATAAAAACAAAACAAAATATTAGTAAACCAATCTATATTTTAGAAAAATAAAATATACAACATTGGGATGAATTTTTAGTTAATTCTGAATAAATGAACTAATTAGTATTTATATGAGTTAACATGGTCATTATAATAGTAATTTGATAATTAGAATAGTAACATGAACATAGAGAATAGTATCCTGGTCATTGGGAATAGTAATATAAATTTTGGAATAGTAATTTTCCCTTAAAATAATAAAATATATTCTAAATATTTTTTATTAGGATTTATTTATGTAAATAAAAAAATTATAATTCCAAAAAATAACATTCAATATTACAAACACTGAGAAAATTTAAGCATATTTTTTGTAAATGGTATTTTATGGTATTTCGTAAAAATAATAATTTTTATATTAAAAATTAAAACAAAAAAGATAGATAATTTTTTTGATAACAAGAATTTAATTATTGAAATATAAATTTTGAAAATTTCCATGTCTTATTTTTTGGTAATTTTCTTACTACTTCAGGTTGTATGTGAATAACAAAAATACAATTTTAACGTAACTGGTTCATTTTAAATAACATAATTCATGAAAAATAAACTATATAATATTTTTATCCATTAAGAAATGATAAAAATGATAAATGATTCATTAGGCTACAATATACACGTTTTTCAAACAAAAATGTTACATTCAAACAACTAACGTCAAAAATATTCCTTTAAAAATACATTTTTTCATTTTTTCAATGTATGTTTCAATAAACTAGTAAAATCAAATTATATATAGTATTAATGGTTTAAAACCATTCTATTATATATATATACTATTAATTATGTCTAAAATTTAACTATTATTATTTTTAACTTGGATATAATATTTTATTCAATAATTTAATTTAAAAATATTTCTCTCTACAAGTATATATAACCACTCACCCTCCCCTTCTAAAATAATAAAACATTCACTTTTAAAAGCCAATAACCATCCCCAAACCTTTATCATAATAATATTATAATCCATTGGTACATTCTGGAGTAACCGACTCGAAACATCAATGGAGTTCGGTCCTATTCAAGATAAGAAACATCAAGAATAAGTTATGTTTTAATCAACTCATGTTTGGGTTTTCCTCTTCAAATCCAATTTTTCTATATCCCATAAAAACTCAAATATTACTATATTAATTAGATATTATTTTGAAATTATTTTAATTATTTTATTCTACATAAATAATCCTATAGGTAATTAAATTTCATAATTTCTATACCTTTTCCTTGGATAATATCTCATTAATAGTTGGTTAACTTCCAACAATGATGTTTTGAATTAATTTTTGAAAACCTACCTAATGGATGGTTTTAGTAAGTTATTTATTATATATAAGTGAATAAATATATGTAATTTAAAATTTTATGTTGAATTCTTTTAATTTATAAATTTCCTTGATTAAAAAAAGAAAAATTGAATTCAAATTAGAAATTTTTTATGAAAACATGATATGAAAATATTTTCCCATTATCCAAGGACGTTTAGATATACAATAAAATTATAATAATTCATTAATAGTGATAAATGAAAATAATTATATTCTATTTAAATTTTTAAATAAAACTTTTATTATTATTCATGTGGAGAAAACACTAAAAAATTAAGTGGGATTTAATGTAAGGGAATTCTCAAAACTAAACTCTTTCATTTAGGTTATCTCCAATTTTACTTCTATTTTGGTATTAATGTTACTTTAATATCCATATTATTTCCTTTAAATATTTTTAAATTTAATTTATGGTATATATGTGTTTCATTAATTGTAAAATTATTTCTAGTAAATTTACAATTATTTTTTTAAAGGAATTAAATTTATAAAACATCTCATGAATCCTTTCAATTTATTCTTAATTTAAAGATAAAATGATTACTTATGATAAATAATTATTTCATTTATTAATTTTGTAATCTAAATTTCATATCATGATGTATAATATGTGAAATATTTTATAAAAAACCTTCATTTCCCTGGGTTATCTTATGACTATGATTGTTATCCTTCTATATGGTATGCATGGATATGATTATTTTATGGTTAGTTCGGTGGGTTAAGAATTATATATTACAAAAATTCATTAAGAAATAATATATATTTGTTGAGATATATTTTTTATTTATTAAAAAAATTCTAGATTTATTTAGAATGAGGAAGTTATGATTTTTTAACATATGTTATCTATGATCATTATTCTAGATTTTTTCATGACTATGTGTTATATTTGACCATTATGTTATAATTTTTAATTATTATGCATATACCACATTCCATGACATTATTAAATGTTTCCCATGTGATATTGTTTATGATACAATGCTTATTATATGATGAAGAAAATTATTCTCACTCATATAATATTTATTCAGGTAAATTATTCCTCTACTTACTAGTATTTTATCTCCCACATTTTTGGACGTATATCCTAATGTGACTACATGTACTATGGATATCATAAGAGGGATAATGAAGAACAATTTAAATAATTTTATTTTTTATTATATACAGTTGACGTATGAGCCTACTTACCCCTAAAACTAAATCATTGTATCCAGAATTTTGTTACTATTATGTGTTTATCTAAAAAGTGGTGTAATAGTCATGTAAGAAAGTGTTGGGTAACTATAGTTTTTATAACTTTTTTTATTATAAATAGTTATTATAAACCCTTAGGATAAGTTAAAGTATAGGTAATCATCCAAGAAGAACTATTTTAGAAGAAGGGGAAATAATGGGATCCCATAATATATGACATTCAAAATTATCTTCATATATAAATAAATAGTATATTCATAATTAGTGGACATATATTTTGTTAAGACCTATTATATTTTAAAAAATAGAGGGAACTTTGAGAAACAAGGCCAACAACCCATGTAATGGATAATGCTACATGTCTAAATGACATTCCAAATGTGATGGGAGATGGAGGTAAAACATTCATGGGGGAAATCACCAATAAATCATAGGATATGTACAATAATTTAAATGATTTGTACCTTTTAACTTCACCCAAGTAGGAGAAACTAGATATTGAGTCCTTTAGGGGGAAATAAATACGGAAATTTAGTTGATCTTCTGACAAATGTTTCACTTAATAGTGGGTTAACATAATGGAGAATATATTTCCTATCATCTATTAGTTTGAGAAGGAGAAGGTTACATTAGTTTTATATCATTTTGATAGAGAGGCCAATCAATGAGTGAAAATGATAACGAACACCTATATTAAGGATGAAATAGAAAACACAAAGTATGATAAATTCAAGGAAATATTAATTAATAATTATTTCCATCAAACACTTTAAATAAATATTGAGAGACTATTAATATAGATAAAGAAAAAGGATAGTGAATCATTCGTTTATTTTGAGGGAAAAAACATAGGTCATTCATGATACTCCTTTTGTTTTTTATAAAAATTATAGAAAATTAAATATATTATTTAGTGGTTTAAAAACACACCAATAAAAGGCTCTAGTTGTCAAATAATTTTGGAGTTATAAATAAGTAGTCTAATGTTATCTAAAATAAAATATGGTGTTTGCTGATGGGACACATGTTTAAGAATATAAGAAGAGAATAATAGAGTTTTAATTTGGTTGGTCATTTGAAAAATGATTAAATAGGATCCAATCACCCACATATAAAAAATGTGGGACGAAATTAAAGATTAATATATATATCCACCATGATCGTGAATTCAAAAGAGACAAAAAGAATACATAAAACATGATAAATGAAAGGAAGGAAAATTCTTAATAAACCACTAATGTTTTAATTGATCAAATTTTTGGATCAAGGGAACTATGTAGGCTACTATACTGACCCCTGATTTATTGAGGGTATTCAATGTGAGTAAACAGCAGAGCCAAAGAAGTAAGGAACATATTATTACATCACTATTATTGATGTGGAGTAGGAAAATTAATTCATACAATGTACATTTATTATTCACATAGTAATGAAAAAGTAATTATTATTTTTGGTCCTACTCATTCCTTTATATCCTCTTTGTTTTTTTGAGTCGTTAAAGAGAATCCAGGATACCTCAAAGAAGAGGTGTCCATAAAAACACCTAGTGGTGAAATCATTACATCCCAAGTGTTAGGATATTATCATCTTAGCGTATATGGTATGGTTCTCCCATTAAGTACTGTGATCCTTCCCTTGGGGTAATTTGACAAAATAATTATCATTGATTGGATCTAATTATATATATTGTGCATAAACATTCTTGAACAGTATATCAATTTCTATATTCTGAACTATTCTATGATCCCCTAAAAATACAATAATGATCATGAATCTCCCTTAAATAATCCCTAAATGGTGTTTGTGATGAAAACATAGAGAGAATCATACCTTACCCAAATGTTTTAATTGAAGAAAATTATAAACCTTATGGGAATGACCTTTTTAATGGAATAGACAACTATATTTCATTGATAGTTCGAAAAAAATCAACAAGATCTTGTGGTATTGTTGTTAACATAGATTATACTATATCCACCCTTATCTCCAAATTCTCTTATAATATCAACCACATTGAGTAGAAGTTAAAGAAAAATTTACAAGAGCAATTTCCAAAACGGATCATATGCCCTATTTTATTGACCTAGGATGAACCACAATTCATTGTGAAGAAAAAAGATGGATCAATGCAGATATGTATAGACTATCGAGAGCTCAACATGGTCACTATAAGGTAAAGTATCCCCTGCTAAGTATTAATGACTTTATGGATCAACTACGAAGAGAAAATTACTTTTATAAGGTGGATATTTGTTCTAGATATCATCCACCTAAGGTGAAGGAGGAAGAAATTTAAAATACATACGTTCATACAAGGTACATACACTCTATGTTCATAGTTATTACCTTGAGTCATAATAATTCCCTTTAAATATTCATGGTTGATAGGAATAGAGTCTCTTGGGGATACCACAAAAAATTTATACACTCTTTAGTAATGATATTCTCATCCACTCTAGGCTAATGTTAGAATAAGAAGAGAATCTATAGATTTTACAAGAAACATTTACAAAGGAGAAAATGAACACTATGTTTAATAAGTGTGACTTTTGGAGTCAGAAAGTCACATTGTAGGGGAATATGATCACATGTTACTAATGTTTTGTAGTCCGTACAATGAAAAAATCCACTGTGTAATGGATTAGACCCACTAGTGTAATGAAAATCCAAAGTTTTGTTGGATCAGTACTACTAACATTTTTTTAGAAATCTATTATGAATTTCTAGCCCTCTAATTAAGTTAAAAAGGGAAGGGGTAAAGTATTTATGGATAAACTAATGTAAGGAAATAAGGAAGGAACTCAAGAAGTGGCTAATAACTCTTCCTATACTAACACTACCATCCAGTGGAAAAGGGTTTTTATATACATTAATGATTCAATGAATGTATGGGGATGTGTAATAATGTAGAATGAGAATGGGATAACCTGTACCTCTTAAGAACTAATTATCCATGATATTTACTACCCAAAACATTGTATAGAGTTAAAATATTTGATCTATGCCCTAATGATTTGGTGGATTGGCCTCTATAGAGTTAATGTGACATATATACATATAAGAAGATTATAAATTATATATTCAAACATAAAGAGTTCAAAATGCATCAACAAATATGGTTATAGTTGATAAAGGACTAGTATTTCACTATTACCTTTCATCTAAGAAATATGAACCACATACCAGATTCTCTTAGTAGAAAATAACCAGCTACTCCTTCTATGATGTGGATTGATAATGAATAGATCTTTATAAATATCCAAATTAAAGATCTAGGAATCATAATGGTAGGGAAGACATCCTACCTTTCTATAATGATTTACCAAAATCTATCCAAGATATGAAAAAGGAGGAATATATGAATGATTTGGATATTTTAAATAAAGTTAAAGTATTAAAATAATTGATGCTTCATTAGATCCAAATTAATAAAAATGGTTCCATTAAATTTCAAACTAGGAATTTTGTGTCCTTGTCAACCATGATAAAGAATGAGATATTTCTTAATAAACATAAATCACCATTCTAATTCTATCCTTAAATTACAAGGACTTAATATTTTCTCTGAGAACACAGCTAAGGGAGAACATTATGAACGATATTTTTTAGTATATCACATGCTTCTTGGTATGTCTAAAAGTTATAGAAGAACAAAATCCATGGGAATGATGTAACCATTTCTCATACCCACATGAAAATGGGAGAACATAAACATTTACTTAATGACTACAATCTCAAATATATCTAAAAGAAATAATGTAACCTAGATTTTGGTAGATCAACTCACCTGGACTGCCTAATTCATAACCATTTAGGAATATTAATCACTTGAACAAATTGATAAGATATGTTAGGTTATAAGTTTTATATTCAAATATTCCCATACTTAAACTTGAAAATCACAACAAAATCTTAAAAAATATGAATTACTAAATTTATATTTTTCATGTCTTTAGTATTTTTTTTGTTGAAAAAAATTTATTCCACCAAATGTAGAGATCTTCATAAAATGATAACATAAACATTCCATATGAGTCTGATCCATCAGAATGACTACAGTATGTTCCCTAGAACTGATTAAAACGCAATCTATTGGATTGAAAGAAATTATATTCTATAGGATTGACCAATGTATAGTCCATTAGAATGTAATAAGTTAGTTAGTTAGTATGAAATAATCTTGTTTATTGGAGTGAAAAAATATTTTCTATTAATATGACTGCATCTGTTCTATCAAAGGGAAAAAATATAGTCTATCAGTATGAATGAATATACTCTATCAGAGTGAAAAAAATATAAACTATTAGTATGATTCCATGTGATATATTAGAGTGAATAAATGTAGTCTATCTGTTTGAGGGAGTGTATTGTATCAGGTTGATGGAGTTAGTCTATTGGTGAGTTTATTTTTAGTCCATCAGACTGAAATGTTTTATTCCACCATAATTTTAATGTTGATAATCAAATTACTATTACAATACTATGTTTACCTAGTACTACACATTATATGTGATTTATAAAAGAGCTAGTAAATACCCCCTTTATGATTTCTAGTAAAATCCCTGATAAAGGGGGGTCTTTCTTAATGCTAAAAAAGAAATGATATAGGGGGTATTTATCAGTGATAAATAAATTTAATAAAGGGATCCCATTATTCTTAAAAATAAAAAATAATTAATAATCGGGATCCCATTGTTAGTGCTAATTAAAAGGGGATGATAAAGGGGGGGCTTTATCTGTGCTTTTTTACAAGCACTATTAAATGATCCCTTTTTCTGTGTTTTTTTACACTAGTAAAGGGTATATTACCTAAAATAAAACATATTTCATTTAAAATATCATATTAATATATAAATATATGTATATATATATATATATATATATAATATTTTAAAATATGATTTATAAAAGGGAAAATATGATTTACACATAATATATAAAATATTTATAGAAAATGGAATATTAAATTATTATATACATTACTAATTAATAATTTTCTAATTATTATCGAGTAATATTAATTTAATAACAATTGGATGACATATAAATTAAATTAAGTAATGAAAAATGTGTGTTATGTTAAAAATAATACTTAAATTTCAAATGACCATAACATTTGATTCAGATGTCTATTTTGACTCTACCGCATATCAAATGGATTCTTGTATAGAGATCTATGTTGTGTTGAAAAAGGGGACCTTATAGCTATTTTTAACGTAAAAGGACCAGAAGACCTCTAAAATTGGATTTATTTAGGATAGCATAACATTTTCATGTTCAATGGTATTTCATATTTATTTAATATAATATTCTTGTCCCTTTTAAGTGGGGATTGAATTTATTCCCAGGACATACATTATTATTGATATTATTGTTTTGATATTTATTATTTTTCATAAACCAGTTTTTTTTAATTAAATATATGCATATTTTATTATATTTATTTAAAATTAATCAATATTTCAAATATATAATTATATAAAAATGTATTTTTAGATAAGTAAACCATATGGAAATAAATATTTATTATTAATTTCATTTGAAATAAATAATATTCCATTTTATTTACTTTATGAAAATGAATTAATATTTACAAATGTACATATACAAGAAAATATTTATATATAAACATGTGTGTGGTAGTAAACAAATATATATTTATGTGCATACAATAATATATATATTTAAATATTTTTTTTGTGTATTTGAATTATATAAATTTGTATATAAGTGTGTAAATATGTGTGTATGGGTTTTTCTGCATCAATATTGAGTGTATACATTATATGTAAAAGTATTTTTATATAAATATTCCTTTATCATTAAATTTAATATAAAAATGAATTTACAATAAAAATATATGAATATATATATATATAATGTTTATATATACAAGTTTCTGTATTGATAAACACATATATATATAAATATTTATATTCTAATATATGTAAATGAATTTTATTATATAATATATTTAAATAAATTTACATATATTTATATATATTTCATACACACACAAACACTCAAACAAACATGTATTTTAATATTTTTTTAAAAATAATCATAAATATATAAATAATAAAAATCTATTTAAATATGTATAATTAAATATGAATGTGTTGATATAAAATAAAATGATGTAGGGTAGTGGTAAAGATTTTATCTTGGAAAAAGGATGTTATGTGATAAATTCTAGACATGTGTGTGTGGGTGAGCAGTTTTCTAGAAATAAATAAGGGAGGTAAAGAGTGATAATGATGGGGCTATGTGATAAGTGGTCAATTGGAGAACCTAGAAAGGGTTTTTTGAGTGTTGTGAAAGAAAAAAAATTTATTTATTTATTTCTATTTTTATCAAATCTAAAAAAATAACTGATAAATGAATCCTTTATCAGTGCTAAATAAAATCACTGATAAAATAACCCTTTATCAATATTTTTCTAGAACTGATAATGATCATATTTTATCCTTACTTTCATATTATCCACCTTTTATGCACATATATATATCATTTTACTTTAACTATAAAAAGATTTTTTTTTGTGTAATGAGAATAATTTCTATCATATAGAATACATATTTAGAGCATTGTAGTGGTAATATTGATACAACATTGGATGGAGATGTATTTATTGAGATGTAAAGATCTATATAATATAATGCCATTGAAACCACATAGAGAATCATTAAAATATGACCATTGGAGAAGTACCTATAAATTGAGGTGAATTAGAGGAGTTAGGAGATGATTAATTTTCAAACTCAGCTATTATGAATATAAATATCACATAACCTGCCATTACAAATTTATTATTAATATTTTAGATAATTTTTTATTTTAAGAATTTCATGATAGGATCGTAAAATCCATAGACCTTTTTTATTCTCTAATTTAAATCTGATCTCAATATTAATTTTATGGATTTTAGGGATAAGAAGTTCAAGGAATCTGATTAGGCTAATCGAGGGATTATGGGGATAGGAAGAAAGATCTTGTTATGAACTTTGTGATTGTGGGATTTCTACTAATGAAAGATTGACTTGATAGTTTGTTTCAAACAGTTGATACCTTAAGACATGGATATTGAATTCCTTTATACTAACGGTTTATGTATACTCATTCCTTTTATAAGTTTTCAAATAGTTTTACTAATGATATATATATATATTTATTTTACATTTTTTATAAGTTATATTTATTCACTCTGCAATATATAAAGAAAGTGTATTTTAGTAAACATTTTTAATTTGATTTATCAAACACACTCTGAGATCGTTACTCATTAATATAATCATTGGATGCAATAATATTACAATTACTATTAGAATAACGCGTTTGTTTTAATTAGTTAAAATTTTCTAAACAAAAATTCACCCACCCTCACATATCCATTAAAACTTTTTGCATATAATAATTTGAAGAAAACCATGTTCTACTATATGGAATGCTGGTTTTTAAATTTCTTTTAAGAAGGAATTTAATTATTTAAAAATTTTATTATAAATTATTGTTTATAAATTATTATTACCATAATATGTGTATTATAGATAAATTTGTTTCTCTATGATGAATGTTTTAAATGTTTTTACACATGAAATTCTAAATCTATGTTATCCACCAACATTTTATGGTGCTAACTATGAGTTCTAGGGAGAAATAGTGAATTATTTTGTTATTAAAACAAATGTTGATAATTTTTATATATTAACTATTAATAACAATGTAGCTGAGAGGGATGTTACTTTATTTACAATTCAATAGAAGAAAAATTTTCAATAGAATTATAGTGTAAGAAATACTTTTTATATTGTATAAAAAACATATAATGTCAAATATCATATTTTTAAGTAGGTAATAAAATTTTTAGACGTTTTAAATAAAAAATTTTGTAACTTCTATAGTGATTGAGACTAAAAGATAACAGATTCATGCTCAATATCAATAATTTCATATCCAACCAGATGAATCTGTTGCCAATATCTGTTAGAGAATCATGAAAATTGAAAACACTTGAAAATTACATGGAGTTGAGGATCATACATATGATATTTTAGTTAAAAATATTATAGAAATATATCGCAAAGAATGGGAGTCTAAGAGGGGCACATTAGATCAAAAAAAATTAATGACACATCTAACTATGGGTGATTCTATTCGTACTCTAATGAAATATGAGGGTAAATTAAAAGAGATGCCATGAATTTGATAAAAAATGGATATGTTTATTTTTCTATTGAATCTAATGATTATTAAAAATATTATTCAATGGATAAAGATTAAAAGTCTTCTTAAAATAATAAATTTATATTTGAAAAAGAATGTAGTTAATTAGAATAATCAAGGAATGAATTAACTAATCTTGATAATAGGTTGAATAATATTGTTTGTAATCAAGTAATTATCCTATAATTATAATAATATTCAAATATATATAAGTGGTAATAATTAATCATTAAAATATATCTATTATGAATGCATTAAAGATAGACATATACGAACAGGATACCAAAACAATAAATGAAAAGAAAAGAGTGACATGAATTTAAAAAGGAATTCTATGGAATAATATAATTACAGAAGTAATAAAAGAACGAAATGTTTAAATATATGAACTAAAAGTGGTGTTTATAGTTTATTTGATAATTACTCTAGTAGTTAATCTAATAATAAAGAATATACCAATTTCTATTTTGAGATTTGGAAGATCAAGAATTTTATTATGAAAAAGGTAACAACCGAATCTCAAACAAATATTACATTGAATTAAAACTATCTATGTAGTGAAGATAAAAAAATTATAAATATTTTTATAATTAATTATCTTCATAAAAATAAAATAACACATTAACATTTCTTGAATAGAGGTCTAGATTTTCATAACAATTATAAAGTCATTATTTTAAAATGATAAAATAATTTATATCTTTAAAGAAAAACATTTGAAACAGAACTCAATTATTTATAATATAACAACTGAGATATCAAATCATCATAGTAATTAAATAATTTTTTTTGTGAAAAATAATATTTCAAAATATTTTGATATTATTAATTCTGAAATTTCTAGTTTATCCGTTGATATAGATAACATAATTCGTTTAAAACCTCTAGTGATGATAAAAACATAGTAGTTATCATAAATTATGTGATATATAATTTGAAAAATATATTATAAATTTTTACCTCTAGTAAGGTAATCACTGATAATATGTATAAACAAAGTAGACCTCATAGTGATATATTCTGAAGGTCATTTACAAACAAGAAACCAATTTTTCAAAAAATAACCAATTTACTTAGAAATGTGGTAAATTTTTCTCAAGATATAAAAGTGGTGGACAATGGAAAATTAAATTTCCATTAAAAATGATAAATCCTTAGTTTATCATAAGTATTTATTTTCAAAATAATTAACAACTTCTCAACATTTAAAATTTATGAATATGAGGATTCAAAAATTTTCCCTTTCAAAAAATACCATACCCATAAAATATTTGGTTCTGAAATGATAAATTTTTTTATTGACAATAAAAAATTTTCATAGAAGAACATGTTATATAAAAAGTGTCTGATCTTGACATATAAATGGAAAAATTATTTTTTTCTCATGAATTTTATAAAATTTAACAGTTTAATGTTTACCTTTGGTGAAAATCTTCAAGGAGAAATCATAATAATTGAAAATATACATTTTATTGAAAAATATCTAACTTCAAATGTTTTATTTTTATTAGAACTTAATCACAACCATATTAACATAAATATATTATTTCATGAGGTATATCATGTGAACTTTATTAATAATAAATGTAAAATTCACTATTAAAATGATAAATTTATTATTTCTTCCAATCGTTATGAGACTATTTATAGACTAAACATAGATGACCTCATGATACAATACTTTTATTTTTATAGTTAAATGTAAGGCCAATCTTGGATATTAGATTAAATTTCAGTGCATTGTAATGTTATAAATTTTACAAAACTATCTATGAAAGGACTAATTAAGCACTACCTGAACATAGGTTTGACTGTTCAAAAGATGTTGATCCTTGTCAATTTGGAAAGCAACATAAGTCATGTTGAAAATATACTAGTGATGTCTCAATATATAAATATTTAGATTTATTTTAAATTTATATATTTTATTCTAAAAACAATTGATGTATT
The DNA here is from genome assembly GCA_963277665.1 of Viscum album. NCBI lineage: Eukaryota > Viridiplantae > Streptophyta > Magnoliopsida > Santalales > Viscaceae > Viscum > Viscum album. Next base: position 837,746,145 of record OY728134.1, on the reverse strand, counting down.
TGTATAATATACTTTGCACATGTTTTATTTGGTGATTTAACTAGATATTGTTGGGTATATATATGAGAAAATATGTCTGGAGGTTTTTTCTATTTTAATTTTTTTCAAAAGATAAAAACCACAGAAATATCTCCTTGATAATTATTTATAGTGAACAAGAATGAGAGTTTGTAAATTCGATATTTAGAATCTTTAATCAGTAAACCCGGTATAGTACATAAAATTTTAGCACATAGAACTCCATAGAAAAATTGTGTAGTTAAACAGAGAAATTAAATTCTTAGAGGTATTAATATAACCATATTTAGTGAATACTCATTTTCTAATTATTTTTTGTTTAAAGTAGATAGTAATACCAGTTATATTATAAATATAGTTTTAAATATAACTCTTATTAACAAAACTCTTTATTTGTTTTGGACTATATGATTACAAATACATTCTTACTAAATACTTTTTGGATGAAAAATATTAATTTTGAATACTAAAGATAACTTATATAATGTTTCTACAATATAATATTAAGGGGTATTTTTAGATCATACAATATCTATTTAGGATTATAACATCTTTAAAAGAAACACAAGAACTAATAAGTAAATAATGCATGATAAATTTGATGAAACAAATCCATTTATTTAGAACAACCTCAACCCACATCTTTGCATTTTATTTAAAAAACTAATTTTCAACAAATTTGGAAATGTTATTATAATTTGAGAAAACCTAACGAATATATTTTTAATGTTCCACCTCATGATGAATATCATGTTTTTTAAAGGAATATAATTTTTTAAACCCAAATAATTAGTTGATCCTTAGGAATCAATATAGTGGTTACATGGTTGGATATGTAGATCAACCTATTAAAAATAGAGGTTTACTAAGAAAAGAAGTTAGAAATTATGATTTTTTATAAAATTTTAACCTAAAAAATTTGATTAAGAATCAAATGAGGATGATTGAATAAAATCAATGCAATATTAACTCAATTAATTTGAGGTGACTCATGTTTGGACTTTGGTTGAATGATGTAAGGATACTTCATCAATCAGGGTGAAATATGTTTTTTCAAATAAATTTGATGGTAACAGAATTATAGTTAGAAATAAATCATGAATTGTTGCTAATGGATATAATCAAAAAGTGGGAATTTATTTTTTATAAACACATGATCTTGTAAAAATACTGGAATTTATCTATATTCTTCTATAATATAAAGCATTTATTAATTTTAAACAATTTCAAATGGCTATTAAGTGTTCATTTCAAAAAACATATGAAGAGGAGGCTGTTTTTAAAGAATAAACCCATGGTTTTGAAAATAAAAAATTTCCAAAATATGTTTTCAAATAAACTAAGAAACATTAGAAACATGAGAAATACCATAGAGCTTAGTATAATATATTAGTTGGTCTTTTTTTCAAAACAAATTGGTTATGGTAGATGTGGATCCAAAACTTTTTTAAATAGACATTTCTAAAAATTCTAAATTTTTTCAATATATCTCATTGAAATTTTAATTATTTAAAATAAAAAATATTTAATTGATTTTGTTTTAGTAATTTTGAAATATGAGTTTGAAATAATCAATATGGAAGAATAAACATATTTTCAGGTATTTCAACTTTCAAAAAACTATGTGGAACATTTATAAATCAACTTGAGTATATTAAATATATTTTGAAGAAATATGGAAATGAAAATACTGAAATTATATGTACTTAGAAAAACATAAAATAAATTAGATATTTATGAATAAGGGAAACTTGTTGATCAAAAGATCTTTAGAGGAATGATTTGTAATATTAATATACTTAATAGCTAGTCATACAGATTTAATTTTCTATATAATATTATTTTAATGAAATCTATCTAATCAAAATAATTCTTATTATTCATCTATAAAATTAATTTTTCATTATCTAATGAGAACTATTGATTTATTATTAATTTAATATTATGGAAATTTATTTTAACTTTTCTTTTGAATGACTACTTTGGTGGGTTTAAAATGGATAATAAATGTACTTCTAGAATATTTCATTTCATAAGAAATTATTTAGTGTGTTGGTCTTGTAAGAAAAAAAAATCAATATATGTTTCCACGATAGATGGAATATATTTGGAATTTGGAATATTTTTTACTCATGAGTGGTCGATGCAACACTCACTCCATAAAAATTTTCTGAGTTTTAGAAAAAATTATTTTTTTTGGTAACAATAGTGCCCTTATTTTATGTAAAATACCATTACATCACACAAGTGAAAAGAACATAGATTTATTAAATAAATTTATTTGGTAGAAAAAATAGATAAGTGACATTGTTTATCAAATTCATTAGAACATAAGAACAAATTGCTCCTATTTTTAATAAAACCCTTTCTTTCAGTAGATTTTAATACATTAAACTAGAGATTGGAATGACCAATACTAGGTGATCAATATTGTCTACTTTATATTAGAAATATTATTATAATAATTAACTATTTTTCAAAGTGGGGGTACATATGTCTTTTTTTTTCTAAAATTTTAGTTCTTTCTACAAAATTAAAATTTTTTAAAAAAATTGTGTTTTCCATAAAAAATTATTTTTTTCAAAAAATCATATTCATTTATAAAATTAATTTTCAAAAAACGATTGATTCACTAGAAACATTTGTTTTCCAAAATAATGAAATAAATTCTTTCAAAATATTAGTATTACTAAATTCCTTTGGTTTTTATAAAATATTGGTTTTTGATAAATTTTTTTGTTTTCTAAATACAAATAAAAATAGTTTACCAACTAAATTTTAAATAGAAAGTAATATCTTTTAGTCATAAAATGTATTATTAAATCAATAATATATACTCTATTATGTTTTAGTTGTTTCATTAGTTTTTAAAAATTTATGTTTTTATAAATAGTTTGTCCATTTTTTTAGAAAATAAATTGTAGTGGAAAATGTTTATTTTAAAAAAATTATGAGTTCGAAAAAATTTTAAAAAAAATTCTCGATGGTTTTCGATTATTAGACGAGTTAAATGAATGAATCTATGCTGTCAAATCGTTATATGATGATCTATTTCCTAGGACATTAAATATGCAAGTGGGATAGCACGTCCCACATTGGTTTCTAACACAGAAGATGACTTTGGGATCTCAGATTATTCTCCTATTATATTTTTTACCATTCATTTGATCTGATTTTTCATCATTTGATCAGACATTCTGAGTTGGTTCATGTTATTACAATATATCTACTCTTGATGATATATAAAACATAGAATATATAAAATAATTGATTATTAATAATAAATCGTATTATAATACAGATTCCATTTTGAAAAAAAATTATATTTTAGGGTTGAGATATAGTTTTTATTGAGAGGTATGATTTAGATCCTCATTACCCAACTATTATAAAATCATTTTGTTATTCTGATGAGATTTGTATGGGATAAAAATTGATAATTTTAATTTATAATCTTTTTGATGAAATTATAATGGTTATATAGATTATGAGACATTTGGAGGACACATAGAGTGATATCAGTTTTCATGATGAAACAATACAAGTGTTCATGAGGAATTCAAGGGAGATTGCTAACTCCTTCAAGAAGTTAGCTTTCGATGTCGATGAGAAGTTTTGATTAATTGAGTATTTCCAATATTTATTAGAATCTCATGATGAAAGCATTTCAAAACTAACGTAGAATAACTTATTTCTCTAACAAAAATTTAAGAAGTTGGAATATGAGTATATCGAGAATGCATATATCAATAATGAAGTTAAAAGACATGATAAAGAATTATTATTATTTGTTGTTCTTAAAGGAAGGCTTGTGAATTCGGATCTAATGAAACTAAATGTTGAGATGAACTAGGAGTGGTTAAAACATATGAAATGAATTTTGAAGATAAAATTAATTAAAGAATTATTTTTTCAAAAATATTGATGTATACACATAACTTTTGAATAAATGGATGTTCTAATTTTATTTCACTTATAAATTGTATGGATTGTTTTAATTTTTTTTGGATGAATGTGCATTCTATAATTTATTCTTTACAAATATTTATCAATATAAATTATTTTTTAGTATTATTATCACTAACACTTCTGGTACATTATACATCTTACATTATTTTTCAACAAACATAATGGGTTGAAGTATTTGAGGAAGTAATTGTGGGAGAATTTTGTGGAGAATTTTTTATATTAGTGGGAAAAAAATTTATGAAATTATTTCAAAGAGAATGAAAGTTATTAAAAGAGATTTTATTGAGAATTTATCTTATCTTAATCTTTTACAAAAATATTTTTTAACAAAAATAGAATAAATATTAAAGGGGGATATTAGAGAGAAGTTAAAAAGTGTTCCTAAATAAAAAAAGGGGTTAATTTTTTTCAAAGTTGTTATTTTTATCTTTTATGTATTGTGTTGTGTGATTTTCATATAGAGGAGATTTTTTAGTTGAATTTTTAGTTTAAAATATTTATATATTTATTTATGAAAATAAAAACACGCTCTTAAAATATATGTTTTACCAACCTTATATTTCCCAATTCTTTTGTACATTTTTCTTGAAAAAAATTTATTCTACCAAATATAGACATCCTTCTAAAATAATAATATAGACATTCCATATTAGTTTGATTCCTCAGACTGAATAATGTGCGTTCCATTATACTAGCTAAAATTAAATCCATTTGATTGATGAATGGATAGTCCATCACATTGACCAATGTGTAGTCCATCAGATTAACCTAAATTCTGTAAATTGGTATGAAGAAATCAACTCAATCGTTCTGACTAAATCAATTATATCTAATTGATAAAATCTATACTATTATTAGGAATAGATATAATCTGAAAAAATAAATAAAATCATATCTATATAGATGAATTATTATAGACTATCATAGTGACAAAATCAATCTTTTTATTATGACTAAATATAGTTTGTTAATGTGAAAATATAAATTATATAAGTATTACTGTGTTTTTTTTCTAATAGCATGACCGAGTTTAGAAAATCAATGTGACTATATTTAGTCCATCATAGTATCCTATATTATTCCATTAGGGTATTAAAGTGTATAATCAGAGTTATGATTATTTCTATTAAATGGGATACATTTTAATAGCATAGTAATGGTGATACTGAAATGAAATCGAATAGAGTGGTATTGGTCGAGATGTTCAGATATATCTTATCTAAGTCTATTGAATCCAACATTGAAAATCATGAAAATATGGCTATTGGAGGACTGATAATAAATAAATGCGAATTAGACGATCAATGAGCTGATTTTTTTTAAACTAAAAAATATGAATATATCATTACTGGAACCTATATTTATGTTTTTTATTGTAATATTTAGGACAGTTTTCTAGATCGAGGATTCTGTATGAGGATCGTAAATTAATTAGAACTTTTTTCTCCTTTGTTTTATATATACAATCTAGGTATTATATTAATGGATTTTAGGGATTTTAATATATCTGGATCCAATCATGATTATCAGGGGATTCTACGGTTAAGAGGATAGTGCTTATTAAAAGAGTTTGATTGAGGGATTACTTATGAATAAATACAGGCCAAAAATTATTATCTATATTGTGGATACTTAATTCAAGGTTATTGATTTCCTTTATATTAATGGTTAAAATGTTATCATTCCTTTTATAAAGTTTCTTCTAGTTTTAATTTATATATTTTCAAATATATATTTTATGCGTGTCCACATGTATTATTTTTCTACTATGAAATTTTTTTAAAGTACATTTTAAATAATTTCTTTAAAATGATTTACCAGACACACTCAATGTCGGATACATCTTAATTTTATCATAATATGCAATCGTAGACTGATAAAAATAATAAAAAGGTTTGTAATTTAGTAACTTATATAGTTTTAAACTAAAATTCACCCTCTTATATCAATTATAACACATACGATCCAACAATATATAAAAAAATGATGTAGTGAGGATTCCTGAGATTCCACATTTGACTATCTCTAGTCATAATCAAATGCTGTCTTATATATTTTAGAGAATTCATCAACATTCTCTATATATTGAACTGAATATTTTTACAGTATATCACCTCCAACTGATATCCAATATTAATATACTATTCAGATGCTCAAGTACTTTCCCAAACCTTGCTTGGTGGAATCTAATGGATGACGGAGTCAACATATCTAATTATTTTAGTTCTCTTACAAAAACATAGTTTTTTATCAAGTATTCAAATGGATTCATACGAAACATTATATAGGAAGCAATGTTTAACTCTAACATGTTGGGATGAAGTTTGTGGATGAAAGCTACATGGGCCTGCTCTTGTGAAATAGATTTCAGATAAGGTTTAGTGCATTGAACATCATATAAAATCTGTTTAGAGTTAGAAAAAAATATGTACTAACTACTCTAGAAGTGAATTTTAGTTTGGAATTGGCAACAAATTTTTCATTAAAATATCACCATGAAAGAGAGTTATTTTGTTTGAATATAAATGGATGATTAACCCAAGGTATATTAGCCCATTTTAGATCCATAATCGCAAAATAGTAGTGTCATATAACCTTCTATTTCCACTAAAAATGGTTCATGATTCTGATATGATTCATATATCTCTCATATGTAATTACATACTAGATATGTTATATTTAATAAATATAGAGGTCTTACAACTAGAAAATGACATATCAAATGAGGATTAGCCGATAAAGCTCATTGACACTAAAAAGAAATTTTTATGCAACTAGATAACTCACCTTATACAGGTTTTATGGTGGGACCATAAAAATGAAACTACGATGTTTGTAACACCCCGAGATTTTATGAAAAATATTCTTTTAATTTCATTAATTTCTTGTGTTGTATGCTACACCATGATTACCTTGCTCTATACGCAACACCGTATTAGATTTCAGTATACGCAACACTATTCTTGGATCGTGTTACACACAATTTGATAATAGTTATTCTACGCAACATTGAGTATATATATATATTCAATGTATAAATGAAATATGGTTGGATTATGATATACAAAACAACGAAGTATTCTTGCACAACACGTAACCCTGACTTGTCTTTCATTACACGCAATTGCGACCTTCCTCGATAGCGTGTGTTGTACGCAATAACGGGTTTTACTAAATAATGATATATTATTATAATATTATTTTGAAATAGAAATTATGAATAGTATTAACTATATTTTGAATCTTATAACATTATTATTCGTCTTACACATTTTCTAAAACATAGTATAATAACAAAATAAATTTTTCGGGTAAAATAAGTATTTTTCAAGAAATGCAGTTTTGCCGCCTTTTGATGGAACACCCACTTTAAATCTAGTTTTTGACATGTTTATAATTTCAATATGAAAAAATAAAATTCTTTTTTGAAATCATGAAATAAAAATTTACTTTGGAAATATTTTTCATATTATTCTGGTAACTTTCATATTTTGATGAATAGTAAAAACACGCTATATTTTAATTAAAAACAACTTTTTTCATCACAATAATTTATATGGATAAATTATAATATTTAATGGTTTTAAAATATAAATATAATATATTTTTACCATTTATTATAATGTATGTCATTAGCATTGATTCTACCTTGAATTCACAGGATAAATAAATTCAATCTTTTGCAATGTTTTAAAGAAAAACCCATTTTCATTTGACAACGGGATTAATTTTAATTTAATTTCTGAAACTTTTGTGTATTGAATTTGGAAAAATGGATTCAATATTTGGAATCAGTGGATCCAAATTATGTTAATAAGCTACTTTTTTATTTTTGGGAATTATGAATTGTAACTACGGTAAATTTTATTTACCATAGTTAAAGGTAAATCAGGTAATTAAGGGTAAATATAATATTATAAAATTACCCTAACACATGTAAAAATCCTATTGGATGACTAAAAGTCGACCCATATCATCTAAGGGTTGGATTAGATTCATTTAATGGACTTTTTTACATAAAAATAATTTAATTATTATTAAAACCAATGAATGTGACAACATGTCACTTTCTTAAATCTTATAAGTATAATAATTTGAATTTAGTGATACACTTCATGAAACGTAGAACATGAATAGTCTCCAGAAAACTAATATAATTATCTACATCATATAAATTTATTTATAATTTTTAGGGATTAAATAATAATCATTTATTATGACACAAAGATGATGATGCAATTGTCTTATTAATGAAATATTGACATAATTGATGTTATAAATATCCAAATAAATGTAATTTAATACTTTTTATGAATTCCACTAATTTTATAGGTTACGATGACATGTTAGTATTTATTTAATTTACTTTTCTTGAACTAATCATTCTGTTATGATTTTCACAAAAATCAATTACTAAATAGTGTCAAAATTGACATAAAATAGTTTTTAAAACAAATATTATATTATTAATTGATATTTTATTCCTAAATATCTAAGGTTCTGCCAAATGACTTAGATAAGGTTATATATATTAATAATAAGCAACTTTGGGTTCGTTTGGCTTGATATAGTAAGTTTATTAACCTTATAGTGTAAGAAAACAAGAAGACACGATAAAAGTAAAATTATCTATCTTAAAGCTAAATATAAATGATAAGGTTAAAATAGGAACATAAACTTGTCTAAATTCTATTGGATTAAAGTATTTCTACCCATACCCACCTTAGCTTTTAAATAAATCAATTTGGAGCAATTTAAAACCAAATTTGGCTTTATAATAAAATAATATTTTTAGTTATTCCAATGGTGCCCCTTTCCTCCCTTATAAAAGGGCACCCATCCCTCTCTTCCTCACACCACATTGAGCCTTCAAGCTCGAACAACCCCTGCAAAATTATCTTCTCCACTTCACTAGAAACATCCTCAAGGTTCTGGTCTTCCTCAAAGTCAAATTTTAGTACCCTAAGAGGAGGACTCAAAGAGGCGCTTCAAAGAAGAGGTAATGTCCGTTACCGATTCATTCAACTTTATTTCTTCTTCCACTTATTCTTATTAGGTTGTTTCATTATGAAGTAATAACATCAGTATCACTCATATACTGATATGTTATTATAAGTATGAAACAACCCTATTTCACCATCTATCCATCCTACGGAAAAAGAAATCACCGCGTGTGCGTACGTATGGAATACCGTCTCCACGCCGTGGTGTAATCTATTTTCCACCACCACCTTACTTGGATGGGTATAATGGTGTAAATAATAACTATATATGATTATTTTAAAGTGATATTGATTCTTAAATAGTATACATACACTAAAATACAATTCAACGATCATGAGAATGATATCATCACTCGTGCGTACGTACGGACTACCGTCTCCATGATGCGATGAGATTCATTCTCCACGTTAACCATTCATGAATGATTATAAAGTATATATAATAAGTAGTCATGAAATATATGACATAATAATACTACTGGATTTATGTATATATATATTTATTTCATCTACTTAATTCCACTCAATTCAATAAGGAAACGAAAACAGCGTTCATGCGTACGTACGACCTACCATCTAAATGAATGGTGTATTTCTTTCCATTTATTGATCCATTATATTTATGTATATTCTGAAAATATATTATATATGAATCATGTTTTATAATCTGGAATTAAGTAATCATGATCTATGTAATCATATGAATAATTACAAGTTAAAACATGAATGACAAATGAGACGATTTTACCCAAAACGCTACTTTAACATGAATTTACAAAAGAACGGGTAATATAAAGTAATAAGTGAACCATATATGATATAATAAAAATGAATATGATTCTGTAATAATTCAATGACATTATTTAAATCATTATACAGGAGGTTTAGACACTTACGAAGCAAATCGAACCTAAGGTAAGGGAAATATCACAATCTCATGTTTATCCGAGATTGTTTATACTTTGGCATTTACTGGGGTGTATTTTATCATCCACATACATGTTTCCTCAATATGTAATATTATCTCCATCCACCCACAATTTTTTAAATCCAATTTTACCCTTAGGTGAGTTTTTAGTAAAGGATATGAAAGGAATCTTTTGTCGTTTTTCATACGAGGTACTTTTTTCCTTTTCTGACAAAAGTACGAAGAATGTTTTTTTAACTTATACGGCATGAATGGATTATTAAAACATTATTTCCAAGAATCTTCCTTTACAAGTTTTCATGTTTATTTTTAATCAACTTATTTTAGTTTAAAATTGTATGACATGTTAAGAAAGGAAAAGTGTTTTTGAAGTAGAAAGGATATTTTTCTCAAGAATGGAGTTCATGTGTTTTATCAAAATTATTTTTTATCTAAGATAATAAAGGGTTCTGTTTCTATCCCTATTATTACACTGATTTCATTATGTTATGATGGAATGTTTTTTTATGAATTCCTTTATCTTATATGATTTGTTTTATGATGTCATAATGTTTAAGATTCCCATTTTTATTACATGGGTTATGTTATGATGTATGGTTTATGATTTTGTAGCACACATAAGAATGGTATCATTATGAGATGGGTGGGACCTATATCTCCCTCCAATTCATTGGGTAAAGATTATATATCTCATGATATAGACATGGATGGAACGGTAGTTTATACCGGTTCAGTGAAACAAGACTGAAACGAGGAGTGAATTCGGTTTAGAAATGGACTTTGTCCACTAAGATAGTCTTGGAAATGAGTCTTGACTAATAAGAAATGATTCTCTATGATTATGTGTGTATGCCACAAAGTTTCATGTTTTACGTTATGATTATTGTGATTTCATTTCACTACTATGATTTATCCCATGTTATGAAATTATGCTCTCTTTTGCAGGTTTAGATTTCCAAAATGTTATGTTCTTATGAATATGATGTGATTGATATTTATTTTTTTCCCTTACTGAGCAATTGAGCTCACCCTTTTTTGTTTTCTTTTCCCCAGTATATAAAGAAAGGTTTTAGGTAAAAAAAGGAAGATATTTAAGGGAGATGTTGAAGGTTTTTCACCATGATTAGAAGATTATATTCCGAGTTTCCAAAGACACTAAACTATTATGATCCTTGTGTGTGTGTTTTTGTTATGTACTAAGTATTCCAAAAAAGTAATGTAATTCCCACGTTGTTACATATTTTCTAAGACATGTTATAAGAACAAATTAAATTTCTCGGGTAAAATAAGTATTTTTCAAAAAATATAGTTTTGCCGCATTTTGATGGCGCACACACATTAAATCTAGTTATTGACATGTTTATAAGTTCAATTTGACAAAATAAAATTCTTCTTTGGAATCATGAAATAAAAAATTACTTTGGATATATTTTTCATATTATTTTGGTAACTTTCATATTTTGATGAATAGTAAAAACATGCTATATTTTAATTAAAAACAACTTTTTTCATCACAATAATTTATATGGTTAAATTATAATGTTGAATGGTTTTAAAGTATAAATATAATATATTTTTACCATTTAATATAATGTATGTCATTATCATTGATTCTACCTTGAATTCATAGGATAAATCAATTCAATCTTTTGCAATGTTTTAAAGAAAAACTCGTTTTCTTTCGACAATGGGATTAATTTTAATTTAATTTCTGCAACTTGGGTGTATTGAATTTGGAAAAATGGATTCCTTATTTGGAATCAGTGGATCCAAATTATGTTAATAATCTACTTTTTATTTTTGGGAATTATGAATAGTAACTACGGTAAATTTTATTTACCATAGTTAAAGGTAAATCGAGTAATTAAGGGTAAATATAATATTTTAAAATTACCCTAACACATGTAAAAATTCTATTGGATGACTAAAAGTCGACCCATATCACCTGAGGGTCGGATTAGATTTATTTAATGGACTTTTTTCCATGAAAATAATTTAATTATTATTAAAACCAATGAATGTGACAACATGTCACTTTCTGAAATCCTATAAGTATAATAATTTTTATTTAGTGATAAACTTCATGAAACATCGAAAATGAATAGTATCCAGAAAGCTAATACAATTATCTACATCATAGGAATTTATTTATAATTTTTAGTGATTAAATAATTATCATTTAGTATGACACAAAGATGATGCAGTAATTGTATTATTAATGAAATATTGACATAATTGATGTTATAAATACCCAAATAAATGTAATTTAAGACTTTTTATGAATTAAACTAATTTTATAGGTTAATATGACATGTTAGTATTGATTTAATTAACCTTTTGAGAACTAATCATTCTGTTATGATTTTCAAAAAAATCAATTACTAAATAGTGTCAAAATTGATATAAAATAGTTTTTAAAACAAATATTATATTATTAATTGTTATTTTATTCTTACAAATCTAAGGTTCGACCAAATTACTTATATAAGGTTATATATATTAATAATAAACAACTTGGGGTTCGTTTGGCTTGATATAGTATGTTTATTAACCTTATAGTGTAAGAAAACAAGAAGACACAGTAAAAGTAAAATTATCTAACTTAAAGTTAAATATAAATGATAAGGTTAAAATAGGAACATAAACTTGTCTAAATTCTATTGGATGAAAGGAGTTTGACCCATACCAACCTTAGCTTCTAAATAAATCAATTTGGATCTATTTAATACCGAATTTGGCTTTATAATAAAATAATAGTTTTAGTTATTCCAAAGGTTCCCCTCTCCTCCCTTATAAAAGGGCACCCCCTCCCTCTCTTCCTCACACCACTTTGAGCCTTCATGCTCAGCCAAACCCTGCAAAATTATCTTCTCAACTTACCTAGAAACATTGTAGGGGTTCAGGTCTTCCTCATTGACCAATTTTAGTCCCCTAAAAGGAGGACTCAAAGAGGCGCTTCAAAGAAGAGGTAATGTCCGTTACCGATTCATTCAACTTTATTTCTTCTTCCACTTATTCTTATTAGGTTGTTTCATTATGAAGTAATAAAATCAGTATCACTCATATATTGATATATTATTATATGTATGAAACAACCCTATTTCACCGTCTATCCATCCTATGGAAAATGAAATCACCGCGCGTGCGTACGTACGGAATACCGTCTCCATGTCGTGGTGTAATCTATTTTCCACCACCACCTTACTTGGATGGGTATAATGGTGTAAATAATAAATATATATGATTATTGTAAAGTGATATTTATTCTTAAATAGTATACATACACTAAAATACAATTAAACGATCATGAGAACGATATCATCGCTCGTGCGTACGTACGGACTACCGTCTCCACGACACGATGAGATTCATTCTCCACGTTAACCATTCATGAATGATTATAAAGTATATAAAATAAGTAGTAATGAAATATATGACATAATAATACTACTGTATTTATGTATAAATATATTTATTTCATCCACTTAATTCCACTCAATTCAATAAGGAAACGAAAACATCGTTCATGCGTACGTACAGCCTACCGTCTCCATGAACGGTGTATTTCATTCCATTTATCGATCCATTATATATATGTATATTCTGAATATATATTATATATAAATCATGTTTTATATTTTGGAATTAAGTAATCATGATCTAAGTAATCATATGAATAATAAAAAGTTAAAACCCGAATGACAAATGAGACGATTTTACCCAAAACGCTACTTTAACATGAATTTACAAAAGAATGGGTAATATAAAGTCATAATTGAACCATATATGATATAATAACAATGAATATGATTCTGTAATAAGTCAATGACATTATTTAAATCATTATATAGCAGGTTCGGACACTTACGAAGCACATCGGACCTAAGGTAAGGGAAATATCACAATCTCATTTTTATCCGAGATTGTTTATACTTTGGCATTTACTGGGGTGTATTTTATCATCCACATCCATGTTTCCTCAACATGTAATACTATTTCCATCCACCGACAATTTTTTAAATCCAATTTTACCCTTTGGTGAATTTTTAGTAAAGGATATGAAAGGAATCTTTTGTCGTTTTTCATACGAGGTACTTTTTGACTTTTCCGACAAAAGTACGAAGAATGTTTTTTAACTTATACGGCATGAATGTATTTTTATAACATTATTTCCAAGAATATTCCCTTACAAGTTTTCAAGTTTAATTTTAATCAACTTATTTTAGTTTAAAATTGTTTGACATGTTAAGAAAGGAAAAGTGTTTTTGAAGCAGAAATGATATTTTCCTCAAGAATGGAGTTCAAGTGTTTTATCAAAATTATTTTTTATCTAAGATAATAATGGGTTCTGTTTCTATCCCTATTATAACTTTGATTTGATTATGTTATGATGGAATTATTTTTATGAATTCCTTTATCTTATATGAATTGTTTTATGATGTCACTATGTTTAAGATTCCCATTTTTATTACATGGGTTATGTTATGATGTATGGTTTATGATTTTGTGGCACACATAAGAATGGTATCATTATGAGATTGGTGGGACATATATATCCCTCCAATTCATTGGGTAATGATTTTATATCTCATGATATAGACATGGCTGGAACGGTAGGTTATACCAGTTCAGTGAAACAGGACTGAAACGAGGAGTGAACTGGGTTCAGAAATGGACTTTGTCCACAAAGATAGTCTTGGAAATGAGTCTTGACTAATAAGAAATGATTCTCTATGATTATGTGTGTATGCCAAAAAGTTTCATGTTTAAGTTATGATTATTTGGATTTCATTTCACTACTATGATTTATCCCATGTTATGAAATTATGCTCTCTTTTGCAGGTTGAGATTTCCAAAATGATATTTTCTTATGAATATTATGTGTCTAATATTTCTTTTTCTTACCCTTACTGAGCATTTGAGCTCACCCATTTATGTTTTCATTTCCCCAGGATATAAAGAAAGGTTTTAGGTAAAAAAGGTAGATCTTTATGGGAGATGTTAAAGATATTTCACCATGATTAGAAGATTATATTCCGAGTTTCCAAAGACACTAAACTATTACGATTCGTGTGTGTGTGTTTTTGTTATGAACTAAGTATTCCAAAAAAGTAATGTAATGTCCATGTACGTCAAGTTTCAGGTATCTAAAATGTTGGAACCAGAGGAAATTTTGAAAAAGAAGTTCCCTCACCTATTCTCAACTGAGTATATTTGTTGACAATTTCGAGATAAAATTTATAAAATGGGTAACAATGTAACAACCAAGATTTTATATATTATATTCAAAGAAAATTTGTATTGCATTATATTATATAGTATTGTACACATACAACAAATAAAGAAACTAATAAAAATTTATTTCATTAATAATAATCATTATATTAATTAGTTTCTAATCATATGAATGTTCCATTACATTATAATTGGACCAATAATATAAATTTACTAACGATTAGATAGAAAATTTAGATCCTTCCAAAAAACAACAATCATCACCCCACTACCAACACTATAGAAATGAATTTTTTTTATTAAACTAATAAATATGATTGAAAATTAAGATATTGAACCATTGGAGGAATTATAGATAATGATAAATAAAGTAATGATATAGTATTTATATGATTTAATGTGACAAATGGAATTATAATTTGGTCATGGGAATAGTAACCATAGTGGTCAAGAGTATTAATATAGGTGTTTGGAATAGAATACCGACTATTGTATTATTATTTTGGCCAAAAAATAATAAAATGTAATATATATAATATTTAAAATGAATAAATTAATTGAATTTAAATATTATAATTTCAAGAAAATAAATATTATGAAGATACTGAAAATATAAAAATATTTTTAATAAAATAATTTTTTTCCTTTTTGAAGAAACATAATTATTATATAAAAAAATAAAATAAACAATGTTAGAAAAATTTGAGGACTAAATTATTTCCATCTATGAAGTCATATCATTAAAATTCTTATCAAGATATTTTTTTTATTTTCATAAATATTTAAAATTTTAAGTTTATAATAAAAATATAGTTTTTTCATATCCATCGTATTATATATTTCATAATTTTTGATATAAAAAATTATATAATTTTTTCCTCAACCAAAGAATATTAATATTTAAAAATCTTTAAATAAAATAAAGTAAACCTATTTTTCCTAACCTATAAATTAATTTCAAAAATCTATGTTAAAAATTATTCCATTCAAAATAAATTTTTTCATTTTTTAAATTTCAATTTTTAATTTATTAGTGATTTATAAATATAAAAAGTTATAAATTAATAAAATAAAACTATTATATTTATATATGATTAATTATTTCAATAATTTAACTAATACAAGGTTTGCCTCAGATATATTTCATTATTCAATAATTTTACTCAAAAATACATCTCTCCTTAAGTAAAAATAACCCATATCACTCCCCTTGGAAAATCACTTCACTAACGCTTTCCAAAGATAAATATCTAGAAACATACACCATCATAATCCTCTTATAATCCATGGGGTATTTTTAGAGTGACCACCTCCAACAATCAATGGATTTTAATAATGTACAAGAGAAACAACACTAAGAAGAGGTTATGTTTTCACCGACTCTTTTTTGTTTTTTTTGTTTTCTATTCCTTTTTTATCTATTTATTCAATCTAAAATAATTTAATATTTATTAATTTTTATGTTAAAATTGTAATAATGATTTTATCCTAATTAAATAATCATGTCTAATTTTTATTTATTGTTCGTAATTTTCATACCTTTTCTATAGACAATTTCACATTCATGGTTTGTTAACTACCCATGAGGAAACCTCCATTCATTTTTTATCACTAAAATTTTGTCTGGTTATAAAAAATTACTATTTATATATAATTATATATTTATTTTATTGTTGGATAATTTATTCCAAAAATAGGTAGATAACCTGGAATAAAAAGTGTTAAAATGACTAAAAACAAGGCAATTTTAAAGAAACATGATATAAAAATGTTTCTCTTTAATCATGGGAATTAATAAATATAATCCAATGATTAGATTTTATAAATATGAAATTATTTAAAATAATTTACTTCGGGTTTAATTTTTTTTATAAATTTATATTTATAATTCTGGTAGCGGAAAATCGAAGAAATAAAGTGCAATTTATGGTAAGGGGGTTCTTATATGCAAACACAATAATTTGGCTTATATTCAATATAAAATTAATTCTAGTATAATTTTGTCCCTAATATTCAAAAAATGTCCTTTAAATAATATTTATCTTCTATTTTGGGGATATACATGTTTCTACCCTACTGAAATATTTTTTAAGAAAATTATAATGCTTCTTGAAAAAGATGTCAAATACCAAAACATCTACAGATTCATCTTATATAGTTATCCTTTTAGAAACTAAATTGATCTTTTATGCCCAATTATTATCTTACATATTCATTTCAGAATCCTAAACCACATTTCATGAAGTATGATATGTGAAATCTGCAATGAACCCCATTTTTCCATTGGTTATTTTATGGCAACGATTATTATTCTTCCATATGGTATGCATGATTATGAAATTTTATGATAAGATGGATGGGACCAAAATTAAATTTCCCTATAATTAATTATTTAATGTGATGTATCTCATTAGATAATGTGTATTATTTATGAACATGATGTTATCTTTGGACATAAGGATGATGTTATGATTTATGCACATAAGTTTTGCATGAACATGATGTTATCATTACACACAACAATTTATGGGATTTGACTATTATTTTATGATATATCATTATGATGAATATTATGCATTACATTCGATTTTAAAATATTTCCCTCACGAATTTTATGATGATCCTACGTTAATTATGTGATGATGTTGACTATTCTTACCCATGTTCTATTGATTCATGTCCCTTATTCCTCCCCAAAATAGGCTTTTAGATAAACCATTTTTATTTTGTTTATCTGTATGTGACTAAATATAAAATGGATGTTATGATAAGGATAATGAAGAAGAATTTAAATACTATTTGTGTTTTATTATGTATAACTGATGGATGAGACTCATTTTTCCATGTCACTAAACCTTTGTATCTTTGATATTATTTATACTATACAGTTTATCATAAAAGTGATGTAAAAGTCTTGTAATGAAAATATGGGTCACTATATATGGTATTATATATATGATTCTAGTTCTAGAATTGATGTATAATAAATATAAATTTATTATGAAAGAGGTTCATACATATACGAAGGAATTCAAATATGATGTAAGGGTATATCGCACAATCTCAACATTATTCTGGATTGTTTATGTTTAATTATATACATGTACTATTAATTAGTCATTGAATATTAAAACAAATTTATTTTCTTATCCTTTGATTATTTATATAATTTAAATGTTTTAATTTCATTTCCCTCTACTTAATTACCTAATATACTGAATTAATGTTTTTAAGGATAGTTGACCTTGTATTTTATACTCGGTCATGGATATTTCTCTTTGATATCTATAATATCATTTAAATTTTCAAAATAAGTTTCTTAACATTCTCTATTTAATTATTAAACACATTTTTATACATTTATACTTTTAAAAAATACAGAAAAAATATTTTTCTTAGATTTATTCAAACATGGTTCATCTTATTCTTTTTTCAAAATTTTTAAAAGACGTTTTCAAAATTATACATCATGTTTGAATTTTTCCACCATCATAAAAACTCATTACTTTTAAAATTAAATTAATATTTTAAAAGTTTTAATTCAAATAAAATATTTTCATATTTATTTTAGAAATATTTAATACATTAAATAATTGATTTTGAAGAAAAATATTATATTTTATTTGTGATGATTTATATATACCTTTTTAGTGTATTTTCACTTATCAAAATTTTATTTATTGAATTTTATACAAATTATATAATCTAATGATATCATACACCATATTTCCCTAGATGGTTTATGACTAGTTTTTATGGGTAAATCATTGATATTATGTATACTAGTTCTTACATTATAGATATCTGTGGAATGAAATTTGAATATGTTATATTTTTTATTCATATGACAAATGCATTTGACATATTAACTGTCACGCGGGTACAGAAATTACATATCCCCTTAATGAATAAATAGGTATCACGAGTTAAAGTATATTTTGTATTTGGTCAAGGCCTTACCTGTTTATGTAAGGTGTCATATAATAAAGCCTCAATGGTAAGTTTTATTTATCAAACATTATGAAATCCATTAGTATGAAATAATTTATTGATGTACATTTTATTATTTCGTTATTTTTAATATCCAAGAATAATTTTTATGCTCATTTGTTTATTTATATAGAATTATTTGATTATAATTTATTTCTTCTATATTATTCATACCTTATTTTCATCTGTTGTACGCATAAAATTAGTGCGTATTTAGTCTAACATAATTCAAATTTTTCCTTCCCAAATGATTTCAT
Organism: Viscum album; assembly: GCA_963277665.1. NCBI lineage: Eukaryota > Viridiplantae > Streptophyta > Magnoliopsida > Santalales > Viscaceae > Viscum > Viscum album. The sequence goes on along the minus strand of OY728134.1, from coordinate 837,726,745 downwards.
ATTTGTACAATGACTAATATGTAGTGATATAATAATGAGTAATGTTTTTATCAATTAAAATACCATTTTTTATATTTTATTTTCAAATTTAATTTTAAATTCAAGTATATATCAACATTTCCATGAATAATAAATTATTAATTCCTTTGGGATATAGTTCCTTGTATCTAGTTCTAATTTAAGTGATTAAACACTATCTCTAGGCTATTAGGATTGGGATATTTACCATTAAAATTAGATTATGTTTTTTAGAAACCATGGGAACTAGATTATAAAAAACAAAGATTATAGATATATCCAAATGACTAACATCAATGATAAATCTTAATATATGATTATATCCTACAGTTTTGGGAAGGTAGATATTGTGTTTTTCATAGAAATATATACATGTTTACATAATGCATGATGTTGTGGTTTTAGAATACATGCAACATAGAATTTTTTTTAGGTATATCTTGGTTGTCATCTTGATGAATATTGGGTGTTCTCATACTCGAGCCCATATATAACACTCCTGATGGATATACTTCATTTAATTTAAATTTTATTTACAAATAATTATGATGGATTTAAAATATTTCAATGATATGAGAATATTATAAAAGAAACAATGACTATAATTCATATATTATCTATGTGTATATTTTTTAATTATGTTAACTCTTTCAAAATTTTTGAAATTTTAAATTATGATTAATAATATTATGGTATAATCAAGTGTATTCCATTATTTATAAAATGTTCATATTTGATGGATTGAAAAACATATAAATCCATGTAATCCATGTTGTGTTTGATCTCCTATAAAAAATAATAAAGCTGGAGATGGAGTTCTATTTGGAGATGAATAAATTATAACTATATTCGAGTAGCTGGATCATGTTATGAAAAATAAAAATACCCGTCTGGAGCATCCTTCTAATCCAAAATGTATTTTAACAATTATAGACTACTTCACGCACCAACAACCTCTATCACTCTGTTGTACCAAAAAACAATTTTGTACTTGAGTAATAGATAAGTTCCTTAGAGAATATATTTTTCATGTTGGGAAGTAATGAAGGGGAGATGTATGTCATGATAGTTTATAACAAATTAGGAGATGTTTAATAATAGTGGTTATTGATTTTTAATACAAAGGTTGATGATAAAATAAAAATCATATAATATATAGATTTTTAGTAACATTTTTTGGTAAAATATTTTTTTAATGAATAATGAGCATATATGGAGAAAAAATCATAAAACTGAAACAATAAAAAGATGATAATTTTTATATGTATAAATATAACATTACAATTTTTTCAAATAATATTTAATACTATATACATAATCCAAATAGAAATATTTGGTGTTTATTTAATGGTCTTAAGATAAACATTCAATGAGAAATAGTCTCCCAAATATTCTCGTCATTTGAGAACGTATTTTTCAGTGTTGCCAAGATATAAAGAGAATTTATCACATCTTATGAAATTGAAGGAATGTATGAAAAAAATAAGGTATGGAATAATTTGAAAGGGTAATAAGTGAAAGGGACGTTCTCGAACATGAAATACTTAAGGAAAAAACATCATGGTATATGAGTAAATGGATATAGAGTTTGATATAAGTGTGGATAAAAAGTATATAATTCCCAAGAATGAAGGGGTAAGGGGGAAATATTTAGATTATATTTGTTTCAGTATAAGGAGTTGGGGAAAAATTCCAACAAAACCCAAATGATAGTAAAACATATCAAAAAATAATAATAAAGGAGTAGGTCAAGCTTTTGAAATTATAATAGATAATGTGGAAGATACTATACATGTGGTGAAAGGTATACATATCATCCACTCAAAGATTTATAATGTTTATTTTATTCTAGTTGAAAAATATTTTTATATGAGTAATTTTCCTTACATATCACATCCCCACCTCAGTGACTAGATTTTGAGATCGGTGATATAACACTTAATGGATGGATGATCACATCTCAATTTTATAACTCATCCCTGATTGATGTTTGTGGGAATGATATTCTTATGATAATTTTTATCCTTCGTATATTTGGATTCGATATAATTTTGGGTATATATTGGATCTCATAACATAAATCGTATATCAATGTTTGAGGAAGGAAAGTTACATTTGATATCTCAAATAATCCTTCAATCATCTATCAGTGCTTGGATGAACCTGACCCCCCAAAGGAAATTATTTCTATCATATGGATTTTTATACCTATTCCTAAGGGAAATTTATATAAAATTGTTATGTAGAAACACAAAATTGAAAAAGATAATATTTTTCATGAATATTTATTTTTTATTTTTTATTGAAATTCCTTTTCTTCCCATGAATTGTAATGTAGTTTTTTTAATAGATCTCATATCGTCTTCTATTAATATTTTTAATACTCTGTAGAATGGACATGATTTAGTTATAGATATTTAAGAATTATATCAGGGAGAATCCAGATAAGAGATTCATTGAGCTTAATTCTCCGCCATGGAGTGCACCTATTCTCTTGTTAAGAAGAATAATGGGTTAATGAATATTAATATTGATTATCAATAAAATAACAATATAACTATTATAAAACTATCATTTACACTGTATTGATGATCTATTTTATCAATTACAAAGTGAACCTTATTTTTCCAAGACTGTAATTTGATATAGATATCATCAGCTAAGGATTGACAAAAAATATATACCTAAGAAAACCATTAATATGAGGTGTGGTCATTATGAATTTATTGTATCATCATTATGAAAACTAATGGTCCTGAAATAATCAAGTATTTAATCAATAGATTCTTTGAAAATTTCCATGATTAGTTTTTTAGTTTTCTTTATAGAATATATTCTTATATATTAAAAGGGATAGGAATAACAAGAATAACCATTGAGCATTGTATTAAAGTCCTTGAAGATTGATAAATTTTATTATAAATTTACCATATCTAAATTTTGGATTTAGAATGTTTCATTATTATTTAATGTAATCTAAAGTGATAGTATATTACTGGATCATTTAAGGATATAATTTTCTAAGAAATAGACTCAACCAACCATAGTAACTAAAATCCATTTTTTTCTTAGGTTGGATGTATACTATTGACAAAAAGTTATATATTTATCATGACTCTCCAATCTAATTTCCATGTTGAATTAGAAGGAGGTTATATAATTAGAGATATAAGAATGTGACAATATTTTCAAAGAGATAAATATATTGTTGGTCAAATTACGATTCACAAATTACACTATATTGGAGAAAGGTTTATGATCTTTAGTGATGCAACACATAGGGGAGTGGGATGTATAATAATTTATAATGACATGGGGATATCTTATTCCTACCACAAATTTGGAAATAAAATATAAAATAGTCTACTTCTGATTTAGAGTTGGTAATAATAATTTTTACATTGGCGATTTGGAGGAATTATTTTTATGGAGAAATGTGTCATATATATATATATATCTATTTATTGATGTTTATTATTATGTAGATGGAGATGAATATTCACCAATTAATATGTTTGTATGTGATCAAATATTATGACTCCTCAAAAAATTATTGTATGAGGATGGTAAAAATGTGGTTGAATCTCTATATCAGAATGATTGTGCTAGTTTTTCCATTATGGGGATTGAAATTTATATAATATTTATGGATTTACAGAAGATGAATTTTGAAATCATGAGGAAAGAGGACTGGTTTTTCTTTCAAATATTAATTTTAAATCATCCATCCATGACAGGATTAAGAATGAAAAAGGGGAATCTATAGAGATACATTAGAAGGTGATAATGTTACTTATAAAAACTAGTATAGTAATGTAATAATAGTGTTAAAAAATCAAATATGTATCCCATCTATAACAAACATGAAAAATAAACTATTGGATGAATCTCATATTCCATCATTCTCATTCCATCCTCAATACACAAAGAGAGAGATATATATATATATATATATATATGAATGAGTATTTCTAGTTGGACAACATAAAAATAGATATTACAAATTATGTATCTAAATTCTAAGTATGTGATCATGTTACGTATAATGTACTAAATATTAAGAGGATGTTACAGTCATAATGTATAGCAGAATTGAAATGTAAAAACATCACCAGGTATTTTTTCATTTGACACACAAAAATGTAAAAATAAATTATTATATGTGCATTTTTGTAGATCTTAATTTAATGTTATGACACATAATTTCTATAATATAAGATTTATTTAGTGATCATATTTATAGAATAAACATTAAAGAAGTGGAACATTTGCATGGTGCACCACATTCTATTGTATCTGGTCAATATCTATGGTCAAACTTAATGTTCTGGAAAATTATTCTATAAGATCTAGATATAGGGTTGAGATTAAATAACACATAAAAATATTAGATATATATCTTGTATGAGTGGACAATGAATACTATATAAGAATTATCGATATATTTTATATTATGTCTCAAAGGTGATTTTGATCAACAACTTATTTTGGTGGAATTTTGTTATAACAATAGATTCCCATAAAGAATTTAGACAGATCTATGCCAATACATCTATAAAAAATTGTTTATAACTCCATTTTTTTGAAGTTTGGTTGGGGAAGAATTATATTGGGACATAATCTAGATGAGTAAATGGGACAGTAGGTTTGATTTACATGACAATATATAAAGGTATCTCCATGTTGAAAAAAAATACTAAAAATATTCGTTGAGATATTGATTTTTAAGATGTTGATTAATTATTCCGAGGAATAACAACGTATATTAAGGTAATGGGGTTAGAAAAAAATTTAAATTATATCCCTATGTATATTATATCCTTTGAGATTTATGTTTTTATCAGGATGATAACTTATCAGTTGACACTTCCACCATTTATCGATCTCATGTTCACGATGTGTTCCATGCACATCTCATAAGGAAGTATGTACCATATCATTCACATGTACAAAATTTAAAATCATTTCCACTAGAGTATGATATATAGTATTAGGAATAAATGTTGAAGATTTTGGATTATAGGAAGAAAGTGACATGAAACATTTCCACTCACCAGGTTAATCTTTTTTGGAGAAACCATAAATTTTAATTACCTATATTAGATCCCATGGATGAGAGGAGGTAGATGTATCCACATATTTTTGTATCATATAAACGGAATTTTTAGATTAAATTCATTTTAAAGGGAATATAATGTTTTAAAATATTAGTTCATTGGTGATTTTTGTGAGATGTTATTTCTTATTTCAGATCCACTTTTACATTTATACTGGATTAATTTATTCTGGCTGGGTATGTTATTTAATTGATTTTGCTTTTTGGATGTTGGATTTTGGTCTCGATTTGCTGAAAATGCTTGTTTTTTAGTATTGATGCAATTTTGTCTAGTCATAACTGGATTTGGATCACTATCTCTAAGGTTGGAGTAACACTGATTCAGTTGAAGTTGAAAACATAAGACTAGTGTTCATCGATATGACATTATGATATGATGTTGAGCATGTGGAATCTAATGTTATCAAGGATATAATGGTACAAAAGAATCTGGTTGACAGCTGGTGGTGATAGACTATGTCTTACATGCCTGATTTCATGGATATTATTGGATGTTTCCTATCAAGGATTTATCACAATCATTGCTTCTTGGATGCTTATTTTTTTCTTGGAAACTTGAGTTGTTTCCCATTCACTTATTTATGGTATTATTTTTACGCATTATTCTTGTAATACTACGTTTTTATTGAATAAATTTTTCTACAGGAATTGGGTGACCAATTCGTGTCACCGCTTATATAAAAAAATAGTGAAAATGTATTATTACTAATGTCTTTATGAGTTTCAAAAATATAATTTTTTCTTTGTGATGTTTTTAATTGTTTTTTCATGAGAAAATAAAATAATTAATAATGTACTATATTAATAAATTTATTTTAAAAAATTAAAATATTTTTTTAAATCAACATGTCAAAACTATCCTAGATTGTTCTTTTTGTAATTTTTTTAGAAAATTGACTTCTCGATGAATAGTGAAAATTAAAATTATTATATAAAATTGTCTTTTAATTATTGGCATTTAATATTTAATTTTTTTTATTAAAATTGTTTTAGAAGAAACAATTTCTCAATAATAATATTATTACTTCAATTTAAATCATTGGAATCATTTTTATGAGGATTTATGATACAAATAATACACGTAGCAAAACGTTTTTTATAGAAAACCACTTTTTCGCATCTATGTGTTTAGTTTAAAATTAAATTCCTCTATTTAGATTAATTTATGTTAATAAAATTCAATGAATAATATTAATTATTATAAATAATATTATTTAATAATTTCAACTAACTTTTTCATAATTAATAGTAAAACTGTTAGAAAAATTATAGCATCATTAATGATTAAATAGGTTTTTTGGGTGATTAAATTGTATGGATAAGAGTTAAAATAACAAAAAAACTTGTAAAATTTTATATTTATAACCCAAATGGAACCTATATCATCTAATATTCAATAATAGTTAATTTTTTGGAACATAGGTGTGAATAATACATTAATATAATTTATTCTTTTCCAAAATTCTAAGTCTTTCCTCTCACCAACTTATAATAGAAAACCCCATATCCTATCAGCTCCATACATCAAGCGCCTTTTTGACATGTAAATACATACAGAAATAATTTCCTTACATCCCTCCAGATAACCTATATTATCTATTTTTCATAAAATAATACTTGGAAGGCTTCCTATAGTAACCAAATAAGGTTTTTCAAAGAAGAGGTTTAGTTGTTAGCAATGTGTTTATGTTTTATTTATTATTATAGAAACATAAAATGTTCTTCAAACATGATGAAAATCTATCACATGTATAATACATATAATTATAATTTATTCTGTTAATATAATAAAATATATCCATATCATTTTTCATGAAAGAGGAATCTATGTCATCAACCGTGTGTACGGTGGAATACCACCTCACGAACCCATGTAAATCGTTTTCATTCACCCCCACTCATAGAAAGATATAATGACTGATTTCATGTATATATTTGAATTTTTTTAAATAATTATACTTCTAGAATTATAGTATCATTTCAACCTTGTTTTATTCTAATTATTTAGGAAAGGAAAATGTCACTCATACATATGTGTGGTCTACCACATTTATGAAGCGATATGATTTATTTTAAATTTATTTTTCTATCAGTGGTAATAAGTTTTGATTTAATTAATATATATGATATATATGATATAATAATTATTCTATGATGGTGAATTATTATTTACCTTTCTTTTGTTTTATCCTTCAAAAAGTTAAAAAAAACATTCATGTGTAGGAATAGCCTAAAATCTCCATGAATGGTGTAGTTCATTTTTCTTTCTCTAGAATTTTATCATAACTCTAAATATGTATATAATGTGTGTATATTATATTTATATAATGGTTGACATTATTTTAGTGATTTACCCATAATCAAAGTACAAGTACCAAAACTACCAAACGAAAACATACATGAAAAATGAAACAGTTATTTCCTGAAATAATTATTTAATATATAATTATTATAAAAAGGTGATAAATGATTATATGTGAATAATATATGATATTATATATTTGAGTATGTTTTTTAATATATTTTTATTAAATGTATATTTATTTTTAAAGAGGTTCAGACACCTATTGTAGATGTCTAACCATAGGTAAGGGTTTGTTTAACAATCTCATCATTTTTCGAGACTGTCTATCCTTAGGTCACTAATAAGATTATTATTTGATGTTTCAATATTAATCCCCATTAATTTTATTATAATCAATTGATTTCTATAAGTTACAGTTTTTCCTTTAATTTTTCTTCACATATGTATTAAAGATACCAAAATCATTTGTTTAAGGAAAATCATCTTTTTATTTTCAAACTTTTCAAGAATATTTTACTTACAGGTCCATATTTTCCTTAATTATTATAAAAGATTATTTCTAAAATTAAACATTGATTTATTCATGTTTTTTAATGAAATATTAATTTGTATTAAATTGGTTTAAAAGGAATATTTTTGTCATTTTCTAAATGAGGTACTTTTTAACCTTTTAAAAAAAGTCTAAATGGTATACATTTTTAATATATATGGATTTAACTGAAATTAACACCATTTTAAATACTCATTTATTTGAATTTTACACTACAATTTGACAATGATCCATTGAAAAAAAAATGATTTCCTTAATATTTTGTAAATATTTTATATTTTAAATATCTTATTTGAATGTGAAAAGGGTAATTTCCTCATGAAAATTTCCAACAATTGTGTTAATGTATTTTCATGTATTTTAATATCTTTAATTAAATATTTTAATGAGGATATCACCAAATGATACCATCCAACATTTTTCTTTATATGTGTTCTGATCAACTTAGTAAAGGAAACAATTAATATTCTCTTTGATTGTTCTTCCAAAACTGACAGTTGTTGATTTTTAAGGCATATTGATTAAGTTGTATTATTTATTCATACTATGAATTCAGTAAACATGTTACGTGGAGGGTAATTTATAGAATTATATATCCCATTTATGCATTGTAGGACTCATATGAAAAAATTGGGTATTTTTTCCAGGCCTTACCGATTTATGTAATATGTATTGGAATGAAGCCATGATGATAAGTTTAAGATGAATGAAATTATGAAATACTTAATTATGAAATAAATTATTAAGGTATAGACACCATGAAATGTGTTTCATCCACTTCTCTATAACTGAAGATGTATTTCAATGTGTTGTGACTCAAAATATCATCAACTAGGCTCCAAAAATTTTCATTGTGACTCTTCATTTTTAATGGGAATTAGTGACGGTAGTGAAGGCACCAACGCACCACCATATTGGGGTTGAATGTAGAAATAATTTTCGAAAATTCCACAATGTAGTTCCCTAGTCTAGCCAAAACACTGTTGGAACGCAAGGTACTTGCGTTCCCAATTCTAGCGCCAAGCCACTTGCGTGCCCAAATTTCTTTCGCCCAAGGTCCCATATTGGCCTATAAATAAACCCTTGGGGTACTCATTTGGATGGATGAATTTCCATGAAGCCTAATTGATGCTCTGGTCGACCCAGTACTTCTCCCCAGTATTCCAAAATGTTCAAGTTAGTTTTTTCAACACTTTGAGCTGAGGATTTAAGGGATGATCATTGGTCTTAATTCCTTTTAGTGTTGGAAAACCATAACACTTGCACGCCTAAAGATACTAACCTCCCCAAGGTAGAAATAATTGTGTGCCAACTATTCCTTTCCTAGGAACTTGAGCAGCCTACTTCTGGGATCATCGGTGAATACTCCTGAAGGCTTGATCTAAGTTTCAAAGAAGTATTGTCAAACAGGTTGTTCTTCACTTATGTGAACAACAGGTCACCCAATCATACTAGCATGCCCATACTTGTGTTCCCTTCTCTACTTGGGCACCCATCTTTGGTTCACTTGGACTCTTCAGTCTACAATCCATCAAGCCTTCTGCAAATCCATTCATGGAAAGGCATATTCGTCCTTGGATCCCTTGTCTGAATGGGATTCCATTGAGACTACCACCAAAACATTCAGATTTATTAAATCATTGGGAAGGTCACAATAGCATGTCTCCTATTTGGGTTTATATTTCCACAGTCATAGGATTCCCACATTTGTTTTATAAGGGAGTTCAGATACATGGAATGTTTGTGGGTTTGTATATCCACGATCAAATGAACCCTACTCCCATAAAGAGTGTTGGGAAGTTCCCAGTTTGGAGGAGGGTTGGGTCCTAACCTCTCCCTTCTTGAAGAGATGACCCGAAACCTCAGATCTTTTGGTAGGGAAGGAATGGTTCACACATACTTCATCCATTTTAAGAAAGGAGAAGTCTATCTCCCCTATGAGGATAAATTTTAGGCCAACCATCCTTGAATAATCCCTTATATTTTCATGCATGAGTTATCATCATTTCTCCTCATATGGAATCCCGCCTTTTTATTACCTAACTTTTCATTTTATTTTTCAAACGAAGGATCTTCAATGTCTAGTGTCTTGGAAATCAGGGAAAATAAAACAAGAAAACAATATAAAACATTCTTCTAATCCACTTATAAGGCTTAATCATAAGTTTATCCTATTTGTAAATACTGTATCTCATGACCTAGAGACATACATTAAAGGAAAGGATGAGCAGGATGCTCAGTAAGGAAAACAAGTGTAATAGTTGACATGTGGTCTTTAGCAATAATAATAAGAACACGATAAATATCATAAAGACATGAGAAATTTAAAAATATGTATATCATGATAAAAATAACATGACTCATAACTTTAATACGTGTCTACCACATTTAATTTATAAATTCATTAATATATCACCAATGTTCATTCCCAAGGTGTCATAAAAATTTACCAAGGATATTCACCAAGGTATCGTGAAACTTGTCATCTCTAGAGATTAATTCTTTACCCAATACATTAGAGCTCTATTAGGATGAACCCTTAATATTTATTTACATTAATTTGATCCACATAGATCATAATCAAACATTTCATAAATAACCTAGAGATAATAAATGAAACGGGTTTATTTCAAAATCATGAGGTTTTAGAAGTTCTTAAAAATAATATCTTTATGCCATTTATAACCCACAGAAAGGGAGTGAGGGTTATATGTATGTCAATTTTATAATCAAATATATCATTATTTTTTTATTTACAAACACTCATATAAAATATATAGGTCAGGGTATTCACATAAATAAAACAAGATAATTTCTTGAGAGAAATAGAGAGAAAGTTTGAGATGAATTTTCTAAAGCATAATAGCTATATAACATGATTTTAGAAAATAATAAAAGAGTGGTGGAAAGTGTATCCCATACATAAATGGAAAATTTTTTAGTAGAGGGATAGAATAAAAAATAAACAAGCTCATGTTGAGGATATTTGAATGACACACCACATGAAAAAGAAAGTTGAAAAGAAATAGAAATTTTGATTTATTTTACAAAAATTCTATAGCATAACGGCGTCACTTAAAAATTCAGAAAATCAATTGATGAGAGTGGAAATGGTCTCTCATAATTTGGAAATGAATTGTACAGTATTAAATACATATAAGAAAAATCCCCCACATAATAAAATGGAACTATAAGACATAACATAAAATAAGTCATGACTTAAAAGAGGAGGGTGAAAGGTTCCCTTTCCTTGAAAAGTAACTTTAAAATCTTGAGGGTTGACACCATGGGAGGCTTGAGGGAACCTAGTAAGGACTACTTAGGAGGTAAAGAGACTACACCTTTGTTAAGGAGGATTTTAGAATGAAACATATGAGGGAATAGCTTGGTATTTTTAGGAGAAGTGAGGGAACAAATCATTAATTTCTAAGGGACACCTCATCAGTAGTATTGGAAAAACCATGGGATGGACCACAATATTTTCCCATGGTATTGGCTACTTGAAAAAAATCATAGAAAATAACACTATTAATAAGTATAACACAATGATTAAATAATTATTACATCCTTAATGATGTCATTAAACTCCTGAAACTCAAAACTGTATTTTCACTATTCATCGAAATGCCTATTGTTTCAGAAAAATCTGAAAAATTCACCTCATCCTAATATCGATTCAATGAATTAAAAAATGAACCCAATTTTATGAAAATGTTTATATATATATTTTTAATTAAATTTTTAAATAAAAACACTATTCACCCGAAAAAAACTAATATTTAAATAATAATTTCTGAAACAATTATTTACTTATTTTATTGAATCAAATTACTTATCAAGTTGCCTAAAATACAATAATAATTTCTTAAGTGAGATTACTATTCCATTTGGTCACATTGCTATTCATAAGCGTAAAATTACTATTCAAAATTTACTATTCACCAAAAATTAAATTGATCTTATTAGAGTCAAAATTGTTTACTTAACACAACTGTAGGAGACCATTTTTCAAAAAATCATTACACATTATTAATTTTTTATGCATTACATAAATATTTTAAAATATCATTTTTTTCATAAAATTCATCAATAATATAAATCTTATATTTATCGGGACATTTGAAATTTACAAATATTACCATAAAAAGAAATAACAATTTTATTTATATCAAAGGATTATACAAATCAGATATGGTCTTGTTACATATCCACTTATAATACCAGCATAGTAATTAAGTGTAATGTGTGCTAAGGTGAAAGAATCTTGGGGTGGCTCAGCCATCATTGCCCGAGTGGTGTCCTCTATCAGCTTGAACTTCTCACATAGGTGATTCCGTTCAAGCTTCACATGATGATGTTCGGCTTGTGATTGGTCCAGAGCAAAGCACAGTGGTGCTACTTCCTTCCCAAGTTCCATCAGATGGGATTTGAACAACCAGAGTCCACTGGACGAGGGAATCAAATCTTATATCTATATTAATTAACCAAGATAACTTGTATTTATAAAAAAAATTGTAACATTAAGAGTTTAGCTTCCAATGGTGATATTGACCAATGGTCATATATTAGTCGAAACCCAACATACTCATTTAATTATACTCACTTCATTAATTAAGGAATATAGTTTTGTTGAGTATAAAATAAAAAAACACACAAAATTAGGAAAATAATATTAATAAAAATTTTGGGTCGTTACATTCTTTCCCCCTTCAGAAATTTTGTCCACAAAATTTTAACCTGTACTCATTGAAGAGAAAAATTTTCAGTACTTCTGCCTCATAGGATCCTCTTGTTCCCACGTGGCTTCTTCAAAATTGTGGTTCCTCCAAAACACCACAACAAGATGGGTAGTCTTGTTGTGTAGATCCTTGTCTCTACAATCCAAGATCTCCAACAGCTGCTCCTCATAAGAGAGGCCATGTTTTATATTTACCATATATGGATTTAGTGCATGTGAAGGGTCAGGTATATACATCATCAAGAGGGATACATGGAAGAAATCATGAACTTGTGCTAAATTTGTAGGTAGTGGAAACCGATAGACCACTGCCCCTATGCGATCAAGGATTTCATAGGGTAAAATGTAACTAGGACGGAGCTTCCCTTTCTTCCCAAACGTCATGACTATTTATTAAGGTGAAATTTAGAGAAATACATTTTCACCAATCCAAGTCCCTTTGAAGGTTGTCAGCATAGCTCTTTTAACAACTCTGAGCAGCCTTAATGTTTTGTCGAATGGCATGGACTTTTTCTGTCATCTCTTTCACAAGATCAGGCCCAAGAAGCTTTCTCTCACCAGCTTCATACTAACAAGTATGAGTTCTACATCGCTTCCAATATAGAGCATCATAGGGTTCCATTTGAATGATCGAGTGTAATATATTTTTTTAAGATAAATCAACTAAGGGATATGTTGATCCCATAAACCATTAAATTTCATTCATCATGATATTAGCATGTCTTCAAGTGTTTGAATAGTTATTTTAGATTGGCCATCTGTTTGAGGGTGATTGGCCGTATTGAAATAAAATTTTGTGCGCAGAGTATGTTGAAGACTTCCCCAGAATTTTTATGTGAACCTTGGATATTGATCAGATACAATAGAAAGTGGACCTCCATGTATCCTTACCACTTCCTTCATGTAAATCCAGGCATGTATATTAAGAGATAATTATTACTAAATGGATATAAAATGGGTAGTCTTATTGAGACGTTCCACAATTACCCATATCACATTATTTCCTTTGGATGTTCTCAGGAGATCAGTGATGAAGTCGATAGTTATATAGTCCTACTTCAATGCTGATATGGGTTGTGGTTGCAATACCCTTTAGAAAGTTGTCGCTCTTCTTTCACTTGATGACATACTAAGCACCTTGAAGTGTAGTCAGAAATCTCTTTATTCATATTAACCCACCAATAATGATCATGAAGGACCCTTATCATTTTTGTGACTCCAGGATATATAGAAAAAGTAGATCTACAAGCATCATCCATCAGCTCATTCTTTATTTATTGAATATATGGAACACATAGTCTTGTATGAAATTTTATTACACCTTCATGATCAGTATTGAACTCAGGAAACATCCCATCCTTCACAGCCCCAAACTTCTTTTGTACCAAATGACCTTATTTATGAGCTTCATTGATATTATTTAGTAATGAAGGTTGAGAAATTATTTGGGTTTGGGGAAATCATGTCCCGTCATTTACAATTCCCATGTCCAACTTTACTAGGTCATTAATCAATGGTTCTCTATGAATTCTCATCATGGAAAGAACAACTGGATGTTTCATGCTTAATGCATCAACAACTTTGTTTCCTCTTCCAGGATGATAATTAATTGAAAAATCTTAGCCTTTAAGAAGATCCAACTATATCTTTTGTCTCATGTTTAATTCCTTTCGTTTGAAAATATACTTCATAATTTGGCGGTCTGTGTATATATCACATATCTCCCCATAATGATAGATCCACTATATCTTCAAAGAAAATATGACTGCAGCTAGCTTTAGATCATTCGTAGGATAATTATGCTCTTGATTCTTCAACTGTCGAGATGAATAAAAAATGAATTTTTTATTTTTCATGAGGAAACACCCAAGCCCATTGAGAGATGCATCGCTAAAAAAACCTTCTCCACTTGAGGGCAGAGTAATCACGGGTGCAGTAACCAATCTCTTCTTCAACTCTTGGAATCATTCCCCACACTCCTTTGTCCAAATTAACTTCAACCCTTTTCGAGTTCACTTTGTTAATGTATTAGAAAGTCATGAAAAGTATTTCAAAAATCTCTAATAATATCCTACTAATCCAAGGAAACATCGAATCTCAGTTATTTTTGTAGGCTGAGGCCACCCCCACCACTTTTGTCTTTGAAGGGTAAATTGTGATTCCTTCATTGGTAACAATGTGCTCCCAAGAAAGTGACAAGTTTTTATCAAAATTTACATTTACTGAACATTCCAAAAATCCGCTCCTTCCACAGAGTTTGAAAAATATCCCTTATATGATCCTCATGCTCCTCATGACATTTGGAATATATTAGAATATCATTAATAAAATCAACCACAAAGTTATCATGGTAGTACATAAATACTATATTCATCAAATCCATAAAAATAACCAGTACATTAGTTAGTCCAAATGGCATAAAAACAAACTCATAATTTCCATATCTTGATTGGAAGGCTGTTTTTAGAATATCTTCTTTATTCACCCTCAATTGATGATAACCAGATCGAAGATCAATCGTAGAGAAGAATTGAGCCCCATGAAGTTGGAAAAATAAGTCCTCAATTCATGGAAGATGGTATTTGTTCATCATTGTGATCTCATTCAGTTCTCTATAATCAATGCATATCCGCATTGATCCATACATATTATTCACAAAGAGAACTTGTTCTCCCCAAGGAGACGCACTAAGTTGGATAAACCCCTTCTCCAAAAGATCTTGGAGTTGTTTCTTTAATTCCTCTAGCTCCACATTTTCCATCTTACAGGGGGTCCTTGATATCAGATGAGAGATGGGTATGAGTTCAATGGATAACTCTACCTCTCTTTCTAGGGGAGGTCTAGGAAAATCCTTAGGAAATACGTCAACATATTCTGGGATGGTGGGGAAAATTTCTATCCTTAAACTCTCATCTTCTTATTCTTATTCACTAATAAACTCCATAAATAAGGATATAGGGGGTTTCTCTAGACCAATATTAGGTTGAGATATCTTTCCCGGGAAGATAACTATACATTTTCCATTCACGACTACTGATATTTCCTTACTTCTACATTTTATCTTAGCATTATACCTCAAGAGCTAGTCCTTCCCTAGTATAATGTCGAATTCCAGCATGCGAATGACTACTAGATTTTCAATAACATTGTGTTCAATAAGGTAAATACTAGAGTATAAAAACATTGATTATTCTCAGATAATCCCACCATGAGTTTTGAATGATAGCTCCACTTTTAACAAATCAAGGGTTGATTCTAAAATCATTTCAAACTTAGAAGAAATAAAAAAATTCATAAAATCAGAATCAAACAAATTACTTACTATATTTGTGAGAACAAATAGAGTACCATCTACCACATAATTCAGATCTTCATCTTCAGCAGTCGTGATACAAAAAGCATGACCTTTCTCCCTTGGCCTTTGGTAGGGCTGATGGGGGTTCCCCTGTACTTCCCTCTGATTTGGATAGTGACTAGCGATGTTCCCATGTTCTCCACACTTAAAACACTAGACATCAGGTATGGCCTTCACCATCATCCCCTTGTTTCTTGTGTTAGGAAGTTTAGGTTTCACCTCACTATGAAAATTCCTCAAAATATGGCCATATCTTCCACACTTGTAGCATTTTCCTCTCCTGAGCAAGCAGTTCCCTCAATGATTCTTCCCCCATCTATTTCACGTGGGATTTTTTAATTTCCTGCCTCTTCTTCACTGATCAAAAGTCCTCTCTAATATGGGATCTGTATATATATTATTTCCACTTGATTTATAAGACCACTACATCTCACCAATCTCCAGCTCGACTTTCATCTCACATTGCCTGATCTCTTCATAGCTATCACAGTTTCAGTTGACTATATTATTCTACAGATGATGTCTTAGTACACCAAAGAATCTATCAACCTTACCACTAGGATCATTGACAAAGGTAGATGTTTAACGTGAAATCCTTGTGAAGTTCATCTTGTAGCTTCCCACAGATTCATTATCCTTCTACATCAGCTCAAGAAACTACTTCTCTATTCTTGTTCTCATGGAACGAGGGAAATACATACTTAAAAATATCCCTCTGAACTCTTACCAATCCACAACATCAACCTCCACTCATTGCCTTGTGTTTTTAATTAGTTCCCACCATTGATTAGCTTCTCTGTCTAAGAGATAGACAGTCAGGTTGACCTTTTCTTGCTCTGAACAGCAGAGCATAGAAAAGATCATCTCGATAGAGCTGATCCACCACTCAGCAATCAATGGGTCAGTCGATCCACTAAAGGTTAGTGGTTGTTTACCCAAAAAGTACGCAACCGAATTTTGTTCCCTTCGCGATAAGATCAGTCTCTCTACTTGATTCAAGTTATTTTCCCTAACTTGAGTCAGTTGTTTCATCATTCACATGAATGTTTCAATTTTGGCTTCCATTGAGGGTCATCAGCACAAGGTCCATTGCGGTCACCATTGGCACGGTTCCTCCTCTTTCCTTCCATTTTTTAGAAGTAAAACCATAGTAAAAAAACATATTTCATTTATGAATATTTTAACTATAAAGGATTTCATGTCTTAAAACTTTATACTCAGACATTTACATTTCTCTATAATTCATTCCTAATGATTTATAAAAATCCCACATTTAACCAAACATATCCCCCTGGAGTTTCGTAACCAAGAGTGCAGCAAGGCCCATTTTTGTGCACCCATTCCCATTCGAGTATAGCTCAAAGTAGTGTTTTCGGGTTTTACCCCAATGTACATATGTGCCAGAGCTGCCTCTACCTACTCTTATCCAGACATGGATGTATTTGGTTGATGAACAACATACTCAATACTCCCCAAAATACAAATAAATTTTCCTATTTTTAAACTCTTCTATATAGTTCTTCCTAAATTTATCATATCCTAACTTCTATAAATAACTAAACTATCCTTTGATACAAAGTATGGAATCCCACCTTCTTAATTCATAACTTTTCATTTCATTTTACAGATATAGGATCTTTAAAGTCTAGTGTCTTATAAATATGGTATAATAAAACATCAATACAACATAAAAAATTCTTCTAATATAATTATATGGATTCATTATACATTAATCCTAAGTAAAAATATTGTATCTCATAACTTGGAGAGATACATCAATGGAAATGGCGAGCATAAGGCCTAGTAAGGAAAACCAGGGAAACAGTTGACATCTGGTCTTGAGCAATAATAATAAAAACATAATGAAAATCATAGACATGAGCAATGATAGAATATGCATATCATGATAAAAATAAAATGAATCAAAACATGAATACGTGGATTAAACATTTCATTTATACATTCATGAAAATGTCACCAAGGTTCATCACCAAGGTTTCATAAAAAATTACCAAGGTTATTCACAAAGGTTTTTCACCATGGTTATTCACCAATGTTATTCACCAAGGTATCAGGAAACTTGTCGTCCCTAGAGATTAATTATTTACCCAATGCATTGGAGCTCTATAAGGGTGAACCCATAATATTTATTTACATTCATGTGAGCCACATAGATAATAATCAAACACTTCATATATAACCCATAGATAATAAAAGAAATGGGTTAATTTCAAGATCGTGACATTTTAAAAGTCCTTAAAAATAAGATCGTTATGTCATTTATAACCCAGGGAAATGGAGTGAGGGTCATATGTATGTAAATTATAGAATAAAATATATTATCAATTTTTTATTTATGAAAACCCATTGAAAATAAATAGGTCCCAGTATTAACATAAATAAAACAAGAGAATTTCATGAGAGAAAGAGAGAGAAATTTTGAGATGAAATTTCTGTAGTATAATGGTTATATAACTTGGTTTTAGAAAATAATAAAAGAGTGGGGACAAGGTTATACCATCCATAAATGGATAATTTTTCACTATAAGGAAGGAATAAAAATAAATATGATCATGGTACGGATATTTTAATGACTCACCACATGAAAAGAAAACTTCAAAAGAAAGATAAAGTCTGATTTCTTTTACGAAAATTCGGCAGCCTAATGACGTCACATAAAAATTCAAAAAATCAATTTATGAGAGAAGAAATCGTATATCATCATTTGGAAATGAAATTTTCAGTATTAAAGATATATAAGAACAATACCCCACATAATAAAATGTAAATATATGACATAATATAAAGGAAGTCATGACTTAAAAGCGAAGGGTGAAAGGTTCCCTTACCTTGAAATGTAACATCAAAAACATGAAGGTTTGGACCTTCAGAGTCTTGAGGGCACCATGGGAGGACCCCATTGGAGGTAAATAGACTATATGAATCATTGATGATGATTTTGGAATAAAATGGATGAGGTAATGGCTTCTAATTTATAAGAGAAATTATGGAACATATATTAATTTCCAAGGGACAACTCATCGGTGGTATTGGAAAAAACATGGGCTTGCCCATGGTATTTTACAATGGTATTGGCCACTTGGGAGACATCATAGAATATCTTACTATTCATAAGTCTACCAGAATTATTACATAATACTTACATCCTTAATGATGTCATTAAACACCCAAAACTCGAAACTTTATTTTCACTATTCCCCGAAAATTCAATTGTTTCCGAAAAATCCCAAAAATTCACCTTAAACTAATATCGATGCTCTGAATTCAAAAATGAACTCCATTATTTGAAAATAATTTTATATTTTCTTTAATTTAATTTTTAAATAAAAATTCTATTCACCCGAAAAAAACAAATACTTAACTAATAATTTCAGAAAGAGTTATTTACTTATTTTATTGAATCATATTACCTAATCTAGGTGCCTTAAATATAATAATACTTTCATAAGTGAGATTACTAATCCATTTGTTCACATTACTATCCATAAGCATAACATTACTATTCATAATTTACTATTCACCAAAAATTATGTTGACCTTATTAGACTCTAAATTTCCTTCTAAACACAACTATAGAAGAACATTTCTGAAAATCATTACACATTAATAATTTCTTAAGAATTACATAAATATTTTAAAACTTCCTTTTTTTTCCAAAAAACTATCAGTAATATATATCTTATATTTATCCTAACATTTGAAA
Organism: Viscum album; assembly: GCA_963277665.1. NCBI lineage: Eukaryota > Viridiplantae > Streptophyta > Magnoliopsida > Santalales > Viscaceae > Viscum > Viscum album. The sequence goes on along the minus strand of OY728134.1, from coordinate 837,706,939 downwards.
TTTTCAATCATTACCATAAAATGAAATAAATGTTTTATTTATATCTAAGGATTACGCAAAGCAGTTAAGGTCTAATCACATAGCCATTTATAATACTAGAATAGGACCTATGTCTAAGGTGTTTTAAGGAGATAGAATATTGGGGTGGCATATTAATCTTTACCTGAGTGGTGACCTCTATCAAATAGAAATTCTCCGGTATGTGATTTCGTTCCAGATTCACAAGATTAAGTTCATCTTGGGCTTGGTCCAGAGTGAAGCCCAGTGGTGATACCTCCTTCCCAAGTTCCATTATATAGGCTTAGAACGGCCTGAGTCTACAAGATGAGGCCATAAAATCGTCTTTCTGTATTAATTAATAATGATAACATGTATTTATAAAAAAAAATTGTGATGTTAAGAGTTTAGATTCTAATGGCTATATTGACCAATAGTCATATAACAGTAAAATCCCAACAATATCACTTATTTATAATCAATTAAATCATTAAATAATATATTTTTTTAGAATAAAAAAACAAAAAAAATAGGAATCAAATATTAATAAACTGTTCGGTTTGTTACACCTCCTCTCATCTTAGATGATAAAAACCAGAGGAGAGATGGGAACAAGGACTATTTTAACCATTTCCATCTCCCATTAGGCTTTGTCACTAGGGACAACCATCCTGGTGTGATCCCCTGGCCTTCATCCATTCCACCTTTCATTGTACCCTTTTCTAATGTAAAGTGAATAGATGGAGGGCTCGTCACCTCACCCTCTTCCTAGGTCACCTCGACCTCATTCACATTGGCCACCTTAGGTGCGCTCTCTTCCACCAGCAGAGGAGGAAAAATTTAAAATTTTATTTGTTGAATCTTCCACATCCTCTTGATTCTCAAACCAAACATGACTCACATGGGCTTAGATAATTTTAATGATTACAACATGTGCAGAAACAATCATGGTGAATAAACTATGAGAACTCTAATTCCCACCAAAATTGGGATATGTAGGAAAACTTCTTAGGGCCCGAGCTCACATGATATCCTCTTCATGAATCTAACCCTAATTCCCTTAATCTAGGTGTACTTATTATAAATAACCCTCAAATTAAACCCTCAAATCACCAAGGTAGACTTTTTAGGATGTATGCCCAAACTCATTTCTTTAAAAGAATTATAAATTCTTATGAGACTTATTGAACTACCTGGGATTTGATTCCCATTCACATGGGATATATATGAAGCCTACTTGAGGTTCAAACTCGATACCTTAAATCAAACATGTTCTCCATGAGCCATATTCCCAAAAGGGTCTAATCTAACATGGAAACCCATATCCTTTCTATGTTCATTAGGCTACTTCAGCATAAGTCCCTCACTAAACCTTGAATAAGAATATATCACTTAGATGTCGATACCACACGACATTAAACATTATGGTTTGGTACTTATCACATGACCATAAAAAGTATGATTTGTACCATTCAGTGGAACCGAACTCTGAGGGTTCTGATTCCTTTTAAAAGGATACATAGATATCCCATTTTTCAGGAATGATCTCATGATCAATCAAAACCTTCGTCTCCCTAGATGATAATAAATTCCAGAGTACCCCACTAAGTGGAATAAAAACCAGTATCATCATAATGATGATTAATATAATATATATGTATTATATGAGAGGATACCATTGATGGAGAACCTTGAATACATACAGATATCTCCATTGATGAAGAGAATCTAATACATACGGATGATTTTAAACTTTTCACATGAAAAATAAGTGATTGAAATTTACCAGGGATACTTAGGATATAGTTGGTGCATTAATAAGGATTAATGAAATATCTTAAATTACAATGAGATTCCTAGTCTATTCAACAATTCCCCCCAAAATTGTGTGATGAGCCTGACCTCCCATCCTCTTGACCAATGCCTACTCTCAAGTATCATGAAGTTTAAAATTAACAAACACATGACTTTTGAATGCATGTTCCCTTTAGATAAATAACTGTTGGATGTTTTTGGATCCATAAATAAATCCAATAGAAACCTCAAAGAAATAGTGATTCTTAAAACTATAATAAAAGTTTCAAGGAACTACGAAACAGAAATGGTGAACCTCACGTGAATCCTTAACCATGTTAATAATGTTAACAACCTGTGAGCCCCTATAAATTGATAAAGGAAGGCCATAAAAAGGAATCAATCATGCATGTATCCATCTAAAAATATGTTTCTTTAATGTATTTTGTTGTTGTTTTCAATTTTTTATTAAAATTTACTTCAGTCCAAAATAGATTTCTTCACGACAACATCTTTGAACTTCCCGATCACTGCTCATGATGGTTCTCCATCCATGGGAATGTCTTCATCACCAACCTAGAATCTTCAACGCTGCATCTCAAATGTGCTGGAAAAGGAATATCACCAGAATGGTACAATCCCAACTTTGGAGGCTACTGGGAAGGCCCTCTAGGTCAATAACAATCCTTGATCATCCGTCCAAGGATGACCAATGATCATGAAGCAGACAGTGCCAACAACAATCTTCAATCGTTTCTGGTCCTTATTACTAGAACAAAATAATCAATCTCTCTCGTACTATATGAGGTGGATCAAGAGGCCACTCAAGGCCTCAATTAAAGAATGTAGGAGTCCTTCCCGAGGACTCCAACCATTAATCAGTTCCAGCCGAATCGTGCGGTAGTGAACCTCTAACATGATGGGGGTGTTTCATTTGGATGTTCGGCTCTTGTTTCTCAGACCCTGGCATGCAAGAAGAATAGCTGGGGACAATGTTTGGTCAACATGTAGAATGTTATTGCATGTACCCCTTCTATAAAATCCTATCAACCTAACATGATGGAAAACAATGAATGGGAACATACATCTGTTTATGTTCACTAATTCTACGAACAGTCTTGTCTGCCAGTATTTTGTCAACCATACTTGATGGGAAATAGCCAGCATGCCCATACACCTGACAATTTTCAACAAGACTACCAATAGTCTCATTTGGTAGCACCCATAGAAGTCATTCAGAAAGATCTGATGATAAATCTGGGGTAGACTCAACTCTATGCGCCCATGCATGAGTACTATCAATAACCATTGACAAGAAAAATAGGATAGATGTAGGCAAGTACACCTACTCAAGATAAGGAATGGACATATATTCCTGTTTCAACCGCTGATGTCTTCAAACATATCTAATCAATGGTGAAAGGGCAGACGCAAATCCCTTCCCATATTCTGGAAACATTTTAGGATATTATAACAACCACTTCAGTATTACCGAGGAAATTGACACATAAATATTTACCCACACATAGGATGACACATATACATGCCATACCAAAGTAGATACACACCTCTGTTTTAGTCTAGGAGGCTCATGTGGCATAATCCCTATAACAATCTATCCCACAGGGCCCGTGTCGTAACTACATGAAGCCCTCCTTCAATAGGACATGGGCTGGCGACTAGCACAAGAAAGGCGTATCCCTAAAACTGAGAAGAAATTTTCATTAAACCTATAAACTCACTCAAACCAAGCACACACCAGGAAACAAGATAAAGTAAACTATACAGTAAATAGTGTGTGTATAGTAAGAAAGGTGTCTAGAATACAAACCTAACTGGAATGTATAAGTAAAACTGAAAACAAAACCTGTGAACACCAACCAAGGATCCTTCCTGAAGGGTAGGTGTAGCTCTCGAGCAGTCATCTCTACAGTAGATATCGTCTAACGGTCCACCTCTGAGTAGCCTCCAGTCCTAGAACCCTGAGCCTTGATCGATGTTGTCTGTCATCTACACAAGACACAGTAAGGTCCAGGACTAGCCCATGCAGGGGTGAGTATAAAAATACTAAGTAGGGACCCTGAGACCCTCGAAGGTCTACCAGAATCCATAAAGGTTAAAACCCAAAGTAAGACCTCAATATCAATTCATGAATCAATAGTCATCAACAATACTCAGGTATATGCCCATACATATACCTATGTTATTAATATATACTCATCTCCCATGTGAGGAAAGAACCCCACAAAGGTGACACCACGAAGATAGAAGTACCACATAGGTAAGACCAAAAAATTAGAAGTACGACACAGGTAGTACCATGAAGGTATGTACCACAAAGGTAACACCACACAGAAGAATCAAATGATGGTATCACCACACACAAGTGTTTACCACAGTGGTAAAGAGTCAGCCCACACCATGTATAACTTAAGTATGGAAGTGTAGATGAATAGTTGTGTTGCTAGACCATCTTACTTCATCAAGAAGCTCTACGGTTGACCCACACAAGATTTTAGATGACCCATATAAGATCTTAAAGTTACCCACATTAGATTTGGAGATGACCCGCACATGATCGGTATGCACTGACCCACACAGGATCGCTTAGTGCTGACCCACATAGGATCTGAAGATTTCCCAAATAAGATCCAGGGATTCTTCATGCATATCCAAAAACATGATTCCCTCACTATGCAAGCATGATTCTGATAGGCTACACTCCTCAATTCATCAGATGATACTTCAACTACCATTAAGTACAACGAAGAAGTTTCGTGGATGAATGTCACGTCAATAGGGTCCCAACACAACATACAACCCGTTAATCGAACACCAAATCTGTAAGTTATTAGTGTTTTGGTTCCAAGGGCATGGTTAGATTTGGGTTTGATCCAACACGTCCATACTCCAACATTATCCAAAAATCATGTGTATTATACCAAAAGGAAATTCTCAATACAAGGATTCTAGTGCAGTAGATGGTTTGTCAAACAGATATCTGGTTCTCATGATATGGCCAAAAAGGCATATCTGGGTCTAGATGGGCCCAAATCTGGTTTTTCCCGGTTGGACCGACCCAACCTGACCCGGCCTAGGCCAACCTGATCTCGTCCAGGTCTGGCCTAGATGGGTCTGACTGCGGTGGGTGTGGCCTGCTTGGTGTGGGCCGCGGGGCTTAGTATGCATAGCAAGGTGTGGTCTACCGTGGAGGGGCCCTACCTAGCCACTACCTAGGGGGATGGTGCCCATGATACTCCAAACGGTCCACTGGACCATTCAGCTCTGCCATCCCAGCATCTCCATGTGGCGCCAGCTGTTGGATTGCAGGACCTTCCAGAGGGGTCCCACTCAGCGTGACGCGGCCGACCGATTCTACTCCCAGTGGTGTGACGGTGCTGCTGTCCTCCCACGTCCACCTGGGTGTCGACCGCCCTCCGGGTGCACCACCGCGGCTAAATATTCATGACCCTCTCCTCTACTAGCATCACGTACGCGTGCCACCCTTCCCCACATGGTCGGCCAGTGTGCCAGTAGCCGTCCTCCTCCGACACTTGCTCGAAACATGGTCGGCCGGTTGTTGGCTGCCCTCCTCTTCCGCATGTCCTTGAAGATTCGTTCCAAGCCTAAACAAATATGACGATCTCATATTCATGGTCCTCGGTTATTGATCTCCGTGTCTATATGTTGGGATCAACAAATTTTTTTTAGCATGCTTAATTATTTGGAATTTAAGAAAGCACGAAGAAAAAATAGAAGAGATCGTGGTATTTTGGGGGATCGATGGTCATGTTTGTCTGGCCATTATCATTGGGAATCAAGAATATGAAGAATAATCAAAAAGATAATTATCATATCTCAAAATAAACCCCAAACCTCAATCTTTGGAGATTCTATGAGGATGAAGATGAAGATGCTGACATTTTTTTCTCCTTCAACATGCTCTTGATCTGAGATTGTGCGTCGTCTTCATTGTAGGCTCGTTCATTGTTCGAGGATTCTCTCCCAATGGATCTACGAATTATTCTCTTTTCCAATGACCCCCCACCACATGAGTTGAGGATCCTACTTTAAATGAGTTATGTTTATTAATTCAATTAATTTTTGAACATTAATTTAGGGAATTCCAAGGGTTTCTTCCCATTAAAGGGATGTTCGGGTGGTCCTCGCCACCATGATTCAAAATAGAGGTTTTCAAGAAATAAAAATAAAATGTAATTTTTTTTCCCTCTCCCACAGAAATCTTAAAAACTAACTCCCACCCTCGAACTACTGTGGTCGTGGTGAAGGCATCCTTGAGCTAATATCGACACTTCCACTTCAATGATGTCCTTAGATTTCAATTCCGAGCACCAGTTCAAAACATAAAAAATTATACTCTTGTGTTTACTGAACGTACCTAAAAAAGTTCAGAAATTCATTCTGGGCACACAGGGTCTCAGAATCACGTGTAATTAATTTTCGTGGACTCATAATATTTCCACATATTTAAAAACAATTACACGGAAAATCTCAGATCTATACATTCTCCCCACCTCATGGATTTGTGTCCTTAAAAGCCACAACACAAGCTAGGGAAACATGTGGGGGTACTAAGAATGAATCTGAGCCTCCTGCTCCCTTGTGCTCCCCTAGAGGTTCCCATGATGCCAATGAATGCATACCATATGTATCAACCACCCATGAAGGACCTACTCCAGTCGATACTCAATATCCCCTGGAACCTCGAAAAGCATCTCCCCATCGTCAATGTCTGGTTCTACCCAGTCATTGAAGAGTGAAGGATCATGTTCGTATCTCCTCAGTAGGGATATGTGGAAAATTTCATTCACCTGGTGCAATTGAGGGGGAAGAGCTATGTAGTACGCCACCTCGCTAACTCTATTGGGGACCTGGAAGGGTCTGATGTACCTTAGATATAACATGTTTCCCCAGTCAAATCACTACAATCCTCATCGAGGTGACACCCATATAAAGACATGGTCACCCTCATAGAACTCCAGAGGTCTCTGTCCCTTATCATCATAAGACTTGTTACTACTTTCTGTAGTCTTCATCCACTCTTGGATGATCTGCACCTTATCTGTGGTAGCCAGTACCATCACTGGTCCCATGAGTGTCGACCCCCTTGGGTCAGTCCATCACAAAGGTGATCTTCATGGTTAACCGTACAACACCTTGAATGGTAACATACTTATAGTGAAGTGATAATTTTTGTTGTATGTGAACTCCACCAAGGGAAAGTGGTCTTCCCTGCTGTAGCTGAAATCAAATACGGAAGCACAGAACATGTCCTTGAGGGTCTAAATGGTCCGCTCTGTCTGACCATCCATTTGGGAATGAAAGGTGATGCTCAACTGAAGCTCTATCCTGAACACATCCTACAACCCCTTCTATATCCAGGAAAAAAAATGTGTATCGTGATTAGAGAAAATTGTAGATGGAACCCCATGAAGTCGCACAATCTTCTATACATAGAGGCATCCCAATCTCTATATTGATCCCTTTTCTCTGATAGTTAGGAAGTGGGCTGAATTGGTGAGTTGATCCATGATTACTTAGATGGAATCATGTTACTTGGACGTGTTTGGAATCCTGTCCCAATGTCCATAGAAATTACACCCCACTTATACTCTAGAAACTCTAGTGGATGAACTAAGAATGTTTAACCTGATGCTCTATCTTTACTTTCTAACAAGTGAGGCACCATGAGACAAACTCGTCCATTGCATTATTCATTCTCGGCCACCAGTGCTGAAGCTGAAGGTCCTGGTACACCTTCTCTACTCTAAGATGTACTGCAATATGGGATGTATGGAACTCCCTCAACACTTCCCCCCTAAGTGTCAGTGGTACCATAGTACGCCCTATGAAGAGGATAACATTCTCCCCACCTTCAGAAAACCAATCAAGTGCATGTCCTATTGATATCTGAAGACGTCGAGCCCTGTAGTTAGTGTCCCCAAGTTGCACCTCCACGACATGTTGAAGGAGTGGGGGTGACTATTAGAGACTGATGATAAGGTGCTTAATCTCAATCAACATAGGATATCCACAAAGCAGATACCTGCTATGTCACCTCACTCAACAACTAAATACCTGATCTTTGGTTAAGTGAATCTTCTTCAACATTCCCCTTCCCAGATGTATAGACTATATCGAAGTCATAGTCATGGAAGAACTCTAGGAAACATTGTTGTCTCAGGTTCAGGTCCTTCTGAGAGAAGATATAACTAAGAATCTTGTGATCATTGTAGACTATAAAACGTTCACCCATCAAGTAATTTCACCACATCTTCAAGATGAAGACCACTACTACTAACTCCAGCTCATGTATTGTGAATTTATTCTCATGTTATCTCTATTGATGAGAACTATACATGATCACCTCTCACTCTTGCATCAGGAATCTTTCATGCCTAGTCCCTGATGCGTCGTAGTAGACTACAAACCCAATGCCCTCCTCTGGTAACCTCAATATGGGTGCACTTGTCAGTCTCCGCCTGTTCTATTGTAAACTCCACTGTCATTTCTCTGACCACATGAAGGGTTGCCCCTTCTTCTTAAATGATGATCAGTGTGCCAAAAATCTAGAAATGATAGGTCCAAACATCCAGAAGTATCTGGCCAATCACAAGAAACCCGACACCTCCATCACACTCCTGGGTGGCTCCCAAAAAAGCATAACCTCAATCTTCGATGGATACACCACAACTCCAGCCTCTGAGATAATGTGTCCTAGAATGTGAACCTATAGGATCTAGAACATGCACATTGAGAGCTTACCATAATGGTGCTTCTCTCAGAGTGTGTCAAAAACTATTTGCAGATGACATGCATGCCCCTTCTCCATAACTGAGTGTATTAGGATTTCATCGATAAAGACTACCACATAGCGATCGAGGTATGGATTGAATTTCCTTTTCATGATTCCCATGAACACAGTTGGGGCATTGGTCACACCGAATGCCATAACCTAGAACTCATAATGGACATAACGATATATGAAGTCCGTCTTCTGCACATCCTCATCTCGTACCGTAAGCTGATGATATCCTGATCGGAGGTCTACCTTTGAAAACCATCATGCACCCTTAAGCTGATCAGTGAGATATTCTATCATAAGGTGTGGGTACATGTACATCACAGTCACTTTTATGAGGTGAGGATATTCTACACAATGTCTCAAAATCCCATCTCCCTTCTTGGTGAACAAAATCAGGGCTTCCCCAGGAAAACCACTGGGCCTAATGAACCCATGCCTCTGCAAGTCCTCAAGATGTACTCGCATCTATCAAATATCAATGAGATCCATTCTATATTATGGTGTAGATATTAGTGACGTTCCATGGTACAAGTCAATATAAAATCCCACCACGCTGTGAGGAGAAAGACCCAAATAATCATTAGGGAAAAAAATCAGCATACTGGTCCACCACTATCGGATAGCTCAGACTCTCATCATCGACCACTTTGAGGGTTTTGCTAGCCAAATTATTGGTGATCATCTGCACCCTCCTTTGGGGAAGTCCATCATTTTCTACAAATGGTCCCTTCTCACCGGTGAAGGAATACCCCATCCCATTTGTGCGGAAATATGGCACTTTGTGCCAAATACAGTCAATCTGAGCATGGACGGTAGCTAACCTATCCATACCCAAGATGACATCATAAGGCCTCAGCGTCACTACAATTAGATCATAACCAAATCACATGCCTTATTTAGTAAGTGCACACTGACTGTACCAATTTTTAGTCACAGAATCCTCTCTCATGGGAGTCTCTAGTCATACAGATCGTTCTAACGGCTCCACCAGAATCTCTGAGATCCGAATGGTGGAAGTGGAAATAAATGAGTGACTAGAAGATGTGTCTATAAGTATTGTAGCTAATGTGGATTAGAAACCAATTGTACCTCAAATCATCTCTCGAGCATCGTGGTAATAGGCCTCTTCTTCCTGGAGCTGAGCTTGTCCCTCTCCACCTGCTCCCTGTGCTCAGGGTGGACAACATAGAGGTGGTGGTTGTAGAACCTCAAATCGCTACCCCCACATGAGGCATGGCTAGAACCTCTACCATGTCAGTTTAATGCATACAGACCTCATTGATCGTATATTCGTCTCTTCCCACACAGTCCTTTGACCGTCTGTTGGTCGTCTGTATGGCAGGTCAGGTAGTGGCGGGCCATGTGACAATGCCCACCGCACATGTAATATTGTATGCTCCTTGCCTGCCCTGATCTATCTCAAGAGCCATGCACAACTGACTCAGTATCCCACGGTTGTCCACTAGTAGGTTTGGCCCTCTTGGACCTCTGCATCATTCGCATACTTCCAAATGCAGATGATTTTGCTACCTGACGTTCGATGGTGGGTCTTGCTACTGGTGTCTGCTCGCAAAGGAGGATCTCCACTAAGAGTGCTCACTCTAACACCACCACATGTGTCAGGATATTGAGAGAAATCATCGAAACTCTAATCTCTCACTTGAGCCCCTTTTTGAAGGTCTGGGCCCTAAAGAAAGGGTCTCGCACCAGGTCAGTGGAGTAGCACAAGAGTTCGGTGAACCTCACTGAATACCGAGCCATGGTCCTGTTACCCTGTTGCAGGTGGAGAATCTCTTGTATATGCAAAGAGTGTAAGGTCGATGGGATGAGATCTGCCCTGAAAGAGCCCTTGACATCCAACAAGATGAGAGAGACCTCGTCATGAACCTAAAGCATCAAACTCCACCGTTTACCCGCTGCATCCTGAAGGATACTGGCAGCGAGGATCCTCATAAGATCTGCTGGTGTCCCCACCAGTAAAAAAACTCTAACCATGACCTCCAACCAGTCCTCAGCCACCTGTGGATCTATATCGTCTTGGATCCTAGCTGGCCTCTAGCACTGAAAGTCGGGCTATATGCTCAAGCAGCATGCACCCTCTGTTGCTGGGGCCAGTGGCATCGGCTGCACAACAGGTTGTGGTGATAATGGTACACCACCTGATTGTACAACTACCAAAAGGGGGTCCTGCACTGAAGCTTCATTGATCAGGGGGATTTCATCATGTACTATACCTGGAACCCTGGATGGCTATCTCAGTGGAGGCTTCCTAGAAATAAACAGGTGTAATATTGTTAATAATTTATACCTTGTAAGCTGACTCAAAGACATCAAAAGGAAAATTATTAAAACAACACACATGCAATCAGTTTTTTTGTGCACTGAGATGGAAATCAGATTTCAGGGTCCTTGTGTATGGATAAATTGACCACCACACCGACACTGGATTCCCCAAACTAATAATTAAACTGAAAACACATTACACTATTGCTGATTAAAAGATCATAGTCCATGTTCTTCTGTAGAACCAACCACCTTTGATACTAATTTGTCATGACCCATCCCCCAGAGCCCATGCCATGACTACCCAATTCCCACCTTCCATAGGCTAGGGGATAGGGACTAGCACTGGAAAGGCATATACCTAAAGCAAAGAAGGCATTTTCATTAAACCTGTAAACTCACCCAAACCATGCACATAACAAGATAAAAGCACAAAGTAAACTATATAGTAAACAAGGTGTGTATAGTAAGTAAAGGGGCCATAATACAACCCCATCTAAAATGTATAAGTGAAACTAAAAATAGATCCTTCGAATAGTAGTCATGGATCATACCTGAAGGATAGACATAACTCTCGAATGGTCATCTCTATGGTACTTCTCATCTAATGGTCCACCACCAATCAGCCTCCAGTCCTGGAACCCTCAGCCTCGATCAATGTTATCTGTCATCTTCAAAATACACAACAGGCTGTGGTCATAGCCCATGCAGGTGTGAGCATAACAAAACTTAGTATGGACCCCGAGACCCCCGAAGGTCTCCCATAATCCACAAAGGATAAACCACCAAGAAAGACATCAATCTCAAAGAACGAAGCAATAGTAATCGACATTACTTAGGTATATGACCATACATATACCTATGTTATCAATATATACTCATCTCATATGTGTGGGAACAACACCACAAAGGAGACACCATGAAGGTAGAAGTACTACACAGGTATAAAAACGAAGAGAGAAGTACCACACAGGTAATACCACAAAGGTATGTACAAAAAAGGTAACACCAAACAGAATAATACCACAAAGGTATCACACACAGATGTGTGCCAGAAAGGTAAAGAATCATCTCACACAAGGTATAACTTATGTATGGAAGTATAGATGATTAGATGTGTCTCTAGATCATCATACTTCGGCGAGAAGCTCTCCTTTTGACCCACACAGGATCGTAGATGACCCACACAAGATTTGAATGTGACCCATATAGGATCTGGAGAAGAACCACACATGATCGATATGTGCTGACCCACACATGATTTCTGAGTGCAGACCCACACAGGATCTAAAGATAACCCACACAGGATCAGAAGATTCTTCAAGTAAAGCCAGCCATAGGGTTCCCGCATTAAGCATGCTTGATTATAGGAGGTTTGGCATTTCAATCCATTGGATGATATATCAACTGCAAAAAAGTACCATGAAGAAGTCTCCTAAAGTTCCATCATGTTACTAGGGTCCCAATGAAATAGACGGTGCATCAATTGGATACCCGGTCTGTATGTTATTAGTGTTTCCGTTCCGAGGGTCCAGTTTGATTTGTGTTCGATCCAACCCGGTTGTACTCTAACAGTATCCAAAACTCTAGTGGATTATACCAAAACAACCATCTCGATCCAAGGATCTCGATGTTGTAGAAGGTTCTTCAAACAGATGACCAGTTCTAATGGTATGGCTGAAAAGGTGTATTTGGGTCTAGATGGGCTCAGGTCTGACCTAGATTGGCCAGACCATAGTGGGCCCAGCCCAGCCTGCTAAGGGGGTGGCCCAGCCCACTGGGCATGGCCTGCTTGGTGGAGCTTGTAGGGTACGGCCCGCTCAGCTGGGTGTGGTACTCCATGGTAGGGCTCTCCCTAGCCTCTACCCAAGGGTAATGCACCCCTAGTATTCCAAAGGGTATATTAGACCATTTGGTTTCGGCCAACCTAGTGTTTCCAAGTGGCGCCGCCCGATTGCTTGCAGGAACCACCGGATGGGTCCCACTCTAGGTGACACGGCCGACCAGAAGACTATACATTTCTCCTCCCAGTGGAAAGACCACACCATTGTCCCCCCGCGGCTGGACGGGTGCTAGTTTCCCTCCAGGTGCACTACTGTGGCTACGCAATCGCAACCTTCTCCTCTACTAGAGGCTCAGACGTGTGCTGCATGACCTCCACGTGGTCGGTCGGTGTACCGGCCACCGTCCTCCTCCACCATCTACTCGAACTGTGGTCGACCGGATCGTCGGCCTTACTCCTCTTTTGTGGGTCACCGCAACATCATTCTAAGCCCGTAAAATATAAAGACCTTAGATTTGTGATCCTTAGGTCGAGATCTCAGCATCCATATGTCGCGCTCAAAAAAACATGGAGTTTTTAGTGCACTTAATTATTTGGTATTGAAGAACGACCAGAGAATGTACAAATAACAAATAGAAAAGATCAAGGTATTTTGGCAGATCGATTGATATGTTTGTTTGACAATCGTCGTTGAGAATCAAGAATATGAAAAATAAAAAAATATAATTATTATATCTCAAAATAAACCCCCTACCTCGATCATTTTATAAGGAGTGAGAAAGAAGATAAAGATAATGAAGATGCCGAGGTTCATCGCTCCTACAACATACTCCTGATCCGAGCTCACGTGTAGTCTTATTCGGAGGTTCATTCTTTGTTGGAGGATACTATCCCAAATGCTCTCTGTATCATTCCCTTTTCCAATGACCCTCCCATGATAATATGTGAGGAGAAAACTTTAATTGAGTTTAGTTTATTAATTCAATTAATGTTGGCACATTAATTAGGGGAATTCTAGGGGTTTTCTAGTATTAAAGGGATCTTCCGGTTTTCTCCACCACAAAGATTCAAAATGGAGGTTTTCAAGAATGAAAAATTAAATGTTAGTTAAATTATTTTTCTACACCCATGAAAATCATAAAACAAAATCCCACCCTGACCTACTGTAATCGAGGTGAAGGTCCCATTAAACGAATATCGGCGTAGCGAGTTCAACAATGTCATCATATTTTAATCCTGACCATCGGTACACAAGATACAAAATGATGCTCACGCATTTACTGAACATACCTAAACAAGTTCATAAATACATTACGGGCACACCGTTCCTTAGAATCAAGAGCAATGAATTTTTCTGGACTCTTAATATTTCCATATATTTAAAAACATTACATGGAAAATCATGGTTCGTTAAACTCCCCCATATCATACAGACAACATGATCAGGAACATAAACTATTTCCAATTAAAGGAAATTGGTTTATTCTATCATCCAATCCAAGTCAGGCACATACACCTTCCCATAATAACGACTTTACCCATTAAGTGGCCCCAACTAAGAATAAGAGAACTTCCAAGAAGAAGTCTCGACAAGAACTATTATAAAATCAAGAGTCAAGCTATGCTTTGGATCGTCTTAATGATGATGTTCTTGAATCCCTTAGACATTTATCAGTTGTGGCTCAAGATTGTATCCTCTCATTACAAAATTATGGGAGTGGTAGTAGTAATTATGAAGTTCCTCATCAGACACTTTTTCATGAATGCTTTATTCACGAAAATTCAGTGAATCAAGAGTTATTATCTCTATATGAGAACCATGAAAACTCTCTATGTGGCCAAAAGTACAAGGAGAACGAAGATTTATCCCTTCCTATAATCCAACATGGTGATCCTCCCCATGATGGAATTCATGGTGAAATACCTCTCCGCAGTATTATTTCTCATTGTTAAGACAATTCTATAGTCGCCAATATTGTGACGTGAAATCCCTCCTATGAAGAGGATCATTCAAACACAAGGCTTTTCAGGTATGATGCCTTGTAATTGATTAGTGAAACACATTCTCAACTAGAAGAAAACTTTAGGGAACAATCATTCTCCAATCCTCCATTGGTTCATTTTTCTTCTAATATCGAGCATCCACTTTGGTTAGACCAAGTGGATAAACCTCTAGTTAAAGAAGATGAAGATGTGTTAAACATGAGGAAACAGTTGGCTATGGTGGAAGTACCAATCATGATCTAGAATTTGGAAAATTCTCATTATAACATTTCAGAATTAATTACAGAAGATTTCATTCATGATATCCACCTCAACCTATGGAATACTCTTCCCCATTTGATAACAAAAATATTACCATAATATGAATATCAAAATCATTTAATGGTAATAGAAGGGTAGCAATGAAATACTGATAGGGTATCTCTCTATGTTTCTCAATATTCTAAGGTAGAAAAACATCAGATAATCCATCAGTGTGAATTCCTAAATGCTCTAAAGAGGATATTACAATTAATTAATTATTCATCTTCTAGTGTTTGTAATAGAGGATGGGGTTCACATGGACCATTGCATTTCACTGCACTCTAAAATCAGTGATATCCACCAAAACTGGACTCACGCAATGTTATTTCCCACGGTCATCCACAGTTGTTTGATTTTGTATGTAATTGAATGTATGCTCATGAACAAGCCTCAACCATCTCTCATCAGAGTCAGTCCCAGAGAAAAGAAGTTGTTGAGTTACTTTTACATCAATCATATGAGAATCTTGAGTAGGTGTCCACTTAGAAGATTTCAGGCATTAGAGAATGAAAATGTATGAAATAGAAAAGAGATATTCCAAAACACGTGATTTGATTGGTGGTCAGATAATGCACCCAACTAATGCCTCATACAAAATTCAAAAAACCAGATGAGCAGTTTCACAAATTTCATCCATAAGAGTTTATGAATCATCCCAGCATGCATGAATGGGGGATCATTTAATTCAAACTTTAAATTCATTAAAAAGAGTTCAATGATTTTATGAAGAAGAACAGGAATAGCCCCAACCTACAGGGATGAGGGATTTTTATCATCTACTATCTACTCCTTAATAGAAGTTATTTTTATCCCAATTAGGGAAGAATCCACACTGAGAGCGTACAACAGAACTATCCAAGGATTCCCTTTGTGATAATGTTCACCAAGTAGTTCCTGAGAATTCATCATATTTGAGAACAATATCAAATAGTAGATACAAAGGGATATGATATTACAAAAATAATAATAGACTTCCATAGATGCATTATTCGTCAGTGAATGTCATTACCACCATTATATAAGATCCTACAAAAAATGAATCTAGTTTAGGGGAATCAGAAGATGATCTTATTTTCCATAATATAGTACACACATAGGCAAATGAAGGAGGTGTGCATAACCAAAATCAGAGGCTTAACTAGAATATAGGTGTTCCATAAAATAACCAACTCCCCCCACCCTCTAAAATGAATCTAATAAGGGGAAATGTAAATGTTATATTGAATCTCACTTTTCCACTTGATAAGGTCAATATCTATTTCTTAAATATTCATTTGAACAGCAAGAATAGAAAATGAATGTGTTAAAATGACTTAATAATGAGTAACTTCAAATAAGAATTTCTACTATATGTACTCCCTAGGTAGGTCCTCAAAATCCACATCCTGTAGGATCTCCTTAGTAAAAAGGATTTTTAGTTACTACAGATGTGGATAATGAATTCCCTATACCAGGTACACAATCAAGGGAAGATCAATCACATCCTGATAGGTCTGTTCTCATGGGATATCCAAGGAAAATATTAGTACCACCATCAATGGTTTTTCATGTCATTGCACCAGCTCAAGCTCTAGTTTATGCACCTTCATAGGTTCCAACTCATCTAGATTTTTCCCAATTTCTTATGAGCATAATTGAGGCATTAACAACTCGATTAGAAGCTATGGAGGAACGAAATTCACCAGTTCATCCAGAAAAGAGATCTTAACCAGAATGGGTGGATGTAATTACTCCCCCACCAAATTTTTTGAATACCACATTCCCAATCATTAATGGTTTAGAAGATCCATAACAACACATAACAAATTTTGTTTCTCGTTGTGATCGCATGATGGGAACACCTCAACCAAAACAAGAAGTAATGCTTTTTTGTTTTGTGTAGTCAATACAGGGATCAAATTTTGTATGGTATACAGGTTTACCATCCCAATCAATTACTAGATAGGAATATCTCTATCAAAAATTTATTCTACAATTTAGCTCAACACTACCATAGAAGATAGTTTTGATCTTACTAATTTTATACAAAGGGAGAATAAAATAGTTTCATATTTCATTGCATGATAAAAATGACTAACATATTCATTATGTCTAGCACTCCCTCAAAAATAATTTCTGTAAATTTTTATGGAAAATCTATGTGTTGAGTTACAAAAACCACTGATCCCTCTGAAATACACTTGTGGTTTTCGGTACCTTACATGAATCTCTCATTAGATATATGACTCTATTATAGAAACTATGGTTAAAATTCCTGTTATTCCCTCAACTATGGGGAGAAGGATAAGAAAGGAAGAAGCTGCTATAATATCACTAAAGCAGGCACATGTACCTGCTTCTATATAAATACCTTCATCATACTGAAGGGCTCTGCCTCTTGAGCATTAGTAGAAATGAACCTCTCATCAAGATGATCAAAAATATCAAAGGAGGAAACAATTTGGGGAATTAAAGAACATTGTTTATTCTTTACAGAATGAACAAGTTCTTAGTTACATCATTTCAGATCTAGAAAATAATATGGTTCAATTAAATGGCTAATGAAACCAAATAAAGAAGGAGAATAAGATATTCTGAATTATTGTCCCTTTCAACAGATGTTAGGGGATCCAATCTAGAAATGTTTTGTTTTCAAGGACCTATTGAAAAAGATGGTAGATTATGGACATGTAAAACTGAAAAGATTTTCATCTCATGTATCATCTGTTACAGAAACTAATCTAGAGGAAGAAGGTGAAAGATAGGAAGTAAAAAAGTAAAAATGTGTAGAAATATGATGACCAAATGATTAGGAAAATGATCAACTAGACTCATACCTGTTTACGAACATATTTGAAACAACTGATTGTGTCTTCTTCCACTCCTGCCACATCAAATAAATTGTCATCAATAGATCGTTCCGCACAGAAACGAGATGGTTAGAAGGACAAAGTGAAGTCAGAATAATTTGAGATCACGTTAAGGCCAAATTTATTCTTGGCCCTAGTCGATTTCATGCCATCTGTTTCAAAATCATGCGCCCCTCCCCACCAAACAGCATAATCATAATTAACCTCTTAAGAAGAATCTCTATCAATTCAAGAATTGATCTTTAGTTCTATAAATGTTATCCATTTAATGGATCCTTATATTGATTCTAATTATAATGAGCCAAAATTCCTAATACCTAATTGGGGAACGAGAGGATGATGCTAAGGTTGAGGATATAGGGGATGCCGTGGGAATTATAGAAACCACCATTTTATCTCTACCCCTACTCGAACTGTTTATGCAGTAGAAACTCATGGATGAACCCTTCTGCTGGCTCAATAAGAAAAAGGATTTTCTTCTAAGCAAGATAGGTTTGGTTCTGACACAATTATTTTGGAGGACCGACTATGAAGTCACATTATTTTCCTCTCACCAAATGAATAGAACTAGTATGTCTAATTTACCCAAACAAAGTATATTGCTAGCTTCTATTCGGACACGGGGTATGTCTACATTAGAAGCATCAATATCTAAGACACCTGTAAAACCACATTTCCATGTTGGGAAATGAAAACATCTGGATCAAAAGTATGATTTCTTGAAACAATTGGACCAATTATCGGCCATGTTATTAATTTTGGAATCCTGAAGTCTGTAAAAATACCTTCGAGAAGCACTTATTGATGATTTTTCAAGTACCCAAGAGTTTTAAGCTAAAGATGATGCAACTGAGGTTTACCGTAAAAAGAATTATCTTATAGAAGGTCATGGAGTCATATCTTTTACAGATGAAGATGAAGATGATTTTTTACATGGACATATTTGACCCTTGTATTTTTCTGGTAATTTCAATGATGTAGACAACCCACAGGTGATCATTGATAATGAATCTTTGAGTCAACCTCATTCCTCTTCATGCACTTTGTCGATTTGGCCCGACTGAATCAGACTTATCTCTTATGACTTTAAAGTTGCAAGGATATGGGAGGAATGAACAAGAACCTCTAGGAGGGATTAAACTCACAACTCGGTTTGGAGATCTTATGTCTAATTCATTTCATGGTTGTTCATCAAGAAAAAACCTTCAATATTCTACTAGGAAGGCCTTGGATACATTAATATGAAACCAAACCTTCGTCACACCACCAATTTCTTAAGTACTGCTTCAATGGAAAAATTGGGACATTTTATGGTAAATAGCTCCATTCAAAACTTGTGAATATGAATACATTGATGTAGAGATTTATCACACAAAAAGAACGATGTCCATGAAAAAATAAATTAGTAGAGTTAACACTCAAAATGGGCAAGAAAAGATCCCAGAAAATCCATTCATACATTTGAGTACAGATTATGTGCTACCCATCAATAAAATTGAAAGGGTAAAACCAAATAGAAGCACTTGTCCAATATCTTCTATAATGAAAATTATGGTAACATAGCTTGAAATCATGAGATAAACTGTTGATCCACAAAGAATTTATATAAGCTTAAGTGGAGATGTTTTCATTTCATCTACTGAACCACAAAAGCCTCTACTTCGTCAATTAGAGTAGATGAAATTGTAGGAATTCTATAGGAAGACAATGATGTTGATTCTCAATCCATCGTATCCTCTTTATTATTAGATGAAGATCCTTTGTCATTAGTAGAGTATGATATGGTGGCCTTTTGTTCAGGATGTTCAAATACCGACTTCGCCTCTAACTGTGGGAGTTCTACCTCGTCATCTACTATTAATGTTGAAACAGAAGAGGTAACACATAATGAAGAATAAGAGGAGGATCTTGGGAATTTTCCTACAACATTTGAGTATGGTGTCTCTACCATCATGGATGAGAATAGATAAATAAATCTTGGTATAGAAGAAGACCCAAGCCCGACAGTAATTAGTGTGGCCCTGACCTATAAAGAGAAAGTGGTGTATACTTCATTTCTAAAGAAACATTGAGATATATTTTCTTGGAATTATATAGAAATTCTAGTTCTTAATCCTGATATATTCACCCATCATTTTGGTCTACCAGAAGAGCATCACGGATTCATGAAAGTAGCAAAAAGAACACACCCATCTCATGCCTCAAAAATTGAAGCTGAAGTTGATAATCCTATAAAATCTATCTTTTTCATGTAGTCAAGTACTTTTTGTTTCCTATGTATAACCGTTACACATTCCATTCTACTATAATCATCTATAAAAAAGGACAAAGTACATTTCTCCATGAGTTTTGGCACCCTTTATCGGCTCACATACATCTGTATGAATGAGATCAAGAAGATGAGATTCCCTTTTCTTCTTTGGACGATATGAACTACAAACCAACTTCCCACGAATGCAAGCATCACAATAATTTTCACGTTCATGCTTCAGGATGGGAATGTCCATGAAAATCCACAGTTTTTATATTTTCTCCATGTCTTGGGGATTTATGTGGCCTTGTCTCTGATGCCACAAGTAGTTTTCTTCTTCAACAGTCATGTTAAAGATGTTTTATTTACTATCAACCGGATACTGTTTGCCTTATATTCTACATCCTTTCATAAGTTAATTTCCTATCTTTCCCTTTATAGAGAATCCTTTCTGATTGAAAGTGACTATATGTCCTGAGTCAAAGAGTTGACTCACTCTTAGATGATTATGATGCAGACCATCCACATAAAGAACTTTGGGTTACTTTAGATCTCCATTAGCTATCTCAATACTTCCACAACCTTTTATCTTCAACATTCCATCGTAACCAAACCACAATGTTCCATTGGCCTTTTTTTATATTCATAAATAGGTCTTCATTAGTTATCCTATGAGATAAAAAACCACTGTCCAAAATCCAGTTATTGTTTCATTTTGTAGCATTTAGGTCCACCTCTGCAAGGTTGGATTTTTCAATTTTATTCTTTTCTTTCCATGAGACATTGGAATGTGTGTAGAAAATTGATGGCCTTTCAATTCTATCATCCATGTACATGGGTTATTAATAGTGGAAGACTTATTTTAGAGGAGTAAACATGTTTGTAAGAGAAACATTGTCTTGTTCATGAGTATTAACTAGACTCAAACTCTGGTATGAGGTGTCCATGTCCCTTCTCTGGCTGTAATCATTGGACTTATGACCAAAGTTAAAACAACAAAAACAATATCCATAGAAATTGTTTCTTCTGAAAGAATTAGGATATGAATTTGTTCTCCATTGTTGAACTCCCATATCTCCTTCATTCAAATAGCGTATTTCCTTTTCGCAAAAAGATATGGTATGGCCCAGATATACACAGAACTGACACGTCATGAGAGGAAATTTCTTCTCACTTTTGTTTATCCTCATTCCTTCTTCTGTGGGACAATAGTTCGAGTGCCCTTTATTCTTGGAGGCTCGAGCATAGTCTTTATCTCTTCTTTTAGATTGAATTGATGGTATATTTTTTAGCACTTCTAGTGACTTTTCTCCATAACCTGCTTTTAGAAATCCTTTATTGTAGTCCCCTTTGTTTGTAAAATTTTTCAATTCGGCCACATAGCCGATTATACTATTTCCCATGGAAGCGGGTCTTTAATCACTCAAAATATTTTCAACTCCATTAGATTTTTTGTTTTTCTCTCTCCAACAGCTCAACATCTGAGAACCTTCCAAACTATATTTTCTTCCTTGATTCTTTCGAAATTGAATCTCTACCAAGTTTACTCATAAGAGTAAGAACATCCTCCACAAGATGCTCAATAGTCTTGGACTTTTCCTCTAGTTTAGAGGTGAGGTCATTGATGACCTTTTCCTTCTCTTCAATTTACAGCTTCAGATCTACTAAATCATCATTGCTTTCATGTATTTTAGATTGTCCTTTCACAAAATTTTGCAATAATTAAATTTCAGCTTCATGTTGATCAACATATTTAGTTGCTTCTTCTACTATTTATTTACAATTATTTAAACTCTTAAATTTGATATTATGCTTACTAACAGCAACCTTGAGTTGCAACTTAGGATTGAAACTAGTTGTAAACTAATTTTTTCCACCAGTATCTTCTGATTTTTCAATAGTGGCCATCAAGGAATCATGGATTCTATTTTTATATTGTAGTTATTCTTCATCAAAAAATTCTTTATCATTAACTTAATCTTCACAGAAAAAACTATTCTTTGGTACGTTTTTTCTAGATTTTATGACTCCCTTTTTGAAAAACCTTTTCTAAGGATTCTCAATGTTTTCAGCATTGCTATTTTCATCATCGATCTTTCTTAAGCACTAAGAGGTAATGCGATGAACTTTACCACAATGAAAGCAAGCTAGAGGTAACTTCCCTTTCAATTAACCTTTTCCATTCCAGAACTTCTTTGAAAGGAGAGAATGAATTTATTTTTCCTCATCATCTTCACCACTACTATCTTTTGAGATTTTTAGTTTCTCAACGGCTTTTAATACCATTTCCTTGCTAACTTGAGTCATAGCATCTTTTGGTTTGACACTCATATTATATTCCACCAGGCTTCTTAGTAGATAATCCAAAGAATGTTTGGAAAGATATCTTTCCTCAAGGGATGACACCTTTGCATTGTACAGGGGTGGAAGTCTTCTCGGTATTTTCTTCACAATTTCAATGTCTTTGATTTCTTCTCCCAGACCCTGAATTTCTCCAACCACTTTAGTAATTTGATTGATGAAGGAGTCTGCATTCTTATTAGGATGAATCTTCAGATCATTGAACCTATTATTTAGGACTTTTATTTTCGCCTCCTTTACATTGCTGTCTCCTTCAAAAATATTTTCAAGTTTATCCCACATGGACTTTGCTGAGGTGAAACTCATCAATTTTAGATAGATCTGATCAGAAAGGGCTGTAGTGAGAGAATTATCTACTTTAGCATCTGCATCAAGAATTTTCTTATCCGCATCAGTCATATCCATCCTTGTTCGATTTGTTACATGTATACCTTTCACATCAGAAAAAAGAATATCCATTCCAATGGATCTTAAATGATATCTCATTCTATTATTCCAAATCAGAAAATTACTTCCATCAAAGAGGGGGACACCCCTAACATTGGATGAATTTTCCATGGTGGTGTGAGACATATCAAACACTAGCAACCTCCCTCTGATACCACATGAAGGAACCTGGAACACCCTAAGAGGGGAAGGGTGAATCCGGGTGTCATCTTTTTCTTTTTAAAGATGGGGATCATGTTCCCACATTAGTAGGAACTTGTTATATCTATCAACCAACTAAAATAAATGAGAGGACAAAAAACATTTACTTGGTTAACCACAAAGTGGTACATACAAGGTGCATACACTGACTGTGTATCGATCGTACCTAATTACACTATTCTTCACAAGTTCTGGATTACAAAGATTTGAGAATAGTAACTCTGTCCCAAGATCAATGCCTTTACAAATGTTCATTGATAGCTCACTGTGTCCCTTGGGTCACTCCTATTGTCTCCCCCAGGATCACTACCTTTGGTGAAGTCCCAATCAGTATATATAAATGAAAGTCTCTTTAATAAATTCTCATTGAAGTCCTCTCCACTACTTAGCATGAGACTCTGCTTGCATCGATGTTAAGAAATGATGCACTAGAACACACTGAACCACTGAACCAGATAAACAGAACGTGCCAACAGGTTTCATTGACAATTTTGTGCAACACCAACCCTTTACACTCAAGGCCTAACTTTTGTGCGCAATACTTTATTTTCACGTGGAAAAATATTTATCACAACAACAAACTTTTTTGTGCAACTGAATATTTTACACACCACTTCAATGTTTACGTGTAGCTCTGCATTTTTTGCATACCGCAGAATTTTTTCGCCATCCCAAAATTTTTCACATAGATCGGAATTTTTTTCTCAAGCACCTTTACGTAAAGATTTTGTGTGCAGCAGAACATAGATTTTCTCTTACTCATCCAGCTGTTTGATATGAGGGGGTTTACCTCTTATTTATAGGCATCTCCAACCCCTACAGACAAAATCCATCTTGGTGTGAAAAACCTCTCATTTGTCACGTAATATTTCGTGCAGGTGCCTTTTTTCACACACATTTCCATGTTTTTCATGCAGCCCATGCCTTTGCCATTTTTCAATGTTATGATTCTGAAACACTACTTGCACGAAAAACATTACTCAACTATTTCGTGCACCAAAATGTTTTCCGTGCACAACTCAAATATTTTGTGCACATCCCAACTTTTTTTTGCACCACTCCCTCTTTGCGCCCACCTCCATTTACCAACAATCGATGTCTTCATTTTCTGATTTTTAGGCCCAAAAATTTGGCAAACACCGGGAAATGGTGCCACCTTCAATAGAATTGTCTGTTTGAACTATATGATCAAATTACAAGGAATTATTTTGAACTACAAATGAGGGTTGACAACAAACAAAAACCATACTCCAATTATTGCATAGAACGACCATGATTCCAACACATATAGCATGATTCTCATTTTCAATGAGAGTTGTAGAGATGACTAGATCTCCAATATTAGGACCATCATCTATAAGAAAACCCCTTTAATATTTGTATAAGAATAAAACCTATATAGGAAATATTTAAATAACTACGTATGTCTTGATTCTTTCCCTTCGCAAGACACATAGTGACACTTGGGTTTTATCCCTTAGTCCAGCTACAACAAGAATTTCTTTTCACATTGGATCATCTTTGTCTGTACCACTTGACATTAAAACTGTATGGAAATTTAACACCCCATTCATCATTTATGTCACCTTTTATTATAAAATAATTCATTACTACTCCATGTTTCTCACACTATGTACAACTCACATTGGAATAAAAATTGGGTAAAAAAATATTTATATAAATAAGGTGTCTCAATTTCTTATGGTGATATCAATGTCTTCACTACATGACTTATAACTGCCTAGTACAATGTCCTCATTGCATGAATTTTAGGTGAACATCACAATATTAATTAGAAATGAAAAAAATGAGAGTATCCATTTTTTATATGACTCAGATCTTTGTAAAGGAAGTCAAAAACATAGCCAGTATTGATTAAAATATTTCCCATGTGCATTGAGAAAAGCCTCCTTCCATATTTCACACTCTTAATCCTGAATATTTCTAGATCTTCATAAACATTCTTATGGTTTCTAGTAGTAGAGTTTCTAATATTTAATAAACCTTTTCCCTGACTATGCAGCATGTTACCTTAGGTGTCCTTGAAAAAGATGCTAATATAATGGGTTTGTTAGTCCAAAGATGCCATTATTTGGCTATGCAGCATATGCCCTAATTGCCCCTACATAACAAATACCTCATTAAAAGGTTTTCAAATGATGGAAAATTCGTTCTTGGTTACAATGTCTTTGTTCCATTAAAACATTGATGACAATATACAAGAATCTGTATTTTAAATATTCATTAAGTTATATTTGTCTCATTATCTTTCTCTCAATCTAAAACTCTTGAAGACCATAGTTTACACATTTCCCATTCCATGTGTTCAATGAAATGTGAAATAACCTGGGAACCATTTGACCACATATCACAAACTTCTTCCATTTATGGTTCTAGTTGTATGACCTAAAACTACAGACTCCATAATTCCATCATTTGAGTCATACCATCATAGGAGTCATATTCATCTAATTCATTGGAAATATTGGTTGGAAATTCCCTTTCCATATTCTTATTCCTTTCTCTATAAATGAAACTATGTTCTTCAGAAAATATAAATATCCATAATATTTCTCCATCTCTTAGCAGTAGAATATCATATTTATGAGATCTCTTTTTCCAGACTATGTTACATGTGACTTTAGGCACCATTGCATAAGTTACCTACATACCATCTATGTCAGTAAAACGATGCAACTATTTGGCTATGCAGCATATGCCCTAGATGTCCCTTTATAACACAACCCCCATAATGGTGTTGTCAAATAATTGTTACATTGTTATTTTAATAAATATTTCCTGTAATTCCTTTATCCATTCTTCCATACCATTTTTCATATTTAGAAATTCCCAAATCACAATTTATCATTTTCCCTTCATTACCAGAATATGATAGTATGTTTGCAAATTAATTATCGAGAAATTGGGAGAGTCTCATACCATTGGTCAGAGATAAACGAAAATAAATTAAAGAAAATCATTTTCCTAATTGCATGACTTAAAACTGCACAATACCAATGTCATCACTGCATGACTTAAAACTTCCTAGTACCAATTTTTCCACTACATGACTTAAAACTGCACAGTACCAATATCATCACTGCATGAATTAAAACTGCACAATATGATATAAATTTTTTTTCATTCTGATAAATTTTACACATTCCTCATACACAAATTTTTTATAGAAATTGTTTTTCTATTCATGACATATGTCGGTATAAAATTTCCCTTTCATTCTTAAAATTCATTTCCTTGGTAAAACCACCAAATCTGGTGTTGAATCACCCAAATAATATTTTCTACGATATATCAGAATCAAAATGTTAAATTCCTAAAGATCACTTTTTCATGACTATGTAGTACATTCCCTTAGGTGGCCTTGCATAATTTTCCAACATTATAAGACTGTCATCCAAAAGATAACACTATTTGTCTATGTGGAATATTTCCTAGCTAGATGTGCATAATACAACCCCCATAATGGGTTTTTCAAATAATGGTAACTTCGTTAATGGAAATGACTCACCTTGTGTTGATAAAGGTTTCAAATTGTTGACCAAAATAATAATCACTCAAGATTCCCCTTAGAAATTTTTAAATATTATTAATTAAATTCTTAGCCACAATGTCTTGTTTGGGATATAATTTCAAAATTTATTTTCAAATCTATTCATCCTTAGATACTATCCTATTATAGTCCAACATACATGACTCTAAACATCCAACAACAAGATACACGGTACTCACAAGATTGAGAACCCACAAAGGGAACTCTAAAACAAAATTCGAGTCCCATCTCACTAAACATACATTTTTGGATGATTTGGGTAATATTGAGAAATAACAAGTCAAAAGATACAAATTTTGTGGGGTTTTCCATATAAGCCTTGAAAAAAATCAAACACTTCTCCCTAGGCCCCATGGATTAGAAAAACATTAGAGAATCCTTCCAAACATGATGTAGCTCCAAATCTATCCTAATGATGTTGGAATGTGTCAAAGTTCCCTATATTTACTATAGAACAAGATTATTTTCAATCTGAATGAATAAATTTATAAGGGGGGGATTTTGTAAACACCATGAAACATCGTGCATGTAATTCTCTACAATTGAAGATGTATTTCCATGTGTTATGACTGAAAATGTCCTCAACTAGGCTCTAAAAATTCACAATATGACTATGCATTTTCATGGGGGTCAGTGACTATTGAGAAGGCACTGGGGTGCCACCATGCTACAGGTGAATGAAGAAATAATTTTTGAAATATCCTCAAAGAAGTTCCCAATTATAGACATAACACTATCTGCATGCAATGTACTTGTGCACCCAATTCTAGCATTCAAGACACTTGAAAACCTAAATTCCTTTCACCAAAGGTCCTATATTCTCATATAAATAGACCCCTGGAGTCCTCATTTGGACGGACAAATTTCCATGAAGCATAATTGCTTTTCTGGTCACCCTAGTACTTCACCCCACTCTTCCAAAACATTCAATGTAGTTTTTCAACCCCAATAGCAGAGGATTTAAGGGAGGATCGTAGGACTTATGTCCTTTTAGTGTTTAAAAACCATAACACTAGTGCACATAAAGAGCCCAACCTCCCCAAGTCAGAAATACTTGCGTGGCACCTATTCCTTTCAAAGGAACTTGAGTTCCCTACTTCTGGGATAACCTATGAATACTCCTGAAGGCTTGACCAAAGTCACACCCATGTATTACCATACATGTAGTTTGTTACATAAGTGAACATTAGGTCGGCCAACCCAACTTACACACCCATACTTGCATGCCCTTCAATACTTGGGAACCCCTCTTTGATTTACTTACTCTTTTCAATCTACAAGACATCAATCCTTCCTCAATGCCATTCATGGGAGGGCTTTTTATTCCATGTATCTCTTTCCTGAAATGTATTATGTTGAGACCTCCACCAAAACCTCCCGACTTATATAACCTTTGGAAAGGGAACATCAGTGTGTCTTCGATTTGGGTTTGTATTTCCACAACCAAAGGTTTCACACATTTTTTTATAAGGGAGTCAGAAAACAAAGAATTTTTTTGGGTTTGTATATCCATAGCCAGATGGACTTTTCTCCCAAAAATAGTGTTGATAAGTTCTTGATTTGGAGGAGGGTTGGGTCCTGGTTTCTCACTTCTCGAAGAGATAACCCATAAACTTAGGGCTTTTGGTAGGGAAGGTATGGTTCACACATACTTCATCCTTTTGAACAAAGGAGAAGTCTCCCTCCCCTAACAAAATCTATTTTGGGCAAAACCATCTTTGCATAAGCCCCTATATTTTCTTGTATGAGTTAACATCATTTCTCCTCCTCTCTTATTTCGGAGCCAATGACTAGGGGAGAGATGGGCACATAAACTTTTGTTACCCTTTCCCTCTCCTATTGGGCTTTGTCACTATGGGCAGCCATCCTGGTGTAAGCCTCTAACCTTTATCCCTTATTCCAATAATTGTATCCTTGTCCAATGTAAAGTGAATAGTGGGAGGGCTCATCGCCTCACCCTCTTCCTGGGTCACCTCATCCTCGTTCAACTTGGCCAATATAGGTGCTCCCTATTCCACTAGCGGAGGAGGAATATTTTGAAAGTGACTTTTTTGAATCTTCCACATCCTCTTGTTTCTCACACCGGGCATGTATCACATGGTCTTGGAGATTTTTAGTGATTAAAATAGGTGAACAAACACCCATGGTGAAGAATATATGATAACTCTGTTTCCACCATAATTAGGTTACATAAGAAGCATTCTCAGGGCCCACGCTCACTAGATATTATCTTCCATAATGTAACCCTAACTCCCTTATGTTGGGCATCCTCGTTAGGAATAAGACTCAAATTAAACCTCATATAACCACGGAATCATTTTTAATATGTATGACCGAACTCATTTATCTCAAAAGACTATACTCTCTTATGAGACTTATCAAACTATGCAGGTTTAGATTCCCATTCAGATGGGATGTGTAGGAAGCCTCCTTGAGGTTCCAACCCAATACATTAAATCCACCCAATTATCCTTGATCCATATTCCAAATAAGGTCTAATATATCTTGGAAACCCATATCTTTTTCATGTTCATTGCGATACTTCGGCAAAACTCAGACATTAAACCTTGAATAAACATCTATGACTTATTGTCCATACCACATGAAATTAAACTGTATGGTTAAGTTGTTTTCACATGACCTTAAAAGGTATTATGTGTCCCATTCAGTGGCACTGAACTATGAGGGTTATGATTCCTTTTACAAGGATACATTGGTAGCCCATTTTACAGGCACAATCCCAATATCAAACCAAACCTTCATCTCCCTGGATGAGAATAAATTCCAGTGTGACCCGATGAGTGGCTTAAAACCCAGTATCATTATAACAATGATTAAAAGAATCTCTATATACTATATGAGAGGATACTATTGAATGAGAACCTCTAATACATATAGATATCTCCATTAATGAAGAACCTTTAATACATACAGATGATTCTAAACTTTTCACATTCTAAATAAGTGATTGAAAATTACAACGGATACTTATGATATACTTGGTCATTTTAGAAGGATTCATGAAAACATATTAAATTACAAAGAGTGTCCTAGAGTAGAAAATAATTCCACCCAAAAGGGTGTGATGAGTCTGACCTCCGATCGTCTCGACCAAAGCACGTTCTCATGTTTCTTAATGTTCAAACATAATGAACACTTGCCTTTGGAATGTAGGTCCCCTTTAGATAAAGAACTATTGGATGTTTCTGTTTCCATAAATAAATCCAATGGAAACCACTTGGAAATAGTTATTCATAAAACTAGATTACACATTTCATTGAACTATGAAATATAAGGATGATGATATTTTTTATTAGTAAAAATATCCATGAATAAATTTAGAGATCATGTGGTTCTTTTATGGTATTATGTGATTATGATTTATTTTTTAAGATTATTCATTCCTTATTGTATTAAGTAGTATTCATATGCTTACTGATCATTTGATCTAACATATTTATTTCTATTCCTTTCCATAATTTTTCATAAAGTGTATTACGAGTCATATTAATAGATAT
The DNA here is from genome assembly GCA_963277665.1 of Viscum album. NCBI lineage: Eukaryota > Viridiplantae > Streptophyta > Magnoliopsida > Santalales > Viscaceae > Viscum > Viscum album. The sequence goes on along the minus strand of OY728134.1, from coordinate 837,676,751 downwards.
GATAAAGGGAATAATGGAGTTATCAAAGATAATAATGTGTTATATTTTTTGTTTCCAAATGTTATGTATGAATAAATTGTGTTTCTAGTTTTATAGAACCAATAAATTATTTGGTATTTTAGGATATATTTCATTATATGTAGTTCCAATTTAAAATAGTAATAACTAGATCTATAAAACATGGGTTAGGGTATTTACAAGGCTAACTGATTTTGTTATATATGAAATGAATGATGAATTATTTTTAGGTGAATGAGTCGAATGAGATTTTTTAATATTGAAGAAACATAAAATTTATTTCATGTTAAAGGGATTATACATAAATGAATTTAAATACATGATGTAAAAAAATAATGAACTCATTGTAAGAATTATAGAATTTTTCAGGGAAAAAAATATATGAAACAAGAAAATCCAATCCATAAGTATTCCATTTCCTATATGTATACAAAAATAATAGTGAAAACATATATGCAGAATATAATTTAATATATATTAGAGTATTAGATTAATAATGGGAAGATAATCATGAGATATATGAATTATTATCAAGAGAATGAAAATTAGAATGATCTAGAAACTAGAGAAATATTTTATCTTCGTTAAAAAGAGAGATGAAAAATTACTTGCCATGGGTAGGAAAATTCTAAAATATTTTTTACACTCTTTATTTGATTATCCATTGATACGTGATAATGAGATGGAGAAAAAGTATACTATATAAATTGAGAATAATAAAATAATTATTATTTCACAAAGTCATGTTCCATGAGAAAACATAATTCTTTTGATGATGGAAACTCTTTGAGGAATGAGATAACAAGTGTTATATTTGTTACCAAGATAAGGAAAAATATTATAGGTGATACAAAAATAATGATGATGTTCCTTGAATGTGGTAAGGATATATAGATAGGTCCATGAATAATGTACAGAGATAAGTTCTTTTTATTGTGGATTGCATGGTTTTATTTTAAATATATATAATACATAACAATATATTAGCTTATATGATGTTGATGAAGGTTTATAAAATAAAGTTACCAAACTAAGCAGTAGTTATTTCTAGGGCCATTTTCAGAATATATATATATATTTAATGTCAAATCAAAAGGGGTATTAAATATTATACTAATCAAAGATTTTCTTCAAAGGAAAAGATGAATTTTTGGAAATAAGAAAATAACGGGCCTGTTATTAAAACTTAAATATACATAAGAGATAAATAACAAAAGTAAATTCATGTTAAAAAAACCTAATTATTCTTGCATGGTTATTCAAGGTGGAAAGATAGTTTTGAGAAGAAAATTAAAACCATTATAATATATAGTAATGTTCTTAGTAGGACTATCCAAGTAATATAATTTTATCATTTGAGCTCTGGTGAAAAAATATTTCCCAAAGAAGCTATAATGATGTTTATTTTTATAAAACTATATTGACCTGAAGTTATATTGTACATTAAAGGATAATGGATGAAATGGTTATACATAGTGATTCATCATCTTCCTCAACATAGAGAAAGTTAAAGGTCCACCTTCAATATGTATTTATATGTTGTTAACTATTTTCTCATTATTTTAGGATTTTGAGAAAATACTATCCATGGGAAAACTTCATGTAGAGTTGAATAATGATATTGTGACATGCTCTGACGTTCTAATTGATGATTGCAGTAGTACACGTGATTTCCAATTAAACCTAAAAATTTATAAACATTAGTGTAACAAAAAATACGAGTTGTAATAATTATCATAATTGATATCAAGTTTTTATTGAGTAGTTGGTGTTAGAAGAATGTATTACAATTGAAAACTGGTATTAGACCTTGAATATGGATGAATATACAAAAAAAGAATAGTGTGAAAAAAAAATTTCATAATTTTTTTAATTTTATCTAATAGGTTATGTCATCTTAATATTTTATTGAAATCAAGAACTTCTTTGTTCGTGGAATTCATGCAAAATTTTAGTTATATAAAAACATAAAATGACAAGGATGTATATGGGAGTTTAGAGATGATGATAAAACTATTGAATTTTTATAAACAAATGAATGAATCCCAATGATTAAAGAGAATAGATTTAACCTTAATAGGGTGGTATCAATATTCTTTAAACAAAGTGTATTTGGTAATGTTTTTAAATTAGATTAGAAACATAATATTTGTTATGATTCACACACATTAAAATTTATTTTAGTTCAATAAAATATTTTTGAATGTGTGTTTGAGTTCATGGTAGGTGTATATTGGTAAAAAATGAGAATTTTGACTACTTTAGTAGTAGGGAAGATAGAGAGTGAAATTAATAACAATTATTATTTTAACATAATAAGTTATTTCTCACACTGAGTTTTGAATCAATATGATTAGGTATTTTTTGATGGGTTATTTCTAATTTTTTTAAGGATGATCACTAATGAAATTTTAGTATGCACCCATAAAAGAATAATTTGGAATTATATTTCAATATTTGTTAAATCACAGAATAAAGAGTTAGAATTTATAAGAATATTGAAGTATATTTTAAGAGGGGTATCTTTGACTATGTATATATGATGTATATGTACATTGTAAAATGGATATATATTTGTAAATTTACCCGGGAATTTTGGTGACAAATTTGTTTCATGTAAAACTCTCTAACAATTTATATTTAATAATAGCTATCATCATAGTAAATATTGTGTTTTTTGACATAATGAAGCTATTTTGATAATCGTAATAAATATGAATGGTCAAGAACTTATCTTCCAAGCTAAAATGTTTAAATATACTATATTTTTTACTCTTGAAGGAAATATCTACGTTGGATTAGTTTTCAAGGAGGGTAAGAAAGCATCATGATTCCACAAATCCACCTATACCAAAAAGGGGGATTTTGTTTGAATAATGATGAAATAAATAATTAATATATTATAAATAGTTGATTCATGATAGTGTTTCCATCAAATCAAAGGTGTGAATTGGTTGAATCCAATTTAATAATGGTAATGAATGTTGCTTGATTATTTATCAAAAGTATTAGACTTGGTGATAGAATTAATGTAAATAAGTCATATAAAAGTTGAGTTATAGAAGTTTGGTAGATGAAATGGTTGCTTAAGGAATCTTAAAATGTCATGGGTTATTTTTCTTGAATGATGGTATTGTTTTTATGGTATTATAGTATAATTCTGAACAATTTTGGTTTTGAGAAGGTTTATAAATATTTAACTAAGTCAAAATCCTGAGGGTAACTAGAGATGTAGAATAGAAAATGTGTAAATGTCTAGAATTTACTACCTATGTGTGAAAGAGTTTGTTTCTGGGGGAGTAGCTATAATTTTTAATAATCATGGAAGGACTCCATTAGTTTATAATATTAACCAATATTGATAACATAAAAATACAGTTAATTACTATAATCCATGTAATAATAACCCAAATATAATCATATGTTTCATCATTTTAAGGAGTTTAGGAATAAAATTAACTCTATAAATGCATGAGTTTCATTTATATATTTATAATATTTATGTTTATTGGAAGGTGAATGATTTTAAAAATTCATGACGATCTCATTTTTAACATAATGGGAATATAAACTCATTTTATATGTGTCATTATATTCATAATAATCCTTAAATGTATTGGATATACAATATAGGTACGAATGATATATCTAATAGTCATTGATGACAATATTTACACTTGTTTAATTAAAAATTAAGATTCATTTTACAAAAAAAAAATTATTTCATTATAATTGACTTGAAAAAATGGAATAGGTAAGGATTCATATGGTGGACCATAACAATTACTAAGAGTCCTCTAAAAAAATTTAAGTTGTAACCCATTTGAGATTAAGAATTTTCATTATAGAACAAAAATTTTAAGGGTTGTTACATATGTGTTTTTTAATCATGGTCCTAAAACAAATCCGATATTTTTTAATAATCATAATATATGAAAAACATATATTGGTCATTTATGAGTGGAGAAACTATTTTTAAAATTAATGTACTATTAATCTATGACTAGTTTAGTTATTTTAATGAAATATTTATTCAAATTAAATGGATCAATTATTTAAAAAATCATCGTGTTGAATTGAAATATTTAATTCTATGAATAAAATATTATTAAATAGAATTGAAAATTTTGATGTTTTATTCTCATGGGGAAATCATGGATGTATCTTATTTAGTAAAATGTATATTTGACATTTAGAACAATTTCTAGAATATTTTAATGAGATTTTTGGAAAAATTAATATGGTTTAAATATTTTGAGAAACATACTACATGATTAATGGAGCTCAAATATTTAAATAATAAAATATATCAATTTGTATCCATATGGTCAGAAGCCAAGTCAAAAGGCAATGACAGGTGGAATGGAATTTTTCTCCATATCCCTTAAATATTAATAGTGTAACATGGAACTGAATAACAAGGATGGTATATTTTACCATTATACTTGTGAATACATGATGATATTGTTGATGGGAATTGGGGATAATATCCTCTAATTATAGATAATGAATATTGGATGGTAACAATTGTGAAGATATCGATATTATAAAATAATAGAAATTTTATTTATTAAAAAATAAGAAGTACAATGAAATATATGAATAAAAATATTATTTAAAAATAATGTTGTTTTTAATTTTGTATCATTTTTATGTGTTGATGATTATATAATTCTGTAAGAAAACAAATACTTTAACTATGATTGAATAAAGAAGAAGAAGAAGAATAAAAAAAGAAAATTCTTCTAGTAATAAAAGTGAGAGATTGTTATATTTCTATGATGGAAGGAAGATTGAATATAGAGTTTTTAATATCCTACAAAACCTCCCAATAGAGACGTAGTTTCCATAAAATCTCATAGAAAATGAGAACCAGTTTATATAAATGATCACAACCAGTCAAAATAATTGCACCTCATGATGATCAATTGCACCGATATAAATCATGTGAAACTAAAATAGGTTTGATTTCTGTTTTCTTTTAATTCATGAAAAATATGTAATAATTTCTTATAATACTGATAAAATAGAGAGGATATGAAGGGAGTGTTATTGGGGAATCATTTACTTGTTCATAAATATTGTAAGTGGAGTGACACTACTTCTAGGTGTTTCCATGTCTAAAAAAATAACAAAATTGTGATTTAATATAATCTTGTTGGATTAATTAAGATTTTGTTGTAAGATCCAAGGATTGTACCCATTTGGTTCTGCAAAATAAACGTATTTTTTTCCTATAAGCATGCTTGTTTATATTACAATTAAAATAAATTTGAAATGGTGGATTAGATAAAAAATTAGAAATATATGGTAAAATAAAGGATAAAATGGGTAATAATAAGTTATATCACTATCATTAAGATGATAAAATGACTATAAAAAAATATATAATGAGTTCAAGATCAACATTGTTGGTCTAGGAATAATGAAGAAGTAATTTATTTGGAAAATTTAAACACCATGATTCACCCCAAAGTATCTATCACTGAATTATCTTGTGGGACTTAACAAGGGCGTATATAATTGAATTAAAATAAAGGAAAATAGTTAAAACAATCAATAAATAATGCCAATTTAGGTGAATACCATTCTATAAGAAAAATTGTCATATAATAATCGTTTACCAAAACAAATGCCTTATGAAAAATTTTTAGATAATGGGCCTATAGAATTTGATAATATGAAAATGATGTGAAATGAAAATATTTTATTCATCCTAGCATAACATGGTCATATTTTACATACTAAGAAGTTATTAAATGAATCTATATGTAATACCAAATAAATTAAAAAAATGGCTATCAAGATATGTCACAATGGTTTAGATAGTCATACAAACCAACATGTATAAGATTATCTATGTTTTATGTAATGATCATGGAGGTGGGTTTTAATTGATGAAGTCACTTCTTTCATAATAGTTAAATGATAAATGTTCGAATAAAAAATAAATATCATGATTTAATGGATATAATCCTCAAGGGATTGATTAATATCTCCATATATTATTATGATATCCCATTCAAAGAATATGTGTGAATTGATTAGATTTATGAGATATGGATCGATTTAGATAAAATAGAGTATTTAATGGACATCATTCATCACTACACCACTATTTACTATTAATCAGAACACATTTTGAATAGAGATCCTTCTTCTACTAGGAATTATTTTATTAATTATTATATATTTCATTTCTTATCTTCATCCGTTTTAGTATTAATATAAAAATTATACGAAATATCCTCTAATATAATCATTCTATTATATAATCCTTCAATTTTATGATAAAATATTTTTTTATCGATAAAAACTTATCTTTCACATATATATTTTCATATAATATTTAGGGATATGTTGTTGATATTCCATTAATCATTTTTCAAATAAGATGTAAGAAAAAATACATTAACATTTAATAAAAAGTGGGTACTTCATGTATTCAGTGTGTTCTAGATTTATGAATAAGATATTCCTTCGAAGTGGTATCAAATGAGATTAAATTTATAATGATAATATAATTATTTTATGTAAATTTTGTGTTTTTTTCATATATCAATCCTCTTTATCATTTCTTAAAATTGATTTTTCATGAATTTTATAAGAAATTTATATAGAATTTTACTCTGTATTATATATTTTTTTATATCAGATTAATATATTTTTTTAGATCATGAAAATATATAGAGGGTGATCTTGAAGGATATAATTATCATCGTATTAATATTAATTCAATATTCAATTATTTATTTCAGTATGTTATTTCAACTATTTTTCCACAATTGATATTATTGAATTCGATGTTGTAGATTCAAATATCTAGAAATTAGTTTCCATAATAATAATTATCCTATTGATTTATGATCTTACTATTAATTATATTTTTCTTCTTTCATGATTTTCATATTTCACTATGTACATATATATTTGTTTTTGAATTAATCAATAGATTTTATTAATGGGTTTTTCATGGGAATTCTAATTCACCCCCTCTCCCACAATCTTTTTGTTTCCAACTATAATTTCCCATTTTAACACTCTGTAGAATTAAAAATTACTTTCATTGATTCTTTTAATACTTTATAAAATTTATAATCTAAAATCTAAGTAGTTAAAGATTCCATTAGAACTCTTTGTCTGTCTCTGATACAAAACATGTGGTATCAGATCTTATCTCTTTTATTTCACACAATACTTTTATAATACCTAATATCTAAAGTGAGGATTTTATTTTTTATTTATTTTAGAGAAATCAATAATTTGTATCTAGTTCTTGGTATTAATTCTTATCTATTCAAAAATCACTATTTTATTTTTGGTACTTTATTTTCAATGTATTTTTTTTACAATATTACAGAATTTATTTTTCTTAATTGAAAGATGAGGGAAAAACATATATTTTATCTATAAGTATTATAGATGGTCTTATCATTTTGAGGGTATATTTAATTCCTGTAAGTGGGGTAAATTAATTTAATCCATATAGAATTTTAAAATATAATTTAAAAATTCTATTTATAATATATAGCATGAGTAGTGACGTACAACAACATGTTTAAGGACAATAAACTAATTATGATATCTGTCATTGTTTTGAGTATAAATTTGGTTGGAATAAAGTAGAAAAAACTTATTCATAAAATGTAGAATAATCTCATACGAAGATAGATGAAGTCTTGGATAATCATTTTTTCAGAATACAACATTTAAATTCACAACAACTAAACATAATGATGATTATGCAAACTAAATTTAAATTATTATGTCGAGTCATCAATTAATGATATAAATAAAGTATATTTCTTTGTTCAATATATATCATCAATTTATCCTTTGTCAGAATCAAGGACACATAATGAAAAAGAGCTAACATACAGATAAACTCAATATTCCTAAAGAAAAATTTCATATTATATTTATTTGAATTTTTTATTTTTTGAATATAATAAATATTTATACTCATATCCTAACAAATAATATTTAAAACTCCATACAAAATATAAATTGAATAATAAAGGAGAATAATATTCAACTAAAAAATTAATCAATTGGAAATTAAACTATATAATACAATTACATTGATGTACCCAAGATCAAAAGGTTGGAAGTATATCTCATTTTTCTAGAGAAATGACCTGAAAATTTTACGAAAAAGAATATTAAGTTACTTAACGACAATGAATTGACTCATAAAAAAATCAAGGTATTATATTCTTAATTTATCATAATATATTCTCGTTGTTCATACTTTCATAACGTTAAAATTTATCAAAAAATAACTATTTATAAAATCCTCTCATGATAAAAAATTCAAATTTCATAAATATAAAATTTGAATAACCAAACAATATATTTAAAAAATGTATTAAAAAATAGATAAATTACATTGACTCTAAAATTAAATGATGTATATATATAGAACATACATTGAAAAAAAAGAAATTATAATATACTAGCCTTATCTAAATAAGAAGATTAATATAATCTTATAAGAATGATAAATAGAAAGAATTTAAGAAAATATAGTTTTTATGGAATTATAATCTACAACATCTATACTAAAAATAAATGGATTCCAAAACTAGTCATATCCAACCCATATCATAATGATTCAATATAAATACAAAATATTTCCTTCCTAAAATGTTATCTTCATTAGAAATCCTAGAAGTTAATTTCTATAATATTATAATTAAATTTAAAATACATAAGTTAACATCAAGAAACATATATTTAGGAATAATTTTCAATTTCATGATAAATTTGATTACTTTATAAAAATATATATATCATGAAATATTGGTTTTATTCACCATTATAATTTTTATTCTTTAATTCAATATCCATATCTTGTATGTTGTTTGTTTTAGAGAATAGTTTTCTTTTTATGATTTCTAGACATTCATTTTGGGCCTCTAAATAGGATAATATCAACTTTATTTAAACTTATTCCCTTTTATTTTTTATTTATAGATTACTTATAAACATTTCTGAAATCTAAAAATCTCTATTAAAAAAATAACTCTTCTCATAGTTACTCCCATACAATGATGATAATTGTACACATTCCATTTCAGCTGGAATTTACCACACTTAGTACTATTTCATTATATCCCTTGAAATACATATGGAACTAATATTGTCCCATAAATTATTTAAAAATTATTTTGGATGAAAAATTATAAGATATTTCATTCCCAATATATTTCTAAATAATTTGTCTTATTTAGTTAGGTATATTATTCTTTTTAAGGATATTAATGTCTAATTATTATTCAAATGATAACTCCATGATGATTGGTGGAAGAGGAGACACTTAAATAAAATGAGAAGTAAATAAAAAATATAGGCAAATGAATGAGAATTTCGATAGTTAAATAAATTCATGATGTTTTATTTTTCATCTTTTATTTTCATAAAAGATTTTATACCCTATAATACTTCATTTTTATCTCAATAAAAATATATTTTTAGCTCTACCAAAATGCACATGATATGATTTTTTATATCATTTTCTAATCATATCAGTTCCATGAGTTTAGAGCCCATAAAATCAAATCATATAGTAATAATGAAACAATAGTGTAAAATAAATTTTTTTATTATAAATAATCATTATATGTTCTATAATTTTTATGTGTCATGAAAAAAAAATTCAATAAAAAATAAAAAATAAATATATAATCACTACAATCCAAATATTTTTTAAAAAATCAGGAAAATTTAAAATGGACTAAATTTTTAAAAAATTAAAATTGTATTATTTTAATAAAAATTTTCCACCTTGACACTGGGAAAATTTTTATTTTATTTTTAATTTATATTTTATGAAGTGTCGTGCATTTTAATTTGAATCCAATATTTTCATCATCATTTTACTCTATAGTTGTGGAATTTTATATTTTCTAATGTTTTTTGGTTTCATTTTCTATAATTTCATTTTATCCAAAAATGGATCACATTAATTTAAATTTCCTACAATGATATAATTTTTCAAATGGGGATATTTCTTAATCTTACCAACCATATCTCTTCTTTTTTTTGAAACGGATGGGAATCCTCTATTATTTTTCAAAATGGTTAGATTTTTTCTCTATTATTAATCAATTTAAAAATGGGATAATGAATCATGGAAAATATATACTTTTTAAATGATCAATATATATTCAAATGAGAGAGAGTTTATCTTACCTCTATCTTCTTAATAATCATATAGGAGAACAATGTAGTCTAAACCAAATGAAGGGGAATAAAATATAACACCCATTATACAGTATGAAATAAAATTTTTAGATAATTAGATGATGGAACAAGTTTATCTATTAGGTTTTAGAAAATATATAAATTCACTAATAAAAATAAATAAAACATTTAGGTTATTTTTTATGACATAATATTCAAAATGATCTAATCAATAAAAATGTGAAAATTTTTGGGTCGAAATTTTTATTATTGGTCATTTGCAATAATAATAAACATATCAATTTATTTTAACATTATTATTAAACTTTAGTATTATTGTTTGTTATATGAATTAAAAACAGTAATATTTTTACGTTATCCTTAATGTAAAAAATACTTTATTTAGGGGTATGAATTCATTTAAATTTTCACCAGAAAATATCTAATTTTGTGTTATTTATCTATTACATTAGTTTGTAGCCTAGCGGTTTGTTTTGGAAGGAAAATACATGAGTTAGGGAAAATTTCATGAAGACTTTGTCTACTTAGAAACTAGTGGTCTAGTAAATTACCTCATGAAATCAAGTGTATGGGGTTAATTATTATGGGACATCGAGTGTCTAGTACACTTGGATCGGCTACCTGATACTGGACTAGGTCTTTGATTGAAAATGTAAACTATCTAGTGGGTAGCTAGGAAATTTAGTAATTTTAATTAATTAATTATTTAATTTATAGAAATATTGTTAAATGAGATCCCCTCTCTTATTATGATTATATAACATGGAAGTCCCTCTAATATATTGTGTGTTTTCTTTCCCAAGGCCGGTTCTCCTATAATTGATATTGGATAATTATTCTATCAATATCATGGATATTTTATTTGTTTGGTTAATCATCTTCTTAACATTATTTTACGTTATCTTCACTATTTCCATTTCTCGATAAAAATTAGATAATTTTAGAGACATTTTAGATTTATGTGAATCTAAATCTTGGGGATGATTGTTTTAGTGATATCCAATGACTTGGGTACTATAGATCTAAGGTTGGCAGTGCCTGACTACGAAAATTGATATATATATATATGTAATGTATTTTGTGATTTACATGATCTACAAGTCATGTGTATATGTAATTAAAATTAACCACATGAGGTGTCATGAAATATTATAAATTTATTAATAAGGAATAATACCATGTTTTATCAATGGGTTTCATTTGACATAATGGTCATTGATGAACTTCTTTTTGATGAATGTGTTATGTAATAGGGAATTGGGACCCTCGAGTTCGTCCTTGGATTAATTATCCTATAGGGGACCATGATAAGTACTAATATTTTCCCTTACTTATATGGACTGAGGTGATAAGGGATAACAAGAAGGTGTATCTGGATGAGATTGGAAAAAATGGAAAATTGTGTGTTAAAGGACCAGCCTAAGGTAATTATTACCCTGGTGTTGGGTGACTTTTAAATGATGTTGACCCTTAAGATGAATGTAAATTTATATGGAATTTTTTCTTTATTATCCCACTTATATTGATTGATTTGATTTATTCCATGTAGTTTTTTGGGTGTGATTTTTATATGTTTAAAAAACATGTATGGGGATGGGTTTAATTCAAACTGGAGAATATGTTTAATACGAGTCTAGGTGTAATTAAAACATTGGAATACATTTAAGATAATATATGGTGTAATTACAACCATGTAATATGATTAAGGGAAGGTTGGGTGTAATTCCAACTGGGTAATATTTTTAATGAGGATTTTTTAATTCCAAATAAGGGGTATTTATTATTAAGTGGTCGGGTGTAATGGAAACCTTGTCCAATAAGATTCTACATGTACGAGATTAGGTGTAATTCGACCTCAAGGTAATAGTTTGTACATAGTTTTGTGTTATTACGACTGGGACACTTTTGTGGTATTTAGGATAAGTTTCAGTGTAATTAAAACCACATTTATTCATTTTATTAGGTTTGGGGGTAATGTCATCAATGACGTTTTTAGATATTTTGGTTGGGTGTATTTATAACCAAGGCTATTTTAGCTGTGTGTGTTTGAAATCCTAATAACCAATCCATACATGTTTTCTGGGTTGTGTATACTTCTCATTGACATTATCATGACATTTGAAACATTATTATGGAAACATATTATATTGAAACATGTCATTATTATGTGAAATGTATATTCTCAACACCAAAACTAGAAGAAGAAGAAATTTTTAATCTAAAGTGTTATGATGGAACCCACAAATATGATTTGCGTGTTTGTGGATGTGTGATTATTAACATCATTAATTGAAATTTCACATAAAAATGAATTATGACATATATCATAATGTATCTGGGTGTGTCTGTGGAACTCAGATGCCAATGTTCCCAAAAGAATTTACACATTCTATTTATTATAGATTATATCATAAGGTATGATATATTAATATTGTATAGCATGACAAAATAAAACTTATAGTCATATCAATTTATTTTGTTTTAGGCATGTCTTAAGGGGAGATATATAATATCACTTCATTTCCTTAGCCAAATTGTATTGAATGATATTGATATATCATAATGCAATCATAAATGTTGGGCTTTGTTGAATCAAATTGTATTATTCATATGGTATTTTATAATTGAAGAATGGTAGTCAAAAATTAAGATATGTGGTTGTGAATCTTCTATGTGTGGATATTATTGACTATTTATACATTATCTTATGAATTATGTGGGATATAAAATTCTCTTAAATGTTATTTTCATGGATTAAAATTTAAAAATATTTTGATGAGATCCCATTACTCGAAGAACACACAAATTTAAAAAATACATACATTGATCTATAGTTTTCTATGGAATTTATTAATATGTCCAAGGCATGACATGGTTTTTGAGAAATTTTTTCTCCCCTTATCGATTCTACCAAAAATTATCTTCCTCTTTTTACTTTTCATTGAGTGACACAAGCATATTAGGGATATAATGAGGGCCCTTCTTAAATTATAGAAACTTTAATCTCGATGTTGATGTAATCGGAAGAAAGTAACCTAATTTTTTCCTTGAATGAATCTTCAACATGATTATGACTAAATAAAATAGTAGCGACCATGTTTGGTAAAAGGTACATATTAATTATTTTCATTATACGTGGTAGTAATTTTATAATGTACAATGATAATTGGTTTGGGGTTTTCATTATCTTTCACACCATTAATTATATGTTATTAAATACATAGAGAACATTAGGTTCTATTAGTTATTTACCATGATTCTTGATTTTTAAATTCTTATTTAAAAGAGAACTTTTTTTATATCATAGTGTTGTTTTATTGGATGTTTTAATGAGGATAAAAAAAATAACCTATGGTTAATATAATGATATATTATAGCATAAAATGTGGAATGATTTCCACTTATGATATGTGACATCATAAGATATGAATCAACATAAATACTTCATCATTCCGTGTATCATAAAATGAAACATTACATTTCATAATCGATGAGAATATTGATTGTTTTCAAAAAAAAAAAAGAATCATATAATAATTATAATATATGTGAATTCATAAAATACAAAACAATTTCACCAGAGGGTAATGTCTAAATCCAAAGACAATACATTGAATGACTATTCCATAGTCAATCACATAGTAATATCTGTAAATTTGATTGATAGAACAGAATTATCTATTGTATGAAAAAAAGTATTAGTTATAAACTATTATATATGTTTAATAATATATCAAGGATTATTCTATGAATATATCATAAAATATTATATTTTTGTAAAAACAATAATTATTTAATTTAAATAATGAATTAAAATATATAATTTATATAATGTTTTTAAATTTTGGGGAAAATATTTTTGATATTAATTTAATGAATAATGTGTTTATAAATTAATTTATTATAAATTACATAATATAATGTATTTTTGAGGCATTTAAAAATTCAATATTAAATTTTAAAAAATATAAAAAACCTTCACCAGTGTGGCCCTAGATGGTCCGTATTACATATAAATAAAACACATTTCAAGAACCCAATCATCTAACCTCATCGGCTCATGCCGATGCTAGGTTCCCATGAGTTATATGATATGAGGAAATAAATTAATGATGTGACCCTAAGAGTTATGTTCATCATTTTTTTTGAATTTTGGAGGGTTATATTTCTATAGTAATCCCTTAGTAATTATACTACAAGATTTTTTTTTGGATTTTATCCATATGATGAACTCAGAACGGAGTTTTCTACTCAACCATTCTGGATTAATTTCCCATATTATTAGTTGTTTTCTCTACCATGATAGATAAGGTTAATTCTAAATAGAATCCATTTAATAGTAAAATATGGATTTTGGGCCCCTAATAGAAAATGGGAATTTTAAAAGGGGCCATCATTTTAGTTGGAACAAATTTTATACAAGTCATTTTAGGTTAATATAAAACATGATTATCATGTGATAAAATAATATATTATTGATATGATGGTATTATCACCATCACAACTGAATTTGGCATCTATATTTGTTAAATAAATGATTAATGGAAGAAAATATTTAGATTTTTATGTATACTTATGCATCATTCTTACAAAATAATTTTAAAATTACTGATTTAGTTTAACACTTTACATAGGAACATAATATTGATATTGTTAAACTGGTGAATATATATGATTATGATAAGTATAAAAGGATTAACATTGGGTTTAAAAATGTATTATATGCCAGATGGTCAAAGGAATTTTAGTATCCACTCATATACTAAGTGTGATCGAGTTTTCCATTGACATAGTAAGACTGATGATATTATCTAATGTTTTTTTCTAACTACTTAATTCATTTTCTAACTATAATTACAAATGTTCAAATAATATGTATTATTTTAATAAAACATTTAATGTATTTACTCAAAACACTATAGATAGGTGAGAATTAAATGTGATTTCTAAGATCTAGTGTTTTATTTGTGGAATAATAGTGTAAAGGTTTAGGCCCAATAAAAATAATATTAGACGATTAATGAGTAATACATGGGAATTGAATCGTAAAGTACATGTTTGGATAAAAAATTATTTCCATGTAAAGTAATTTGTTGCTATAACAGATGGGATGATAGAATATATTTTAATATTCTTGTTTGGTAAATGTGTTATAGAAATAAATTTTTATAATATGAAGGTTACATAATAAAAAATTTATAAATTATAAGTGATTTGTGTTTCTTAGAGTATATAAATGGTTAGAATTTATGGAGGCTTTGGTTTGTATTGAAATGATAAAGTAAACATATATTTCAAGGTAATATGGATTTTATTAAAGGATGTGTATTGTTATCTCATTGATTTTATATGGTAAGGGATTTTTTATTAATAATTATAAGTTATGAACAAAACATATGTTTCACATGGTTTTTGATTCATCAAAATTTATTATATTCTATAAAATAAGATGAAGATAAAAGGAGTAACTTCTAGGAAAAGTGTCTATCTATGATATTTGTTGAATTATGTGGGAAAGAGTTCGTTCCACTATACAGTGGAATATTTCATAGAATAAAATCTTATTTTGAAAAACAATTCAACAAAATTAAATACCATATAATATATGGGTATCCGTTTTTTTTATTACATATTCAAACATAAAAATAATTAGTGTAAATTATTAAAACAAATTTTAATGTGAACATTAACATTCCATTCAAAATTAAATAGAATCTTGAATAGGATAGTGGGAGTATATGATCAGTTAAATATGTTTAAAATTAATAACTAAAATATCTTACTAATAGAAATAAAAAGTGAATATTACATTATATCATAATGGTATTTATGATGTGTTTGTAACGATATAATTTAATGAGTTACATGTGTTTCCAAATTGATCTTAATGAAATGAAATTTATGGAACTTTACTAAGTATGATTATGATTCTGAAATTATAAAAACAAATATGTATAAATTAAAATTTATTAGTTTCATGGCATTAGATGTGGTGAGGTAGAGGAGCGTTAAAACAATGTTCAAACAATAGAACATTAAAAATGCGATTCTTAATATAAAACCCATGGTTTCACTAAATGGTATATAATTAATTCATTGATCATTGGGTCAATTCATTTAGTGTTTAGGGTGTCATATTTAACTTTGAAGGGAAATTTTTTAATATATGGTTTCATAATGGACTTTAAAACCCATTCATCACTCACCTGTAAGAAGTAGGGTTATATAAATGTGTTATATTAAAAAAATTATTCTTAGAAATTGTTTTTTATATACCTAAATTATAAATGTATTATACTATGATGGTGTAATGTTTAAGAAATGTTCATTATCTGAGAATCCAATTTTATTTTCCCTAATATGATCAACTATATTTTATAGATATTGTATATGAATCCTTAAATATATAGTCATTTATGTCTAGTATCTCTTGAAAATAATGTAGTCTCTCCCATAAATTTTTGTGTTCATAAAGGTTCTGTAGGTGGTAAGGGGAACTATTTTAGAGTTAGTTATACAATTACAACGGGTATTGAAATTTCATCCTAATTTTTTTTTTCAACAACTGTAATGATTGAAAACAAAGTGTGTTATCATTATGAAAATATAAACTATAACAATCTTAAATTTTATGAATTGTAGAATAATTTTTAGTTCTATGGATGGTTATGTAATTTATAATGATTCTATAAATGATTTCATAACAACTCTTGAAATAGTATAGTTCTAGGTATTCTCATGAACATTCCCTTTCGAATCATGTGATATTATATAATGTGATAATTTTTTATTATTGTGTGAGTTATATTTGTGCCCATATCTATGAGTCTTTTATAGTAATAAATATATAATAAATGTAATGGTGTTTATAAAACTCTAAATATTTGAGAATTCATTATAGTTATTTATATTTATCACATTGATGTGTATTAGTTTTTAAAATTCTTTATAAGATTTATCATTGACTTATTATTAAATTTGGATAGAATCACGATGCCATCCTTTTTTAATACTCCTTTATTTCATTCAATATATATGAATCTGATATGAAAATATAGGAATTCTATATGTTAATAAAACCCACAGTGATTGGTTTATTCTCCTCCTTGATGGTCCTTCTATTTTGTACTAACTAATTCTAATTATTCTAGAGACAGTTTGTAGGAAATGGGTTGTGGAAATTTATTTTACCTACAAACCCTCACCCAGGGGAGTGATTGGGATTATATAGGGTAGATCCTAGATTTTTCATGCAGGAAAACTAAGTGTGGGTTAAATTAGTATATCCAACTATTAACATGTTTTTAATTCCTTAATCAAGATCTATTATATTGAATCATATTCCCTGATTAAAATAAATAGATCAAAATACATGATCCACAACCTCATCATATCATGAAATTCATTAAAACAGAAATTGTAGTTGTACAAAATATTATTAGGGTTTAACCACGATAGGAGATCCTACTCTTTATATATTCCATCTTATTCCAATTAAATAATTTTTTTATCACTATGGAATTTTCAAGATTATAATTTTTCCCAAAGCCTAGTAAAATAGATGGATTCATTCCAGAAAAATCCTAAAATGAAGGGACAATACACTTCATAAATTTATAGAATTTTTATACCATTTTCTATAGTCTTTATTGAAATTATTTGAACTTGAACCATAAGTTCCTCTATTATCCCCCACCAAGTCATGAAATTGACCACTCTATTTGCTCAATATGTCACTACATCAACTAGAACAAGACCTCCATCCCCTGAGAGTATATATTAAACATTATAATTGATGTATACATGATTATATTCAATTTGGTTCTGATATGTATCCTTAAACTCAATGTGTATATTGATCATATTGTTTTCTTTCTTAGTAAGTTTCTCAAAGAAAATATTCAATAATAGAAAATGTGTTGGTCCCTCTTTAGGTCCATCATATTCTTCCTTTATTTTCCAACAAATGATGTTTATTTAATATTGTGAACTATAGAATGAACATCCTTTCTTGTTTAAAACATCAAATATACAAAAAGAACTGAAGAAATGGATATCGCTCTCTCACTTTGTTTCTAATCATTTCTAATAAATTAGGTTGATAAAAATTTAACAGAGTTCATCTAACAATATTCAATTTTCTTATCTCATATATACTTTCAAAGTGACACATGAATATATTTCTCATATATTTCAATTCCTAATTTCTTGAGATATAAATATTAAATTTACTAAAATATCATTCATTAAATATAGAGATACTCATTGTTATAAATTACACATGTTTCCATTAATCCAATTGTCGACATGGGAATATCCACCTTCATGTAATATTAAAATATCAAACCCCACTCCTTAAATTGTAATAGTTTTTAAAAAATCCACATATTCTAGAGATCATGAATAATTATCACCGAAAATGTCAATAATATTTTATAACATATTGTTATCATTATAACATATGTATAGTTATATTGAATTTCACAAACTCTGGTATGTGTTTATCTTCTACCAAGAACCATTTTAGTTAACATTACACACTTTTCATGATTGTTTATTAATTTGAAAACTATTGAACTTTATTTTTATTAATAAATTCACATATAATGAATCTATTTCATTCAAAACTTACATCATTAATGTTTATGATCATCATAGATATTTATCATTTCATTTTATATAGTAACATGAACATACCACTAGAAAAATCATCGTGACTTTTTTAGGTGAATATAGTAGTTTCATATTTAATGGATATCATATTCATTTTATAATTATAGCTCAAAAAATCTTCACTTTGAAAATAACATCATGAATTATTAATTTATTCGTGACTATGGAATCAATATATATATATATATATATATATATATGATTCTAATAACTTTAAACACCACTAACATGTCATAAATTGAAAAATATTTTTGACCTCACATGGAAGAACACTCGATGAGCTCATGAAACTTATAAATTTTATAATTTTTTATTTTGATAATTTTTTTCATATCATATAGCTTGGTGGAATACAAATATATGGATGATAAAAAAAATAATGTATTAATAAATCGTTATTATGTTTGTGTCTAAATAGTTTTATATAGAAGAATATCAGAACATTAACCTATCCCTTATTGGAATGAGTCTTAGAAAAGAATCACTTAATAAATCTATGTGCTTCTTAATAAACCTGAATCAATGCACAACCACTTTCTTATAAAACATACCTTGTCACTCTTACCCAAACATCCTTTTTTACTTTACCCAAGCACTACTGGTATGTGTAATAATTTATATTTATATAGTGATCCAAAGGTTGACAGACATGTAATACTTAATATTAATTATTGTTTTAGTCTATGACACTTGAAAAAATCCATCATAATGATGACCCTAATATTGTAGTGAAATTATTACACTATATTTATGGCACTACATTTATATAAAATGGATCACACTTACAAAAATAAGGTAACCACTGAAATTGATCTAATATTTTCTGGCAGAAGAAACATATGGAGTCTACCAAATGACACATAAGTATTACTGTGAATGACACGTATAAACAACCCTTTTAGAATTTATTATTTGATCTAAAACTCATAAAATTTACTTTTAATGTAGACTATATTCTAAATTACAGCAGCACATCTCACAGATTTTACATTTATATAAAATGATTTCCAAAATATCTTACCAAATTTTAATTCTCCCAAATAATTATGAAAAGTGAAAATATATCATGCATTAAAAATTAATATTTATCCTTTGAATGACAATTTAATGGTAAAACATTATCACTTAAACCCAATATGATTATTTCATAATAATTCCTTTAATTTATAATGGACACAAGCATTGTAATATTTCAATCCTTCTCTATAGTCTTGGAATAATCATTTTCAACAAATATTAAAATATTATTCCATGCAAATTAATTAATAATTATTTAAAAATTATACATCCTTTAATAATGGTATCCAAAAACTCAACTTTTATATTTATTTTCAATAAATTAAAATAATATTAATCCAATATGGGGATTTTAACTCATTTACTTTCCTACATTATTGATAAAAATTGAAAAGTTAGGGGTAGGAACTATTTTTCAACTAGTTTCTCATTGCACTTCTATTTTTATATTTATCTTGAATCAATTGATATATAATTAAAACGACTTATACATATAATTAGGAGCCTCATGTCCCAAAAGTGTACATCTACATGGGCTAACCTAATGTAGAAAATGAGAGTTAGAAACCAATGTATTCATATTTTTTTCCATAAATGATCATAAAGTAAAACCTTTCCCAAAAATATCATTTGATGATGGTATACACTGATTTTTAAATAAAAATATATATTTCTTCTACACACATCAATCAACACATTATATATCTCAAGTAAATGATATATAACTTCCACTTTCACTAAATATTCTCATCAACCAATACACCCCCTATGTAACATTTTTTAAATAAATAATGGCATATTGTAAAGGGTGGTTGGAATACCTCATTATACATGTACACTAAGTGTTTTATATATTTATCATTCACTATTAACAAGGTTTACTTTAACTATACCATTTTTTAAATACCTCTTAATTATAGATATCACTCCTTTATCATGACTTTTCTCCTTAAATTATGTTTTTACATTTTAGATAATGAATGAACTTTCATTATGGACTATCAGTAAAATATATTCAAAAGTTTTTGATACACATTACAATATAAAAAAATTCCTAATAACAATTTTTATGGCTCCTCGTAATATTTTTAAATCAAATTTATTGTACTTTATTTAACAAATATATAGAAAATATCAAACCTAACTTTGTAGTTTTTGATCATCAAAATCATCAATGAGTATCTCTAAAAGTTTTAATATACAAAATTGATTAAAACAAATTTACCACTTTAATGAAATGATTTGATTATTTTTTCCAATGATGAAAGAGTATACACTCATATATTATCAATGAAAACAAAAACTCTTACCCATATTTATCAAAAACGATCTCGCCAATATAAGACTTTTAGAATGCCAAATGATAGATTAATTCTGAATGTATTCCACTTTATATTATTTTTTGGTATTTATACTACTGAATTGTTATTCACCATGGAAGATATATTTTTAAAATATTTTTCATGATATTTTTCTTTAGGGCCCACCAAAATAGAAAAAATTAATATTTTTATCACGTATGGAATTTGGAGTCCATTTTGAAACATTCCATATTTCTATGTCAGAATGATAGCCACCCCACCTTCTTTCCGCAACATTAATTATTTAATTAAAAACATCAAAATACAACATAAATAATAAGGGAATAATGTAAAACCATTTTTTCATCAATTTGATGAGTAAGGCAGGGAATATATTTACAAAAATGTTTCTTCTTTCCCCTAATTATTCTTTCTCACACACTTTCCCAATAATAGTATTTTATTATTTAGTACTATTGAAGTATTAAATGAATTATATTATTTATGTGGGAAATTAAACTTTTCCAATTATAATATGAAATATACATCCTCTTAATTAACTTCTAGTATACCCCCAATCAATATTCCATTTCTACAACATGTTATACCCCAAGATATATGATCTTCTCTTTCACTATTCTGACCCAAATTAGATTGATTTTATCTTCATCCATTAGAAATTTGGATCACATTCACCAATGTAAAAATATTATGATCATAAACAACTCCCTAAAGAGTATTCTGGACATGTATCACCATCTCAGTATTTTAAATAAATGGATGTACTAAATCTAAATTATTTCAAAACATACTTCATAAAAATTCATGAACCATGAATCACAAGTTAAAATCCTTTGATATTCCCTCTTTTTAAAGACTTTATATAGTTTGTCTCTATTTGGTCATTCATGATATAATTTTACCAGGTTATCTATTTTCTACATCTCATTATGATGACTCTGAAAGGGGATTCTCTGTCCAATAATGACATTCTATTTTCGTTTATTTTTTTCTTCTTTAGCTAAATATCAACTCAATTAGATACTCTCATTTTACCTCCTCTCAATATGATGTTCTTTATCTATTTAATGTTCTTCCCCATCCGATTAATCATGGTGTAATGTAATTATTCATCAGATAGTAAATATCAGTTATTCAGAACCCAAGGCACAATATCTTTAGTAATTTGGTTTCTTCTCACATGAATAGTCATTATGAAAATTTATTTGTCCTTTTGTGAACCCTTTATATAGGTTTACTTATAAGTGTTCTGGTGGAAACTCAAATTATTTTTCCAACTCACTATAATAAAGTATCCTAAAGATTACTTTTAAATGAAAATTTTCAGATGCTTCTCAAATATTCAAGAACATTATAAATATTAATTATGTTTCCTAAAACATTATTTTTTTAAATTAATTAAACAAGGCATAAGGGATCTTATTTGATCTTCCATAATGTGTGAAATTTAACAATATTTGAAGATCTACTCAACATCTTCATATTAAGAACATTACATAGAATTTTTAAAGCTCCTCTATTATCCTTTATTCAGTGTGTGTTTATTTATTTTCTTCATTAGGTCTTCTATGTCCATTTTTATTCCTCTATTATTATCTTTTTTATGGTACTTTAATCAGTTTGCCTATGTTTGGAGACCTCCTTTTATGATTCTCAATATATATGTGTCTAATGACATCTCATATCCCCATCTAATCGACCTTCATACTCCTTTTTTCTAGAGAACGTCATATGATTTTCCATCTCATCTTATTTTACATTATCTTAAACAAAAAATAAGATTATTTTCTTTTAGGTCCTTTATATTTCTCCACCCAATGTCAATCGATAGTCTCTATATATTAGATATTGCATGTTCCAATTTGATAAACTTTCTACAATTAAAAAATCATTGACATCTATGTTCATATATATTCCTAGATTTCCTCTATTTTATAGATTTTCTTCATCATATTAAATTGAAAAAATATCCATAATATCCTTATATTATGAATCCCACTCCTTTAAACTTATCCAATTTTTTCACGTAATCAAGCTTCATTATATCCCTTTAACTATTCATGAATTCTCAAATTTCCCTATTTTTTCATTTTGTATCTGAATATTGTAACTCAATCATTATAGTTACACAAAATTATTAACCAATATTTATACAACCACTTCTTCAAATATCATAACTCATATCATTATATAATAATAACTTATACATACAGTTCATCTAGTAACATTGTTATGTTTATCTAATCACCATATGAAACATCACAATAAATTATATTTTTGAGGATTCTAGATTTATATTCATACTACCACATGATCTTTTACTTATATTCCATGTAAATAGTATAGAATGTCAAAACAAATCTATCTGTTGACTTTATTTGGTTTATCCATCTATAGAGTATCAAATAAATTTATTCCCTCTCACATCTATTATGTAAAACACATATATTCCTTGTAACACCCCGAGCTTCCACGATACGCCTCTCTTTCAATAATTCAATAGCTTGCATTATACGCAAGTTCGAGTTCTAACACACCGCAACTAATCAAAGTAGCCGTTATGAATAGTAATGACCACCTTTTAAATTTATAGAAATTTTATATTTCAAAATGGACTTCATTTTTGTATTCCTAATATTGAAATTAGCCTAATATGAATTTTCTGTAATTTTCCGAGAACTTCCAAATTTTTATGAATAGTGAAAAATACTTAAAACAACTTTTTTAAGAAAAATAATTTATAGTGATAAGTTATACTATTTAGTGGTTTTAAGGTATAATTATAATATATTTTTACCATTTCATCCAATGGTGGTCATTAGAATTAATTTACATTGAAATTGGACATAAACAATTGCCAATCTTTTGATATAAATTGTTTCTTAAAAACACGCTATTTGTCGTAACAGCGGGAATTAATTATAAAATTAATTAATGAAACTTATATGTTTGGAATTTTTTAAAATAGACATAATTTTTGAATTCGGAATATCAATTATATCTTAGGGTGAAATTTTGGCCTTGTTCTGAAAAACTTCAATTTTTGATGAATAGTGAAACCACTAAGTGGTAGTTAAATAACTGATTTTTCGTTTAAATGAAATATTACCACTTCTGTGTTTTGATTTTCAAAAATCCAACATACATGGTTGTCATTAAGAAGTAAAATGTGGTTCAATGAGATCAAAATAATTTTTCGGTGAATAGTAACTTTTAAGTTCTTAATCGCGATTAGAGGTAATTAGTGTAGTTTAATGTAAAAATAATGTTTTAATAACATGGGATGAGCTTGACACTTGTCCTACTACTATTGGATGAGTCATGGCCGACCAAGACAACCCATGGGTCATCTTGGGGACCCCATGGAGCCACTTTGGTTGGAAAATGACATTAATATATATTTATTTAATGTTAAAATTAAATTGACACAAACATGAGTTGTTTTACTAAATCAGACTTTAA
The DNA here is from genome assembly GCA_963277665.1 of Viscum album. NCBI lineage: Eukaryota > Viridiplantae > Streptophyta > Magnoliopsida > Santalales > Viscaceae > Viscum > Viscum album. Next base: position 837,652,053 of record OY728134.1, on the reverse strand, counting down.
GTGGGGTTAAAAAAGTCCAAATTTTGACTATAAATATTCATTAGAAAGCTAAAACGATTTCTTACATCATAGTATTTATTTTATAATTTTTGGACATTATATAAATTAAATTATTTATGACATGATTATGATGCAGCGATGACCTCATTATTTAACGATTTTAATAAAATGAAAAGATAATGTAAAATCCAAGGCTTACACTTGTCAAAAGACTATTGTATGGGTAGATTTCGAACCCTTATCACCTTAGAAACGAATTATATAAGTGTGGGACCTTTAGAATCCGAAAAGCATTGTATAATAATGTAACATTTCAATCTTTGCAAAAGAGCCCCTCCTCTCCTCTTATAAAAGGCCCCCACCTCTCCCACCTTATTCACACCTTCAAGCCATTTGGCTCAGCCAACCTCTTCCCAAATACTCTCCCAACTTCCCCCTCTTACTCCTAGAAGCCTCACTTTGGTCAGAACTCTTCCCAAGGAAGCCTTTGGCTCAAATCAAAAAAGAGTTACCCGATTTTGAGGAGGTTAAAGAACGGTTGAGTCAAGTCAGACACGAGGTAAGGGAATTTCTTAACCCAACATCCATTCTTTGGGTTAATCTCCTACTTTCAAATTATGTCATGATATTATTATGTCTTATTTTGTATTTTTTATGTGTACCTATAGTGAATACACATAATATATCTATTTTATTTTAAAAATGATCTTTTTGAGGACTCCGTCTCAATCCCCTTTCATTGAGGCATATTTCGTTTTATACAAAACTTTATTTTATACGGTGTATAAACCCCTTTGACTTTTACGTTTATTAAAAAGGTTTTCTTTTATAATTATGTGATTTTTAAATGATTTCAAAAAAGTGATATTTCTATCCAATATATGAAAATCCAGTGCAAATGTATACGTATTTAACGCAAGCTTAAAAATGTTTTCAGAAAACCCGACTCTCGAGTGTGGTAGACATGAAGGGATTGGGCGTGGACCCATCATGGACTGTAATTAGTCGAGCAGTCTCAGAATTAGTTATTTTGTTTTCAGAAGCTTGCTTAATGTTTTCATAAAAACACTGGAGTATATTTGAGCAATTTTAAATATAAGTATCTTCTAAAAAAAATGCATCGGTAGGTCTCATGAGACAACTAGACGTGGAATTGGCAGAGGCCCTTTCCCAATTTGATTTATGGTTTTGGCTGAGGCCTTAATCATTTTAGACGTCTTGGTCGAGGCCTTGACAAAATGTTTCAGAATGTCCGGCATTATACATTCCCTCATTATGAAAGTGGTTATTGATATTTCATGTGATTATTCGACCAGTAGAATATCCATGTGAAGAAGTGAATGGCATTATCTCATTTTACTTTTTCCATATTATGTTGATGTTCAAGTTTAAAAGGCTTTTGTTTTAGTTATACATTGCCTTAAATTTTTATGTTTATTTATGAAAGCTTCTGCAATATTGTTATCCTTACTGAGCATCTGAGCTCACCCCTTTCAATATTTTAATATTTTCCAGGATGTGAAGAAGTATTTTATGAATGACCTGCAGGGATTGTGAGAAGAGGATATGAGTGTGGACTATGGAGACTTTGTTATTATATTTTTTCACTTTATGATGTAATGTAACATGTACGAATTCATCTAGTGTTTCCAAGGCTACTAAACTAATCGGTCTTTCGAGACTTGATCTTTTGTGATCATGCCAATGTTACGAAGTAATGCACCGACTCTGGGTAGCTGGGGTTGGGACGTTACAGTTGGTATCAGAGGCAGTTTAGTACTAACCTTGGAAGCTAGATTTAGATAAACTCTGATTAGAGCACATAGCCCGAAAATAGACTTTGAGGATTAGTACAGAAGAACTTCCTAGAATTTTGTTATTGTAGAGATTTTGTGAGTTTTCCGAGCAATACATCCCTGTCTGGATACGAGAATGTAGAGGCGGCTCTGGCATTGATGTACCTAGGGGTAAAACCCGAAAACACCGCTTTGAGCTAGACTCGAACAGGAACTGGTGCACGACAACGGGCCTTGCTGCACTCTTGGTTACGACACTCCCGGGGGATATTCTTTGGATACTTCTCATTTTCTTTATAAACCACTATGAAGGGTTATGAGTATATACTTCCTCAAAGAAAACATTTTTATGGATTATATCCATAAATTGTTTAATTTATGTTATGTATTTTACAAGTATGGAATTATGTATTTTGATTCATAAACTAATCTAGTTTATGCCATTGTTTAGAAATGGTGCCTAGTGGAAGGAACGGAAACCGTATCAATGCACGCACTCCGTGTATGGATTTCCCTCATGCTCAAGATAATTATGGTGGAGCTAGTGATACAACTGGTGCTGATCAACTTCTCACCGTATTGGGACAACTCACTCAGGTTATGAATAATAACCTTACTCGTATGGAGCACCCTGATCCGCAACGTGGAGGATCAATGTTAGACCGCTTCATGAGGCAACAACCACCAACCATCAATGGGAGTACAAATCCTATAGTAGCTGAGCAATGGATAAATTCCTTAGAGAAAATATTCCATGCCTTGGGGAGTAGTGAAAGGGAGAAGGTTGTCATGGCATTTTACCGCCTCACTGGAGATGCCGATCAGTGGTGGTCGCTGATTCAAAACACAAAGGAAGATGATGACGTATCGAATATGGAATGGAGGGAGTTCAAAGAGATTTTCTTAGAAAAATACTTTCCTCGTGACCATCGAGCAGATATGGAAAGGAAATTTCTGAGTCTGAGGCAGAAGGAGGATGAGAATGTCGCAAAGTATGAGGCTAACTTTACAAGGTTAGCGAGGCATGCTGCCGATTATATACGTAACCCAAGGAGTAAGATTGATCGTTTCTTTGATGGGTTAAAACCATTTCTCCGTCGAGCTTCGGTATCACAATCCTTCTCATCATACAAAGATATTGTCTTCTGTGCTATCAAGACAGAAAAGGAATTCTCTAAGTCTTATGACAACAAAGTAAAGCAAGAGAAGAAGAGAACGGTGGAACAAGAGACAGATAAAGGGAAAAAGGGAAAGAAGGATTTTCCAGTATGTGATAATTGTGGGAAGAATCACCTTGGTACTTACCGAAAAGGAATGGGAGTTTGTTATAAATGTGGAGAAAAGGGTCACCAGGCTCGTGATTGCAAGGGAAAGAAAGAGGCTATCAAAGTTGAAAGCTACAATTGTAGAGAAATGGGTCATTATGCAAATGAATGTCCTAAGCGTCAGGGAAACTTACCTCAGAAAAGGCCAAGGGATCAAGGACAATATTATGCTGTTACTACAGTTAAAGCAGAATAACTAATGTATTGGTGGACTCATGGATTATATTCTGGTTATTAGAATAATGTGATATATATATAAGGATTGTACTGCAGTACTTGTTGATTTCAGTAAGGTTTTAATATGATTAAGGTAATCATATTTTTAGTATGTGACAATAAGTGAAACTTTTCTTTTTTGGGGAATCTGATGTTACAATTGATTTTGGAATTTAGAGACCTTTTAGAGAAAGTCTAGACGGAGGTATTTTGGATAACTATTAAGGTTGGAATGGATTAAGTTGAACCATGGATAGTATTCTTTAAGGTTAAAGAATTTCTGAAGATTATTTTTGGAATATTATAATTCTATAGTTTTAGGAAAAGGATAACCTGCAGGGTGGGGAATAACCCGTCGCGTCGGACAAAGCTGCAGGAATCGAACCCAAAACCATAGTGCGACAAGCCTTTATTTCCTACCACTAGCCTACAGGAATTCCCTGGATATTAAAAAATAGTTTTACTAATCTAAATGGTATGTGTTAACATTTGGAACATTATACAATTAGGATAAATAGATTATTTTTGAGTTCCGTTACCATTTGGAGTAAAATTTGGGTTTGTGGTAAAAAATTATTAACGAATGAAAGTATACCTAACAAGTATGTATATTCCCTTACGTTCTTAGTAAATCTCCTAAATAAATTCCTCAACATTATAAAAGGTAACTTAAAACAAAAATGTTGTTGGTTAACTTTCCCAACTGGAGATTCAATGACCGTTTAACCAATCACAAGTTTGTGATTTTCTTGTGGTTAAACTTTCTCCTAATCCTGTTTTCTATAACTCTCCATCAGACCTTGATGGTTTGTTTCTCCTCCATATCCATATTTTCATAGAATCCTAGAATGGGCTATATCGGGTGACCTTTGTACTTATCTTGCTTTCTTTTAATGTTATATATTTATTAACCTTATTTCCGATGTGGGTTTTCCTCAAAGGTATTTTCTCTTTTCAACCTTTTATTTTCAAAGAAAAATTTCAAATTGCGAGGACACAATTTATTGAAGGAGGGGAGAATGTAACACCCCGAGATTCCACGATACGCCTCTCTTTCAAAAATGCAATAACTTGCATTGTACGCAAGTTCGAGTTCAAACACACCGCAACTAATCAAAGTAGCCGTTATGAATAGTAATAACCACCTTTTAAATTTATAGAAATTTTATATTTCAAAATGGACTTCATTTTTGTATTCCTAATATTGAAATTAGCCTATGTTGAATTTTTTTGTAATTTTCCAAGAACTTCCAAATTTTTATGAATAGTGAAAAATACTTAAAACAACTTTTTTAGTCAAAATAATTTATAGTGATAAGTTATACTATTTAGTGGTTTTAAGGTATAATTAGAATATATTTTTACCATTTTATCCAATGGTGGTGATTAGAATTAATTTAACATTGAAATTGGACAAAAACAATTGCCAATCTTTTGATATAAATTGTATCTTAAAAACACGCTATTTGTCGTAACAGCGGGAATTAATTATAAAATTAATTAATGCAACTTATATGTTTGTAATTTTGTAAAATAGACATCATTTTTGAATTTGGAATATCAATTATAGCTTAGGGTGAAATTTTGGCCTTGTTCTGAAAAACTTCAATTTTTGATGAATAGTGAAACCACTAAGTGGTAGTTAAATAACTGATTTTTCGTTTAAATGAAATATTACCACTTCTGTGTTTTGATTTTCAAAAATCCGACATACATGGTTTTGATTAAGAAGTAAAATGTGGTTCAATGAGATCAAAATAATTTTTCGGTGAATAGTAACTTTTAAGTTCTTAATCGCGATTAGAGGTAATTAGTGTAGTTTAAGGTTAAAATAATGTTTTAATAATATGAGATGAGCTTGACACTTGTCCTACTCCTATTGTATGAGTCATGGCCGACCAAGACAACCCATGGGTCAACTTGGGGACCCCATGGAGCCACTTTGGTTGGAAAATGACATTAATATATATTTATTTAATGTTAAAATTAAATTGACACAAACATGAGTTGTTTTACTAAAACAGACTTTATGTGGGGTTACACAAGTACAAATGTTGACTATAAATATTCATTAGAAAGATAAAAAGATTTCCTACATCATATTATTTATTTTATAATTTTTAGACATTAAATAAATTAAATTATTTATGACATAATTATGATGCAGCGATGACCTCATTATTTAACGATTTTAATAAAATGAAAAGATAATGTAAAATCCAAGGCTTACACTTGTCCAAAGACTATTGGATGGGTAGATTTCGAACCCTTATCACCTTATCCACGAATTATATAAGTGTGGGACCTTTAGAATCCTAAAAGCATTGCATAATAATGTAACATTTCAATCTTTGCAAAAGAGCCCCTCCTCTCCTCTTATAAAAGGCCCCCACCTCTCCCACCTTATTCACACCTTCAAGCCATTTGGCTCTGCCAACCTCTGCCCAAATACTCTCCAAACTTTACCCTCTTACTCCTAGAAGCCTCACTTTGTGCAGAACTCTTCCCAAGGAAGCCTTTGGCTCAAATCAAAAAAGAGTTACCCGATTTTGAGGAGGTTAAAGAACGGTTGAGTCAAGTCAGACACGAGGTAAGGGAATTTCTTAACCCAACTTCCATTCTTTGGGTTAATCTCCTACTTTAAAATTATGTCATGATATTATTATGTCTTATTTTGTATTCTTTATTTGTACCTATAGTGAATACACATAATATATCTATTTTATTTTAAAAATGATCTTTTTAAGGACTCCGTCTCAATCCCCTTTCATTGATACATATTTCGTTTTATACACAACTTTCTTTTATATGGTGTATAAACCCTTTTGACTTTTACGTTTATTCAAAAGGTTTTCTTTTATAATTATGTGATTTTTAAATGATTTCAAAAAAGTGATATTTCTCTCCAATATATGAAAATCCAGTGCAAATGTATACGTATTTAACGCAAGCTTAAAAATGTTTTAAAAAAACCCGACTCTCGAGTGTGGTAGACAGGAAGGGATTGGGCGTGGACCCATCATGGCCTGTAATTAGTCGAGCAGTCTCAGAATTAGTTATTTTTTTTCAGAAGCTTGCTTAATGTTTTCATAAAAACACTGGAGTATATTTGAGCAATTTTAAATATAAGTATCTTCTAAAAAAATGCATCGGTAGGTCTCATGAGACAACTAGATGTGGAATTGGCCGAGGCCCTTTCCCAATTTGATTTATGGTTTTGGCCGAGGCCTTAATAATTTTAGACGTCTTCGCCGAGGCCTTGACAAAATGTTTTAGAATGTCCGGCATTATACATTCCCTCATTATGAAAGTGGTTATTGATATTTCATGTGATTATTCGACCAGTAGAATATCCATGTGAAGAAGTGAATGACATTATCTCATTTTACTTTTTCCATATTATGTTGATGTTCAAGATTAAAAGGCTTTTGTTTTAGTTATACATTTCTTTAAATTTTTATGTTTATTTATGAAAGCTTCCGCAATATTGTTATCCTTACTGAGTATCTGAGCTCACCCCTTTCAATGTTTTAATATTTTCCAGGATGTGAAGAAGTATTTTATGAATGACCTACAGGGATTGTGAGAAGAGGATATGAGTGTGGACTATGGAGACTTTGTTATTGTAGTTTTTCACTTTATGATGTAATGTAACATGTACGAATACATCTAGTGTTTCCAAGGCTACTAAACTAATCGGTCTTTCGAGACTTGATCTTTTGTGATCATGCCAATGTTACGAAGTAATGCACCGACTCTGGGTAGCTGGGGTCGGGGCGTTACATTCCTATTTTCTGGTGATATTATTCCATTACATTTAGTCAAGTACCTCAACATCCTCCTCTGAAAGAAATATTGGATCATAAAAAACATTGGGATATTAAAACATAAAGAATAACATAACATTATCTAACTTTACAAGATAATTCTCCTAACATAGTTAATTAATATCTCTTACAAAGCATAATAAAGGTTCCGCAATTCAATTCTCAAAATATATTTTGAATTTCTTAGGTAAAATTACCACCAAACAGATATTGATATATTAACAAAAAAAATGAAACAGATTTTGTCACCACAGTATACAATTACATATATATTTTTCAATACCCACATAACAACCTTAAATATTTTAAAAGTGAATATCTATCCTCAATATTTTCTCTACATACAATATTTGCATCTTATTATCTGTCTATTGAATATATAATTAAAGAGCTAAATATCAATTTAACTTTCCTCAAATTACAACCATAAAAATTTTCCCATGAAAGAAATAGAATCACATGAGTTGAATAATAGAGGACCTTTAACAAAAAAAAATATTTCTACATGGGAGAACCTGGTGTAGAAAGAAATAATATCTAATAAAGGTGATCAATGTTATCTATAACAATTCTTTCAAACAATATCTTTCCAATATCATTCCAACATATTTATTGCTGAGGATATTTAAGTGAGTTTTTAAATATATAATTCCTACACCCATCTATATAAAAATATAAAAAAAGTTCAACTATATAAACACTAATTCCCTAAAATAAAATATTCCATAAAATAGTTATTTCAAAAAAAGTTTGATGCTCATAACTCGGTATCAATATTTATCCTCATCAAGGGTAGCATCCCATTTATCATCAGAGTGGTATTATTTTTCCATGATGTGTTTTTTGAATATGATATATAACTCGTAATGCAATCAGATAGCTTCTTTTATTCATTAACTTTATTTCCATAGAAGATAATATAAATAAATAAGTATATGGGGGATAAATAAGAACCTTAGTTTTTGTTAAAGTTACAATTCAAAATGATATTATTCTAATTATAATAAATTTTACACATTTTTTATAGATTATCCACTTTTATTGTTTTATTTTTTTGATCAGTCTCCATAGATTTTATAATTCATTTATTCTTATATGTGGAATTTCAAATAATTTTCTAGTCACCTCTTTATATTTTACATAAACATGGTGACATTTAGTTCGTAAGAGTGTTTCATTTTTTCTTTAGGGGATGGGTAGAGTTTCATACAATATTTAGTAAGAGAACTATCTTCCTCACTTATCATTCACTTTTTTTGAATTTTCTAGCCACCATCAATTAGAAATTTGTTATCAGTTTTGTACACATTTTCAGAAACTTATTTTCTTTCTAAATAAAATATTTTTACTCCTTCAATTATATATCAATGTATATTTTTTATATCCAAATAACTATTACTGAATTATTTTCTTGCCTAACAATCTCACTTTATCATACTTCTTCAATTCATTTCTTTTCTCAGCATCCTTAGTCTTCACAATATTCTATCTTAATGATTAAACATTTTCGACCTTATAAACCTTTTTAATATTCCTCATCAAAAATTCTTCTAAATTTTGTTCTTATATTCTCATTATAACCCTCCCCTATTCATACTTTTTTCCCCGTAATGATGCATTGCACCAACATGTTTATTCCCTATTCATAAAAACTAAAAAGAGGCAGTTGTTACCCTTGAATCTTCATCATTGAGACTCATTGTAGTACTAATTTTATTTTTTTATTTTCCTTTTACATGGAATGTGTGAATTAATTCAAGTATATTATTTCTTTATTATTTTCATTCTATATTTGTAAAATATTATTTTTCAGAACTAATAAATTTTAAACCGTCATTTTGAGTAGAACCAGATATACATTAAGATTGTTTCTGATGAGAAACAATGGACCTCTTTGAAATCTTTTTTTTTGATATTTTGAAAAGTTTCACCTTTAACCTCACCTACATTCGGTATTTTTCTCTGATATTTCCTAACATACCTTGTGGTGCATGAAACATTGATACTATTTTGGATAAACCTTTTTATTTCTCATTCAAATATTCTTTACTAACATTACAAATCTTATCGAGTTTAGATAACTTCATATTATTCTACTTATTTTCATTAACTGCTATTGTTTTTCCATGTTTATATTTTCCTTCCCGGTTGAAGTTTCATCATAATTTATCATTTTTCACACATTCTATCTCTTTTTAATTTTCTAATCTCTAATAAAAATGAATTTTATATCATCTTATTTTATTTTCTCACTATTCTCAAATGTGATTTCCTATAAATTATTATTTATCTTTTTTATATACATCTTTATTTGTTTATTTTTTTTTCAAGTCAAACATCCAAATATTCTTTTAGAATCCACTTAATTAATGTTTTATCTTCACTATCATCATCTTTTTATGATAAAGATCATCCTTTTCATTCAAAATCAATGATGTTTTCGTGAAAATACTATTCTTTTATTAATGAAGAAGCATTGTTTTCTATTCTAATAATAAAATGAATACTTTTTTGTAGGTAAATATTTTATTAAGATTATTTCATATTTTATTTCATGAAATTTTATCTTCTACCTCAAATATATAATCATCATAACTCTTCTTTGGGAGAAGTTATAAAAAATTCCCTTTTTCAATAAAATTATAATATTTTATATGAAGTTTACCATTCCACATGCCTTGGTTATATCTATTAGAAATAAAAGTGTTCATTTTTTTTGAAATTTAATTCATTTTCTTATAGATCTGAATTATTTGATTAACCAACAACTTATTTATCACTAAGATTCCCTTTTAACATGGATTTAAAATAAGTTTCTTTTATTTCATTATTCTTAAATAATTTTTTCCCTTATCTAATATTCTATAAAAATATTATAATGTTCATAAAAATATAGATCTACATAATCTCTTAGATCTAACACATTAACATCAAATCAATCTAGAAATTGTCTTCTCAGTATCTTTATTATCATAGAATCTTCTATATTATCACCAAAACATCTAATATTTCTAGAATTATCATTAATTCTTGTAAACTATTCACCAATAAGTTCTTTATCACCGATATATAAATATTCAAAGCTATTTATCAAGAAATTTAGATTAGATTGTTTAAATTTCACATTCCCATCATTACATCTTCTAAACTTATCCCACTTTTTAGCCATGGGAAACATGATAATCATTGTATGAACAATTTTTTTGAAAGATCCATAAAAATTGAAAATTGAATTTTTCAATAAAATTCATTATTTTTCCTATTATTAGTTATCACATTGACTTCATTAATGGGGGAATATACACTATTTTAAAGGACTATATTTTAATATCATAATGAAATATTTACTAACCTCTATATACATTCTATAGTTATAATCCAATTCAAAATAAATACAAACATTCCCTTTCATATAAAATATTACTCAATAGATATCAACAAATACTATATAAACTGTTTGGAATAAAGGCCTACTCATTCATAGTCATATTATTCCCCAAAAAATGGATTATTTTAATATATTCATAGGATTAAAATGTAATAGGTCACAATGGGTTCTACACCATTATATTTGGTCCTTGATCAAAAACTAGCTCTACCCCCTAAAATCAACTATTCTAATATATTTTGTCATACCCGTAAATTATCTTATATATATCTTTTGCCTTTATAGAAAGTTAAACCGTACATCCAAAAATTATTTTCTAAAATAGGTAATATCCTCCAATAACATTCCCATTCCATCTTATTTTATTATCCTCTATAAAATGATAATGTATTCCTTTAAAATAGAGTAGGATCACCATGACTTATTTAAAAATATTAATATCTTCAAAAACTATGTTAAGAGTATGTTAGATTTGAATATGTATCTTAATAATTATAAGAATATGATGTACTCAATCATAACTCTTCCAATACATCATCTTGAATGTTTTTTAAATAAAATGTTCTATTATCCACTATATATGATCTGAATTTTTCTAATGACTCCTTTTAGAGTTATTCCACAAAATTATCCTCACTATATAGATATATGGTTATATTTTTTAGTAGATTCATCTGATTATTCAATTTTATGCTTATCCATATAGTAAAATAACTTTGGACATGTGTTTTTCCTACCTCAAATACTGAGAAGAAACACAATTAGAATCTCTCATTTTACTTTCTATTCTTATGATTTAATTATTCCATTGAATTTTATAATCTGGATGATGAAACTTAGTCTAATGGAATTATTCTTTAATTAGTTAATTACATTTGTTGGGAAATCACTAAACAATAACTTTACTATTTCATCTCCTCTGCACATAAGAAGTATTTCTAAAAACTTCTCCAAACCTTTATACACCATTTTTGTAGGTTTACTTCTAGGTGTTAGGGTGGGAACTAAAATTCATTTTACCACTCACTGAAATGTAGTAAATAAATTATTTCACACAATTTAACTTCAAGGGACACTTCTCAACTCTTATAGAACCCTCTTGAATGCACTTAATGGTTCTTAAAACCACCCCATTTCTTGGATATTTGATAAACATGATTGTATACAACTTCTATAAACATACCTAACATATTAATTATAATGAACATTGAATATCATCCTAGAATCATCATTTTAGTTAATTTATATAGATTTTTAATCTAGTTATTTATTCTATATCTTTTGAGGGTTTTTATTTTTCCTTCATTAGTTATTCTTTATCTATTGTTACACCTTCAAAATTCTTTGTCTAATAGACATATTCTTTATTCCACTATATTAAGAAACATATATTTGTAAAGGTAATATTTTTTGTTTCTAGGAATTTATAGTAAATTCTATAAGGTTAAAATCATATGATTTTCCTTCTAATGTTATTCATCTTTATCTAAATATTATTATTCTGTTATTTTCATGGAGAGACTCAATATATCAAAATCATATGTAATTGGAAAATTTATACTAGTTAAATCGTTCATGTGTCTATCCAATGGACATTATTACATTGTTAATATATTTACATATTTTTCTAGTGATTTTTTTTATATATATTTAATATTCGTCTTTCTACTAATAAATTTTAAAATCTATCATCAATACACTTATATAAGTCATTTTACCCCTGTGTACTTCTCGGATTATCCATTTTATCTATCCTCATAATATCCATTAAACTATGAATTAGTTCTCCATTTTATCTATTAGATATTTATACATCAAAACTATCTAACTGAATACTTTTACAGAAGAAAAATTATTAACCAATATTTATATAGCCAGTTACTCATGCTTCATAATTCGGATCACTACACAATAAGAACTTTTCTATGTCATATATCATACAATATTTTGTTTTCCATCCAATTACCATATTCAAATTCCTTATAGATAGTATATCTAATGATTCTATGATGATATTTTCCATTACACATGCTCTTGGACTTCGCTTCAATACTCTTCTCCCATGACACTGAATATGTTTCATACGATGTCTCTATCTAGTTTCTTCATCTATTAGTCTTCTAAAAAATATAATTTCACTCAAATTAGACTGATAAACTATATATGGAACTTTGGTTCTTGTTATCTTAGTTTGTTACTTAAAATATGGTATGTCGATATCCTTATTTTAATAAAATATTGGTTCTTAAAAACATCATGATATTATTTTGTAATGAATAAAATTGAATCATCTGAAATTTTAAGAAAATATTACTTGAATAATTATGTAAATTTTCGTGCATAAGTTAAAGAATCTTCCTTAATTTAATTCTCACAAACGTCTCAATCATTATTAATTAAAACTTCTTCCAAACAAATATCGACAAATTGATAAAAAATTAAACAAATTTTTTTTTCAGAATTGGAATTAATATAAAGTGTGTGGGAAAAATATCTGATTAACATAATCCATGAGATAATTACATTATAGATTCTTATAAAGGTAGAATAAACATTGATATATTGAATATTAATTTACTGAACCACACTATCAGTTCCAACATTTATATGATACTAAAATTTACTCACATAAACATAATGCATGAGATACAACATATTATTCAATGAATTTGAGGGAGACAGATGGCCTAATTCATTATTAATCTATATTTATGGGTTCCATATGAAAAAAATAATTCAACATATATTAAAATACATATTGAATAGATGGATTTCATATCCTTTTCATAAGGAATTATAGAAATAAACCATTTATAAATCTCTAAATGAAACCAACATTATAATCACATGGATAACAAATGTGTATTAATTGATATCCAGTGACATTGTAGTTAAATACGGTTCAATAATTCATAAGGTGTTTACATAGTATAGATAAAGTTTGTCTGTTATTATAATAAAATCTCTAATAAATCAATGTATAGAGTTCTAATGAGAAAACATCAACATAAGAATTGTAATATAGGGTGTTCAAAAAGTTGATTTAATTGTCGTAAAGTTATACCTATTCATAGTGGAGAGTTAGGAGAACAATAGTGGTGATGGAACATTTATTTGATATAAAATACGAACACATAAGCCATATAGATAATGAATTTGGGTTATTTTTTTAATAATATCTTGGATCATGAATAGTTTATGTAAAAAAATGACTTGGTGGAAAACAATTATAGTTCTATAAAATTTATATTGGAATTAATAAATATCATTGATATTTCAAAAAATTTAGAAGATATATTTTATAAAACTAGGATAAAAAATAATTTATTATATAAATAATGAAATCATATTTGGATAGTTTCATATTAAATGAAAAATTTGGTGAAAATATGTGTTTAGCTAGAAAATATTAAAAAGTGATTATTTTCGCACATTGATAAAAATGACCCACATGGAAAATGTTGAATATTTACTTAAAATTTATAAATATAATCAATTAGTAAAAAATTTCCATAACTAGTTATTCATCTATAGATAAATACATTCTTAAATTCTTCCAATAAATTGAAAACGGAGGATTCCAATTGAAAAAAAAAATTTTGGTAAGTTTTATTACAATTGGTAAATAATGAGTCAGGGGAAAAAGAAATATGGATAACATAAGTAAATCCATAATAATAAATAGAGGATAATAAATTGAATAGTGTTTTATAAGTAAAAATATATAAATGTCCCATATGGATTATGTTTCAATAAGAATCTCTATTCGGAAACAAGATTGGAAAGTCAACCCTCATAGTATGGGTAAAGTAATAATCATAGGAGAATGAGTGGGAGACCATGAAATAAACATTAATATAGTAAGAAAAAGTAATATATCTTTCAAACATTAAATTATTTTTGAAGTGAATACACTATATAAATAAAATATTGGTGTGAAATTGTATGTGAAAAAGGACCCCCTAAAATCTTGGAAATTTTTATGTTAAAAACAAATCAAGGATATGATTTATAATAATAACTTTTATACCATGAATAATAAGATTATATTTATACAAAATATTAATGTTTCCACATATACACCATTCCAAATTAAATACGGTGTGTAATATGAAATATGTTTCGAGGGTTGAAAATTTGATCCAATTAACCCTTACATTGTCTCCCCGCATAGTTGAATTCACTCTAATATCTTAGAAAACATACATGAATTACATAGAAAACTATTATATAACCTAAAATATATAACTTTTTATAACCATTATTTATAAATAATCTCATCATGTATATAAGTTCTTTATTATCTATTTTCAATTCTGGGTGTTAGAAATATTGGTCACATCAGACTAGATTCAAAATAATGGTGTTTTTATTTATTATTCCCCAAGAATTCATCCTTAAAAGTTCATAAAAGTTACAAATATTTATATTTTATAATAATTTATTATTTAATAATAAAATTATTTTATAGTTTCGGTTACGATCCTTATTAATGGAAACACCCATGAGCATGTTTCTGTTATTTTTAACGAATGTATGCTCATATATTAATTAGTGAGTTTAATATTAATTTGAAAATAAAAAAAATATAAAATATTTATTTACATATGTATATATTATATTGTAATTAATTATGTTATCATCTTCATCTATAATAATATTTTATAACATTCTTCATGCAGGTTGTTAGACTCCTCCAAACATAAACAAACCAAAATTAATAGATGATTGTGATTATGAAATTTTTTTCATTTAAATATATCCTTATTAAAATATAATAATGATATTACTTCTATACTTTTATGGAGAGAATAATATTTTAATATACTTTAATAAATAATAATTAATCATAATGAAAAATGAAATGTGTTAATTTGTGGTGATGGTAGTCTGCACAACACATAATAAATATTTTCATTTATCAATGAATAATAAGAAAATAAGGTTGATTATAAATTTTAAATTAATAATCATATTATATTTTCCACATTTTTATCAAATTACATCCATATAACTAGAGAGTATAGGTTGTGTTAAATTTGGAGGATGTCATTTCCAGGTGTCATTACTCTGCAAAATGGAAAAATAATAGTTTTATTTCACTTAATTTAAACTGATAAAGGTGGTAATGGTTATTACCATTTACTAATAAAATTAATTGTCAAATAAACATTTCATTAAATAAATATATATTAGAAAAGTATATTTCCTAGATTATAATTGAAAATAGAAAAAATGTACTCACATTAAGGACATGGGTTTTCCCTCGGAAGAATCATTAGAAATGGAGGTATTAGGATAATTTTTTGTAAAAAAATAAAATAGGAAAATGAATAGGATAATATGGGAATTAAAATGGTATGTTTTTAGGAGTAATCCTTTTTTTGGGGTTGGATAGGGTAGTGTTGATATTCCCCTTTTATATTTGGTGATAATGGATTTGTTTTAAATACTTCACCTTAATATAAAGAGATCACATGTTTCACATGTCAGGAAGACTAAAAAATCAATAATTATAAAATTTATGATTATATATAGTCTATAATACATTTTAAATTCATTTTAAAACATTTTCTAAATTTTTTTATATAATTTTAAATTAGAATATTCACTTTTATCATTTTTGGTTTTACTATGGTAAATAACTTTACCCAAAAAAATACATTTAATGAATAAAAATAAAATGTAAAATATAACGTTATTTGAAACAAATTATTCTAATTATTAAATTGTTTTTATCAGATAAAATTTATTCTTGTATGAAAAAATAATTTTAGTATTAGAGAACGAAGTACATAAACCATATTTTTTATGAAAAAGTGTATTTTTAATCTTATAATGAATGCATTTGATAGATTATAAATTTGTTTTATTTTAAGGATTTATATAGATTTATTATTAAAGAAATAAAATTTATGTTTCTTTTAAATAAATCTAACACAAAATTTTATCGATATAATAATTATTTATAATAAAATAAAAAATAGTTTTTATTAGGAAATATTACTTATATTATTAAAAACATGTTTTCTAAAATCATAATATTTCATTGAAAAAAATAGTATTAAAATATAAATAGCTATTTTTCCAGGAATATATTTTAATTGTTTTTATGGTATACTTACTTCTTGATATATCCTTAAATTCTACAGTTTTAGTAAACACTTTATTTTTAACTATTCACCTAAAACTAAATTATTTTAGAAAAATAAAAAAAATTAAACCTAATGTAATTTTCACATTATAAATTAAAAAATAATAATATTATTTTGAAATTATAAATATAAAATTAGATTTTTAATTATTTAAATGATAGTATATAATATAAATATAAATTATTTTTGATGAAAATGAATTTTTTAACTTCAATTATCTTCAATCCAATTTACTATAAATTTCTATATATTTAAATCTAGAAATATTAGTTTATAAAAATATAATAACTATTATTATAATATTTTAACTATGATCAATTTAATATATTTATTTAAAGTACAAAAACATTTCAAAAGGGATCTTGAAAATGCATCATTTTTAAAATATTAATCAATGAAAAAATAAGAATATGAATCAATTTTTTTAGATTATTATATTTCTATATACTCATGATTGTATAATTATTTTCAATTTATAAAATCATGGTTTATTTTATTTGTGTATTTTTTAGTTTTGTATGGTTTTCCATATATACTATTGAAGATAACATTAATTCAAAGTGTAGAAAATCTCATCTCACAACATCCACCAATTTGGAAAAAACAAATACGTAAATTAAGATATAATAATTTAGAAATCATATAAAAATGAATAACATAAATTATTTACCCCAAACATAATTTTTTTAAAAAAATATGATTGGTTTTCTGATAATTTCATATCTCTCTGGAATATTTCATGAAAATTAATACTATTCCCATTTATTTAAAAATCGTGTTTATTTTCGAAAAAAGTGGGATATTAAATTAAAGATAACAAAATTCCTTGTAGTTAATTTATTTTAAATGTAGCCTCCAAATACTATAATATGAAAAAAAAAGAAAAAACAGACTCAATTTCAATTGTTGGAAGACTTATTCTTATCACATGATGTCACAAACCGAAACTGGTCGCCACCAAAATCGGCACCAAACCCAGCCCGTGACATGACACGAAGGGCGTTCCTTATCCCTACGGGCTGGCACATGTTCCCGGGTAACATTAATTTAGGTTTGGGAACGATTTACCCGAGTATGAAAGCATAAATCATTAAAAACAATCCATAATATATATCTGAAATTTTTTGAGCCAAACAAGACATAAGTAAAAACCAGAACTGAGTACAATGGTTGGAATATAATACAAGTGGTCAAAATAAAAATAATTATAGCATCAAGACAGCCCCAAGGACTCCACATTACTAGGGGTCATCACCCCCAAGCTGTCTCTACAACTCCGCACAAATGATGAGAACTAACACCCTGAACCACCATCACCCTTAGCCTTTCCTTTACCTGAATCAAAAATAACCAAGTATAATTACACCCAAGGGGTGTAAGTAGGGTGTGAGCCTAAGCCCAATAGGATACCACCCAATGATTCCAAGGAGCATGAAATACAATGTGAAAAAGCAAGCAGTTTTCAAATGCAAGGAAAATTAGTGTTAAAATTTCAAGAAATGAAACCTCCAATTTAAAATAGTTTCCAATACAAAATTTTCAGAATATTAACAAATTAAAATATAAATGTTAGATACTGTAATTCACTTCCAAACACACCCTATGACAAGGGTATATACTACAAATCCAATGAACAACAACATTGGGAACACCCCTAGGCACTAGGTTGTCTTGGGCCTTATGTACCTTGTACCTCGGTGTAAAGTAACCATAAAAAAATCTGCTCTCATGCATGAGCCACTAGTAGGGAACATACCCATAACCTAGTGGTCCTAGATAATCATCCACATAGTTTATTTAGAGTTGTATTTATCCAAATGCTAAGTGAAACAGGTACAAAACCCATCCGGTCCACTAGCTGTACTAGTACAAATCTGCCCTACCTAGCTACCCGGGCATCCCTTTTTGTGCTCAATCAATTTCAACCTGTAACATAAATAAATTTTCATATAAAACACCATTAATGGTAAAAAAACCAAACCAGTAGCTATCACATTTTATACCACTTAAAACACGCAACAAAACACATAGATTTTTCATAAAACAATTCCTCAAAATCTCGTAGTGTTTTGGACACAAAACTCCTTATAAACCTCACTTGCATACTATGTGCACATTTTTTAAGTTTCCATAACAGAAATGGAAGCCTACTATATTTCAGTGAAAACATAGAATCATTTTTAGGGAAACCCCATATGGTTCAAGAAATGACATCATTGCAGAATATCCATTTTTACACAACACAACTTTTTGAATTTCATGTAGTTAACAAACACCATTAAAACCATATTTTTCAGCAACAAACACAAGGGATAATCATTAAAAAGAGTATTTTTATCCCTATTATAGTTAAATAAAATCAAATAATTACTTATAGGGTAGCCCTAATTAAACTAATAAAACGTTTCTATGAAGAAACCCCCAATTTCACATGAAATTGGAATTTAGGATTCATTCTAAATACAAACACCACTAAAACTATTTTTTTCATCAATTATAAAATTAAATAAGTAATGAAATACCATAAAAACAGTATCCAATTCACAAATATTTCATACACAATGGAATCACCTACCAAAACCAAGGAAACCCTTGAATCCTTTGTGCGAAAACTCTAACGCACCACCGCCGCACCTCAAGGAAGGTAAACCAGACCTAAAACCAGAATTTCAGACCATGAAACACAAGATAAAACCCTTATTTTTAAACCATAATTTCTTGGACATTATGAACATCAATGATAATGGTAGAAACACAATGTACATTGGATGTAACCCTAAAAAAATTGAAAGAAGAAAGTAGGAGAACAACTTATTTAAAATATCTTGTAGAAATCGCCCCCAGAAATACTAGTAGATGATTTTAAAAATTCTAAAACCTTCAAGGGAGGTTTGAACAAGGATATGGAGATCATTTAGGAATTTGAATGGGGTAAAAGAGTAAAAATTTAGAATGTTATGAAGGAATGAACTTACCCCTTCAAATATGGACAATTTGAGGAAGCCTATGAAGTTCGTCACCAAATCGCGATTAACCTGAGGTCCAAAGAGAGGGATAGAGAATGGTCGCACGTCTGGGTTCAATGGGCTTGGGCTCCACATGGAAGCACCGAAAAATCGAAAATATTGAATAAGTTATAACATAATTAAAATTTATTTTTAAAATAGGAATTGGGCTTTCGTGTAGGCCCAACCCCTTAGATAAAAACCCAAATAAACCCTAGTTATTGATTTTTAAAAGCTCCAAATTACCTTTGTGGTGTTAATAGGTTAGTGGAGATCAAGTAGGAATTTTAATGGATGAAAAATGTTGAAAATGTAAAAGTTATAAAAGAGACAAAATTTATATTTTAATCTGGAATTGGGCTCACGGTTTGGCCCAATTCATGAATACTCACCTATTCCTCCCTAAAACTTAGGGAAACCCCCAAAACAAAGCAATGATGTAAATTAAATGAAAAATACATTTAAAATATGTCTTTTATGTGACAATTATCCCCACCATAAATCATTCTTCCCTCGGAATTCCACAACAAGACCAGATGCAATAGTAAAGCCCAAACGATAGACAATGACAAACATCCTTGCCACGTTTTCACCCGCTTCAAAAAGGATGAAAATCTCTAGTTGATCAAACAAAGGAAGGTAATACTCTCACCAACCAAAAATAACCCCACTTAATTAAAATTATGAAACAAATTCAAAACACATCCTAGAACAAAACAACTCAAACACTACAAGACGACGCTCAAGCAATCCACTTGAAATGAACAACGAACACAAAATAACGCTACCACAACATTACGTAAACAAAACCATTGGGTGTTGTCCAATCCCAAATTTACCCAAGTAACAAATTTATGGATTGATAGACTTGAACTATACTACCTCTTACCTAGAATACACCAAGGATAAAACGTAGTCACTAGTACGGGGTGACCCAATCCAGACATCCCACTACCAGGGACAACTCAATTTCTAAGACAGAATAAGGATGAAAATTGGGGAAGGAACGAATGATCTTACCATAATAAGGGTTAAACTAACACTATTCCTATTACAAGAGAACATACATGATACCCATGATGGGTCTCCCCACAATAATAATGAACAGAACTTTCCTTAAGACAAAATCAAGACACTAACAGCGGGCCTCGAACGGACTTCCCCGCATTGGGGGTAGATTAATATTATAATTCATCAAATGAATCATACCTGAGACCCATTTTGGATATAACCAAAACAAAAACCAACCATATTAACTAACTATTATTGGATAACAACAAAAAAACATCATAATTTTAAGGAGCTAGCATGGCGGCACGGTTGGTTCACACGGTTTGGGAAACCGTGAGTTAACTGTGCGGATCATTCTGTCCAAAGAGGAAACATCCCACAATTTCCTTGGACAATGATCATGGATGTGCAAAGACCATGCAGTAGCTACTGTCTCTTATCACACGGTCCTTTGGGTTGGCACATGGTTACAGATAACCGCGCACAAACTAGGCACTTCAACCTGCTTAACCTAAATTTTAAACATTTCTCCAAAAACACAAGGGAACCCAAAGGGGAGAAAAAATCAACTCAAGGTATGACATGGGAAGAAGGTACTCACACCTCCTTCCACCAAATGTGAGAAATTAGAACAAGACAATGACACCCGAGGTTTAAACTATTCATATCTTTCATATTAAGGATATGACCATGACCAAAAGTGTGAACGACTCTTGGATTTCCCCTAACTACGTGCCAGATTCTCTCTGGGGCCTACGACTAGAGCTCAATGGATTGAAGCATCTTCGGCCTCGTAGTTAGGATTTGGAAACCCCTAAAATGAACATCTTCATCCAGTTCCAAAAACAGTTATACTGTAATCTCAGATGGTCTCATTGAGACGTGACACACTTCAAACATGCTTTTCCCCAAACCATCATTTTACTAAAACAATAACTAAGGGGATGCACACACATCGCCCCTTTTTTTCTTTGGATTCTAAACAGATGAATGAAAGGACATATAGAAACACATTCCTCTAGAATATAGGATTTATAATTTCCTATAGGGGGACACACATCCAACAAAAAAGAGTGACTCTCATAAGATTTCATAATCATCACCCTTATAGTCAAATGAACACATGACATCGAATGATGTCACCAAACATGGCCATTGTGGATAAAAGAAAACACAAGGAGAGGGACCTTGTAATGAGTCCCAAACAGCACATGATTCCAGCAAGTGTCCATAATAGCCACTCTTGGCCAGATCTTACACACTGGGGGCCTAACATGAACTCTTGCTTCAATGAGACTAACGAAAGTCCCAGAGGCCCTTTAAGACAACATTCTACATTGACAACCCTGAACGTCATTGACCTTCGAAATCTTACAAAACATAAGAAACTATGGTCTATTTAAACCTCCCATAAACACTATCCCACTATAGGGGGGTCCACATAATTGAAAAAGAAGATGGGTAAACTCAATCTCTAAACCTCAAGAATAAAGTCATTATGTTGATCAACTGGAGGATCATCCAATGGTGAATCACTATAGGCCAAACATGAATCATACATTAACACTTTATGGGGGTGTACCCTAGCCTACAGGAAAACCCAAGGACCCAACCAATCTGGTCATTTGGTCACAACAGACCACAAACCTGAACTAAACACATGAGGGGAGCCACCACAATGGCCTCCCAAACTTTTCCTGAAATGAGACCACTGAAAAACACTTCATTAAAAATTATCAATGAAACACAAACCCAAAACATCGTTCAAACTAGAGGGGTTATTGAACTCCAAACATCCCAAAATAATAATTCTGAAAACACAGAATCCATACCTCCCAACCATACATTATCAAAACACAACACTTTCCTTCAAAAACATTATTTAAAAAAATAGTGTTGCTGGGTTGCGCATTTACCAATAGTATCTCATGAGCCTCACACATGCATGATTACATACAACACTGGGAACCCACCTCATATCCATCAATATTACCAAATAAACATATGCCTGTGGTCACCCTTGAGAGTACCAATTACCAAAAAATCAAACCTTTCCTTTTTTTTAAAATCCAAACTTTTAACCACACTTTCCCTTTCTCAAAAACAATAACCATAATATCAAAACACAATTTTTCATCTCACATACCAATTTAGAAAAGAATCCATAATTCAATAAAAGAATATATTCATGCCTTTCACAATCGTTTCAAAACATTTCAACCCATTTCTAAACACTTCTAATTTCATGAAAAACACCATTTAATAAATCTCCATTTAATTAAGAACTCAACTCTTCTCATTTGAAGACAAGGTTATAAAAGTTCATA
The DNA here is from genome assembly GCA_963277665.1 of Viscum album. Taxonomy (NCBI): domain Eukaryota; kingdom Viridiplantae; phylum Streptophyta; class Magnoliopsida; order Santalales; family Viscaceae; genus Viscum; species Viscum album. The sequence goes on along the minus strand of OY728134.1, from coordinate 837,629,003 downwards.
ATTTTTTTGTTCAGTTGTCACCAAACCCAAAATCCATCTTCAACCCCCACACAAAAATTCTAGAACACTTAATTAAATCCAAAATAGTTTTCCATGGTTTAAAAAAAATCCACTAGAAAAATATTTTCAAAACCCCAATTAACATAGTGTATACTTTCGAAAGAGGTGTAAACACATAATTTACCCTTTTGAAATAATTCTGAAATTTCATTTATAGGAATTAAAAAAACATAAAACCATTTTCACATTAATAGAAAATAACTTCACAAAAATTCACACTCCTAAAAGTGATGTCATTTTTTTGCTTAAAAAACCATGTTTCAAAGATTCTAAAACAAAGAGACACAAGACAATGTGAGAGGAAACTAGCTTCGGTGGGTGACTTGAACATATGGTTGGAATCCATATTCCAATCACTCCTCCATCACAGAGAGTATTCTAGGGACATACCCATGGCTCTACATGGCTTGCCAGGCCCTGCGAGCTCACTAAGAGTATTCGCTGAACTCTCTTTTCATTTCCCTTAGTCATCATTAAACCAAGAAAACCAAAGGGGTCAGATAAATCCATACTTACCATGGTGACTTGAATCCTGTCATGAGGTGTTCTGGGTAGGCACACTACCCATGACTGAAATATCAAGTCCCGAAAATCCTAGCTCCAGACTATGCTGACTCTTCCCCAAATAACATGACCCATGGAGCGAACCTCCTCTGATACCATTCTGTCACGAATTGAATCTGGTTGTCACCAAAACCGGCACCAAACCTAGTCCATGACATGAACCGAAGGGCATTCCTTATCCCCACGGGCTGGAACAAGTGCTCGGGTATCACTAATTTTGGTTTGGGAACGATTTACCCGAGTATCAAAGCATAAAACATTAAAAACAATCCATAATATAAATCTGAAATTTTTGAGCCAAACAAGACATAAGTAAAACCCATAACTAAGTACATTAGTTTGAATATAATACAAGTGGTCCAAATAAAAATAATTATAGAATCAAGACAGCCCCATGGAATCCACATGACTAGGGGTCATCGCCTCCAAGTTGTCTCCACAACTCCTCTCCAAGGATGGGAAGTAACACCCTGAACCGCCATCACCCTTAGCCTTTCCTATACATGAATCAAACATAACCGAGTCTACTGACACCAAAGGTGTGTATGTAGAGTGTGGGCCTAATACTAATAGGATACCACCCAATGAATTCAAGGAGTAAGAAATACAATGTGAAAAAGCAAGTAGTTTTCAAACTCAATGAAAATAAGTGTTAAAATTTCAAGAAATGAAACCTCCAATTTAAAATAGTTTTCAATCCAAAATTTTCAGAATATTAAAAAATTAAAATATAAATGTTAGATACTGTAATTTACTTCTAAACACACCCTAAGACATGGGTAAATTCTACAAATCCAATGAGCAACAACATTGGGAATACCCCTAGGCACTAGGTTGTCTTGGGCCCTATGTAGCTCGTACCTCGGTGTAAAGTAACCATAACAAAATCAATTCTCATGAACGGGCCACTAGTAGGGAACATAACCATAACCTAGTGGTCCCCGATAATCATACACATAGTTTAGTTAGAGTTTTCTTTATCCAAATTCTAAGTGAAACAGGGAAAAAACCCATCCGGTCCACTAGCCGTACCAGTACAAATCTGCCCCACCTAGGTACCCGGGCTTCCCCTTTTGTGCTCAATCAATTCCAGCAAGAAAAATAAATAAATTTTCATATAAAACACCATTACTAGTAAAAAAACCAAAATAGTATCTATCACATTTTATACCACTTAAAACATGCAACAAAACACTTAGATTTTTCATAAAACAATTCCTCAAAATCCCGTAGTGTTTCGGACAAAAAACTCTTTATAAACCTCACTTGCATACTATGTGCACATTTTTTAAGTTTCCAAAATAGAAAGGGTAGCCTACTACATTTCAGTGAAAACACAGAATCATTTTTAGGGCTACCTTATATGGTTCAAGAAATGACATCATTGAAAAATCTCCATTTTTACACAACACAACTATTAGAATTTCATGTAGTTCACAAGCACCATTAAAATAATATTTTTCAGAAACAAACACAAGGGATAATCATTAAAAACATTATTTTTATCCCTATTATAGTTAAATAAAATCAACTAATTACTTATAGGGTAGCCCCAATTAAACTAATAAAACATTTCTATGAAGAAACCCACAATTTCACATGAAAATGGCATTTAAGATTCATTCTAAATACAAACACCACTAAAACTATTTTTTCAGAAATAATAAAATTAAATAAGCATGAAAATACCATAAAAATAGTATCCAATTCACAATGATTTCATACACAATGGAATCACCTACTAAAACCAAGGAAACCCTTGAATCATTTGTGCGAAAACTCAAACGCACCACCGCCGCACCTCGAGGAAGGTAAACCAGACCTAAAACCAGAATTTCAGACCATGAAACACAAGATAAAACCCTAATTTTTAAACCCTACTTCCTGGATATTAGTAACCTCAATGATAATGGAATAAACCCAAAGTACGTTGGATGTAACCCTAAACAAATTGAAAGAAGAAAGGAGGATAACAACTTACTTAAAATGTCTTGTAGAAATTGCCCCCAAAAATACCAGTATCTGATTTTAAAAATACTCAAACCATCAAGGGAGGTTCGAAAAAGGATAAGGACATCATTTAGGAATTCTAATGGTGGAAAAAAAGTAAAAATTGATAGAGTTATGAAGGAATGAACTTACCTCTTCAAATCTGGATGATTTGAGGAAGCCTATGAATTTCAGCACCAATTAGCAATTAACCAGAGCTCCAAAGAGGGGGAGAGAGAATTTTCGCGTGGTTGGGTTCAGTGGACTTGATATCCACTTAGAAGCACCTAAAAATACCAAACATTGAATACGTTATAACATAATTAAAATTTATTTTTAAAACATGAATTGGGCTTTCGGGTAGGCATAACCCCTTAGATAAAAACCCAAATAAACCCTAGTTATGGATTTCTAAATGCTCCAAATTAACTGTGTGGTGTTAATAGGTTAGGTGAGGTAATGTATGAATTTGAAGGTATGAAAAATTTTGAAAAATGAAAATGTTATAAAGGATACAAAATTTATTTTTTAATCTGGAATTTGGCTCACGGTTTGGCCCAATTCATGAATACTCATCTATTCCTCCCTAAAACCTAGGGAAACCCCCAAAACAAAGAAAGGATGTAAATTAAATGAATAATACATTTAAAATATGTCTTGTATGTGACAAATGATCATTATTAATTTTCCATATGTATAGGTCTTCCAAAATATAAGACCTCGATTAATATTTAAATATTTTAATATTTATGGAATTTATATGAGATGGTAATTATGATTTATCCAAATAATTTACCATTTCTACAAAATATGTTACTTATTCTTTAAAAAAATAAATTTATTCTCTATGTAGGTGATAATTTAGTTGGTCATGTTATGTAATTTCTTCATCAATAGTGTTGTGTAAACTACTCCAGTTATAAGATACCTGATTTTCATCTTGTTTGTCTTTCTTGATATATAGTTTAATATCTCATAACAATATCATCTATATTAATAGCCTTGGTTTCGATTCATATTTAATCATCAATTTTCTATGTGATGTGTGGTAGGAAAATAAAATGACTTTAGCCCCACGAAAATAGTGTCTAGAGTTTTCTAAACCCAAAAAAACTACAAAACAAATCATTTTCAGTAGTTTTATAATTGAGTAGGGTAACACCCATTTTCCTTTTAAATAATTAATAGATTTTGGCCTTCCTTTTTTATTTTGAAAATAACTACTCTCTAAAATTTTTAGGAATCATTATAATGTAACAAAAGGGTTATCTTTGCATGGTGGTTGCATCCCTGGTTGGGCTGTTAATCCTATCTTTTTCCATAAAATGAATCACTAAATTAATCACTAAATTCAAAATAAAAATCATTCAAGATTCACCAATATATATAAATAGAAAACATAATAAATTCATTGAAAAAACTCATTTAAAATAACATCTGTCATAGAAAACATATATATTTCTTTTAAATAAGTTATGTAATGAAATGAATTTAACACTTTAGTTCTTGACTTATGTACCTAAAATCTATTCTATGATATAAAATGACCTAAAACTATTCCTCTTTACTATATGAAATATCACATTACATAATCCTAAAAATATATGTTTTATAATGAATGTTTTTAACAAAATTCAATACCTTAAAAAAGGGTCAAAATAATTCCCAAAAAGTGAACTGATATAATAATAGCTCATGGAAAACCTCATTAAAGCCTAATAATATACCTAAAACACACCCATAAAAAGTAATTTGGGAATTATATAACCCATATTTTTTTATTTTAGTGGATAAAGTATCAAAGAAATATATGAATGTTTTCTTCACTTATTCCTCTATAGTAATGGGTACATAAAATATGTACAAACCCTTATAAAAAGAAATAATATGTTTTCCCTGACAACCTGTCTACCATATTATCAATTAAAGTGATGGAGAATATTAATTTCCTATTTTCATGTTATATCTTTCTATATGATGTACATTGTCTTCAACTATTCATAAATCTAATAGGTATCAATTCAATTTTTAAATTATTTAAAAGTGTACAATCATTTTTCATGCGAACTACTAGGATTAAGAAAACCAATTATGAGTCATATATTTGAAAATAGTTTATGTTTCAATATATATATATATATATAATCTTTATTATGGTGGGATTCAGCCTCCTTTAGGGAAGCTTAAGAGGTGTAGAGTCTTCTTTATGTAAAACTTTGGGTGGAAATATTTTTAGACTAATGCCTGTAAAGTCACTAAAACCCATGTAATTACATAACATTTTACTTATAATTCTCAATAAATTTACTTTTTTTGGTTATGGATAGGTTTTTTGAAATGAAAACTACTATTATTTTGTTCTTCGCTATGTACAAATACATAAAATCCATTAGAAAAGTTTATAATTATAAATTTGGTGGCTTTTTTCATAATGAATTGAAATTTATGTTTCTGAAATTAATTACTTGCATTTTTTATTAAGATAAATAAATATTATATTCCTCATAATTAAATAAATATCCAAATAACACATGGTATTAAGGGGGTTCCTTTTCCACTAAAATGAAAATAGATTTTTCAAAATGTTATACAATTTTATCAAACATGGAATCATCCACCATTGAGATTTCTTGTTGAGTCAATATTTTAGGGAATTTTACTAACAATTTAATAGGTTCAGTATCTTGAATGTGGAGTAGTGTTAGTAGTGAATGGTCAGCTGTAGTGTTACTCACAAAGTCTAAGATCTTGAAATTTCCTTTACTATCTCCAATCTCTATGCGGAGTGTTTATTCATAGATATTATTGATTAACCTTTTTATCATAAGGAATTTTATCAAAAACATTATTGGTGATTGTGATGTGAATTGATCATCAACCATTTATGAGACATATAAATTTTCTAGAAATATTTTTCGTATAATTAAAACCAAAATATATTCCAAAATTCCATCATGAAAAATTGTGGATCTATTCATGAGTGTTTGTTTTTCAATGATAGACTACACTAAGTCTCTTTAGGGGGGCTGTATTGAGTTCTTTATATATTCAATGCTAAAAACCCTCCTTAATATAAGATAACTATTGATATGTTCTTTAACTTAAGAACGAATTAGTAAAATTAAACCATATAAATTGAGATCATTCTCAGAGATTTATTGTTTTTCAGGAAATAAATATTAAATTCTCCACACCACCAATTCTCAAATCCAAGATATTAGTGATTTACACTAAATCTTACCTTCTTTTAGGGGATACTTATCCTTTTCAAATCCACCAAGATACTATGTTAATGTAGCCAAAACATGGTACAATATCAATTAGAGGATTTAAAAAGGCTCCAAAAGGCTTTATAAATATAATCCTTCATGGTTCTTTTATAAGGAACTGTTACAATGATTGAGTGAATAATAAACTTGTTGACATTTTGAGATCATAATTTTAAAATAAAACAAAAATAAGGAATAAATATCTATGAGTGATGATAAGAATGAAACGCATTTCAATGACAGTCTTCCAAAATTACAGAAAATGTGATTGAGATAGTGAAACTATTTATCATGAAGCATCATATTCTTTTTTAGAAAAATAGAGTATCACAAATGAATATATATATATATATATAAGATAATATTTTAAACACATCTATTATTATAAATATAAAATTTTCAAATGTGAGAGATATTTTAAAATATATAGAAATATTCTCAAGAGATCTCATAGCTGATGATCCTCAAAATCCAAAATTTAATTTTTAAAAACACTTATACATTCCATTGAAATACCTCATCAATAGTAATAACTTTTAAATTATAATTTCACAAGATTAGTATTTGATTACATACTTATTATTAAATAATTTACCATGGAAAGGTTACCAAACTTTGAAATAATGTACATCAACATTACCACAGATTGAAAGTAAAACAATAGTAAAAAAATACTAGGTTTTTGAATGATGTAACAAATTATAGATTACCATGTATCCAATTTATACAAATTTTAATTCAAATACCGGAATTTATTTCTGTAGTCATCATTCATATATCTTATTTATCTACATAATATAATTTTTAGAGGCCTTTCTCACATTGAAATTTTACTTCATATAGTTAAATTTATTCATATATTTATGTTAATATATTAGCCACATTGATGTTCATGAATTGAATCATTTAATAATTTGGACCCATATATCCAAGTACCCTATGTAAGGGATTAATATAGAAATTTTATCTATGTTTCCAATTTATTACATATTTGATTCATTGATATAGTCGATTTACACATAGCCAATTTCATGATCTTGCAATTTCATATATGTGAGTTCATCACATAGGTGATTATTGTAGGAGATTACATAAATTATACATTTCTTAAATAGATTAATTTATAACATATCTAAACTTCTAAAATTATTAAAATATTTTGAAAAAAAAGAAGAAATTGTTCATTTATCATCTGAATGAAAAAGATAATGGAAGAAACACAATGAACACGCAAATAGATAAAACAATTAGTAGGATATGAAGGGAATTTCAGATTATAAAAACCTAAAGATCATGGTGTATGTGGTATCAACATTATTAGTCCAAAAATATGATCTTTTTATGATTATGAAAACCCATATGACACTGAACATGAAATATGAAAAGGTTTAACAATATTTTATAAATATAGAAATTATATATATATATACTAATATTAAAACATAGTTTTTCTCTTTCAAAGTTATACACTTATCCCCATGTATTACTTGAATACATCTCCCACTATAATTAAAAATATTAGAAAACAAACTCAATTATCTCATTTTAGGTCACTAAAAATAAAGGGTATAGATTATAGAAAAACTATAAATGTATCACTTAGAGTAATGAACTATTAATGTATAGTTCTGAAAATGAATATAAAAATAAATAAATAATGTAATTTAAAAAAAGGACATTCAAACATTAAATTAAGGAAATATATATTTGAATCATAATAAATCGATAAATATGAAATCATTTAATTTTAAATATTTTTACAATCATACATCCAATCATCATCTAAAAAATATAATGTCAAATAATTTTTCATAAAACCTAGGCTTATGAAATTGGTTAAATAATAAAGGAGGTTTAGGTGTAGATAACATGGATGTATGTGATGTTATAGAGGTACTTGGATGATTTATTGATGGTGGAATCAATTTATGTCTTATATCATTAGTAACATCAAATTTTGCTATTATAGAATAACTTATTTGTAGAAACTGATTAGGCTAGACCAGTATTATTTCGAAATCCCCTTAAGATATACTAAAATCATAAGATTTGGTATCTATAAAGTCTATTTTTATTGGAGGTTCTGAGGATGTGGTACATTTCTTATAATGGTATGCAACTACATCTGTATCAAAATTAACATTCTCTTTAGAATAAATCCTGGAGGCATCAGAAGAATTATTTATTTTTGCTCAAGAACCTTGAATGGTATCTAGGGAATACATTCCTATAGTGATTCAACTTATTTTAAAAAAATTAATTTCCACACATTTATATCATTTTGATGATATCTGATTAATATAATTCATGAATAATACTATATTTCATTTTATGCACATAAGAAATAGGGTAAAATACAATGATCAGAATCATCATTATCAATTTAATATATCTATGATGAAAAATATGGAAGATCACAAATTGAGTGTAAAATATGGGTAGAATATGTAATATAACACCACATAATTTCATGGTATGCCAAATTTTTATTTAATTTAATACATTTGATAGCTTACAATTCATATAACACCAAGCATAAATAAACTCCAAATTATAATTATTTTAGCATGACCATTATAACCTTACCGTTAAATTGGATAGAACAAATAATATTAACCAAATTATAAAATATATAAATTTTCAACTCATTTTAAACATATTTATTAAATATCTTTTAATATGAATATAATTTTTATAATATAATCTTTTTCATCATAAAAATGTTTTCTTGTAAAAGTGATTTTTTTTGTATTCTATGAGAAAACAAATATAAATAATTTATTAGACATTAATAAAATTTATTTGATTAAATGAAAATTATTTTTGGACACGTCATTCAATAATTGTCTAAAAATTTTATTTTCAATTTTCTAACAAGTTAAATTTTTAGTGAATAGTAAAAAATTACTATTTTTATAAAATTCTCATATTCATTATATTTAAATGTAATTTCATTATTTAAATTCATCTAAAATTAATTAAATTAATTTTAAGTTATATATAATCTAATTAATTATAATTATACTATATTAATACCTTTTTTTATTATTAGTGCATGTTTTTATACAAAAAACATCTTTCATAAAAAAATAATGTTTTTATTGCATTTTTTGTTTGATTTTAAATGTAATTTTGAAAATTCTATGATTCCAATTGATTACATCATTGGAATTATGAGTTAAAAATTAGGATATAAATTTATTTTAATTTTTAATCATAAACAATTATTATTGTATAAAAAATTGAATGCAATATATGTAAAATAATGTAGTGGGTTAAAGAAAAAAGGTAAAAGGTTAAAATACCTCAAAACTGCTACATTAAATGGGTGGTTGATGTGTAAATCCATATTAACCTAAAAATACAACATTAATTGTAATCCAAATTTTATGTAATTCATTGAAACCAAATATGGTTGGCTTCAAATATAATAAGACAATTACATAATCACATTAAATCACCCTTCTTTAATAGTAAATATCACACTCACCACACCCATTATCCTCAAAATACATAAATATTGTTAAATCACATAAAATCCCTCTCCTACCAACTCTCCCTACATCGAATTTCCTCTATTCTCACCTAAATACCAAATCCATGTTCGATAAGGGGTCATTCCTGTAGGTGATATTCAAGAGGTAACTTTTTCAAACAACCTCTCTTAATTTATTTTCCTTTTCTACCATCTATTCACCTCCATCAGAAATCAAATAATAATAACTATAGTTTCATTGATATAATGGAATTTTTTATTTATAATGAAATATATTATATCTTCATCCTTTTTAATATCATAAAAATAAAATAAATGAAACTATTCTCTAAATTATAGCACCTAATCATCTCTATTGATAATAATTTTCCATTTTTAATTATCAAATCTAGGGCTTGAAAAAATGTACTATTATGGATAAATTTGGTTGTAAAAGGTATATTATTACTTATATCATGTTTTGGAAATAATATATATTCATAATGTTAAATAAAACCAATGTAGTTTGTGATGGTCACAAACCCCATCCCCAAATAAACTAATCATTTATCATTAACATTTTATCAAGTGAATCATCATAATATTATAATGAAAGAAGGATATATAGGACCATTAAAAAATCTTGTTACTACATTAATACCATATCATTTCACAACTATATTTTTATTTTTATTTCATATGAAAATCCCGAATTATATGAAAATGAACAGACCATGAAACCATGAAATTAACTCACTAGAAACAATGATGATACTAAAATAATATTAAATAATGGGTAGTTAGGTGATATAAATGGTTCATATAAGGTATTATAAAATTATTATTATTTTGGAATAAATTAATAACTTCCTTCCAACATTTATATATGAGGTTAAAATTTGCAAAACATAAGGGAATTATTAGGAAAGTGTTTCTCATCTCACTTTCACTTATATCAGATATATACCTATTTTACCACTAATTTCAATTACGTGATATATATATTAACCTATTATATATAATATAATTAATATCATTGTATTCATGTTATTAAATGTCTCATTTTAAAATTATTTTTTTATGGTGCATATGATTCGACTGATTACAAGGTGGTAAGGGGTTTCTTAACTTAATTTCTGTTTGTTGGGTTAAAATACTAATTAAATGATTAGTCCATGTTATGATTATGTGTAATATGGAATTTTATTATCATATATTTTATTTCTATTTTTTATGTGGATTTATTTGTGATACACATATTAAATTCATTATATAAATTTTCACTTCAATTATATAATATTCAAATGGGAATTTTTATTAAACATTCTTTTTTTAATGTTATCCTTGAGAATAAAATTTTCTTCCATGTCCATTTTTTCATGAGTTTTTTTCAAAAATTCTTCCACTATTCTCTTATTATTATTTAATTTCATTTTTAATCGTGTTTCACTTTTTAGAAAACAATTTGAATGTATTATTGTTTTTCTAAATGAGGATCACTATGAATTTTCCGATAAAAATATGGTAGGAATGTATTTTATTCTATATATCATGAGAATATTTTACCACCATCATGATTAATTAACGTTTTTAATATTATCATTATTTGTTAAAATTTTCCATTCAAATAAAATGTTTTATTTTTGAGTTTTCTGGTATTAAAAAAATTCAAAATAAAAAAGGATTTCTTTTCCTCAAGAATTATTTCAAGTGATATTTGGAAATTATTTTCCATATAATAAAACATTATTTGATTTTATTATTCTTTATTGGGGATATTATTCAAGAATGATAACCTTATTATTATTATTATTATTATTGATTTTTAATAATTACAAGATATTTATGAAATATAGTTCTTTTACATTAGTTATGCTATGATGAAATATTAATGAAAACAAATTTCATGTCCTAAGTTATGATATGCTTTCTGTTATTTTGGAACACATATGAATTATTTTCATTATCATATGGGTGCCACCCATATCTCAATCCATTAAATTGGTTATTTATTTATATCTCATGAGATATACAGAAATATAATGCTAATTGACATCTGTTGAATAAGACAATATTGAAATGGGGAGTGAACCTGATTCTGTAAGAAATGATTGTAATAGGAAGTGAACAGAGTTCAATAAGGGAAATTATCCACTATTATAGTATTTTGAGTGAACCTTGAATATTATTATGGGGTTTTATGTGAAATAATTCCACTGTTATTGTTTTGAAGAGAGCCTTAGATACTAAGGAAATGACTTTATATGCCTATGTTCATGCCACAATTTCTTATCTTATAACAAAGTTATTCTCTCAAGGATCATGTTATTTTATGTTTCATGTCCTATAAAATTATATTATTTATTTTATAACTCAATAATATAGTATTTTATTTTCATTGTATAATTTTCAAATGAATTTTTTATATTTATAGGACCTTGTGATTATGTTATGACAGATTTATCCCTTAATTCCTTTGCTGACTCACCCATTTCATATTTTTCTTTTCCTAAGGATAATAAGAAAAGTATTATGTATTATATTTTAAAATGGTTTTCTTTATTAATGAATAAGTGGGGGATTAAATAGATGTATTATGAACGAGTTATTTATGTCGCCAAGTATCCGAAGACACTAAAATCATACAGTTCGGGCCTATTATGTAATAAATATTCCTATATTTTTATGTACTAACTTTGTAAAAAATAATGGTCAGTAATAATTGGTATTAGATAATTATTAAGTAAACTTTTTGAAACTTGGATGACAGAACAATAAACATGATCCCTATAGATTTGTCTAATTATAGGTTACAATCCTAGAATTTTTTTATTGATCATGAATAATCTAGGATGAAACATATGGTGTCATAGAAAATAATTTTGTAATAAATATATCATGATTACTTTTTTTACCAATATGATTATTGTTTCTTGCACTATGTTTTTATGTTTTAGATAATAGATATAACAAGGAGGATTCATGTTAATGGTGACTATGATTGACAATGGAATGATCTTCCTCGTGTGAAATATAGTGAAATGGAAGATGAAAGGGGAATAATTATTTTATTCCTAGTCATAAATCTCATAATATGATCAATAATGTAAACATTATTGATTTTACTAACCTATATAATAAGGTAAATATAGAGTTTCATGGTGATCACTGAGGAAAAAAGTTCAATTTTCCTCATATAAAGCATGTGGGAGGAGGAATCAAATAGAATGTTTTAGAGGAACATGAATATTATATAAGTGTGGAAACAGGGAAAAAAAGATTGTAATTTCAAGGGAAATGTGATGGTTTAGTTGACTAAATCAATTATAATAATGGTATTTCTATGTAATCCTTGATAGTTAATTGTTTCAAATATGGAATGTATTGGAATTCTGAAAATCGATTTCCTATGGTAAAACCCGTGAAGAGAATCAACAAGGTTTTATGAGTAATGGTTATATTTCTAATGATGAGGCAACTATTAATGAAATATAAAATGGATAAGTGTTAAATAATAAAATGGAAAGTCATAGTTAATGGTTTAAGATAGAGGTTGAATGATTTAATGATTCAGTACTGGAATTCATGAATAATGTTTTATAAGCATATTTATGGTATTTTGGAATGATGAAATTATTAAGTATTGTTACATTATTTTTTACTTATATATTTGAATTTATATATTGAATGGTATAGGTAACTATGAATAATGATTGATGAGGTAAGGTGATATTTTCTAGAACCCATGATTAAGGGAATTATAACCCGTAATATGTCCATGATATTAAGACAATAATGAGGTAAAGAGATGTTTGATTGAGATAAAATAAATGGGGTGGTATTGATGAACTTAAAAATAAATTTTAATATGATGGAATGGTGGTTGATGGATTAATTTTACAGAATTGTTTTATTTTTTCTATCAGGAAAGAGTTAAATTTTGAAATCATACATGTCTTTATTGTGGTTTTTTGGTAATTGAGGTTACTACCATGTTACAAGAGAATACATGATAATGATATTTACATGATTTATTTGTAATAATTATATGTTATATAATGTTTTTTGTGGTATTTTTTGATAAATTTATTTTGAAAACTTCTGAGCTACCATTTGAAAGTTTTGGATTTCAACTTTTTAGAGGTCTTATAAGGGTATCCATTTATGGAATTGTTTACATTGAAATTTTTATATGGTATTATAGATTAATGTGTTAATTAACCATATAATGATTTTTGAGAATTGTATAATCTATGAAAACCCATTTTTATCATGATTAATATATAAATTAAGAATGAATTTTTATCTGATTGTTGATATTATGATCTAGTAGTTGTTTAGGAATTATAATTTGAAATTAAATTATTAGAGTAATAAAAGAAATGTAAATTGATCAACATAAAACCAATTAGTGAGATTTTTCTTATGATATGAAATCATTTTTGTTTATCTTACTAAATAATTTTTTAAGAAATGTCTATCCTATTATCGTCATTTCTGTTGATGTTGAAAACCCTTTTCAATCATATCTTGTATATGGTTTATAAGTCAATTAACTTATCTTGACAATATTCTATATAACTCTCTATTAGTTCTGGGTGATTAGTGTTCCCTCAAAAATCCATATATTAATTTTCCAACAATATTTTCCCTATTTGGAATCATTTTTTTGAATTACATCTGGTATCCTTGATGTTTCAAAATATCCCCTTTAAAGGAATTTTTATTATCCATTTGTACAATGTGGATTTTTATAAATAAATTATCAAATATTAAACCTTTGATGAAAAATTGAAAAATGTAATCGTCTAAATTGATTTTAATGATGTTAGAATTTAACACCCCATCATTTTTGGATTTTATTATTTTTAAATAAATTTAATCTCTTTGATAGCATACATTTCAAAAAATACTTACCCTAAACGAACCCCAAAATATTTTTATTTTAATAATAACATTATAATCATGCCATTAAATTCCATGGAATGAATATTATCAGCCACATTATGAAATATATAAATTTCCAAAAAAAATTTAATCAATTAATTAATTCATTTTTAATATACACATAGTTTATTCTAAAGTCATTTTATTCATAAAATAAATGATTTCATCCAAAAGTAATTATTATTACATTATATGACAATCTAAATATCATTAATAACTTAAATCTTGATAAAATGAATTTTATATTATGAATTTTATTTGGTTTCATCATTTAAAAATTATATTAATATGAAATGTTGTTAATTTTCTGAAATAATTTATTTTTTAATGAGTAGAAAAAAATTGTCATTTTTTATTAAACTCTCATTTTTGTTATAGTAAAAATTATTTTGAAATTTTAAATTGGTCTCAAAGAAACATAATTATTTTTTTAGTTATATATAATACAATTTATTATGTTTAAATAATCATTATGACTAATTTTGGTATATGAACATTTTTTTGAATTAAAAACACATTTAACAAAAAACAGATTTCTAATGATTTTTGACAGTTTAATTTTAAATGAAAATTTAACTCTTCTATGTTTTATATTTTATAAAATGGATTCCATATTTTAATCATGGGATGGAAACTATGTTGTAATATCAATTTTCTCGCCATAAAAAAATATATTCTGGTAAAAAAATAATTACCGTAGTATAGGTAAAATAGTCTGCCATGTTGAATTTAAAAGCTAAATGCTAAAAATTCCTCAAAAATAAAAAATTAACTGGTTATTTGATTTGATTCTAGACCATAAAGAAAAATTAAAGTGTTATTTTTCTATAAATAGTTTTTGGAATTAATTCCACTCAAAAATGAATTGTTTTAAATATAAAATAATCATTAGTTAAAAACTAAAAACCACTCGTCGTTAAGTATAAATACCACCCCATATATCTTCGCAAGCCTTGAAGAATATAAAATATCTATGAATCCATCTCCTCCCAACTCTTATAACTTCTAATTCATTCCATTTCGAACCAAATTCATATTTGAAGATCCTTAAGGGGTTCTTTAAAGAGTTGATATTCAAGAGGTAACTTTCTCAAACAAACTCTAATTTTTTTTATACCCTATATTCACCTAAATCACACATAAAATTCATAATAAATACATTATAACTTTTAAAAAATAAATTATATTTCTAATGAAGAAACTTATATTAACCCCATTTTACATCTCCCATGATTCAAAGAAACCAAACCACTGTCCAAATTATAGTGATTAACCATCTCCATAGATAATGATTATTCGTTTTCCATTACCACCATATAGGATGGTCATAGATTTTTTATTCTGGTTAAATAAGATTTTAATTTTTATATTATAACATAATTTTTGTTCTATAATGAATATATATAAATATAATTAAATAAACTGAAATTGTTTTGTGATGGTCCAAAAAACCACAAAAATAAACTAAAAAACTATAATTATAAATTTATCAAATAAATAATCCTTATATCAAAATGAAAAATGATATATTGGAAAATTTAAATTTTTATATGACTATCACTTTTGGTGTTTAATTTTTATTTTACTTGAAAATCTATTATTATACACATATGAACCAGCCATGAAACCATGAATTAAATGCATCCAAAATAATAAAAATAATGAAATATTATTAATGAATGGGTGTTGAGATATTATAAATAGATCATAGAATTTTTTTTAAATATGAGTATAGATTTGGAATTAATTAATAAAATATTTAAACCTTTATATAGGAGGTTAATTTATGAAATACTAAAGGGAAGCGTGAGGTAAGAGTTCCTCATCTCACATTTACTTTTGGGAGATATATACCCTATTCACCAATTATATCATTTTTGGTAGGAATATAATTTACATTGATATATATTATCATAAATCTAATTGTATTTATGGTATTAAAAGTTACATTTTATAATTATTACATTTATGAGGTATCAGATTTAACTAATTACCATTTAGTATGAGTTTTCTGAACATAATTTTATTTTCATTGGGGTAAACATCTACAGAATTGATTATTCCATGCTAATATGAAGTGTGAGGCATATTTTGATTATATTATTTTTTTTTTCAAATTTTTTATGTGTATTTATAGTAGATATAAATAATCAATTCATTTGAATAATGTTCACCTCAATTATAAGATATAAATAAGGGAATTTATTTTAAATTTTTTTTATAATGATTCCCTTAAAACTACTTTTAAATCTATGTCCATGTTTTCTAAAATTGTTGTGGAAAATGTTTTTAATAATATCTTATTATTTTATAAAGAAATTTTTTAATCATTTTATAAATTTTGTAAAATGTATAGAAATGTTTCTTGTGGTTATTTTCTAAATGAGGTTCTTTGTTACTTTTCTAACACAAATATGGAAGGGGTGTTTTTTAACTTATAAAACATGAGTGATTTTTTCCATCATCATGATGACATCATCTCTTGAGGATTAATTTACAATATTACAAATTTATATTCATGGAAAATGTTTTTTTTAATTGCATGACATGAAAAAAACCAAATTAAATGGATTTTAGTCCCATAATAATTATTTTAACTGATCTTTGAAAATTAGTTTCCATCTATGATAACATTATGGGATGTTATATTTTATTAAATGGAATTATTATTCTTTGATATTATACTTATTATTTTTAAAATTGGTTTATTATTATGATGTCAAGATATTTTTTAAACCTGTTTTTTCATAATGTATTGTTATGATGAAATGTTTATTGAATCCAATTTTCTTAATGGGTTATAATATGATTTATATTATTTTGTAACATGTATATATGGTTGTTTTTATTTGATAGATGAGACCTATATATCCATCCAATATTTTGTGAAATTATTTATATCTCAAGAGATAAATAAAACTATAAATGGGTGTGAACTTGGTTCTAGAAGATATGAGTATAATTGGGAGTGGGTCTGGTTCAGTATGATAGGAATAGAATGGGAAGGGAAAGTAGTTCATTAAGGGACTTTGTCAGCTATGATAGTCTTGGGAGTGAACATTTACTATAATTATGGTTTAAGAAGTGAACTCATTCCACTATAATCGTATTGTAAAGGAGACTTTACATCTGTGAAAATGCTTTTTTATTCTAATGTTTATGCAATTATTTTATGTCTTGTGCCAATTTTTTTTCTATAATCACTCATTTTATTTTATATTTTGTGTCTTATAAAATTCCACAATATATTCCATGACTCTAGATTTTGATCATTAATATATAGTGCTTAATTTTAAAATGTTGTGTTCATATTCTTATGACCTTATGATTATGTTATGACTGATATCACAATTGTTTACCATTTTATTAGAAGTTGAGCTCCCCCTTTTCTTATGTTTCCCTTCACCAGGATATAATGAAAGGTATTAAGTACGATATGTCAAATAAGTATCTAGTATTCAATGAATAAGTGGGGTATAATGCAGATATTTTTTGAACACGTTTTTTATTTTCCAATGTTTCTAAATAAACAAAAGCCAAAAAATTATGGAATGTTTTGTAATGAATATTAATCTATTTTGATGTAATGTCTATTTATGAAAACAAAGGGTCATTTAATATACAAATTGGAAGTCCCACTAATAGCTTCATCATAATATAGTCTACCAATCCTTTAATAATTATTACTCATCAATTTGTGGATTGTTCCTTTCTATCAATATTAGTTATTTTATAGATTAACCCTTGAACCACTACCTAGATATAAATAGATTGTGGTAGAGAAACATGCCCAATAGAAAAAATAACATTAGTCTTAGGTATAGTTTGAACATGTATAGTAAGGGTAGGTGAAACTGGCACTAAAGAAGGAATTATACATAGAGGTATTTAGTGAACAATATAATTAACTTTAGAATATAATTGTATGAATGGATCATTTTTTTATTCTAAACATCCGTCATCTTCTAAAGAATTAGAGTTCTATATTTCAACTTCTTTCTTAAATTTGTACAGTAAAGTTAGCATGTTTTGATAATTTTGGGTCCCTGATCGAAAGAACTAAATATAATCCCTTAAATATTATTAGAAACATATTATATCTCTTCTATATTTTTTAATTTAACTGTTCAATATTGACCATATTTTCCATCAAAGACACATTTCCTACAACACTATGTTTTTTAACTTATTCTATTCCACCATGAAACTCCCCACTAGTATCATTATTTAAATATTTGATTGGAAATAGTATGAAAATATCAAAATATAAAGACTAATTTTTTGAGAACATAAAAGGTTAAATTATCAAAGAATCTAATCAACTCCATTTTGAAAATCTAGATTAAATGATTGTTCTAAGATGGAAGCTACAAGGGGATGAATGTTATTGATGAACAAAAAATATATTATCACATCACTTCATAATGTTTGAAGGTTTCCTTAATTTAAATCATGAATATTCTAATTTCATAAATTTTATATTGAGACATATTAGGTTGGACCATGGGTATATTTTGAATCATTTCACTTTGAGAAGAAAAAATGAATACATGTTCACTGAACATAGACTTTGTGGAAAATAAATTTTTCTGATCAAGAACAAGTGAATTAATCTCTTTAAGATATTTTATAGTTACTTTAGAGCTAATTGTAGTCATATGAAGCACTGATTGATGATTTATGATCATATCTATTTGGTTTTCCATGATCCCATAAAATTTTTCAAATTTATCTTTTTATACAAAACTATATTTGAGAAGTTTTATCTTGTTCATTAATAATCCCACCACTTGTTTCAACTCATTTTAATATCTGCTTAGATAATCAAAATATTTAAATATATCATAGGAAAAAAATTACATTTTAGTATTATATTTTCTCTTTTATAATGAGGATGCATCCTCAGGTACACAAGGAATAGGTGATGATCATCTGGTGTATGATAATTTTCAGTAGTCTCCAAAAATACATCCCTGACACAATCTCTACATGTGGGTGATGGAAGAAACAATGGATCCATTATTTGTTACTCTATCTCAATATAATGTCTTACTTCATCACAAGGAAAATTATTTGTTTTCTTAACTAGTTTTTACTCAAAAACTACATAATTTATCCAACTAACTAGGTCAATATTCTATACTCCATCTACATAATTTTATACTAAGATCTACATATTCTCTTCTACTTCATCACTGATCTATAAAAACTATATCTCTATTCTAAACACTTTAGACTCTAAAAAACACCCTACCAGGCACTATCGTAGTAGGCATTTCATCTATAGGAGTTGTGGTTTGGAATATCACCCCCCTAAGACACACATTCCTATTCAACGTGATTCAAATTGTTTTAATTGGCATCCCATTAGTTGCTAATCATTTTATAATGATCATTATAAAGATTATTTTTCTTATTTCATTATATTATATCTTCATAATTTATATCACTTAATTCTCCTTCAATTCTAGAGGGATATGCCTACCATATATGTAATAATTTAATATACCTTATCCATTACAACAGTGATGTATAAAATACATCATGTACCTTAGAAGAATAAACATCATATTGTTCATTAAGAAATATAAGACCTATATATCCTGAGAAAATATTATTTATCTCAGCATCTCTCTACGTAATCCAAGTTTAAAAAATACCATTACCATTAATTGAATCAATCCTAAATCATTGTGAAAAAATGAACGAATTTGAGCCAATATAAATATAATTCATTTTCACCATATAATAAATTTTTGGATTATATGTCTTCAACATAATACCTTAATATATGACAAATAATTATATCATTTTGGGTTAAAAATATATTTTAGAAAAATTTTATATTCTAAAGATATAAAATTAGATTATTCATCAGGGGTGGTTTTTCATCATTCATACATCTTTACGGTATTTTGAATCATTTTTAGAAGCTTATCATTATACCTAAGTTTACATTTTAAAGATCTAATATTTTTATTCTATAATATCAGGATCGATGTGAAAATTCTAACATCTATTAACAACTTTGATTTCATCCAATAAAAAATAAAGTGTGGGTTTTAATGAATATTATAAAATTATAAAATTAATATTTTATGATAGATGAATCATGTGATATTATTGGGTAGTTGAATCTAAATATTTGTAATAATTCATGGACTGATTCTTTAGGAACAGAAGTAACATTTTATTGGCTAGAGATCCTAGGAAACTAAGCTTCATTTTAATTTCTATAATAATTTAAGGAGAATATCTCTTGATTTTTTATAAAGAATTTTAATATAACAAATGATTCAAATTAGTAATTTGTTTTTAGTTTATAAGAAATACAAATATACTACTATATTCATATGCTTACTATGGAAGAGGAATAAGTCTATTTAGTTTATGTATACTCTCTATACTAGGTTGATCTTTCTGATATGCAGAGAGGAATGATGGTCTTTTTCTATTATACTCTATTTTTTATAGTATCCAATGAACTTATAAAACAATATAATTTATTAAATTAAAGATTCATCATAACACATATTGACGCTTTATTCATTCTATTGAAAAGGAAGAGTGATTAATGAATTGTTTTTTCTAATATAAACAATTCCACATAGAAAAGTTGATAATTCACGATTGAACTCCATGCAAACATTTCACATATTTTTTAAGAACTATATCTTTATAATGATACTAAAATATTAGTACATAAAAAAATTCAAACATATAAAATATTAGGCTCTCACATCAAGGATAAATATGGTAAAAATATCAATATTTTTTCGTCAGTTTCATAATTTGTCTTAAGGATTAGGAAGAGATTATAATGGTTGAATCAATATAGTAATAAGTCATAGGGGTTTGATACAAATGGATTCAACCCCCCCACCTCAGAAACAATAGCTCCACAAATGATCCAGGATTTATAAGTGGTATTAGTGAAAAGTTCCCTATAGTATTATACACTTCATAGGTGTTTCGTATAGAACCATAGTTTTTTTAGTAGAGGAATCATTCCATCTTTCTATTGGATAAACATAAATGGGTGGAATAATCAAATTATATAAATTCATCTATCAAAATGAATTGAATTGACTGATATTGTCACATTATACTATCCTCTAACTATAAGGGAATGGTTTAATACACCTATAGAAAACATAAATTTGGAAATATGGGATAATACTAAAATCAATAATTTTTTCTTTTTTTCCAAATGTGTACAAAAAATTCAATAGAGTATTAGATGGGTAATTAAATCTAGGATAATATTGAGAACATATATAAGGGAAACATAAGTATAAAAGAAGAAAATTAGAAAATCTGGTTAATTGTTTTTGAAGATATCATAATTTTTAATGATGATAATGTTGATGACTATTTCACAAGGGTGAATGAGTCATATAGTTATATCAAGAGCTTTAAAGACAAGAATAATGATCCAAATATGGTAAAAATATTAATTTAGAACATTGGTAGTATATTTGACCCAATGATCACATCTTTTAAACAATTCCATGATACTTCACGTGATCAGATGGAAAATAATCTATTAAATTATGAGATGATAAAATCACTAATTTTTCGAAAGAAAACTAATTACTGGATCCCCATTCAATCAGTTAATAAATTTAATATCATAGAAAATGACTATGAGTCTTCCATTAACATAGATTCTGATGAAGAGGGTGGAAGAAACCATATGAAAACCATATGTCTTATATCTGAAATTTTAAAGAAGTTCTAAGTTAATTACAAGTCAAATATGTTACTCATATATTTCAAATTTAAAGAATTTGGATATTTTTCAATAGTGATCCCTTAAAATAATAAATACATGGAATTATATAATGAATAAAAATAATAAAATCCATATATTAAGTCAAAAAGAAAAAATAAGACATCAAAAAAATGAAGCATGTTTGTAATGATGATGAAGACATATATTCCATGATTATTGAGTTAGTGGAGAAATATTCCATCAAATACATGACCTTTTTAAAAAAAAATTAAGGAAATATATATATATCTACAAGTGGAGAATAATTGAATGATGAAATCTTTATGATTTAATAGTTAATGATAGAAAATAAATTCTATCTAAAGAAGAACATTAAGATCAGATAGGAAGCTAAAAATATTTCAATAAATTTTCTAGGATGAAGAATAATTAACAAGAGTTTTAAAAGAAATAAAATGCGTACATTAAATATATTGAGTTTCTCTAGTTGAATATGGATGTGTGATAAATGATCCTATTGGAATCAAAGAATAATATTGTTTCCAAAGAAGAGGAAGTCAAGGAGGATTATTTAAGGTTTATTCAGGATGTGAATACCCTTGGAAAAATGAAAAATAACTTTGAAAATTATTTTAACAATAGTTATAGGACATCTTAGTATACTTATAAATGATTCATTGATAATTTGGTATTTTTTAAACATTTTAAATCTGAAAAATCTAAAAACTTCGGCATAACAGTCCAGGTTCCTTGATCATTTCTATAAAAATATTATTTGAAATAGACCATTTGAGAAACACTGTTATAGTAAAAGTGATATATAACAAAAAAAAATATAGTTCTTTAAAACCATTATATAAGTGGTTTTGTTTTTTACCAAAATAGTAAGAATATTTTTAGAGTTATATACAACAATTACCAACAAAAATTAGTTTTAAAGGAAATTGTTGGTGGTGTGAAGTATATGTATAATAATCCAATGATAAGAGGTACAGTCTGTGTCTCTCCTGGAATAAAATTTAGCCAATTTTTATGGGGAGGTACTCCACAAAAAGAAAAAACATGCCAAATAAATGAATAATAGAATATGAGAATACATATATTATACATGAAAAAACTCAAATGAATAGATTGAGAAAATGTGTGGATGATTTGACCAACAAGATAATACTTCCTAAAAATGTATCATAATTATTCTAGGAATAAAACAATAAAATTCTAATGAGGAAAAGATTTAAATGAGAATATATTCTAAGGAGTATTTAATTCTGGGCATTTCATTAATGCCCTATAAGAGGTAAAACCATGGATTCCAGATAAGGTCTCATCTTTACATATAAAATTAGATATAAAGATCCTAAAATATATTAAGAAGCATGATAGAGTTGTTTTGACCTTTAGTAATTACATATTCTCAAAAATAAGTGGCATCGGTTCTATTGAAATTTATTTATCTTTACTAAACTCACAACATGACTTATTTTTTGTTGGCATCCAACATAACATGTTGACTGTTATTCAGTTATGTAATGAAAGTAATGTGTATATATTAATGAATAAAAATTATCTCATTATGAGTAATGATAAAGTAATGATTATAATACGATTTGATAGAGACAATTTGAATTATAGGTAAACTAGATATCCTTTTAATTCCTATTATTTTAGTTTTAGAAAAAAGAATAATATATTGTACATAAGACCTCACCACATTTTTAAGAAGAATTTGAGTATGATATATAATGAGAATATGGAGAGAATATGATAGAGAAAATATTTTCAATTAATTTATATTGAATATCATTTTTTAGAACACACAATATTGTTCCTCTAAGATGAATTGTTTCATTTTTTTGATAATGGTGTTATTTTGAGCTGAATAGTAAAAATTGGCCATTTTTGATTTTTAACAGTTTTACATTATTTTTGTAGTTTGGCCATAAAATTATCTACACTAATCCAAATTTCAAAATTCTTTCTTTTCTAGCTTCTACACATCCAGGGATTCATTTACTATATGTGGACTAAAATCTGAATCGGCCGTATGGAAGCTCAAAAGAAGCTCACAATTTGGCTCAAGAAAGCTGTTTTCAGTTCTGCCTAGTTTTGATGTAGGATCCATAACTCATCCACTGTGAGCCCAAAGCTTGTGTAATTCGGTGGGTGGACGAGAAAGGAGTTTTGAAACAAATTTATGAAGGACTAACCGTGTGAATTGGCCTTTTATGGAGTCATTAAATCACCCTAATCCGGAGGATTTCGTTTTGGGGAGTCTGACTGGACAGAATAAATTCTCATAGTAAAACGGCCATAACTCTCGGCATAAATGTCCAAATACGCTGATATTTTTAGGGGACACGACCAAGGGAATTATGAACAACATTCAAAAAGGGCTCAACGCGTTAAGATGTCATTTAAGGGGTCAAAAACGCGTCGACATTTGGGGGAAACATTATGGCTATAAAAGGAGGAGAGCTTCAATCTCTCAAAGCATCTACTCTCCATCCCATTCCTTCTGGGACACCAAGAAGAAGAACTTTTCAGCATTATATTTTATTTATTTTCTTTTTTATAGTTTTTTAATGCCTTCTTCTTCCCCATTCAACTCTATTACTCTTACCATGGTGGGGTAAACTTTTGAAGTGATTGGGGAATGGTTGTTTTTCTACATTTTAATGCTTGAGTTCTTGAACGCAATTGAATAAATTTCGTTCTTCTTCAATGTTGTTTTCAAATTATTATAGTGAATTTTATTATCAAGTTCGATCGTTATTGCATATTAATTCCATTATTTATTTTTGCCTTGGTAAAATAATCAATATCTCCCTCCACTAATTTTTTGTTTATATACGATGGAATAAACCAGGAATTAGTGGTGAAGTACTCGACGATTGTCAGTACGTGTAAAAGGTGTAGTGAATGTTCATGATTGTTTGGGATAAACAAAACCAGATCGGGTATTGCCCATTTAAATTTAGGATATTCAATACAACTATTTTACACATGGAAGGAGAGTTGACCAAACCGAGATCTTGGTAAGGATTTCTCTCACAATAACAATTTCACCAAGGAAGTGAGAGGAAACGATTATAGAAACTCACATTAATCAACTAAGCAGAATAGGTTTGAATTAAATTGAACAAGGATAGCATTATAATTAGTAAACTGACCCTGACCTAATCACCCTTTTAATTTCATAGTTTTTCAATCATTTTAATTTCAAATTTCCTTTCACAACATTTTTACCCCCGTTTTAAAGTGACAAACCATTTTGTGTGAACTCCTCTTCAGGAGACATCCTAGGTCAACCACATTACTACTTTTTAACATAGGAAATAATTGTTCTTCCACACCCTATGACAGGCATGCGTCAAACTTGGCGCTGTGTCCAGGGAGGTAGTGCCATAAACTAATTGTGAATATTTGTCTTTTTCAATTTTAAAAAAAAAATTTGACATGTTGTTTTCAAATGATTATTTTTTTAATTCATGGAATAAATCCCCAACAGTGCGAGAACCAATTATTGAATCACCTTGTCCTATAGAGTATAAAGTTCCTTTCTTGGATAGAAAAATTCAAGGAGTTCGAATCAAAATAATCATAGAGGATGAATTCAAGGTTCCCATTGAAAACCTTAAAGAGAACCTCGAATACCCAGTGTTGGAGGGTTTGGAAAAAGAATTAATTGAACTTCAGGAGTATTTTCCAGAATTTTATCAAGAAATGATCAATGTACAACACCAAGAAGAAGAAGTTCACAAGGATATTGAATCCCAATTTGAAAGAATTAGTCAAACAGTTCAAAACCTAGAGACCTCAATACAATGGATAACGGAACAAGTACATGCATCCCAAGATCCACAACTTGAGCCAGAACAAGAACCAGAACCAGAAAAATTGATGGAAGAAGTATCCTAACAAATCCTTCAAGTTGAAGAACCCATGGCGGCCTTGATGAAATTGAAAGAAGATCCATTTAGCCCATCTCAATCAATTTTGGAGACGATTGATGAAGAATATTTAGATATTGAAATGCATATGGGAGATCAAAAGGATCTGGATATCTTCTGGAATGAGTGTGAGGAACTTCTTGATCCAACTATTCCTGAAAATGTAGATGATTCAGAAACATTGAAGGAAGAAACCAACCAAGCAGTGTAATTTGAAGAGAAGATAGAGGAGTCTGACTACCTACCTATATCTACATAAATTCTACTCCAAGAGCCACCTCCTATTGAAGAAGAAATTGAATCCAAACAAGATCAGGGAGTTAATATTTTCATAAACTCATTATCTTTTGATTTTGTTGAAACTAAATTGAGTATTACCTCCCCTTGTTTTAATTCTTCAGATTCATCCAACACTTGTATTTCCTGGGAGGGAGAATATGCATCTGAAGAGGAACATCTAAAGCTCCCCAAACCTGTTGATCATTTAATGGAGGGAGTACAAGAGAAGATCAATGTGGATTTTCTAGTGGAAAATGAGACACAATATACTTAATTTGAAAGGGAATAATTTGATATTGATTCTTCAGGATTTAATTTTTTTCAAATAGAATTAAACTCTTACATTACCTTTGATTTTTCCCCAGATTTATCATACCGTCATCAACCACTGGAGAATAAAGATGATGTTGTTCATGCGGAACCCAAGAAGGAGGAGGCTCTATACTTCATCCAACCCCCACCATGCACGGTGTACCACATTGAGAAGGGGGTGGATCTGGTGTACTCTATCTATGGAGTCCTCCTAAACAAGAACAATGAAGTGAAAGTTGGAAAGAGACACATGTAGTGGTTCAAATCAAAGAAACCTCATCCACCATCAGATTGGGAATAACCGATTAGAACTTCCACTCTGGAGGCAGTCAAAACACATGGCCCACTTGGTGGATTAATCCAAGATTTATCCTTCTATTCTCATCCTATTTCTATTTTCATTTCTTTTAATAAATATCTTATGTTAACTTTTGTTCTTTTATTTTTAGGTTTTCAAAGTGCATCACTTAGGAGTTTAACTCAATGTTGCACAGCAAATAAATCTGGTTGTACCTCTCCTTCACACTTTCTTGATATTGTGATTTATTTTAAAATTGGATTACATGTTAAATCCACTTGAATGCATCGAGTACACTACATCAGTTAAGTGTGGGGGGGGGGGACCTTTGTAGTATAGGATTTTCATTTGATGATTTTTTCACAAATAAATTGGGTGTTTTCAATTTTTGTGTGTTTATTTTTCAATTTTTGTTTTGTTTCTGACACTTTTGAGCTGAAATGATTATCAATACCATTTTTGAAACCCATGTCAATGAGTGAACCTGTCTATTTCATGAAACTGAGCTTAAATTAATGCTGAAATGAATTTGTTTCATGTTAAATTGTTTTTGGAATTTCATGAAAAGTACACTTATTTTTGAATCTCATGCCATATTTTACTGTCTATATCTTTGAAATAACTTTCCTGTGAGGCTTCTGAGCCATTTTTGTCATATTATTTTCATTCACTTCATTTCTTGAGAGAACCAGATCATGCTTGCTTTAACCAGAATTTGATTTATTCCTTTCAAAACTTGAGGGTTGTGGTACATGTGTTTTAAATGATTGAGGAATTTATTTTGTTTGAAGCCCCCTTTTCAAAATAATCCTTTTCATTATGGCACACCTTTACATTTATCCTTTATTATAGCCCCTAGTAGCCATGAATTGCCTGTTAGGTTAGCCACATTACAAGCCAATTTTCCCTATCATACCTGCTCTTGAAGTAAAATTTCAAGATCTAGTTGAACTTAAGTTTGGGGGAAGATGTATTGTGGTGTACTACCTCATTTGGTTATACTTTCGGTGGAAAATAAATTGTGGAAGAGATGTGTGTGATGCTGAAAAATTATTCTGTTGAAAGTTGTGCCTTTTCTGGAGCTTTTATAACAAGAGAAGTTGTGCCTTTCTGGAGCTTCCAATGTAAAAAGAAAGCTCTGCCTATCTGGATCTTTAAAAAAAATCATGTTTTAAAAGATTGAAATTCTTACTGCTGAGCTGATTGAATGATGATGGAACCTATTTTCAACAAAGGGGAATTGAAGGAGACCATATTTGAGTGAAAATTTGAATCTTTCCATTTTTCTTCAATAAGAGCCAAGCTTTGCTTTTTCAGCCTCCGAATGTTTAACATCTAAATTCTACCAACCAGAAGCCACATAAAAACCCTGAAAAATCCTCATGAGAAACACATGTCCTTGACCCACATCGGGGGCAGAAGTATGAATTTATCAAACCTATGGTGACTCTTGTGTGAGTTTGGAGGAGAAAAGCCTTGTTTAGCCTTTACATCTGTGAGATGAGAGAAAATTAATGTGAGGTAGGTGTTTTGTGTGAATGGGATAAGAAATTAAGTAGAAATATATTAAAATCATAAATGGATAACTTGAAATAATAGTTTTTGATGAGGCGTGATACCTTTTTGTTTCTTGAAATTGATTTGATTGATCTCATTGATATGTGTTTTGGATTTGATTTGATTTCATTTTTATTTGTCCAGGAGTCCAAGTGATAAGTGTGGGGGAATTGATAGAGCAAATATTTTCAATTAATTTATATTGAATATAATTATTTTAAACCCACAAAATTGTTCCTCTAAGTTTAATTGTCTCATTTTTTTTGATAATGGTGTTATTTTGAGCTGAATAGTAAAAATTGGCCATTTTGGATTTTTAGCATTTCTAAATTATTTCAATAGATTGGCCATAACATTATCTACACTAATCCAATTTTCAAAACTATTTCTTTTCCAGATTCTACACATCTAGATCTTCATTTACTATATTTGGACTAAAATCTGAATCGGCCATATGGAAGCTCAAAAGAAGCTCACAAGTTGGCTCAAGAAAACTGTTTTCAGTCCTTCCTAGTTTTGATGTGGGATCCATAAATCATCCACTGTGGGCTTAAATCTTGTGAAATTCGGTGGGTGGACGCGCAAGGAGTTTTTGAGCATATTTAATGAAGTAAGAACCGTGTTAAGTGGCCTTTTATGGGGTCATTAAATCAACCTAATCCGGAGGATTTCATTTTGGAGCGTCTGACTGGACAGAATAAATGCTCATAGTAAAACGGCCATAACGCTCGGAATACATGTCCAAATCTGCTGATATTTTGAGGGTAATGGCCAAGGAAATTATGAACAACATTCAAGAAGGGCTCAACGTGTGAAGATTTCATTTAATGGGGCTAAAACGCATTGACATTCGGGGGAAACATTCTGGCTATAAAAAGAGGAGAGCTCCACCCTCTCAAAGTATCCACTATCCATCCCATTCCTTCTGGGACACCAAGAAGGAGAAATTTTCAGCTTTCTCTTTTATTTATTTTCTTTTTCATAGTTTTGTAATGCCTTATTCTTCCCCATTCAACTCCATTACCCTTACCATGGCAGGGTAAACTTTTGGAGTGATTGGGGAAGGGTTGGTTTTCTACATTGTAATGCTTGAGTTCTTGGATGCAAATGAATAAATTTCTTTCTTCTTCAAAGTAGTTTTCAATTTATTATAGAGGATTTTCTTATCTTGTTCGATCGTTCTTGAATATTAATTCCATTATTTATTTTTTCCTTGGTAAAATAATCAATATCTCCCTCCACTAATTTCTGGTTTATATACAATGGAATAAACCAGGAATTAGTGGTGAAGTACTCGACGATCGTCAGTACGTGTAAAAGGTGTAGTGAATGTTCATGATTGTTTGGGATAAACAAAACCTGATCGTCTATTTCCAATTTTATTTTAGGATATTCAATACAACTATTTTACACATGGAAGGACAGTTGACCAAACCAAGATCTTGGTATGGTTTTCTCCCATAATAACAATTTCACCAAGGAAGTGAGAGGAAACGATTATGGAAACTCACTTTAATCAACTAAGAAGAAGAGGTTTGAATTAAATTGAACAAGGATATCATTATAATTAGAAAACCGACCCCGACCTAATCACCCTTTTAATTTCATAGTTTTCAATCATTTGAATTTCAAATTTCCTTTCACAACATTTTTACCCCCATTTTAAAGTGACAAACCGTTTTGTGTGCACTCCTTTTCAGGAGACATCCTAGGTCAACCACATTACTACATTTTAACTTAGGAAATAATTGTTTTTCCATGCCCTAAGACAGGCGTGCGTCAGAATCATTCATTAATTTATCTGAGATAGAGATTATATTTTTAAAACTTATTAAATGGGGGAAATAGTTACAGATAAGTATAAAATATTTAATACATAATAACTAAGAAGACCTGTATTAATTACCATATATTTTTCTATCCTATAAACAAAAAATCTATAATATGATATGTTTATATCACATTAATTGATGAAAAATACAACAATGAAAAGTTTCTTATTTTTAATGTACATTTCACATGTTGTGGATGTGTTTGAGAGATATAAAATAGAAGTTAAAAGAGTGATTGACTTTAACCTCAATAAACAGAGAAATGTTAATGGGAAGGTATAGAATAAGGCATTATTTTATTTCTACCTTATAAATTATGGAATTAAATATCAACATAATTCCCCTACACATCTAAGAATGTTGGTATTAAAAATAAAATTTACATGAAAATTATGGAAATCAGATGAACAATGTTGAATTATTTTAAAATATTAATGTTCTTTTTTAGGGAAATTTTTTTCAAATTACTATACATCCAAAACATAATATTTTTATGATATAATTCCATTAAGGTCTTATATGATATGTTTTATAGAAATAATAGAATAATGAAATATTTTAATTATTTTGGAATTCATTACATTATAAATATCAATGAATATAATAGTGTAAAATATGATAAATGAGTATAGGAGGGAATATTTATTTCATACATAGATAATGGGAATGGATATAGATTCTATAATAGAAAACAACACAAGGTGGTTAACTATTGTAATGTTAAATTTATTGAAATACAACCCCTGATTTTGGATTTGGGATAAACAAATTTTGGAGATGATGATGGAAACTACATATAGATTTCTATAACGATCAATGAAATAATAATTGAAGGTTAATTTAATTATATAGGTGTTAACTTTGATCATATAAATGATAATGATTTGGTTTTTGGCATTTCTATATAGAAATGTTTCCACTCATGAATCCTATAGGGAATAAGATATTTTTTTAAATCAATAAATAGAAGTATAATGAAAAATATGACTATAAAATAAAGATAAATTTTATTTAATATATCATGTTGACCCATATTTAGTGGATAAATACTATTATAAAAAATTTTTTAAATCTAGGGATGATGAGAGAACTCATAATGAGAAAAAATATCCACTTGGGACTTTTTCACAAGACATTATAACATAGTATTCATTGGATCCTTGTCGGTATTCTTAAACAAACAAAATGATCGAGAAAATGTTTTGTGAAAAAAAATATAGACATGTGTGAAAAGGGTAAAAAACGATGAAGGGGTTCATTTTAATGAGAATATTTCTCCAATTTTAAAAATAGAGACATGGATATTTTTTCTTTCTATTATCACATATAGAAAATATAAAACATATCAAATGGTAATCATCTATATATTTTTTAATGGTGGGAATGAAGATGAAATTTTTATGGTATAACTTGATGGTTCATGGATTGAAAATAATGGAACATTTTTTTGAAATTTAAAGGAATATCTATGTAGATTGATTCAAGCATCAATGGAAAAGTATTCAATATTAAACAGTTCCTAAAAGGAATTGAAATTTAGTGAAGGGAAAGTAGATAATAACTTATATATTAATAAAATGCTGATTATAACACTTAATATATTTATATATATTGATGATATAGTTTTTTATGGTTATAATGAGACTATTGATAAATAGTTTTCCAACAAAATGAAGACACAATTTGACGTGTCCATAATGGGAAATCTAAGATAATTCTTTAAATTAAAACTTAATCAAAAGGAAAAATTCTATTTTCATATCCCAAAAAAGTTAAAATTGATATTTATTGAAGAATTTGGAGATGAATGAGTTATAAAATGTATTTTCAAATATTCAAGTGGGGTTGAAATCATTCAATTACATTAGACGTGTATGTATAAACTAATGAGAATTTAGAAGACTAATTAGCATATTTCATTATCTTGTTGTATCTAGTCGAGTTAATATTCATTTTTTGAGCCTATTTGAATGATATTGGAGTATCCAAAATGAGTAATATATTATAGCTACTAAAATATCATTGATATATGTCAAAGGAACCATAAGATATGGGATAATTTACAATAAGGGAAAAATTTAATTCTATATAGATTTATATATTCTTATTGAGAATATGGATATGATGATGGAAGAACCACATTTGGTGGAATAATTATCATTTGATACATCTATGTGAGATTGAACAAAAATAAATAGAACCCATTCACACTTATTACTACTTATGTCAAATATGTTCCATCTAATAGTTACTAAAATCAAATTATTTCAAAGAAGGAGAAATTAGATTATTTTATGGTGAATATTTAGAATCTTGTTAGAATATATTATGATTTTCAAAGTGATTTAGAAATCACTAAGAATCGTATTAAACATTGAATATCAATGAATATTAAAATCAAAATCCATTTTATAATGGATAGAGCATCCATTGGAGACATCATGTGAAAATTAGTACATAATCAAGACTAGTTGGAATATGTTTTCACTACGGTTTTACTAAAGGGTAGATTTGAGAAATTTAGGATGAAAATTTGTGTTTATACTCTTCTAAATTGTTAAATTTCATTTAAAAAACCCCAATGATCCTTCTATTATGTTGTCAAAGTGTGAGATAAAATTCATTATTCAATAAAAAAATCTTGCTTGTTTCGTGATTTATTATCCTTATCTTTTAGGGTATTCTTTAATAAGAAAATAGGGGTTTATTCGATATAGTAGGTTTGATGGTTTGAGTGGGAAAACACTTTATTATTTTATTTGATTCCATGTAACCAACTTATATGAATATTATGATTAACTATAATCATTTTTTGAATATTAATTAATATTTTAACATATCATGATTGTTCTTATGTTTGATATAATATGTGATAAAATATTAAGTGTAAAAATATTATTGAAATGTCCTGGGAGTTTCCCTATATGATGAGAACCCAGAAGTTCCCCATAGTATTCGAATAAATATGATCTATAAGAAGATGATTTCAATTGAGAGGGCACAAATGATATAGGTAATTAAGGGTGGAGAATCATAAGACTCTAAGAAGCATTATAATGGTGTTTGACCATCGTAATTTGTAGTACAAGAGCTTATTATCATACGAAGCACTAGTAGGAAACCCACATTTATAGGTGTTAATGGATATTCATATATTTGATCATTTGTGTTGATCCATAAACATTATGAATATTGTTAATTAATATTACTACTCTGGTATATTTATGTATCGATGAAAACAATGATCCTATATGTTTATAATAATGTCGGATATGTTGGTTGTGTCCCAAGTGAGATTGAATTAATAAAAATAAGGAAAATGATTTATGGCTTATATCATATAAAAAATATGATATCTCTATCCCTTTGATAGGGATCCAATAGCCTACATAAATCCATGTCCATAGTTTTTTGTTAGCAATTTCATTTCTGAAAACTCAAAGTAATTGTCATAAAGTATATAGGTTGATGAAACCAACATGAAACCTTCTTGATTTCATATTTCATGATTAATATATCCCATATCATGTGTTATTATATTATTACAATGTTAATTTATTTATCTGTGAGGGACTTGGAGTGTTGTTAAATGATAATCGTGGTCTTTGGACGGCTTTTCCTGATTCCAATGAGAAAGAGTACAATATGGTCACACACTATGTATCTTGAGAGCCTTGGTAAAATACAAAATATTATTTTGTATTTAATATTTTGAATAATTATTATTGTAACATGTGGTTTAATAACTATTCATTTTTTGTTGATCGCATGTATTCTGTGAGTAGTCATTCGAGAGAATCTTTTAAAATCAAAATGTTTAATAAATATTTTTTTTCTATTTAGTTAATAAAATAATTTTATATTTATTTGAGATTAACATTATGGTATTATTTTAATAAAAAAATTTAAACATTAAAGGACTAATAAATATTTTGCGGTAATGTAAAATGATTTTAAAGTTCCGGTGATAAATAATATATATTAAATATTACTTGAATAAATTGTAACAAAAAAATTCATGAATTAATATGTAATTAATTTACTAGTTTCAAACATGTAACGAAATAATAAATTTTTTATTAATATTATAGACATGTATCCTATTTAAATTAAGGAAATAATATGGCCGTATATGAAATTATTATCATCTAACCTCAACTCTATTTAACCTCAAATATGTAATTTTAAATCCTAATGCGTTAAATATTTTTGGTGTGTACAATGACATTGATGATTATATCAATCCCTAAAAATACTAAATCTATGATATCTCCCAATAAATAATATTTATACTCCTCTAAACCCCCTATTTATTCTATAAATATTACAGATATTCCTTCTTGGATGTGATTCTTATGGAAATCAATGACGAATGATGCAAGTGCTATGATTTCTCATTTTAGAAATCAATTATTTTTATAATGATTAATGGATTTATTTGGTACACATATACATCAATACTGGAGGGAATATATAATTTATTCATATTGTTTATTGATAGTAATACATATAGATGATGTAAGATTCATCAAAAAATAAAAAACTCATTGTATGGTTATTCGTCAACTCATTTAATTCATTAAAATAATTATTTTATAATCTTATATTTTGTTATGGAATGATTATTTTAATTATTATTTTATTCAATTCCCTTAGTCAGAGAATTATTAATAAAAGTACATCTCAATTAATTATCTATTACAATAAAAAGACATGTTGTACATTACCTACCAATGCTTCCATTATAACTAGAACCTACATGTTGTATTATAACAGTTGTATTATAATTATTTAATTTTCATTTACTATTTTATGAATTTATAATTATATTTAAATTTGGGGTTAATCAGTATTTTAATATGTATTATGAGATATTATCTTAATCATCTTTTTTATCACACATATAATCAATCAATGGATAATGTTTGATCGAGAAATTTTTTTAGAACTTATTTGGATGTGCATAGGATTATTCTTGGTTAGTATTACATTATAGGGTGCGGAGCCCATTGGTACATGTCATGTTACCATGTTTAATGAACCAAGATTATGGGAAAATTAATTTAGGGTTGTTCATTTATTACAAATGATGTAAATTTAATACATTATCTGATGACGGGACCCACATTCAATATGAATAGAAAAGATGTATGGTGTGTAACTAACTTATACGATGAATAGTATATTTGTAACAGAAGATACATGTGTTTTTATTTAGAATTTAATACAAGTAACCATATAATTCTAAGACCACATGAATTCTATCCCTGGTGCGTTTTTTGTACTCCATTAATTTCAGTGTTAGGATGACATGCCCAGTCCCTATATATGTTCCATGGATGGAAACCAAAGAACTACACATGAAAAATAGATTTATATTGGACACCATGTTTATTAACATATTACATAGATTTTAAATTTTAATTTTTATAATCTATAGACCACATCAACCTATGTTCTTGGTGTCATTTATATGAATTGTACACACCATGTGGTGAGTTTTTTATATTAAAAATTTAATTAATTTCTACATAATATTCAGTAAATCATATCGTGTATATATCATAAAATAATTATTATTCTATATAAATTAAAAAATAATAAATTTAAATAACATGTGTGTGTATATAATTTTTCTAACAACACATGCCATGAATTTTTTTTATGATTTGTCTATGCTATATTCCACATGATTAAGTAGTATACCAATGTTATACAAGTTGGGTAGTTCTAATGGGCACTCACCGTGTTCCCACCAATGTAAATTTTTTTACATAGTTAAATTTAAATAAAATATTTAATTAATTTAAAATAAGGATGGATGATATTATCAATAATGTTATAGGGTAATTAAGTTAAAATAATTTATTTATTTAAGAAAATTGTTATTTTGTTGAAGCATGATATATCTGAAAGAATAACTATTTGGAATGAATACAACATTGTTAATTTGTTAATTAATAAAATGTATTTGGATGGTCAAAATAACAGGTAATACATTTAAATTTTGTTGGTTTCTTATAATTTAGTGTTAATTTAAATTGACAGTAATTGAGCAATCCTTTCTCTCGTTATATAAGGGAATGTGTTCCCATGATTTCCTTTTATATAAAAACCCTTTAACCAAACGTTTATATCTAATAAACTATATGTGAAATAAAATATTATGCAATGGATGTAGATCCCTTCTGATTAGAGGAATTTCTATATTGAAATTAATGTGAATAAAGTTTGGGGGATATATAGATGGATATGTGGAAAGATACAACATGAACCACATCTTGGTTTGAGCATCCTATACCTATATTTTTGTTTAGTTTATCATACTCTAGATTAAATAACCATTAATAAATGATCAAGATCATAACAGAATTATTCTTTTACTTATGCCAATTTTCATGGTTAATTTTATTATAGATGAATTTTTACAATCACATGAATTATTGAATTAATATTCATACATGATCGAACTAAAACAAATTGGACAATGAGTAATATTTAAAAAATAAATTTCTTTTTTCTTAAGTAAGTCCACTTAATATTAAAAATAATTTAATAAAGGTAAATTGGAAATTGTTAAATCAATATTAATATAACTCAACTTTATATATTAAATTATTATAGGATTCCATTGCATGGGTAGGAATCAAATCTTAGTTAAAGGTTATTGGTCAACCCCTATTTGTTTTATTTCTAATATTATGAAATCTATGACTAGAATTTATTTTATACTTAACCATTTTTTCATTAATAATTTATCACCTCTTCAAGACACAATGTAACTAGTAGAAATGTTTTTTATGAAATCTAAATTCATGATTTCAGGATTGGGGATTACACCCAACACACTGAAGAAATCTGAGATGATTTAGTTTCCAAGTTATTCCAACCTAAATACATTCACGTAGGTTGAAAAGCCTCCATATAGTTTATAATAATGGGAATATTAATATTTTTCTTAAAAATATCCACAAATTAGGATATTTTAAAATTAATATTGAGAGTTATTAGGATTCATTAAAAAATTGGGAGATTAATAAATTTAATATGTATAGTATAATTTTATCAGATAATTTAACAAAATTATTCACTTCTTAATTATAGAAATTCCAATCATCATGACGTCATCCTTATCATCATGTTCTATACTTGATAAGGATAAAATCATCTCTAGAACAAATTTCAATGAATAAAGAAGGTAATTGTAGGTTTTTGTACACCATGAAAGGAAATAATATGTGTTGGAAAACATAATTCCTAAAGTACCTGGACAAGAATCTTGGTGGGATGAGTACTCTCACATTTAGAATCATTTATACAATGACACATATATCATACATTTCATTTTGTCATCCTTGTCCAATTATCTTCTAATTAAATAGGTGGAAATTTATTTCTATAGTATGATTTTTTACATTCATGGTCTCTATCATATGTATGAGAGAAAAGAGTTATATGATATTTCAAATGCACCGTTCAGGTGAAAACATGGATAGTTTGTTTTTGATGTATCACATGTTTTAAATATGATTTTCTATATAGAACACTTAGAAATATGTGAATTTGAATTCCCAAACAAGATACAAAAAAGTATATTTTTTCCCTAAATTCCTAAAACCATGTCATGATTCATTGAAAATTATGACATGATAAATCACAAGAATAATCATTATAAACATTTTAATAGAATTCTCCAATTTAATAAATTCACGTGGTGTAAAAAACACAATCTCATTATGGTGAATAAGGAAAAGAAAAATAATGTGATGGTACCCAAGTCATATTCCAAGTTCAAATATCATGAGCATAATCCTTTTATGAAAGAAAATAATCCATGTAATGTGAAATAAAAGGAAGCATTATGTTTTTATGTGTTAATCTATGCTACTAGAAAATGACCTGGACCCATATGTAGGGAGAAGCTATTGGTGTGTTCTTTATCAAGTGTAATTTTTATATACCTACATAATATGTATTAAAAAATACATGTGGTTCTCATATCCATTATCAAATATAGGATCCATGTATATTTCCTATGATTTCTAGAGGAGATGTGGATTTTTGAGTAGTGAATGGATCATGCCACATTTCATTATCTATAAGAGACTATCGTATTCTATTAATAACATGAATTATTTTTATTCTAAATAACTATTATTTTGTAACAATTGTTACTAAGTGAATAAAATTTATTTTGATTCCCTAAATTGTATTTATTTATTTTGAAATTTGTAAATAATTAATTATTTTATTACAATGAAAAAAATTATAATTGTATGGGAAAACTACATAAAAGAATTTTTATATTATATTCTGAAAACAAAATATTTGAAAATGATAATGAATTATATAAACATGGTAGATATTACACCCAATTGTTGTATCAATTTCTTAGGATTACACAATAACAGTTTCTAAAACATATCTATCAAGATATTTGTTTTGATTATTTTGATCAAAGACCACTTAAATTATTTTTGTCTTATTTTGAAGGAGAAATGACCAACCCACCATTTAGTTGTAAGGGTTAAGGGTCCCTGAAGCATCTTTGATTAGTACACACTATTCTGTGTGGAAATTGTACAATATAAATAGAGGTGGATATTATAATTTCATAACTTCAATTGAAAAAGTGACTGGATATAGATATTTCTACATGATGAGGTATAAGCTTGAGGAAATTGATAAATTCAATGAACTCAAGAATAAACTATATAATCGATTAAGTAAGAAGATAATGAAGATTTGATATGATTTAGGTGGTGAATATAAAAACCAATAGTTTATAAACTTTCTTTAGGTGTTTGTGATAATATATCAACTATCCATACCTTATACTTTATATTTGAATGTTATTAGTGAAAGGAGGAATTCTACCTTTCATAACATGGTATGATCAATGATGAGTCCTTCAGGTCCTCTATTATTCAGTTGGGATATGCATTACATAGTTCATCATACACTCTAAATTAAGAACCATCTAATGATGAAAATAAAATTCCACATGAATTAATTTATTGAAATAAATCTATGTTATCACATAATCATGTATGGGGATGTGAGGTACTTTTTAACACCATATATGGAAACAAAATATCACCCTAAAACATGAGGTGTATAAATATGGGGTGTCCCATGGAAAAAAGGGTAAAATATTTATACAACCCCTCTGTTAAGAAAGTGATTTTCATAAGACAAGATATATTTCTTGATAGGGATAAAAAGCTCAAGAAGTATAGTGGTATAAATAATAAATTAGATGAAGATTATTCTTAAGATAAAAAAGAGTTTCTACCAGAACAGATTCCTTAAGTCTCCAGGGAAAATATTATTCTTAAAACATAAGTACTACATAGGAGTAATAGATAGATAATAGAATGAGAAATATACCAATTTCTAGTAACTGAATATGTTGACTCGTTATTGTTTGAAACTAATAAAACTATCTCCTAAAATAATGAAATATGGAGATTAGATGGTGGAATATGGAAATAATCCATGAATTCAGAGATGGATGTCATATAATTTTACCATTTTTGGGATGTATGCATCCACATGTTGATGTAAAGTTTGTTTTTTAATGTGTATTTAAGAGGAAACATGAATCAAATGTAAATTAAAACCAAAAAATGAATGGTTAGTGGCTTCAAGGATTAAATTGAATCCTGACATTATAATTGGAAGCCCCATTTTTTCTAGTTTCCATTTTTGAATTCCATCATAATTCTATATTCTATACTAGTTTTAAATTAAAAAACTAGGAAGATGGATATGAAAAATCATTCCACAATGGGAACACTCAGAATGGTGTATATATGACCCACCCAGAAGGGTTTGTGACTTTATATAAATCTAAAAGGATTTCACGTTATATATATCAATCAATGGATTTAAAAAAGAATTCAATTAAAGTAAAAATAAGTTCAATGGCGTCGTCAAAGAATTTTTTCCCATTAATAAAGAGTTTCATTTGTGTTTTTAAAAGTTTTTTGGTAAGGGTGATCTAATTATCCATGTAGTATATGATGATGGAATATTACTTATTAGAAATGGCATACCGGTTTATAGTATGTTATATACATGTTGAACAAGTTCCACTCCATGAAGGAA
The DNA here is from genome assembly GCA_963277665.1 of Viscum album. NCBI lineage: Eukaryota > Viridiplantae > Streptophyta > Magnoliopsida > Santalales > Viscaceae > Viscum > Viscum album. The sequence continues at coordinate 837,588,626 of OY728134.1, read as the reverse complement.
TTAGATGAAGGAACTTACAACACAGGGTTACAGATCATTTATGAGAGATCTAATAGGTTTATTTCATTACTTGAATGTACATAGATTGACCAAATATAAAATTTATTAATATAGAATATTCCAAGAGAGGATTGGTTCTAGTTCCTGGTGGTATAAATCATTATGAAAAATGTGTCCTTAGACAAGAGATGAGAAATATTGAATGTATAAGATCTTATATGGTTGTATAATATGATCTATGAAGTATGCCACATTATGTTTAAGGATTGATATTGTGAACTCCTTGAGTGCCGTAGTATGATACCAAGATAATCCAATTAAAAACATTTGTATGTTGTTGAAGAAATCATTATGTATCTATGAAGAACCAATGATTTTTTCTTGGTGTATAGGGGAGATAAGGATCTATTAATCTTGGTTTACACTAAAACTAGTTTTCAAAAACATCAAAATGATTAGAAGTCATGGTTAGGATACTTCTCTATAATCATTATAGGACATGGAGATGTAAGAGTTCATAATAGTTAGTTGTATTCAATTCTATAGTAGAGTCTGAGTATATAGAAGCATCTGATATATCCAAATAAGAAATTTTTATAAGCTATATGGTTAAAATCCTGAAGTTATTCCAAATATTAAATACCTTATCATATTATATTTGATAATACTATAATGTTGTCTCTTGAAAAATATTCATGTTTAAACAAACAAATATAGAACATACTCTAGTTGTATCATATATGAAGATATTTTCCATAGAGGGGTGAAGTTGTAGTACGTAGTGTTTATAAGGAAGAGAAAATTATATACACCTTGACTATAGACTTATCTCATCATAAACATAGATATCATGTGATATCTATTATATATGAAGTTTTTATTAGTTGGATCTAGTGATAGAGGGAGTCTATTGAAGTTCATTCCCTAGAAAAAACTTCTATGTAATTTATGATTATATATATATATATATTGAATTATAATTAAAATTCTTATCATATATTGATTATTCTTCTACATTACATATTATGTGAAACTTTTCAAGGAGTAATATACACATTGAAAGGTAATATCAATTCCCCTCTATGATGAGACCATTATGTGCCAGAAAATATTATTTAATATATATTCAATAGTTGGATGATATTATTTTATGGGAAAAAAATGATATAAGATATCAGAGGTGGGGACTTATTTTAATTTTATTAACATTATCATGGTATACAACATTAGTTATTTCTACTGCCCGAGATTATGTGAACATGAATTTTTAGTAGGAAATCCACATCTTTACTTCTCATTAGATATTACTATCTTCACATATATTTTTTTGATCTTGATTCAATATGTTTTTTATTTATAAATATTTTAATTAATAACTTTTATGTTTTGATGAAATACATGATGACATATGTTCGTAGTGAAGTAGGATATATTGGGTGTGTCGTGAGTAATATTGCATTAATGAATAATGAGAGAAATGATTTTTCCATTATTTTCATTAATGGAAGATTATATCTGATATCATTTAATGGGATTGTAATAGCTTATATAAATCCATGGCCATTGGGTTCTAGGGTTGGTTCATTTTGAGAAAGTCACAGAAATAGGCATATAATATAGGCTAATGACATCAACATGAAACCTAATTGATTATAGATATTATGATAATGAAATAAAATTACATAATAATAATTCACATGACATTGTATGTCATTTTGACATTTAATTCTTTCCCTTTGTGTGTGTTTTTAATTTTCTAAATTCTAACAATTTATTTCTGGTTTCTCAGACTAATTCCAATAAAAAAGAGGCATTAAGGGTCACAACATAAATATATCTCATACCTGAGTTGAATATCCATTTTTTATTTAATATGTTGACTATAAATTATTCACATTTATTTTTTTATAATTATTCATGTTTTCCGAATAATGTATATTTAGTCACAATATATTCAAGAGAATATTTTAGTACCATAATATTCTATAAATATTTATTTTTTAATTAATTAATGTAATATTTATTTATTTATTGGTGAATAATTCCATGTTTTTTTAATTAGATAAAATGTCATTTTTCAGGGATTAATAAATATTGTGGCGGATTTTGGTCTGATTTTATGGAACAGATGGGAAATAATGTATATAAAATATTATATGAATAATGTTTAATAGATTTAATCAATAAATAATATGGAATTAATTTTCTTATTTCACACATATTAGGAAATAATGTAATTATTCTTGTCTTTATATTAATTTGATTCTATGGGGAATAAATAAATAATAATGGTGCATGTTGTAACACCCCAAGCTTCTATGGTACGCTTCTCTTTGAATAATACATTAGCGTGTGTTGTACGCAACTTTGAGTTTAACACATACCACAACAAATCAAACTAGCCATTATAAATAGTAATACCCACTTTTTGAAATTTTTTAAAATTTATATTTCCAATGGACTTCATTTTTGGATCCAGAATATCAGAATTAGCTTAGGATGAATTTTTGGTACTTTCTGATAACTTTTATATTATGATTAATAGTAAAAATTACTAAATTTTAATTAAAAACAACTTTTTTAATAAAAATAATTAATAGTGATAAATTATGAATTTGAGTGATTATAAATTTTAATTAGGTTATATTTTTACCATTTAATCAAATGATTGTCATTGGACCTAATTTCACTTTTAAACTAGACATAAACAAGTGTCAATCTTCTTATAGTTATTATTTCTTAAAAACACGGTTTTTGTTTTAACAACGGGAATTAATTTTAAATTAATTTCTAATAATTATGTGGTTTGAATATATAAAAATGGATTCCATATTTATAATCAAGAGGTCCAAATTGTGTAAATAGGTAACTTTTATTTTTAGAAATTTTAAATAATTATTTCGGTAAATATTTTATTTACCATGGTTAAAGGGTAAATCTGGTAAATAAGGGTAACAAAATAATATTATAATTATATTAAACTACTCTAAAATGTGTCCTAACCCTATTTGTTAATAAATTTCAGACCATGGGAATCTTTGTGTCGATTTGGGGACCCCATGGAGCCACTTGTAAGTGATAATGGCACTTTATATTAATTAAGTTAAAGTAAATACAAAAATGACATAGGTATATATCTTTTAGAAAAACAATTTTTACATAGGGTTATATATGTTATATTTTCGACTATAAATATTCATTATAAATATAAAAAAAGTTCCTACAAAATGGGATTTTATTTATAATTTTTATAAATTTATTAATTAAATTTATTTATGACATAATAATGATGCAGTATTTTGTTTATTAATGAAGGAATCAAATAATTGGAATTATAAATGTTAAAATAAATATAATATGAATGTTTTTATGACATTGGAAAATTTTATTTGTTAATATGACATTTTATTATTACATAAATTAATTTTTTTCTAATTTATAATGTTTTTAAAACTTTAAAAAAAATTATTAAATAGTGTCAAAATTGACATAATGAGGTTTTTAAATAAAATATTATATTATTAATTGATATTATATTCCTAAAAATCTAAGGATGGCCAACGGACTTATATAATGAAATATGTATCATTAATGGTCCAATTTGGGGTTTCGTGGAAGTTTATATAATGTTTATTAACTATATAATATAAAAATATAAAGAGACATGGTAAATGTCAAACTAAATAACTAAGAGTTAAAAATAAAATATATGGTCAATATAGAGGCCCCAACCTGTCTAAAACCTATTGTATTTGTGGGTTTAGACCTATCACCACCTTATCCTTTAAATAATATACTTTTTATCCATTATAAACTGAATAGAAATTTATTATAAAATAATATTTATAGCTTTTTCCAAATGTGCCCTCACCCCTCTTATAAATGGGCACTCCCCCATCTTTCAAATTCATACATTCAATGCTTTTTGGATCGAAAAAACACTATCCAAATACCCTCTAAACATTCCTCATATAATCCTAAAGGCATTACTTTAGTCATAAATCCCACTTAAGAAGTCCTTTTGATCAAATCAAAATAAAGAACCCGAAAAATATGTAATGTTTTCACCACCCTCTTTCAAGTTCCTTTCTTCTTAAACTTATTCTTTCATTTTTATTGCCATTCTAAAATAATAACTCAAGTATATTATATATACTGTGATGTTACTATATATATGGTACAACCATGTTCTGTATTTTATCCATCCTTTGAATGACATGTTACCATACGTGCGTACGTATGGCTTACCGTCTCCACGTAATGGTGTAATTGTTATTCAAAACATTATAATTTTTATGTGTATGATAATGATGTGTAATAGAAGTAAATAAAAAATATAACATTATAATGATTCTGTATATATGATATACCATCCAATTATATATTATTTTATTATTAAAACAATGATATTGTCTCTCTTGCATACATACAGACTACCATCTCCACGAACGAGATTAGATTCATTCCCCATCATATCCATTAAAGTATAATTCTCATTTAATGATTAACAATAATGTTAACGGAGTTTATATCATTCTGTATATGAATAAGATACAACTTATCCATAACAAACATGGCTTATGTAACAAAACATTTAAAAGAAAACGAGTATGTTAACACCCGAAACGACGATAATACTAAGATATTATTAACAAAGAAATGTTAAAAGATTATATATGATATCATATTTATATATATGATTCTTTTATAATTTAATAACAATTATTTCACCATTATATAGTAGGTTAACCCACCCTTGAAAAAGGAAAATTACAAGGTATGGGTTAATTTTCACAATCTCTTTATTATCTGAGGTTTTTATACGTAATTATCAACTGGGATCTCTTCATCCTCCACATCCATGTTTCCTAAAAATGTATTTCAAATGATTCTTAAAATTTTATAGACTATGGTATAAATTATTTTATACCCTTTTTGAATTTTTATAATATGTTTATAAAGGATTCGTTCAGTCATTTTCCAAACATGGTTCTTTTTAACCTTTTTGACTAAATTAAGGTAAGAATGACTTTTTATCTTATACGGCGGGTGCGGCTATTTTTCACCATTATAAAATCTTCGAATCATACCTTACAAGCTTATAAGAAAATTTTCATAGTAAATATTTTAATTATGTGACTTTATAATGATTTAAAAAAAGAAATATTTATCTCAAATAGTTTTTATTTAATCTATGTCAAATCTATTGATGGATTTTAAGCTTATTTGAAGTTGATTTATTATGCTACAAAACATCTATATAGTATTGAAGGTTTTGTGATATGTTTGAATGTGGATGTGTTATTTTTATACTATTCATGGTTTATAGATAAAATTTTGACATTTCATATGCTATTATTAATACGATTGTTTATGTTATGTGTTAAAATATTCATAGAAGGAATGAATTGGAATTAATAAGTGAGGGGTGGAGCCTGCTATAGCTCCTAGATGCATCTGTAGGTCTCATGAGACAAACTAGTGTCTTGGCGTATGGCCTTGACAAAATCTTATTTGTAATCTTGGCACAAGGCCTTGACTATGTGGTTATTATAGTATGGCATTATGCATTCCATCATTATGAAAGTGGTTATTGATATTGCATGTGATTATTTGACTAGTAGAATATCCATGTGAATAAGTAAATGTAATTATTTAATTTTATTTTTTCTATATTATGATAAAGATCAAGTTTAAAAGGATTTTGGTTTAGTTATACATTGCCGTAAATATTTATTCTTATTTATGAAAGTTTCTGGTATATTGTTATCCCTACTAGGCATCTGAGATCCCCCATTTCTATGTTTTATTTTTCACAGGATGTGAAGAAGTAATTTATGGATGACCTGCAGGGATAGTGTGAGAGGATATGAGTGTGGACTATGGAGGCTATGTTGTTCTAGTTTTTATTTTATGATGTAATTTAATACTGATGAATGTATCTAGTGATTCCATGGTTACTAAAGTAATCGGTCCTTTGAGACATGATCTTTTGTGATAATGCCAATGTTTTGTAATAATGCACTAACTCTGGGTAACTGGGGTCAGGGCGTTATAGTTGGTATCAGAGGAAGTTTAGTATAAACCTTGGAAGATATATTTAGATAAACACTGATTAGAGCACATAGACCTGAGATAGACTTTGAGGATTAGTATAAAAGAACCTCCTAGAATTTTGGTATTGTAGAGATTTTTTGATTTTTTTGAGAAATACATCCCTGTCTGGATACTAGCAGGTAAAGGCAGATCTGACATATATTTATCTAGGGGTAAAACCACAAAACACTACTTTGAGCTAGACTCGAACGAGAATTGGTGCACGACAATGGGCCTTACTGCACTCTTGGTTACAACACTCCTGGGGGATATGCTTAGGATAATTCTCATTTTCTTTACAAGTCATTATAAAGGTTTTATGAGTATATACTTATTCAATGAAAACAGTTTTTATTATTATGGATTATATCCATAAACTATTCAATTTATGTTTTGTGTTTTACATGTTTGGAATTATGTATTTAAATTCATAAAGTAGTCTAGTTTATGCGATTGTTTATAATTGGTACCTAGTGTAAGGAATGGAAACTATATCAATGGACACACTCTATGTAGGGATTTCCCTCCTACTCAAGACAATTGTAGTGGAGCTGGTGATACAACTGGTGCTGATCATCTTATCACCATACTGGGACAACTCACTCAGGTTATGAATAATTACCTTACCCGTATGAAGCCCCCTGATCCGTAGTGGGAGGATCAATGTTAGATCGTTTCATGAGGAAAAATCCACCAACATTCAATGGGAGTAAAAATCTATTAGTAGTTGAGCAATGGGTAAATTTCATAGAAAAAATATTCCATGCTTTGGGGAGTAATGCAAGGGAAAAAGTTATCATGACAGTTTACTACCTCACTGGAGATGCTGATCAATAGTGGAAATTGATTCACAACACGAAGGAATATGAAGAATTATCAAATATATTATTGAGGGAGTTTAAGAGATTCTATTATAAAAATACATTCCTAATGACCATCGATCAGATATGGAATGGAATTTTTTGAGTGTGATGCAAAAGGAGGATGAGAATGTCGCAATGTATGAGGATACCTTTACAAGGTTAGTGTGGCATGCTACATATTATATAAATAACACAAGAATTAAGATTGATCATTTCTTTGAAGGGTTTAAAACGTTTCTCCGTCGAGCATTAGTCTCACAATCCTTCTTGTTGTATGAAGATATTTTCTCACGTGCTATCAAGAATGAAGAAGAATTCTCTAAGTCTTATGACTTCAAAGCAAAGAAAGAGAAGAAGAGATCTACTGATCACTCTGGAAATGGAAATAAGGGGATGAAGGGAAAATTTGAATATCAATCCTGTAGTAAATGTGGGAAGAAACACCCCAGTACTTTATTGAAGGGAATGTGAGTCTGTTACAAGTGTGGTGAAAAAGGCCAACGTGATCGTGATTGTAAGGGGAAGAAAGAATCTACCGATGATAAATGATACAATTGTAGGGAGATGGGACATTATGAAAATGAATGTCCTAATCATTAGGGGATATTACCTCAGAAAAGTCAAAGGGATCAAGGACAATCTTATGCTATCACTACTGCTAAGGTAGATGTTTCGAAAGATATGGTGGAAGGTAATTTAATGGTTCCTCAAGTTTATAAAATGCTTTATTTGATTTTGGATCATCGCACCATTTCATATCTTCCCAGTTTTCTATGAAATTTAGATATTTCCAATTTAATTTAACAAGGGAGTTGTCAGTCAAAAAACTTAAGGAAAGTATTATTTCTATAATGTTCTGTGAATCAGTTTCCATTAGGGAATATAAATGTTTTTTATCTACTGATATCATTGTCATACCTATGATTGAATTTGATATAATCCTCAGTATGGATGGGCTTTCAGTCCATGATGTGAAGATTTATTGTTAGAAGATGGAGGTTATGATTTTTAATGATTATGGTAATGAGCACCTTATCTTAAGAGAAGAATAGTCACTGCCAAATTATTATTTAGATCCACCCTGAGTAGCTCAACTAAATTCAATTATCGGGGAGGAAGAGAATGAAATAACTGTGGCTGAGGAAAGGAATGTTTAAATAGAGTATGTTCCTATTGTGAAAGAATATGTATATGTGTTTCTAGAAGATTTTCCAGGACGTCCTCTAGAATGAGAAATTTAGTTTTCCATTGATTTAATTTCTTGTTCAAGGCCTATATCAATGACCCCTTAAAGAATTGCCACTATGTAATTTGTTGAACTAAAGAAACAACTAGAGGAATTGAGTAATAAATGATATATTCACCCTAGTGTTTCACCATGGGGAGCCCCTGTCCTTTTTGTTAATTAGAAAGATTGGTCTATGAGGATATTTATCGACTACAGGGAAATCAATTCTATAACAACAAGGAACAAGTATCCCCTACCTCGCATTAGTGATTTATTTGACCAACTTCATGGAGCTCAATACTTCTCAAAGATTGACCTTTGATCTGGATACCATCAGTTCTTTATGAACAAGGAAGACATTCCAAAGACAACATTTCGAACTAGGTACGAGCATTACATGTTTACAGTAATGTCTTATGGGATGACTAAAGCCCCATTTTTTCATGGATCTAATGAAAATAGTTTTCAAGGAATATCTCGATGATTTTGTGGTGGTATTTATTGATAATATCTTGGTATATTCTGAAATCTATGAAGATCATGAAAATCACATGCGCATTATCCTGAAGACTCTTAAATGGAATTAATTATCTGGGATGTTTAGCAAGTGTGAATTATGGCTTCCAGAGATTTCTTTTCTTGGCCATATTGTCTCTAAGGATGGAATTTTTGTGGATCCTTCTAAGACCAAGGCAATCCATGAATGTCCAGAACCAATGACTATAACCGAGGTAAATAGTTTTATTGGTTTATCAGGTTATTATTGGCGTTTCATGCTGAATTTTTCCTGTTTGGCTAACCCATTAACGAAGATCACATGAAAATGGGTTAAATTATTTTGGACAAAAGACTGTGAAGAATGTATTGAAGAACTGAAGAGAAGATTAGTCAATGGTCCTATATTGACTATACCATCGGGGGATGATGGGATGTTATTTATAGTGATGCATCAAAGAAAGGACTTGGTTGTGTCCTTATACAGATTGATAGGGTTATTACCTATGCATCATGATAGTTGAAAATTCATGAGAAAAAATATCCTACTCATGATCTTGAGTTATTGGCTAAAGTATTTTCTTTGAATATTTGGAGACACTATCTCTATTGTAAAAATTGTGAGATTTATACTGATTAAAAGAGTTTAAAGTATATTTTCTCATAGAAGGAACTCAACATGAGGCAAATGCGCTGGTATGAACAACTCAAGGATTATTATTACATGATACACTACCACCCGGTGAAGAATAATAAGGTGGAAGATGCTCTGAGAAGAATAGATCATGGAGTTTTGAACAAAATGAGAGTTGAAAGGTATCCTATATACATGGATCTAGTAAAGATGGATATGGGAATCACCATGGTATGTGAAACATCAATACTTTTTCAAATGGTTTCCAAAACAACTTTACTAAAAAGGATAAAGAGTTATTAGACCAATGATGAAGAGTTTAAAAATAATATTAATGGTGTTAATGATGGGAGATTGAGTGAATTTGTGTTTGAAGCTGGAATTTTAAAATTTGGGAAGAGACTTGTTGTTCCTGATATACCATATATACAATGGAATTGTTGGATGATGCTCATAGTTCCAATTTCTCTATACACACTTGGAGCACCAAAATGTATAGATATTTGAAGGGAAATTTTTGGTGGGACAAAATGAAGAGGGAGATTGCTAATTTTATGTCAAGATGTATGGTTTGTCAACAAGTGAAAGCTGGAAGGCAACAGCCTGGAGGAGTCATGCAACCTCTTCCCATACTGGGGTAGAAATGGGATAATATTACGATGGAAATTGTCATGGGACTACAAAAGACTCCTAGAAGGAACGATTTAATATGGATCATTATTGATCATCTTACCATGTCATCACATTTTCTTGCTATAAGGGATGATCTACCACTTGAACGTCTAGAAAGAATATATATTAATGAAGTTGTGATACTTTATGTAGTACCCCTATCAATTGTTTCGGATCGTGATCCCCGTTTTATTTCAAGATTCTTGAAAAGTCATCAGAAAGACCGGGATACTGAACTTTGTTTAAGCACTCCCAACCACCCCCAAACTGGTAAACAATAAGAACGGACTATTAAAAACATAGAAGACATGTTGATATCTTGATCACCCGACTTTCAGGGTATGTCGGATAAATATATACTTATGCTGTAATTTTACTATAACAATATCTTCCATTCAAGTATTCTGATGGCACCATACGAAGTATTATATGGAAAGAGATGTCGCACACCAACCAATTGGGATGATGATGGTGAATAAAAACTTGTAGGCCGAGAACATGTGGAGGAAATTATGGAAAAGGTCAAGTTAATCCAAAACCACATCAAATCAACTCATATTAGGAAGAAGAATTTTGCTGATAACCAAAGGAAGGATTTGGAATTTCATGTTAGATATCATGTTTTCTTAGAAGGTATCTCCATGGAAGTGAGTTATACATTTCGGTAAAAAAGGTATATTGAGCCGCATGTACATCAGTCCTTTCTAAATTCTAGAACAAATTGCGGTTGTAGGTTATCGTTTGGAAATGCCGCCAAGTCTCTCCAAATTTCACGATGTGTTCCACATTTAACTATTGAGAAAATACATGCCTGAACCAATGCATGTACTCACTTATGAAGAAGTAAAACTGGAACCCGATATGTATTATTGAAAATATCCCATCAGGATTATTGATACTAGAGAATAAGTGTTGAGAAACCAGATGACTCTTCTAGTAAAAGTTCTATGGAGAAACAATAAGATGGAAGAGGAAACATGGGAACCCGAGGAACTTATGATTAAGAACCACCCGATTCTATTCATGAGGTAGTTTTATATAAATTTAGAGGATGAAATTAATTAAATGGGGGAATAATGTAACACACAAAGCTTCCACGGTACACTTCTCTTTGAATAATATAGTAGTGTGTGTTGTATGGAACTTTGAGTTCTAACACACACCACAACCAATCAAACTAGCTGTTATATAAAATAATACCCACTTTATGAAATTGTAAAAATTTTATATTTCGAAATGGACTTCATTTTTGGATCCAAAATATAGAAATTAGCTTAGGGTGATTTTTTGGTACTTTTCTGATAACTTTCATATTTTGAGGAATAGGGAAAATTACTAAATATTAATTAAAAACAAGTTTTGAAATCAAAATAATAAATAGTGATGAATTATGAATTTGAGAGATTTTAAAGAATAATTTGGTTATATTTTTTCCATTGAATCCAATGATGGTCATTGGACATAATTTCACATTTAAACTAGACATAAACAAGTGTCGATCTTTTGATAGTTATAATTTCTTAAAAACATGCTTTTGTTTTAACAACGGGAATTAATTTTAATTTAATTTCTACCACTTCTATGGTTCGAATTTTGAAAAATGGATTCCATATTTAGAATCATGAGGTCCACATTTTGTAAATAGGTAACATTTATTTTTAGACTTTATGAATAATTACTTCGGTAAATATTTTATTTACCATGGTTAGAGGGTAAAACCGGTAAATAAGGGTAAAACAATATAATAATAATATTAAATTACCCTAAAACATGTTCTAACCCTATTGGATGATACATGTCTAACCATGGGAATCATTGGGTTGATTTTGGGACCCCATGGATCCACTTGTAAGTGATAATGACACGTTATATTAATTAAGTTAAAGTAAATACAAAAATGACAAAAGTAATCATCTTACAGAAAAAAAATTTACATATGGTAATATATGTCATATTTTCAACTATAAATATTCATTATAAATATAAAACAATTTCCTACATAATGGTGTTTTATTTATAATTTTTAGAAATTGATTAATTAAATTTATTTATGACACAATAATGATGCTGTATTTTTCTTATTAATGAAAGAATAGTATAATTGGTATTATAAATGTTAAAATAAATATAATTTGAATGTTTTTATGAAATACAAAAAATTTATTGGTTAATATGACATGTAATTATTACATAAATTACTCTTTTTCTAATTAATAATTTTGTTAAAACATAAAAAAATCAATTATTAAATATTGTGAAAATTTACATAAATGACTTTTTAAAAAAAATATTATATTATTAATTGATATTTTATTCCTAAAAATATAAGGCTCGGCCAGAAGACTTATATAATGATATGCATATCATTAATGGACCACTTGGGGGTCTCTTGAAGTATATAGTAATATTAGTTACTATATAAAATAAAAATATAAAGAGACATGGTAAATGTCAAACTAATTAAATATGAGTTAAAACTAAAAGATATGCTTAATATAGTAACCCAAACCTTTATAAAACCTATTGGTTGAGTGTTTTTAGACCTATCCCCACCATAAAATTCAAATAATCCACTTTGGAGCCACTATAAACTGAATATAAATTTATATAAAATAATATTTCAAGCTTTTCCAAAGGTGACCCTCACCCCTCTTATAAAAGGGCACTCTCCATTCTTTCAAATTCATACCCTCAAAGCCTTTTTTATGGGACACAATCTACAAAAATACCCTCTAAATAGTCCTCCCTTCATTCTAGATGCATTATTTTAGTCATAAATCCAGCTTAAGAAGCCCTTTGGATCAAATCAAAATGAATACCCGAAGAAGAGGTAATGTTTTCATCACATTCTTTCAAGTTCCTTTATTCTTCCACTTCTTCTTTCTATGAAATTTCCATTCTAAAATAATAACTCCAGTATCTTATATATACTGTGATTTTTTTATAAATATGGTATAACTATATTCAGTATTCTATCCATCCTTTGAATGACATGTCACAATACGTGCATACGTACGTCTTACCGTCTCCACGTCGCGGTGTAATTGTTATTCAAAACATTATTAATGGATGGGTATGATATTTATGTGAAATTGAAGTAAATAATAAATATAAATTTATAATTATTCTGTATATATGATATACCATTCAAATATATATTATTTTATTTTCAAAACAATGATATTGTCGCTTTTGCATACGTACGGACTACTGTCTCCATGAACGCGATGAGATTAAATCCCAATCGTATTTATTCAAGTATAATTCTAATTTGATGATTAAAAATAATGTTTAACGAGTTGATATCATTATGGTTATGAATAATATACAACCTATCAATAACAAACACGACTTATGTAACAAAACATATAAAACAAAACGAGTAAGCTAACACCTGAAACGACGATAATACTAAGATATTAATAACAAAGCAGTGTTAAAATATCATATATGATATCAGTTTACTGTATATTATTCTTTTAAATTTAATAAAATTTATTTCAACATTATATAGTAGGTTAACCTACCCTCGACCAAGGAAAAGTACAAGGTAAGGGTTAATTTCACAATCTCTATATTATCAGATGTTGTTTATACATAATTATCTACTTGGATCTATTCATCATCCACATCCATGTTTCTTAAAAATGCATGTCGAATGATTATTACTATTTTATAGACTATGGTTTAAAGTAATTTATACTGTTGTTGACTTTTTATAACATTTTTATAATGAAATATTTTCGTCGTTTTCCAAACAAGGTCCTTTTTGTCCTTTTAGATAGAATTAAGGTAAGAATGTATTTTTAACTTATACAGTGGGTGTGGCTATTTTTCACTGTTATAAAATTCTAAAAAAACCCCTTACAAGATTATAAGAATATTTTCAAAGTAAATATTTTAATTATGTAGCTTTTAAATGATTTAAAAAAAGAGATATTTCTCTCAAATAGTTTTGATTTCATCTATGTGAACATCCTTTAATGGATTTTAAGCTTATTTAAAGATGTTTTATTATGATACAAATCTTCCATATAGTATTGAAGTTTTTTTGATATTTTTGACTATGGATGTGTTATTTTTATACTATTCATTGTTTATGGAGAATGTGTTGACATTTCATATGCTAGTTTTAATACGAATGTTTATGTTATGTTTAAACCTGTTCATATGAGGAATGCATTGGACTTAATAAGTGATGGGTGGAGCCCACTATAGATCATCGTTGCATCGGTAGGTCTCATTAGACAAACTAGTTTCTTGGCACAAGGCCTTGACAAAATCCAATTTGTAGTCGTGGAACAAGGCCTTGACTATGTGGTTATGATAGTCCGGCATTATGCAATTCATCATTATGAAAGTGGTTATTGATATTTCATGTGATTATTCAACTTGTAGAATAACCATGTGAATAACTAAATGGAATTATTTCATTTTACTTCTACCATATTATGATTAAGTTCATGTTTAAAAGGATTTTGTTTTAGTTATACATTATCTTAAATATTTATGCTTATTTATAAAAGTTTCCTCTATATTGTTATCCTTACTATGCATCTGAGTTCACACCTTTCTATGTTTTTTTCCAGGATGTGAAGAAATAATTTATGAATGACCTAAAGGGATAGTATGAGGGGATATGAGTGTGGAATATGGAGCCTATTTTGTTGTATTTTTCAATTTAGGATGTAATGTATGACTAATGAATGTATCTAGTGATTCAAAGGCTACTAAACTAATCAGTCTTTCAAGACTTGACCTTTTGTGATCATGCCAATGTATAGTAATAATGCATAGACTCTAGGTAACAATGTTCGCGGTGTAATGCATGTGATATTAATATATTCTTACCCTAGTATTTCCTATAAAATATTTTATTATTTTCAATCCCAATAATAGCCTTCTGTTGGGTGTTCACAATGAGAAGGAGAATTCTCTCGAGCCCTAGAGATCCCCTCTGTATGAAAAATTTCAAGAATGGAGATAGATCCTTCTCCTCCACCATGGTTGATTCTAGAGTGATCAAGGAGAACCCTTTATTTAATTGATTCTTGTGGGGAGCAAAGGTTAAAAATTCTAGCGTTATGATATTCTGTGCTAGCATCCAGAGAATCTTATGGTGATTCTCAAAGATTCATGGTACACGTGAGAATAAACATTATATGTAATATATAATTGATTATTATAAATCAATTATGGTATAACATTTAAACATTTTCATATTTTTTATAGAATAATATATTCATTGTAATTTAATTATATAACTATATAAATTAATTTTAAATCATTTTCAAATTATCCTATTTTAGGTTCCCGTATTCTCATTTTAATTTATGATTGATTCATTTCAATTGCGAATCAGTTTATTCATATATTTGCATTTATGATTAATCAATTGTTGTAAAAAAAATTCTCCATGGGCATGCTCTATCGTCACTTTGGCTTCTCCTAAAACTTTCCTTTATCACTTGGAGAAAAATTTACATCTCACTAAGACATGAAGTCCTCTCAAAATAATGTAATAACTATTGATGTTGGGTAGATATGATTATATATTCACAATGATTATGATTTATTTTTCATACATGAGAAGATGATATTTGAGATAATGTTATGAATGAGTTTCATTAGTTGAAAACAAATACTAATGGGGGTATTTAAGTTCTATTATTTTTTTAGATAATTATTCATTATTTTCAACCTTATAAAAGAAATACGTTTGGTCGATGGAGAACATTTTTGATTAGTGTAAAAGTTTTACAAAGTTTATTAAATAATTGTGAATCATTTTACAGAATCATGGTTTTCATGATCTAGAAATAGAGAATTGAAAAATCATAAACATATGAATTAATAATAAATATTTTTGTAGAATGTATGTTTGGGGACTGGTCTAATTATATGTATTTGGGCAGAATGTGACCCATTAAGGCAATATAGTTTTATTTCATCATAAATAAAATAATTATTTTTTGAATCATTACTCATGAACATAACGTTTCTTCACCTGAAACATTTTGAGATCCTACTGAGTGAAAATTTGAGTTTGTAGAAATTGATTATTCTAGTTAAATAAAATCGTATGATACTCCATGTGTTCTTATTCATTAGTTATATAATAAAAAGGGATTTTGATTAATGTTTAGAAACTTATAATAAAACCATGTTTGATTAAATTATGAGGGAAGAGTTTTATTCAATAATATTTGGAGACAAGTGGAAATATTTAATTCTCTTCCGGATGTGGTGTTTTCTAAAAATAAGTAAAATCATGAGTTTTCTTATGTAGAATACAGTGATATTAAAATTTTCATTAGAAAAATAATGCATCATTTTTAGGTATTTAAAACTAAATATTTGAAATAAATTTTTAACCTATTGTTATGGAATGAATGTATTATGATATTGACCAATTATATTATTAAACCAAACATAATTGTAATTTATATAAAAAAATTGGAATAAATATTTTCACGTTTTCTCTCAATAATTTTAATGAAATGAAAAAATTGATTTTTTTTGAATTTATGAGGGAGGATATTATATAAATATTTTAATATTATTTCAATTGAGAATGAATTAAATTATATCATGAATTGATTCTATCAAGAATGGGCATCTCATTCTAAACTATTAAGAGGAATGTTGATCTACATATATTTCAATCATCATGTTCTATAAGATGAATACTTTTCAGAATAAGATCAAGTATTTGATAGAAGAATATTATTAACCCAAAACAAAGATCTAATTAATTCTAAGGAAAAGGAAAGAAATTTGAAGAACATGTGGTTTCAGTATAAACAACACCCCACAAGGAAGTGGATAATTCATACACAAACCTAGTGCACCAGTTTTAGGCATTTATTATCACTATAATTTTATAGTGATAAGAAAATTAATGTTTATTAGAAACATTGAGCACAATAAAGAGTGGAATATTACAAAATATTTGAGATATGTAAAAATATCTTATGTTCTTGTTGTCTTTCATAATTATGTATATCGGTGAGGAGGATATTATAAATAGTGAATCGAGCTGTTAACCTGTCCCATGGGTTAAATTTTAAGGGAATACATTTTAAAACTAAAACAAGTACTACGAATTCACTCCCCCCCCACACTTTTTAGTTCCCTAAATAATATTTTTTATGTGAATATTTAGTGAGAAAAAACATTTATTGAAGAACCTATATCACAAAAAGAATCAAAAATTAAAAATCAATTAGTGAAAGGGATATAAAATTCCACAATATTATCATATTTTTTGAATAATTATAGCGTAATAATACTTTTTTCAATTCTTCCTAAGTTAACCATTTAATTCCGATAGAGTGTCACATTTTTTTTGAAGTTTTCCTTAAATATTTTTGCTTACTTGTGAATCTTATTAAGTAATTAATGAATAGGTAATTTGATCTCAAAATTATAGAATGTTTCTAGATATTAATTTTTAAGTTCTTCCTCTTATATGATCTTTGATTGGATAATCCGAAATGGAAAATGGAGGGGAGATATTTTTTCCCCATTTTTCATTTGGATTGGAGTTTCAAGTATCTTATTTATCTTTAGTTTGGTCATTTTCACTTTCCCTCAAATTCTTATAATGAGGATATTTTTATAAAATCTACTATGAATACAGAGATTCAACTTCATCACAATTGTGATAGTTTTGTTTAGGTTATGATGTGTCCAATTTTTCAATATAATTTCATACTTTTACTAGTATCATAATCATATTTGGCTTTGGGTTAGGTATATTTTTATATGGTTGTATCTATAGATAACAGAAATTATGTAAACACAATTCTCAACAAATTGTTTCAATATATATACTTTATT
This sequence comes from Viscum album, assembly GCA_963277665.1. Lineage (NCBI taxonomy): Eukaryota > Viridiplantae > Streptophyta > Magnoliopsida > Santalales > Viscaceae > Viscum > Viscum album. The sequence continues at coordinate 837,570,796 of OY728134.1, read as the reverse complement.
TTTCACCTCATCAACCTCAAATCCATATTTTGATTGACTTTTAGTTTTTAAAATTGTTGAGGGATATTTATATGGATTATTTTCTTATAATAAAAGCGGTTAATGGTATGAAATTTGGGTGTATGATTTCATAAAATCATGTTCAAAAATTGTTGGGAGATGGAATTGGTGTTATTGTTATTGTCAAGGGGGTATTAATTTTTATAGTAGATTATAGCTTGATTACATTGTCTGAAAATACATACTGGACTAGGTTAGGAACACTCCATCCTTTTTTTCGAATAACCATGGATAAAATGATATTTCCAAATATTACATGCTTTGTACTTCAAAACATAATTTAATGTAATGGTTTTTTCATTAGATTAAAGCACACACCATAACAAATGTTTTGTTGTAATATTTCTTTCATTATATTCATTTATCACACTAAATTGGTTATCACTAAAACATTTGTTTATAGAAAATATGATTAATTCGAAGTTATTTAATTATTAATACCACTTGTAATAGTACCACATAAACCAAATTATTATGAGTTTTCAAAAAATATCATTATCGGTACCATTTCTTCTATTGGCGACTTGTTTTAAAATAAACTTCAGATAGAGGTGGGTAAGTGTCGAGAACCATCCTCAGGGCCCGTGTCGTGACTACCCCAATCCCGACTTACATAGGCCAGGGGTTGGAGACTGGCACCAAAGGATTAAATCCTGATAAATGGGAAGTTATTGTATTTATTAATCATATACACATCCAACCAGATTACAAGCATAAGTAATACACTGAGTACAAAATATAGTGTTTAAAGGTAAATGGGATAGAATACAAATGCAATTGAAATGTATAGCTACAACTGAAGGAAAATACAATAGAAAAGACAAACAGCTGGAAGATTGAATCAGCTCTTAGGTTGTCCAACTCAGATCCTACCTGAAGGGTAGGTACAAATAGAGTCCTCAACACTCTCACCCTCCAACCTCCTCCGAGTACCGTATCATCGTGAAGTCCAACTATGGGTACTGAATCATTGTGAGGTCCACCTCCAGGTATCGTCCACCCCTCGTACATTCGATCTCTGTCAGTGATGTCCGTCGTCTGCATCCAACACAATGAGGTGTGGGCATAGCCCGTGCAGGGGTGAGTTTAACAATACTTAATAAGGACCCCAAGTCCCTCATGGTCTCACTAAATCCAACAAGGATAAACCACAAATAAATATCTCAATAGATAACCTTTACCTAGGTATATTCCCATAAATATACCTAAGTTATCACGTAACCCATCTCAATCATGAGGAAAACACAAAGGGCATAGACTTAGCTCAAACAAGGATTTTCATTTATGATATCGAAACCACAACTGCTGAAGAGCTGATCCTCTGATGAGTACATTGATCCTGTCACAACTCCGAGGAACTTATCACTAACCATAGAACGCCGAGGTACTCCTCCTGTCGTGTACCATGGGTCTACCACCCAAACACAGTAGTTATCCCTACCATTGTTCTACCACCCCAATACAGTAGTGCCCCCCCTAATAGCCGACAGAGGTACCTCTTCTATCGAGTACCGCAGGACTCCCACCCAAACACAGTAGTTCTCCCTATCGTGGGTCTGCCACCCAAACATAGTAGTGCTCCCCAATGGGCTATACAAGTAACTACGACTCGAATCGGACAAGAAGTCATCAGGTCTCAGCCAGGTACAAGGTCTATGTACTCTGTACACTCGTCTCTGGGAGGATCTACTCCATGAGCTACTGGTTGATACATCCTTGTGTCACAATGTCCCATTAAGAAATAGCTCAAAGTAAAACCTCGTCAAAGGGGTCTCAACGCAATAGAAAGCACGTCTATCGGACGCGCGGTCTGTGAGGTATTAGCCTTTTAGTCCTGGGGGCCTGGATGGATCCATGTACAAACCAACCAAACCATATATCAAATATACGTCGAACTCCCATGGGGTATACTCAAAGTAACAACTTCTCAACATGATTACGAATGCCACTGACAATTCTTCAAACGGACATCCGGTCTGAGAGTTATTAGTATTTCTGTTCGAGGGGCCCTGTTGGATTTTGGGTACAATCAAACCCGGATGTACTCTAACAGCATCCAAAACTCATTTAAAGAATTCCAAAATAACCATATCATCAATAGGATTCCAACATAGTGGATGGAAAGTCAATCGGACTCCCGTTCCTCAAGTTATAACATTTCTACTCCGACTGCCCGATTGGTTTCAGGTTCGATCCAACCAGGCTATACCCAAAATTCAACATATCCTGGAGTGTAATATATTGAATTGATCGTCTCGATCCATGAAATCCTACGCAACTGACAGTGTGTCAATCGAAGATATGTAGCTTAAGATATGTCCATTTACCCAAAAACGGTCCGAAAACAGGGGGTCTGTGCCCGGTCCAACCCAATCCAACACCCCATGGGTCGGCTTGAACCGGCTCGACCTGACTCGAGTCTGGGTCTAGCTAGGTAGAGCGCGGCCCGCCCCGGCCCAGCCGGGGGAGGTTTGCTCGGCCTGTCGGCTGAGCATGTTCCACCGAACGGGGGGCGCGACCCCCGATAATTGATATCAGCGGAGCCTGCTGGTGCTGCACCACCTCCCAGATCCCTTGTGGCCACGGGATCCATGGCAACACCGCCGCAGCTTTTTCCGCGGCGGGTTTCCTCCGGTGGCACGCCACCACCGCCAGATGTCGTTGCCACCATGCCATTGTGGCACGCTGGCAACGGCTTTCTCGGACCACCGAACGCGCTCCGGTGCTCCGATTTGCCCGCCTGTTGCGCCTATGGCCCTCCTGGGACATGTTCTTCACTACAACAGCTTCGAAATGCCATTTTGTTCACGTTTCATCATCGCCCAACAATCCACACATAGACAGAAAATCTTCATAGGGTTGTCGGGCCGTGTTTGTTTTGCCCGTGCCCTCCACGTTAGTCGATAGTAATAGGTCAGACAATAATGATGTCCAACGACAATGAAGGAAAAATTTTAATCAAATAAAATTGAACTTAATTCCCAAAAATTCACCCACAAACAATTACCCCCAACCCAAAAATAAAATTATTCACGGATCAGCTTGATAATGAGTTGATCTGTTTTCTTTGTTTAAAATGGGAAGAATCATGGGAAAATAAACATACTCAAATTAAACCTCTACCTCAACAATTGATAATGAACGTTGTAGTCATAGAATACAGCGTCATGAGATGAGGATTCATGGATGTCGTCAGAGTGCACCCAAGGAAGAAACGGTGTTCCCTCTCTTGTCCCGGAGATGAGAATATAAGGAACATCATCGTTGGCGAATTCCCCACGTTGGTGACTCCTTCTTTGTCGCAAAGAAAGAAGCCTATGGAGAACCGTAGTTTCCAAGTCATTCTATGTTGAAGGGTCAATGTTCTTCATTGGAGAGGAACCATCCTTCGTTGAGGATGATGTTCTACAAAAACTCTAGATTTCTCCCAATTCCTCATCACACAAAAATTTCCAACCCAAATAAAATAAGGCTTCTCCTTATTTTATTTAATCTTTCCATGCATTCTAAATTTAAAATTCAAACACTTAATTAATTTAGTTGAAGAGGTTCAATTAATTAATTAATGTGTATGTTGGCAAGAATTAATGAGGGAGAGAGGGGAGAGAGGGGGGGGGGGCGAGGAAGAGTTACTCAATTAAAGGGGAGTTAATAATTAAGAAGGGGGTTTAAAAGAAGTTTAGGGAATGTGAACGGTTGAGGATTTTGTGGGCCCCACCTCACAAATATCCTCACACGGGTAGTTATATATTTATGGGTCCCACACCAACTCCCCCATGTAGGATATAACCACATTAGATATAAATTAAAATTATTCCACAATTTTATTCACTTCTTATTTAAACCAAAAATTATAATTTCCCCTCCCGTGCAAACACATCTACGGTAAAGGTACCCTTAAGCAATTATCAGCATTGCAAGTTCATTGGTGACCTCAGATTTCAATTCTGAGAACTGGTTTAAAAGATATAAAAACATTCTCGTTCGTTTACTGAACGTACCTGAGATAATCTTCAGAAATTGATTACGGGCACACTGGGCCATGGAATCAAGTGCCGTCAAAAGAAACAGACTCGTAAATATCAATAGCATTTAAGAAAAAATTTTCCTTGACTTTTCTAGGTCTTTAAATTACACCCATCTCAGGGATTTACATCCTTGTAGAGCTACAACACACACTAGGGAAACAAAAGAGGGTACTGAGCACGCATCTGAGCCTCCCGCTACCATGTGCTCTCTTGGAGGTTCCCATGTTGCCAACAAATGTGCACCGGAAGAATCGACCAACCACATAGGACCCACACCTTTCGATCCTGAACCACTACTGGAACCTCATGAAACTCGCCCTGTCATCAATGTACAACTCTCTATGGTCGATGATAACGGATAGGTCATTCACACATCTCCACAGTTGAGATATGTGAATAACGTTGTGCACCTATTTCATCTGAGGTGGAAAGGCCTGTTAGTAAACCATCTCTCCTTCCCTACTGAGGACCTAGAAGGGTCTGATGAACCTCGAAGATAACTTTCCGCTTCAGCCACATCTCTGTAGACCTCGTTGAGGTGAGACCCGTATAAAGATGTGGTCACCATCCTTGAAATGTAGAGGGCTATGTTCCTTATTTGGAACTAAAAAAATCAAAACTCCTGCTGCCACAAGGTTAATGTTGGCCAACTCAAGAGTGATCGACTACACACTCCTATGCATGTGTTTATCCTATGTTTCCTGGGGTTTTCTTTTCTCCGACCAAGGAAAACACATCCCATCATTGTAGATAAACCACAACCTTTATGCCAAATACAGTCAATCTGTGTATGAACTATGCTTGCCTAGTCCATACCCAAACTAACGTCGTATTTCCTCGACACTTCCACCAAGAGGTTCCAACCGAAACTCTCACCTCAATGGTCAGATCACACTATCGGGGTAATCGTGATTATCGAGTCTCCTCCTAAAGGTATCTATAGATGTGAGGGTCCAGTCAACAGATTAATCGGAAACTCTAGGTCTGGGACAAGATTCTTTGAAGGATGGAATGATTCGTATCAATTTCTGTTGTTGCAGCAGCTATAAGTTGGCACAGACCATACCTCGAATCATTCCTAGAGCCCTTGGGTCACACTCCATGACCGAATGCATCTACTCTCTTCCCCTGCCCTCTTGATCCCAGAGCCTGGTGGGGACTACAAATATCAATGGTTGTAACATGTCGAAAAGTACACCACCTCATGCTGCTCTCCTATCTCTGCTTCCATGTCTTCTTCTTTGCAGATTCATTTATCCTTAACACTTTCTCTTCTTAAAACATTTTATACGCCCAAGTCTCTGAGACTGGCGCCAGTTTCTTGCTTTCCCACTAATAACCTTCACTGGTTGAATCCACACAACCAATGATTTCTCAACCACAAAGGTTCTCTCTAGCACCATAACATAAGTAAGAATTCATATAGGAAAAGTGTTGGCTCAGGTGTCCTTTTAACACACCTCACTCAGAAGTCTGAGCTCTAATGCACTGATCCTATCGTATTCATCGAGTACCCAGAATGATCGGTATTCCTCGATGAATACTCAGCTTCTGATATGTCATCCTAATAAAGCTATATAAGCTTATGAAAAACTCTCACCCACCTCCTCAAGCCAATCCTCAGCCACCTGTGAGTCAGGATTGCCAAGGAACCTGAGGGGTATCTGATGCCGAAACACGTGTAAGGCACTAAACCTACATGTGTCATCTACAGGTACCACCGGTTGAAACTACTAACCAACATGTAGTGATATAGCTTGTACACTACTCGAAGGTACTATCTCAGGCATCATTCCACGTACTAAAGCCTCGTCACTATGCGGACAAACCTCACGGTCAATCACTGGGAAACACCAGTAGATAAGATCACTATTTTCTCTACTAGTTTCTAAAATAGGTGTAGAACTCTAGAAATTGTCTCCATCCAGTCCACTACTACCTGGAATCTACCTCGCCTCATAACATCGGAGGCCTCTGATGTTGGAACTCTTGAAAACGCACTGTTTCAGCCTGCACTGTCCACTAGTACGGCTGGCGGCATCTGCTGCCTAACGGGTGGTGGTGTTGCTTGTACACCACCTGAAGGTGACAACATAGAAATAGGGCTCTGCACTAGACCTCGTCGCTCGGTGGACCATCATCGGGTACTCTCTCAGAACTCCAACTAACTGTCTTCATGGAGGCATCCTGAATAAACGTGACACGCTCAAAAGATTATACCTGGTGAACTGACCTGGTTTGAGTTGACATAAAGAAAAATTTTGAAAACACACTCACAATTAGTGTTTTCATGCACTGAGTCGGAAATCAGTAGTCAGGGTCCTAGTGTATGGATACGTCAGCCACCACACGAACATTGGAATCCCTAAACTGAAAACCACAATCGGTACCCTTAACACAATTACTTCACAGAAAGGAAATATCATAGTTCTAATTTCTTCGGTAGAATCGATCCTCTAATACCAATTTGTCACGACCTGTCCATGAGGCCCATGCCATGACTTCCCCAAGCCCGCCATCCATAGGCCAGGGGCTGGTGACTACCACCAAAGGCATAAATCCTGATAGCTGGGAAGGCATTTCCTTTATAAAACATATACACATCCATTCAGAGTACAAGAAAAAGTAATACACTAAGTAAAAAAACAAAGTGCTGAATGGTAAATGGGCCAGAATACAAATACAACTGAAATGTATAGAAACAACTGAACGAAAGTACAACAGAAAAGACAAACAACTAGAAGATAGAAGCAGCTCCTAGGTCATCCACCTCTGATACTACCTGAAGAGTAGGTACAAATAGCCTCCTCAACGCTCTCTCCCACCAACCTCCTCCGAGTACCATCTCGTCGTGAAGTCCACCTCTAGGTATTGACTCGTCGTGAGGTCCTCCTCCGGGAACCATCCATTCCTCATACACTCAGTCTCTGTCAGCAATGTCCATCGACTACATCCAACACAACGAGGTGCGGGCATAGCCCGTGTAGGGGTGAGTATAATGATACTCAGTAGGGACTCTGAGACCCTCATGGTCTCACTAAATCCAACAAGGATAAACCAAAAAGATAAATCTCAACAGATAACCTTTACCTATGTATATGCCCATACATATACCTAATTTAACAAGAAACCCATCTCAATCATGAAGAAAACACAATGGTCATTGACTCAGCTCAAACCAGGATTTTCATTAATGATATCGAAACCACAACTGCTGAAGAGCCCATCCTTTGAATAGTACAATGATCCTATCATGACTCTGAGGCACTGCTCATTTTCCTTAGACTGCTGAGGTACTCCTCCTGTCGAGTACCATGGGTCTACCTCCCAAACACAGTAGTGCTCCCTGCCATGGGTCTGCCACCCCAACACAGTAGTTCTCCCCCTAATAGCCTACATAGGTACTCCTTTTATCGAGTACCACGGGTCTGCCACCACAACAGAGTAGTGCTCCCCACTGTGGGTCTTCCACCCAAACATATTAGTGCTCCCCACTGGCTATACAAGTCACTACGACTCGAATCGGACAAGTAGTCATCAGGTCTCAGCCAGCTACAAGGTCTCCGTACTTTATATGATCATCTCCGAGAGGGTCTTCTCCATGATATAATGGTTGATACATCCAAGTGTCACAATTTACCAAGAAGAAGTATCTCAAAGGACAGCCACATCAAAATGGTCTCAATGCTATATACGACGCGTCTATCGGACACCCATTCTGTGAGTTATTAGCCTTTTAGTCCCAGAGGCCCGGTTGGTTTCATGTTCAAACCAAATCGTCCATATCTCAATTGTACCCCAAAATCCCATGGGGTTTACTCAATGTAACCTCATCTCAATTTGATTACCAACACCACTGACGGTTTGTCAAACAGACGTTCAGTCTGAGAATTATTAGTATTTCTGTTCGAGGGGCCCGGTTGGATTTCGGGTACAATCCAACCCGTCCATACTCTAACAGCATCCAAACCACAGGTGAATTATTCCAAAAGAACCGTCTCATAATGTGGAATCCAATGTAGTCTTTTTCAAATCAATCGGATGTCTGGTTCTCATGTTATAAGCTTTTCCGCTCCGAGGGCCCGATTGGTTCCAGGTTTGAACCAATCCGGTCGTACCCAAACTTCACCATAACCTTGAGTGTAATATACCGAATCAACCGTCTAGATTCAAGGAATCCTAAACAACTGAAGGTGCGTCGATAAGAGGTACGTAGATCATGATATGTCTGTTTAACCGAAAACGGTACGAAAATAGGGGTTTGGGCCTTGTCCGACCCGGCCCAAACCCACTGGGTCGACCTGAACTGGGTCGACACAACTTGGGAACCGGTCCAGCCTGGTAGGGCGTGGTGTGGCCCGACTGGCAAGGCCCAATCCACAAGGCTCAACCCAGCCCAGCTGGGGGAGGCTGGTTCGGCCAGTCGGTCGAGCGTGTTGCACCGAGCGGGGGGCGCGATCCCCGTTGATTGATATCGGCGGTACCCACAGGCGCCACCCCGCCTCCCGGATCCCACATGGCCGCGGGATCTATCTCACCACAACCGCGACTATCGCCGCCTCGGGTTTCCTCCATTGGCACCCCGCCGCCGCCGGCCGCCACCACCGTCGTGCCTGCATGGACCGCCGACATCGACTTTCACGGACCACCGAAGGCGCTCCGGTTGTCCGATTTGCCCGCTGCTTGCGCCTATGGTGCTCCTGGGACCTGTTCTTCAATGTGATGACTTCCAAATGCCATTGCGGTCCCGTTTCATCGTCTCCAATCAATCCTCACATAGATAAACAATCTGCAGAGGGTTGTCAGGCCATGTTTGTTCGGCCCGCACCCTCCGTGTTACTCAATGGCAATATGTCGGACAACAGTGATGTTCAATGACAATCGAGGAACAATTTTAATCAAATAAAATTGAACTTCATTCCCAAAAATTCCCCTGTAAAAAATTACTCCCAACCCGAATATAATATCATTCACAAATCAACTTGATAATGAGTTGATCCGCGTTCTATGTTTTAAATGGGAAGAATCATGGGAATATAAACATACTCAAATTAAACCCCTAACTCAACAATTAATGATGAACATCAGGGTCGTGGAAGATGGTGTCGCGAGGTAAGGATTCATGGACGTCGTCGGAGTGTTCCCGAGGAAGAAATAGCGTTCCCTCGTTTGTCACAGAGATGAGAATATAAGGCGCATCATAGTTGTTGAATTCCCCACGTCGGTGTCTCCTTACTTGTTGCTATGAAAGAAGAGGATGGAGAACCGTGGTTGCTGAGTCATTCTATGTTGAAGGGTCGATGTTCTCCATCGGAGAAGAACCGTCCTCCGTTGAGGATGAGTTCTTCAAAAACTCTAGAGTTCTCCCAATTTCTCCTCACACAACAATTTCCAGCCCAAATAATATAAGGATTCTCTTTATTTTATTTAATCTTGTCGTGCATTCGAAATTTAAAATTCAAACACATAATTAATTTAATTGAAGAGGTTCAATCAATCAATTAATTTGTGTGTTGGCATGAATTAAAGAGGGAGAGAGGAGATAGAGGAGAGAGATGTGAGAGGAAGAGTTACTCAATTAAAGGGGAGTTAACAATTAAGAAGGGGGTCTAAAAGGTGTTTAGGGAATGTGAAAGGTTGGGGCTCGTGTGGGATCCACCTCACAAATATCCTCACATGGGTAGTTAGGTGCTTATGGGTACCACCTCAACTCCCCCATATAGGATATAACCACATTAGATATATAAAAAATTGTTCCACAATTTTATTCACTTCTTATTTAAACCAAAAATGTTAACTTTCCCTCTCGTGTAAACACATTTGCGGTGATGGTCCCCTTAAACAATTACCAGCATTGTGAGTTCATCGGTGCCCTCATATTTCAATTCCGAGAACCAGTTTAAAAGATAGAAAAACCCTCTTGTTCGTTTATTGAACGCACCTAAGCTAAACATTGGACATTGATTCTGGGCACACCGGGCCTCGAAATCAAGTGTCATCAAAAGCCACAGACTTGTAAAATTCCAAAGTATTTAAGAAAAAAATTTCCTTGAAATTTCCAGGTCTTTATAGTAAATATACTTTCGTGATGTTTCATTATAGATCATACCAATCATGGACCTATCATGGTTATAGGTTATTTAAATGAGAATCAAAATTCCTTAAACATAACTTTTTCCACATTCACTCATCATAGTTTCATGGAAGAGAAAATATATTTGGATGATTGAACATGTCTGTTAGGGTCATCTTCTAAAAATATAGAGAATAATGGAAAAAGTCTAATCAATGCTGTTTTTAATTTAAATTCAATTTTTAATTAATTAAAATCTATAAAATTGTTTTTATTAACAATCATTGGGGTACAAAAAATATCTCAGGGTTTGGTAGGGATTTTATTAATAAGCATAGTGTTGACCCTGATAGTTTCAGATGAGTCTATATGTGTTATTTATTGAACATCAATTTGAAATTTGAAATTGTTATGTCATGTTTTTAAGTTTCACTATATTACATGATCAAGAGATATAAGTTTGTTATTATAATATCTCTTCATGAAAAAATATTACAGGATTTTTCAAATGTTTTTTGTTGAAAATGATTGCTTTTGAACACCAAATATATTCTACATAACTTTAATTCTAAATCTATTAATGGGGTATTTATTGGGTACACCAACTCAAGAAAAACATATTGTTTCTATAATAAAAGGACTAAAATTGTAAGAGATGAAATCCATGTTGTTTTTAATGAAAAATTTCAAAATCCCCTTTACAATTTTTTTAAATTATGTTTTAAATTAACTTTCCCAATCCATAGAAAATGAGGAATAACAATAATAACCTTTAATATTAATTTCTAATGTTTTAAAAAAATTATTTTGTATCCCCTTTCAAATTTCATATATTATTTAGAAGAGGTGAATAATACTTCTATGTCTCTCTAAAATGATGTCGAACACATAGAATTTTCCTCTCACCTTAAACCTCAAAACCTTATTGGTTATTTTAGTAATAAATTTTTTTTACCCAACACAGAAGAGGAACATAATAAATTTACTCAAAATGATTTATGGGATCTCATGTAAAGACCTATAAATCAATGTAATAAATCCTCTGGATGTGTTTTCCAAAAAAAATAAATGAATTTAGTAATATTTCCTGAAAAAAATCATTTATTTTCCAAAGGTAATGTACAAGAAGAATGAATTTGATTTTTTGAGACCTATTCAACCATATCCATTATAAAATCCATAAAGAATGTTGTCTCCAATTTCTTGTCGTCTAAATTTTAATCTTTCTCAAATTGTTATCAGAGAATCTTTTATATAGTTTTATATTTCTCAAAATGTTTTTATCAAACCACAATTATTTGAAAATTAACATTTCCAAAATTATTCATTCAAATAAACCAGTAATTATTATTATTTTGTCTAAGAACATAGATCTTTTTATGAACAATTATCAAATAAACATATTTCAAATGGAATTACAATTGGAAAAATTGGATCGAGTGTATTTTTAAATAACATATAGATTTTTTTTACTTTTTCATATTTTTGATGATTATTTATTGTTGACTATAACAATGAAAAATATTATTTTAATTTATTTGATTCATTAAAAAATGAATTTGATATGGGGTTTATGGGTGGAATAAAACACTTTCTTGGTATTAAAATTCATCATAATTCATGTGGAATCTATTTAAACTAGATAAAATAAAAATGGACTTATAAAATGATTATGAATGGAACCTGTTATTGAAATTATCACTCCCATGTGTATGAGTTTTACAATTCCATTGAATTAAGTAGATAAAATAGTTAAAACAATGTTTAATTAGTATAATTTTAAGACTACATTAAATTCCTACAATTTTCCTAATATCATATTACATGTTTTTCTTTTCATATTATTTCAATCTAATTTAAATTAATTTTATTTAAAATATGTCAAATGAATTATTTTGTTATTAAAAAGATTCTAAAAACATGTGTTCTCTATCCAGAAGTAACCACTTGTGATTTTACATTTTTTTATAGATCCTGATTTTGGTGGATTCAAATTAGATACGGCTATACTATTGGAACTTTTCATCTACATGAAAAATTCCCCATATCATGGATTAGTATAAGAATAACTCATTTTACCTTTCTATATAAAATATGGAATATATAGATATTATGAGTTATTGTGCTTCAATTATATAGATTCATAAAATAAATTTCACTTCGGGATAACATTTAATTATATACCTCTAATGTGTGAAAATAAAAGCTCAATAAAAGTATATAAAAACAATATTAGGAAATATAGCACTAAAAACATTAACCTTCATCAACATTTTATAAGAGATCACTTATAAATTGGTAATATAATATTAGAATTTATCCAAACTGAATATCAACTCAATGATATTTTTACAAAACCATTATCCCTTGATCATTTCGAATTAATTAAGGGTTTATTATGAATGATTTTCTTTTGAAGTTAATAATTTGATCTATGGATATCAAAAGTTATTTAAAAAAATCATTTAAAAATATAGTTACAAAAACAATTTTTTAAAAAACATGATCTTATTTTAAAAACATGAATTTATTTCTTTAAAACCTAATTTTTCTATCATGGATATAATCACCAATTTCACCTATATTTTTATTTTATGGAGATCCATATATATCAATAATTATGATTTTTTTTAAAATTTATCTTTCATTTTCCAATTATATATAATATTACTTTTCATGATATTAACTGTTATGTTTCAAAGTATATAAATTTTATTATCAAAATAATGTAATGTTTTGATATTTTTTTTTAAAATATCTTTTATACCTTATGTTTACCTTTGAATCAATTTAAATTTATTTTAAGAATTATTTTTCATGATGAGCGTATGACATTATTATTTTAATATAATAATGATTAATTTAACTTTTTCAAATATGATTAATGATGAGTAAAAATAGTATATTTGTACTACTATTTTAAATTTCTCTTCAGTTGTATTTTTATTAAATGAAAAATTGGAGACATCTTGTTAATGTATGGCATCATTTAAATGTTTTTCTCAGTTCTTATATTTTTCAAGATTATTTGTTTTATTTTAATATTCCTCCTTCTGTTTTTAAACTATGAATTATTCTTATACTCTTAAATACACTTTTTTTTTATTTTTTATGTTTATCTCTTTTTAATAATCACAAATGGAGAGAAATATCATAAAAATTAAGGTGTATAAATATTCTAAATTTAGTTTTATGATGGGGGAAGTAGTTTTAAAAATAATCTAACCACTTTACCTCTCTCATGCTAAAATTATTTTACAAATGAGGGGATATAAAATATTAATTTTTTTATAATTATTAATAGAATGATTCATAAGTTTACAACATGAGATCATATAATATTATGGTAAAATATTAAATTATTAATATATCTCTTTTTCATTTTCATTATTCTTAATTAAAATTTTGATGTTATGTTTGTAGGATTATAAAAATAATGATATTGTTTTGTATATTTTTCTATCATGGTTTTTTTAATATAAAAACCACTCACCTGTCTTATTAATTTATTATTTCAAGTGAATTTTAATTTTTTATTAAATAAAATGTTGTTAAATGTGTGGAATTATCATGTATCATTGCATCCTTAAATTAATTTTAATCATCTAAGAATATACATTCAATGAATTATTGTATATTAGAGTTATATTCAGTTGTAGTTATTCTTTAAATGATTTCACTAGCTAGTCGGTACACCAATGCAACCATCCGTGAATTGTAGAACTTCCATCGACTACCTTCTAGAGGAGAATCTGCCACCTGGTGGCTCTAGAATGTGTGCATATTTTATTTATAAAGGACAACAAGAATGCACTGTCTAGTAGTACCTTGTTGGTAGTTATCATCGTATTTCACTCATCTCTAAGCATCCCACTAGCTACCTTCTAGAGGCTACTGAGAACCCAATAGCATTGATAATTGATTAGTAATTATGCTTACAATATGGTAAAAAATACCATTATGGAAGCCTATTCTATGTCCCATTCACCTAGAGAATTCAATAGTTTTCCTATTAATTTTGGAGACTATAAATGGCCTCTATTATATTATTGGATGAACACCATGCTTGCGAACAACATTCATGATCTGAACCAACCTCAAGGCTCTATTGTTCACAAGTCCTCTCAATAGATGTCAATGTTATGATTTCAACTAATTAAATCCATCCATTATTTGAATCCCTCATCCTATATTGTACATATTCCATCCAGATAATTTCATTCCATGTTTTAATTGTTTTTTCTAAATCAAACTTCTCTTCACTCAACCTCTATTGAGTAATAGTTCATGTACTACATAAGTTTGGTAAGTGTTTCTTGATGACTATAGGCGTTGAAGAGGGATATCATAAGTAATAATTGAGAGGGGATAATTTTTGGTATCATATTTACTTCTCCAAATTGCATCATTCAGAATCCTCTCACATACATTAAAATTCAAAACTTGAGAGTTTTCATAAAATAATTACTTTAATCTTATCTTTACAAATAGGAATTTAATTTATCAATTATGACTTATTTAATTGATTAATTTATTATTTTTAAATCATTTTATTTTTAAATTACACTTTTAATCATCTTTAAATTATTATAGAAAATTAACCCCATCCACACCCCCTATTTCCATTGTATTCGACCAGTATATTATGTTAACATGATTATTATGCATTGATTTTTTTTCATCTTTCCTAAAACCACAAAATAAATCATAGTCTTATTTCACATTAAATGTTTAGAATTATACTCAATTAATGTTATTACACACTATGTGTTTGGTGAAATTTATAAAATGATTTTTCAAATAAATATTGAGAATATTAATATTTGTTTACTCATTAATGAATTTTAACGACACTAGGAAAAAACATGGTAACATGATTAAGGTGAAATAAGGGTATTTTCATACATAAAGTGCTTATAAAAAATGACTTATCTGAATTACAACGGAAAGTGTTTTTTATTATCTCAATAAACCATAAAGGTTTTATCAGAATGAAAATGAATGTTTATTGTTTATATTTGAATTATATTTCATTTAATAATGGTTTAATATATCAAAAAGACCATTTATGAAGTCAAATAATGTTTGTATATTTGTTTTAATACCCTTGAAGACATACCCCTTCGTCACTATAATATTATGATGGGAAATGATTTGAAATATAAATGAATAACTATTGGATTTTATATATGTTATTATAAATGGGTTATGTCATTTAATGGATTTATTATGTGTGTAATGAGTTATTATTTAATTATTATTTAATTATTTTGTTATATTAAATTGATTTTTCAACAGTAATTAGAATATCCTAGGAATACGTGATACCTAAGTGGTTGTATAAGTGGGTTTTACTATATCAGTTGTTTAATATGACCTATATTTTATTCCATTTGTGCATACTGATTACTCTTGGAAACTATTTCTTACTATTCATTAGGTCACGGAAGATTAAATCAAGTCTATGTGTAGTTATGATAATCCACTAGCAATATAACGATTCACTATATTTTATTATTGGAAAACCATGAGATGTTTATGAAATTTATTTTTAATTAATATAAATTATTTTTTATCATGTGTTATATGTAATTAATTGTTTATCTTATGATGTACGTAACCCCAATTTTATCTTCTATTTCACGTAATATCAAATTTCTTCGATAATTTTCCAAACATATAAGGTCATGTATTATTAGAAAAAAATATGCAATTAATATTATGATAGTAATCACTGAAAAATTATAAAGGGGATAATTAATATTATTAAATAAATTTTGAAATGCATTCTAGGGTTACCAAATAATTAGAAATGAGGATAAAAACCAATTTAAAATAAAGGATGTGATTTTATGGAAAACCATTTTTATTCCTAAAAAAGAATTTTTTATTAGTAGATCAATATAATTGAATTATATGAGTGAGTTTTATATGTTTATAAATTCATCCGATATAATTTTTAGATAAAAATAAAAACAAATCCGGTTATAATAAAAAATAGTTGAATTTCTCTAATAAAGTTTTTCCTCCTTTGAATGAAATATTTATTTTAAAAATAAATTTTGAAACATTTATAAGTTTTATTTTAAAACTAATTTTTTTATGAATAATTTAAAAATTATACTAGATTTTATTTTATTGGGCTTTTATGAAAAGCTTCAACATTTTTGGAATAGTGAAAATGTGGAATTTTATTGAAAATAGTATTTTAATCTAAATAATTTATACTTTTACATTATATATAAATTTTCATAAAGATAAATTAGATAAATTTTATACATATTAATATAATTTTGTTTTATGGGATATATTTCTTATTAAAATTGAAATAAATACTTAGTAACCTTTAGAACATTTTTACATTGTAAACACTCCATCTCACCAGATCTATTGAATTAATTTAAAATTAATTTTATAAACTTATATATTTTAAATTACAAAAAATATATTATATATTTGGAATCATATTTCCAAAATTTAGTAAAAAAAATTATTTGTGGAAGATATTAACAATAAACAAAGAGGTTTTGTAACCACAGTTAATGGTGAATCTAATAATTGTGGGTAAAAATATTATAAATATTATACAATTACATTAATGATTGTAAAAAATATATTTATGAGTATAGATGGAAAAATATCATACGTGGGTGAAATTTATGACCTCTTGGGGAATATTTTAGGACTTCAATCCCCTTAAATCATTTTATTTAAGGAAATTCCAATGATGTCATAATAATATTTTTAATAACTATAGAGTTTCTTATATTGGGTAATTTATAAGATATATTGAACTATTAATATTCATTTAAAATATAAAAGATTTATATTCATAATATAAATTTATTACAAATTTTATTTATGAAATCAGTGCCTTAAATATTTACACAATGGTGATATGGTAATTATTCAATTAATGAATTATTCAAATAAATGATGTTAAATATATAAAATGAAATATAGTTTGAATTAATCATGGTAATACATTTATTTTATAGAATAATATGTAATAATTAGGGTTTATGATGTTATTTTGTTTAATATATATTTCTATCATTTTTTTAAAGTCAATGTAATGAAAAGTTTCAAAATTGACAGTAATGATATCTTATGGAAATAATATTTCCTTAAAATATTGAAAATTTATAAAAAAATTAAATAAGTGAAAAAGGAAATAAATATGGTCTAATTTATAATAACATTACCATATATAGTCTAATTAATACTTTAAAAGTAAAAAATTACAACATTTTAATATTAAAAATGAGTTATGGTGGTTAAAATTAAAATAGGTTAAATAAGGGATAATAAAAACTATATAGTTCGTAAAAACACACAAAACATATCTAAAATATATTTTTTGATGATATTAAAACCTTATATTATATTATATTTTAATCCACGTCTATTTGGTGGTATTTTTTTATAAAATTAATTTATTATAATTTAATATGTTGATAAATTCCAAAAGTGCCCATAAACACATTTATAAAAGGGAACCTATTATTATTCTTTGTTCCCATGTAAAAAAATAGTTTCATAAAAAAACCTTCCTATTATCCTCAAAACATCCCTAACTTCATTCTTGAAGAATTTATTTTGGGTAGATATCTAACCAAGGAAGTCCTTTGGTGAAAACCAAAAGATATACCTGAAGAAGTGGTAACGTTCATGAATAAAATTATTGTATTATATCTTTATTAAAACCCCAAAATGGATTTTAAATCATGTTAGTATAAGGAAAAAACATATATTAAATATAATTATATGTTTTTATGTTTATTATATGACCTAAAACGTTATAGACTTCTATAAAATGGGGCATTCAATCGTTATTATTGTTTACAGATGTCTACTGCCTCGCAAACTGATGCCTCTTGTTCATCAATTAACATCATCAATGGTTAGAAATAATGATAAATTTATGGTTTATATACAGTATGTGTTAGTTTTCTTATGTTATTGTGATTCTATAATTTTTATATCATACATACCTTTATGTTTTCCATTTTTTGGGAATATGATAATGTTGTTCATGTGTACAGCAGACTACCGCATTATGAAGAGAGGTGATTTTTTAATTCTTTAAATTGAATTTTTTAAGGATGGTTTTAATAAAAAATTGTTATATAAATGACATAATATGAATATATTATTATAATATATTATATAATTTTATTTCATTTAATCTTAAATGAAAATTAAAACAACGTTAATGCGTACATATGTCCTACCCTCTCTATGAATAGTGTATTTTATTATTTATATATAAATTTTATTAATAAACATAAATAATTATATAATGAATATATATGATATTTATTAAATGGATATAATTTTGGATATTATGACATCCAGATCTAAGTAAGAGTACCATGGAAAATAATTCCAAACATGTAAGAAAAACAAAGTAGTTACTACTCCAAACAAAACATTAACATGGACTTGTTAATAGAAAATAATATAAATTCATAGGTAAACAATATATGGTCCTATATTAATTAATATAGTTATATTTTATATGTATAATAAAATTATATTTATTTTATAAGAGGTTTGAACATGTATTGTCAAATTCAAAACATAATGTAAGGGATTTCTATCTCACATTTATTTTTCGTAAGATAGAAGGTATGCTCACTACATATTTCTTTTATGTGGTGTGTATAAAACCTAGAATGTATTTTATGATTCTTATAATAATAATTATTGGTTCTTAAATATTTACTTTAATTTACCACTATTATGGGTATTATGGTTAAAATGTTACCAAGGTTGTAAGGATAGATTTTCTAAATTTTTTTCATTGTGACACATGTTATGTTATAAGTGTATAATCATTTACTAAGTGTATATAATTCCCATTTGACATGTTTTATCATGAATATAATTACTTTCTTAATATCACAGGATTCATGTAATTTTATTATCTCATGGGGATTATGATTAAAATTTACCAAATTGGAATGTGTTTATTGTTATAATCTCATCTGGTATCGCGATTGATTACAAATATGATTCCATTGATGAAATCGAGTGATACATAACCCAATAACTCTTAATAAATTTCTTATCCAATGGTTATGCATGATATTTTCATTAAATGGTTTTTTGAAAATTATTCAACAATACTTTATTAGTTTTTAATCTTATTTTCAAAGAAAAAGATTTTGAAAATGTATTTTGTTTTGAAAAAGTATTTCTTTAATGGAAGAAATGATATTTTCCACAAAAATTTATTTAAATAATTGTTTCAAATTTATTTTTAATTTAATATGAAATATATTTGTGATTCTCATTCATTATTTGGGATATTATTAGTAGGTATTATCTATATTATTTATCTGAATGGTTTATGTTTTAATGGAATGAAATTTAAGAAACTCATTTCTATTCAATCGGTTATACTATAATATAATGCTTATTAAACCCATGTCTTTTCTGGGTTATGATACAATGAATATAATATTCTCTTGTGGAATGGGTATGTATGATTTTATTTTGTGATGGGTAGGACCAATATCTCACTCCAATTAATTTGGTAATGAATTTTTTCTCATTAGATAATTATGGGAAACAAAATGATGTTCATGATCTTTTCAGGGAAACAAGTTTGTAGGCTTGATCCAAAATGGGAAACAGGTGCATCCTATTACATAATGGGAAACAAGTTTCTCTTGATTCATAATGGTAAATATGTGTGTCTTGATCCACTATGGGAAATATGTGTTTCCTTATCCACTATTTTATTGACCTAGATAGTTAACCATATCATGTGAAATAGTTTTCAATATTTATTATTTGTGTCATACCATTATAATAAGAGCCTGTGGATCATGCCTAATTTGTGATTATTTACCACCCTTATGTCTCGTGTTTTCTAAAATGATAATGTTTTATTCCATGAATCTTGTTTATATATAGGATAGTATTGATATGAGCTTCACTAGATTGGATTCATTATCACATTCCATTATGAATATCTTATTATTTCATATGTTTATAGATTTATATCTCTTATGATTACTATTAGTGAGATTCTATGATCACCATTTTTGTTTCCTACACCAGGTTGTGAATAATTATTTAGTTATGATATTCCTAAGATGATTATTAAATGGGAAGATCATTATGGGAAACATTTATGATCATTCCCCACGTTATAATATTGTGTTCCATGTTTTCAATCACACTAATCTGTTATGGTTATAATTAATAATATTTTTTAATGATATGAATATTTATCTAAAATATTGTAACATCTATGTTTCGTAATCATGAGTCACAATAGTTAATATCAAAGTAATTGTTTATTTATACCATGGAACGTATGATGAAATAAACAAATTTTAGATCCTTAGGAATCTTGTGGTGGATATTTATATGTATTTCTTTAGGTATAACTCTATGTATGAGTCAAATAATAGTAAAATCTCCTTGAATTTTTTAAATAATAGTGTGATGGGTTTCTTTTAAATAATTCATTGTCTGGAAACTCTAAATTGTTGCTGTTTTAGAATAGATGAACCTAGGAGTAATAACCTTAAAACAGTATATTGATCTAGACTCGATTGGGAACTAGTACATGAAAATAGGCCACGATAGACACCTAGTTTGACGCTATTGGGGATATGCTTTGGAAATTCAAAGAACACTTTACGAACAATTATAAAGGTTTTAAATAGTGGATCACAATTAATAATCATGGATAAACCTATAGTATCATATATTAAATAATAATGGGTCATTATTTCACTATATAATAAGTAACTATTATTTATTATATGGTTTTCCACTATGATTAGTGTTTCTAACATTATTTATTCTGGTTTTAGTAAATGGTTGGAACAGGAAGGAACCATTTTAATGCTGAATACAATGGATAATTTGATTATTTTTCTCTTGAGAGATAAAAATAAGGGAGCCAAAATAAAAATTCGTATTGATACTCTCATAAACGTTTCTCAATATATGAATTAGATTGAACATCCAAATGATAAAAGTATGTAACAACATTATATTGAGTCTTTCATGATGAAACATCCACCTTATTTTAATGGTTCCACTAATCCACTAGTTTTTTAGCAATGTTTAGTGCTCAGAGTATAAAAAAGTCACTTTGGATGCTTATCATTTGAAAGGGGAAGCATATTAGTGGTGGAATTTTATTAATAACATGAGATAATGTGAATAAATTTAATTTATGGAATGGGGAGAGTTTAAATGCTTATTTTTTAGTATGTACATCCCTCTTATTATATGAAAAAATGTAGAGGAATTAAACTATCACGAGAAATAGGATTATGAATCTATTTTTACTTATGATGCAAATTTTACAGGACATTCATGGTATAATTCTGGTTTAATAATTTTTCATAAATGTAAAAATAACCAATTATTTTGTGGAATGAAACAAAGTATTGAAAAATCCTTTACTATAAGTTAATATAGATTCTATGAAGAATTAATTAAATTTGAACTAAAGGTAGAAATATAAATTAGATCTTCCCACTATTTATATTTTTTTGATAAGAAAAGAAATTTTGATTCTCATAAAATCTCAAATGATTGAAATAAATTCCAGATATTTGTGTGATAGATATCTGGGAATAAGCGTCAATTTAATTTCTTGATTGTAACTATGATGTGCATTAAATTTGGAATGGTAGGTCATAAAATATATGAAAATTGAAATAAGAATAATTGGACAACTAATGTAATGGGGAACATGTAAATCCCTCTAATGCACCACCCACAATTTAGTGTTTCAAGTGCAAGGAGATTGAGAGTTATTAAAAATAGTGCCCCAATCCAAGGGCTAATATGGATGATAATAAAAAAAACTCATAGGATAAAAGACAAAATAAAATCTTTTGAAATTGAAATAGAGAAATGAATGTTGAAAATTATGGAAAAAACTCCACTACTTAGTTTTGAAATGTATTGTTTGATATTGTATGAATAAGACCTATAAAAATATTATTTACACCCTTAAGTGATACTTCATTTGATTATCTATCTCTATATGGATTTTGAATTAATAAAATCACATTACATATTATATCGGTATGATGATCAATCCCGGTTTCCAATAAATGATTTTTCAATATAACATAATATATTATTTAAGGACTAAAGGTAAATTATATTATGGAAGGGTTATAAGGTAAACCAATAATGTAATGGTGTGAGTTAAATATTAGATATGGTTCTAGAGATTAATGAATTACTTCATTGTATAATGATTTATGCATAAACTATGGTAACAAGTTTTTTTATAACTAATGATAGAAATAATGAATTATCATTATATTTATAGACATTATGATTCATTAGTACTTTGGATAAAAAATATTAATCATTATTTATTAGAGTATGATATTAATTAGAATGTTATCAAGTTATATCTTATGGATGAGATTGTGTTTATAAAATGGAATAAATTTATATAAGTATATCTTTGTGTGAAAATTATTCAAAATTCGAAAATTTATAAATAAAAAAATGTTATCTTAGTACCTTAATTTCGGATGAATCAAATGGTCTCATAGATAATAAATTCTTTATTGTTTTGGGATGGTTAAATTTATAATTACCATGTTATTTATACCTCTACATCAGATATCCCACTCCATCATAACTTAATAGTTAGTTTTATCTTAAATTTATATGCTTCCATTTGACACCATTTTTATCATTTATGGAAGCCATGTAATGAGTTACTTTGGGTATCCATTGTGTTTTGGACATTCCCTGTTAAATTTTTGTCTTATTAATCATCTTTAGAATTAGTGTTTTAATGAGTGAATCATCATATATCAAACCCATGATGACTGAGACGAATTTTGGGGGTTGAATTAATTTTTAGGGTGGTAAAATGTAACACAAAAATAATTTTATGAAAATGAATTTAATATGTTTTAAATTAAGAATTAACATTAGTTACATATAATGAACTGTTTATCATTATTTATATGCAACAAAATGATTGTCTTAATTTTCCTGTAAAATTGATTTTCTTAGATAACTTGTCTTACATAGAAAACCAAGTCATTGTGGGAAACAATATATAATTAATATTATGATATTTTTCACAAATACATATGAATGGCGGGAGTCAATATTATTAATTTAATTAAGAAATTAAATCATGGGTTACCAATTAATTAGAAATAATGATAAAAACCAACAAAAAATAGAGGATGTTTTTTTTATGAAAAACTATTTTTATTCCTTCAAAGCAGTTTATATTAATAAATAAATTTGATAACAATTATTGTTCAATAAAAATGTATTTTATATATTTCTAAATTCTTACAAAATCATTTATTTTCCAAAAAAAAGAACTAATATAATTTTATGAATAAAATGTTTTACTCTTTTAAAAGACAGTTTTGTCACCTTTTAATTAAAGACATATTTTAAAAATAAATTTTAACAAGTCTATAAATTTTGTAAGAAAAAATAAAATTATGTTTTAATTTGTAACATCAAAATTTTTTTATGGTGAATATTTTGATTTTCTCTGAAAATTTTCATCTTTTGATAAACTGTGAAAATACTGAATTTCAATTGAAAAATAAATGTTTATCTAAATTATTATTAATGTTAATGTATATAATCAATTAGTTTAAAAGATAAATAATCTCTATAATATATTTATCACAAAAATTTATGTCTTTGGGATCAATTTTTTTTAATGTTGTATATAAAAACATAGGAAACTGTTGAAAATTCTCACTTTGAAAACATGGTTTTCGCCATGTCGACAAGATTATATTAAATTAATTTTTGCTGGATATATAATTTAAATTTTGGAAAATGGATTAAATATTTGGAATCATATTTTAAGAGTTTATTAAATAGGTACCTCATATTTTTAGGATATATGAATAGTAAACATAGTAATTTTACTATAACAGTTAAGGGTAAATCATATAATTAAGGGAAAAAATAATATTATAAATGTTATTCAATTACTAAAAAATTTTCCCAATTTTATTATATGAGTTTTTTACTACAAAAATAATCCATGGGTAGAATTTATTACTTCCTTGAACAACATTAATTACATTAATCCCCTTTATTGTTTTTAAATGAAATGTCAAAGATGTCATACTCATGTTTTTAATAACTACATAATTTATAATATATGTTTACTTGTATGATATGTTTGACGGTAAAAATTTATTTTAAATATAAAATATTTATATTCATCATAAAAATTTATTTTTAATTTTATTTTATTGATATGTACAATCAATAATTTCACAATGATGATGTATTAATTATTTAATTAATGAAACAATCAAATAAATAATATTTATAATAATAAATAAAATATAATCTCAATCAATTAAGGTGATACATGAATTTTATATTTTATTATGACATATTAAGTGTGTATTAAAATATTCCTTTACATATATCTTGTTTTCTTGTTTTTTATAATGTAATTTTAATGAATAGTGTTAACATTGACACTAATGATGTTTTATGGAAAGAATATTTCTCATGTTATTTAAAAATCATAAATTTATAAAATAAGGACAAATGGGATTCTATATGGTTTATAATATTATAAATTGGATATTTATGGTTTATTTTAAAATTAATATATAAATAATTATGGCCATTTAATATTAAAGAAGGTGTAGTTATAGTTAAAATTCAAATAGGTTAACTAAGGATTTATTAAAACGACAAGGTCTAAAATAACACAAAAAAATACTTCAAATATAGGTTTTTGATGATATTTTAACCATTTCATATCGTAAATTCCAATTCATGGAAATATTTTAGTATTTATAAATAAAATTAATTTATTATAAATTAATATTTTCCAAATTTCCAAAATTGCCCCTCACCTCAATTATAAAAAGGAACCTCTTCTTCTTATTTCTTCACTATTAAAACCTATATAGTTTAGAAAAAACATATTAAAATATCAACCAAACATACTTAACTTAATCATATAATAGTACTTTGGAATAAATGAAACTAATGAAGTACTTTGGGGAAAACCAAAAGGATATACTTAAAGAAGAGATGACGTTCATCAATGATTTTTTTTATTCTTCTTTAAGACCCTTAAATTAAATTTATATAATGTTAAAATAATACCCTTATAATATAAAATATAATTAAATTTTTTTTATGGTTATGACCTACTACTTCACACACTTCCATGAAAAGGGATACACATTAATCATTTGTGAGTACGAAAAACTACAACCTCACGAACCGATATTGCTCATTCATCTATTACCACATTTAATGGATGTGAGTGATGGTAGATTTATAGTTTATATAAATTAAATACTATTTTTATGATGTTATTATGATTTTTTTAATTTATATATCATATATACCTTCATTCATTCTATCTTGTGGGAATAGGATAACTTCATTCATGTGTATAGTGGACTACTGCCTCGTGATGCGATGTATTCATTCACTCTTTACATTGAATGTATTAATGATTTTTTAAATAAAAATATGTGATATATATGAATTATCTGTTATTATAGAATGATTATAGATCATATAATTTTCTTTTCTTTTTTTGAAAATAAAATGAAGATGGTGGTTATACACACATAAGGTATAATATATCTATAAATGGTGTATTTTATTTTCTACCACTATCTTTTAAGAATAAAAATAAATATATATATAATATATATATATATATATATATCATTTTTATCATTACGGAGATGATTAAAACATGATATATGTATGACTACCAAGAATAAAAAGTCAAATTATGTAGGAAAAACAAAGTTACTATTACTCAAAAATGAACAATAACATCGAATTATTATAAAACATGTAATATAAAGCTGTATGAAAATAAAATATTGTTTTATATATATTAATATAGTTCTTTGGTAGATTTATAATAAAAATATATTTATTATAATGTAGTTTATAAGGTTTATTAAGGATTTCGGAACATAAGGTAAGATATTTACATCCAAATTTTATTTTTCATACGACACAATCCTTGTTCATCAACTATTTATTATATATGGTGTGTATAATAGCCTTGGATGAATTTTAAGATTTTTCGACTAAGAATTATTGGGATTTACATATCTATTTTATGATATCTATTTCATTGGATTTACAGTTAAAACATTAAAAAGTAATATGGAAATTTTGTCCCAATTTTTCATTCTATGAGAAACATTCTTTGTTATGCGACTCTATTATTTTACTAGGGGTATATACTACATATGACTTTTTATATCTTGAATATAACTATTTTCAGGATATTATATGATTCATTTAAAGTTTACAATCTCCTGTGGATTGTGATTCAATCACATAAAAGTGGTATGAGTTTATTACTGCAACCTCATCATTTATACGGATTGTTTTTGAAGATTTTTTATTCATGAAATTTTATGATCGATCTCTCAAGAACAATCATGAATTTTATTATCATATAGTTAAGCATGATATTTTTATAGAAAAAATTCCAAAATTTTCATTCTTCATATATTTTTTTTCAAAGTTATTTTTAAAGAAAAATGTTTTAAAACTTTATTGTGTTTTAAAAGGTTATTTTTTCAAATATGAAGGGATATTTTCCCAAATTATTATTTTTAAAAATAACTAAAATTTATATTCTATCTAATATGAAATATATTGGTTTTACTCACACATTACATGGGATATGATCCAATTTTTCCAATCATATTCTTTCTCTTATTGGTTTATGTTTTGATGGAATGATATTTTTGAAACCCATATCTCTTATACAGGTTATAACCTGCCAACATGATTGCAAAGCCTATCCTTTTATGGGTTATTATATGATTAATGTTTCATTATCTCATAGAATAAATATGTGTTATTTTTATATATATTAGAACTATATATACCTCTATTTCATTGGGTGATGAATTACATATCATTTGATAATTAAGGGAATGAATAAGATGTTACTGATATGTTATGGAAAACATGTCTAAAAGAATGATCAAAATTGGTAAATAGGTGAATTGTGATCCAAAGTGGGAGACATGTGTTTCTAGATCCAATATGGAAAATAGGTGTGTCCTAATCCACTATATTTATTGCCTTGGTAACTATCCTTGAAATGTGAGATGGTTTCTATATTTATTATAGTGCTATAACTGTTTGAGATGATCTTATGGTTGTTGGTTTTATTTGAGATGGTTTCTCACCCTTGTGGATAATGTTTTCTATAATGATATAGTTTTATTATAGTACTCATGTTTTTGATCTATAATTGAATGGGTGTGAACTTTGGAGGCCTTTAATTATTATCACATATCATTATAATTATCTTATGATTTCATGTTTTTATATATTTATATCTTATTATGTTTACCCTAATAGATTAACTGAGCTCAGCCTTTCTTATGTCTCTTTCCCCAAGTTATTAAAAATGTTTTATGTAGGATATGGATAATATTAGAACTAAATAGGAACATGTTATTGGGAAATATTGAATATATTTCACCATGTTTGAAGATCATGTGTCATGTTTCCAAAAACACAAAACTATTAGGGTACTTTACCATGTTCTTTTATAATATGTTGAATATGAAGTTAAATGGGTGAAATTTTTATATCTGTTAACAATGGTTCATTATAGTTAGGCCTATTAATGTATCCTTAATTCCTTAATTTCATTACCATTATGATTAATTTATGATACTTGTATGTAACCATTATTTGTGTTATTTTTTTATTACTTAAATTCATTTATGATAGGTTATGAAACATTCTACCAAGTCATTAGATACATATTATATATAATAAATATTTTTTTTTTCAGGTTAATTTAAATTTTTATTTGTGTTATACATAATTGAAACATATGGTTTTTCATTTAAAATATTTTTTTAACTATAGAATAATTTGAGACAACTAATACATATCTTCATCATTATTTATAATAAAATTATATATTAAAAATGTTTATGTTACATGAATAAATGTATTGATTTTATTACAATTTACATGTTAAATTTTCTTAAAAACTGATTCGCCACCTTTAGTTTCAATTTTTTTTCTTTATAGGTACTTTGGATTTCAACTTTCCATGTTTTGAAACAACATTTTTCAATAATTTGAATATTACTAAGAATAATGTTGTTAGTATTCCAAAACAAAAAATGATAATGTGGAATAATGTATTTCACTATTATGATGATTGGAATGGGGGGAGATGAAGATTTCTTATGACTAATTGTATGTTTGTTTCTTTGGATCTTGTAGTTGTTTTGGACAAATTTTTTATTAAGGCTTGTTTCCCTTCTCGTAATGCTTTTCCACTTTCCCATTTCTAAAACAGGAACATCCATTCATTGATCAATAAAAGGTGTATTAACCCTTAACCCTTTTAAAAAAAATTTCAAAATGGTGTTATGGAATTATTTTTAGAGGTAAAAGTAATGAATGGATGGTGAGATCCTAATGGGTATGTTTATCCCACATCCTATTTACATATTATATGTCTGTATATAGTCTTGTATTAATCTAATAAAGGTAATTTTTAGAAATTTGTATCTTGGGAGTAACGAGTTATTAATTTAGTATGATATATGTATCAAGTAAATATTATCTTATTTGGAATATGGTCATGGGTAGTTATTTTCATTTTTTATGTCTCATGTATGTATTCTGGTAGATTATGGTTGTTTGAAAAACTCAACCTTCAACTTGTTAACTTGTAATTCATTATATATTATTTATTATATGTTACATGATGTTATAATCATGATATTTCATTTTTTCCATGATTTTCTATATATAATTTTATATTTAGGCTTGAAAATATTTTTTTAATCTATTTTAAGTTATTTTATATTATCAAATATTTTAATTTTTGTTGCATGAAATCCCAATTTATAAAATGGTTGTGTTGAACTTCTAGGATGATGTAATTTTGAGTTTATATTTTATTGAGTGAAATCACTCCAATTTTGAGTAAGTATAAGGCCTTATAACTAGTTTTCAACCAAAGATTATCTTTAGGACCTGTGTCCTCATTATATCACTGACATGCTGGGTTGGCCTAGTTTTGTTTTTATTTTTTATAGAATCTTGTTTTTTTATGTAATTTGGGAAGTCCAATTAGATTGGATATATGATCATCAAATCCCAAGGGACTGGCTGCGAGTTAAGCTCATTCCAACACTTATCATGAAAATACATCAGTTACTAAGTAATGGATGGAATGTGACTTTCTTATTTAATTTACTTGTTTTATTTTTTCATGTTTTTATTGAATAATAAAGTTTTATTGGTTGTTTTTAAGGTGAAAGGGTTTTCTTGTACAACTACAAAGCACATATAAAAACCAATAAAGATAATTTGTGGGTTTAAGTAAGTTTTTCATGTATGGTACATGGTTTGGGAAAACATGAATCCAAACTATGCATTAAAACATGTAAGATCCAAGCATCATAATCTAAATAACATCATGTTGATATCACATAGTTATTGAATGATTTGAAAAAATTTAAATCCAAAACTCACAATATTCAAATATAAATAATTTTTTAGATTTAAATTTCTTATTCTTCTAATAGGTCCTCAATATTTTTTATATCTTATTTTAGGTAAACAAGTGTAGATTTATCATATAATTTAATACTCCGTGATTTTTATTTGATTCAATTATCATTTATAATATACCATAAATGAAATCCTCAAGGATTTTTGGAGACATTTAGTTTTATGAATAAAATTTATATGGATCATACCACAATGAAAACTGGATAAGAAAATTTAGCTCAATGATTGAATGAAAATAGGATAAAAATTTATTTTTGAATTTTCATAAATTTAAAAAATATATTTTTTTATTTTTAAAAAAAGACTGTGGTGTTTTTTTTCTAATTTTAAATGATAATGGAGAATTACTAAAATTTTTATTCATGTTTTTAAAAATATTATTTTAAAGTATCATATTAATGTTTTTATTTAAAATTATATTTTATCAGGACAAGTATTATTTTTTTGTGTACTTCTAGTTTTTGTGTCTTGTATAAATAATTATGATTTTCATACACGTGTTTCTTATTTCATTGATTAGAATTTGATTGAATATTTTTTAACATTGAGTTTTTTTAATTTCATATCATTTTCCTATTATTATGGACTTTTTCCACCCTATAGAGTTTAAATGATTCCTTAAAACTTATTGATGGATAAATATTCCATATAAAATATCATAGTTGATCGATGTTTGATTTTTTATACATTTTATGGTGTTCAAGTAATGGAAAATGGTGTAATTACTAGTATAACATTAGTTAAATATTGGACTCAAAAATTTCACGAACATTGTTCAGTTACACACAGAGAGGACTAGGTTTCCTTATAGGTAAATGATTGGTCAAGGGATATTGATGAAATCATCAATCTGATTGAGATACTATAGTGTTTCATGGTCATTTTTCCCATATTCATTCATGAATGTTCATGATCTAAATACTGTAAGTCTATAATTTTTTACACTCTACTAAAGTACTAATTAAGGAGAGTTCCATAGTTTTATTCAGTAATAATATTTACCTTAGTAACAAAAAAGTGGTGAGTCATTTGGAGTTCTATTATAGTTATTAGTTTTATCTAACATTATTATAGCATGCAATCATTTCATTTATGTTTGTATTTTATCATTATAAATTATACACATAGGATATTATAATAGATCAATGTTTTGGAAAGGGTATTTATATACAAATCCAAAATAAATGGATATTATATGAGCCACCCTCTTATATATAGTGAGTATCTCAATCTTTAATGGTACAATCCATAATGTATATTCTCTATGTAAATGATGTTGTCTCTTTAATACCATAGAGTGGTTAGGAAGGGTCTTGTTTTTTAAAGGGGATGTAGGTAAGACATTAGTAGTCTATTATATGTGGTATAAATAATGTTCTATATTCATTCATTACCATCCTTCTAGAGATATATCCATGTGTAATGTCATTATAGAAATCCATGTCATAAAACGATTGTATATAAGGTAGTTTCAAATAATTTTAATGGTTATATCCTATTAATCATCACTAATTATTCTGTAAAAATTTCATAAGAATAATTTAAATGATTTAATTTAAGGGGTTCTATTATACATTTTTTTGATCTTTAAATCTTCTAATAAGTGATCTTTTTTGTAAGATTGTGAGGTATAATGCTTAAAATTTCTATTATTATTTTATGGTAATGAACATCTATTTGGGTAATGGTGTTCATAAAACCATAAACACTAGGGAAATATTTGGTATTGGGTAAATTTATCATTGAAAATGTTATAAGTGGTGGATATTTATTGTAAATGTTGTCATTGAATAATTCAGAAATTGTGAATGAATCATGATGTTAACATTTTTCTTCCATTTTTATATTTTTTGACAAATATAATTTCAATATGAAAATATGGTAATTCTATATTGTTTTGATAACCTAGTGAATAGTCTTTAATCCTCCTAGTGGGTCCTTATATTATATACCCTCTTTTGTATAATGATTCTGTAGGTCATTAGTGAGAAGTGAGTTGGTGGAAATTAATTTTTAGTAACCATGGTCACTTATAAGAGTGATTGGTAATCTATTATTAATTTCCCCAACTAAATTCAACATACTAACAGAAGACATATAATTGACAAAGATATTTCCTATAGTAATTATTTATTGATGTTTCTTAATGATTTTGAGTCTAATAATATTTTATAGATGAGTTGACTTCTAATATTATTATCTGGAATAATCAATTAATAATGAAATTATAGGGAAGAAATTTGTATGGAGGGTTTAATTTTTATAGAAACAATTCCACTACATGGTATTTAATTGATTCATTTGTTATTAGGTTCCTTGACTTAGTGCATGGGGTATCATTTTTTTTTTTGGAATTTTCATTCCAAGTGGTTTGAAATTGAGTTTCCAAAACATTAAATCACTCATGTTTATAATGAAAATATTTTTGCAGTATCATGTACATTGTTTCTTCATGTTTTACTATACCCAATAATAAAACTACATGGCCTAGTAAAATCTCAATAAATTTAATTTATAAACATCATAAGAGTGATTTCACCTCCCATTTTTCCCGTCATAGTTGGGTATCATCTGAGAATATACCCTCCACTTTTCTTCTTAATATCCTATATTTTCTTATACTTGATTCAAGAAAAGTTATAGATTATTCATGGATTCGTTATTAAAATATCTCATGAATAATTAATATTAAGTCTTCTCCCCTTCTATTGACTATGAATCATCATGGTGATCTAGGTTTTCATATTTAATGAAATTTTTTGTGGGTTTTCTTATTTTATGGATTCTCATCGCCTTATAAAGTTATATTCGATTATATTTTGGTGGAATAAAATGTTTCCAAAATGTATTCATTGACTATTGATATATGACACTTAATAATTCCTTTTTTTGTGAAATAATGGATTTTTTATATATTAAATGATTTTTTCATTAATATAATATATATTTTA
The DNA here is from genome assembly GCA_963277665.1 of Viscum album. NCBI lineage: Eukaryota > Viridiplantae > Streptophyta > Magnoliopsida > Santalales > Viscaceae > Viscum > Viscum album. Next base: position 837,538,124 of record OY728134.1, on the reverse strand, counting down.
TGTTACTATGATAGTTATTTGGGTATTTCTTATTATTGTTCCAAAAAACACAAATTATATCAAGGTAATATTCCACATTAAATGTGTAATATTCTAAACAAGTAAAATTGTTACACTATAGTTGTTTTAACAAATTCATAGAATGGGTTTTTAATAAAATATTTAAAATATCACACATGGATAAATCATTAATTATTTTAAAGGCACTACTACCTATAATGGAAATATGATTAATGGTTATGAAGGATTTTTTATCATATCTTATGTTTTTTATAAAAAATAATTGGTTTGAATTAAAAATTTATGTTTTTTATATTATCATGGTGTTCCATAAAGGCTTAATTAGATTAAAAATAAATTTTTATAGTTTATATAAGATTTAAATTTTGTTTAATAATGTTTTAGTATATAAAATTTGTCATTTTGGAATTAAAAAAGGTCTTATTTATGTGATACTTCCTTTTATGATAATCCACTTGGTCACTATTATGTAATGATGTGATATAGACTGAGAAAAAGCATTAAATAAATATTTTATTTGATATATTTAATTACAAAGGAACTTTTTTCAGTGAAGAGTGATTTCAGTAGTGGTGTGAGTTATTATTTGATTATTATTTTTTTATTTATTTCCTGTTATTTAATTCTCATCTCTAATTCGAATATCATAGGAATAATTTAGTAGTTAAGTGGTAATTTAGTTGAAATTTACCACTCTTGTTGAGATTATGCACTGTATAGTTTTCCCTTTTTGTTTGATAATTTCTAAGTCTACGTGTTTAATGTTTATTAAGGATGATGGGGGAAATTAAATCTGCTCTAAGCATGGTTAGAGTCATCAGAGACTATATGATGATTCACTATTTTAGTTGTGTAATTAAATGTCTACTTAGTCACTTGATTACTATCAAGAGATGACTAGTTTGTTATACTTTTATGTTACTATAGTATTTATTATTTTTAGTTTCAGTTAATTTTATTTGTAAAACCACAATATTTTATGGTACGTATTTTCTTAAATAAATTCAATTTCCATGATAACTTATGTTACATAGAACACCAAGTATATAAAAGAAAATATATAATATTATATATTTACTATAGTTATCACATAAAAAATTGAATGGAATAAATGAATGGGATTAAATTAATATATTTTACACATATCTATAAAAGTAATTCTTTGGATACCAATTTATTAGAAATAAAAATAAAAACAAGTTGAACAAAAAAGATGCGTCTTTTAGTAAAACTATTTTTATTCCCAAATTATATTTTATCATAAATAATTAAATTAATAACATTTAGTAAGATATATTAATGAAATTTATATGAAATATATTCTTTTCTAATCAATCTAAAATTTCTGATATGTGTAAGATAAACAAAAATCCAATGTTAATCTAAAATAGCTATATATTTCAAAAGGCAGTTTTGCCGCCTTTTGATGGAGAATAAATTTTAAATATAAATTTTAACACCTTTTTCAGTTTTATATTAAAAAACAAAAATTTATTTTATGAAATAGTTATATAACAATTATCTTAGTGTGAAATTTTGTAATTTTACAAAGAATTTTAATTTTCTGGCAAATAGAGGAAAAAACAATATTTTTATTAAAATTTATTTTTCATCTTATTTATTCATATAGATAAATTATATTTCAAATTGGTTTTAATGAATAACGAGTTCAATTATACTTTAATAAATACAATTTTTTTTAAAAAAAAATTCACATTGAAATTGGATATGAAAACATTTCATTCCTTTGACATTTTCACTTTAAAACCCAACTTTTTTGTTGTTTCTACAAGACTAATTATAATTATAATTTTTTGAATTCTATGAATTGAATATAGTAAAATGGATTACATTTTGGTAATAATAAGGTAAAAATAATGTAGTAGGGACATTTTCCTTTTTACATATAAAACAATTACCAAGGTAAAAAACTTATATATCACGATATGTGTAAAAAAGGTAACATGTTAATGTTAAAATAGAAAAGTATTAAAATACCTAAAAAATACAGCATTTAATGGATCGTTGATCTATTTATCTACCCTAACCAGACTATAAAATATTTAATTTCCCAAAAATTAATTGAAATTACTTTCACCTCAATGTGGTTGGCTTTAAATTTAAAATAATCATTCTTTTAAAAATATAAACACACATATCCTCAAGTATAAATACAAACCCTCCACATCCCATTTTTACTAAAAATAATATACTCTCATAAAATATCTTTTAAAAATTATCATCTTCACTCTCTCCATATCCATTCACTTTTGGTCACCCGAAAATACCAAATAAAATCTCATCAATAATCTCTCAAGGAGGTGATATTGAAGATGTGATTTTCTTAAATGACAACTATCAATTTCATTACATATAATTTCTACACCCCTCCTTCATTAATCAAGTAACTATAACTATAGAATCATGTATATAATGTATTTTAATGTTTCTAATGGAATATAGTATATTAAAAAAAATTTATTTCCATCATTTATTCAATGAAATGAAATCATTGTCTATGTTATAGGGATTAACAACCTCCGTGAATAATGTTTCTTTCTTTTTCTGTTACAACCTCAATGTAAAATCTCAAATAATTATAATGGTTAAATAATATTTTAATAAGTATATAATATCATATTTATTGTTATGGAACTAATATATACTAATAAAATTATAAAATGAAATAAGTTCATGATGTTCTGAAAAACCACCAAAATAAACTACTCATTTATCATTAATGTTTTTTTATAATAAGTCATCCTTTTGTTAGAAAAAATGATATATTTGACAATATATAAAACTATATGTTCATTTATAATATTTAATTCCACTTTTTAGATGTAATTATATTTTAAAGAAACATCAATAATTTTATACGATTAAAACCGACCATAATTCTATAGTTATGAAATGATTTAATAACAGTAATTAAAGAATTATATTGTATATTAAATAATTCTATAGTAATGTGAATCATGAGGTAATGGTTTTCCCAGATCACTTTTAACTCTATGATATATATTACTTATTAAAAAATCATTCCTTGTGTAAGGGGTATGTACTTAAAATTTATATATAATATACTAAATCTTATTATCATAATATTATTAAATATTTCCTTTCATAATTATTACTTTTATGAGGTATAAGATTAGACTGGTTATAATGTGGCAAGGGAATTCGTAACCAAATTTCCATTCTTTGGGTTAAACTTCTACTTCATTAATTTTTTATTACATAGATTATTTGGGAAATGACATTTGAATAACTTATTTTTCAACTTATTTTATATTTATTTGCATAAAATTAATATATGTTTTAAATCTTTTTAATGCTCACATTAATGATACAATATTTATAATATATTTTCTTGAAAAAAAATATATTTCTAGGGTTTCCCTTAAAACTCAATTTTTCTTCCTCTTACATATTTTCTAAAATAGTTTTCAATTTTTTTAACATTTTAATATGATTTTTAAATTCAATTTTAATCGATTTTTACTTTTTACAAAATGTTTTTAAAGTAATATTTATTTCATTATAAATAAATGGTTCTTTGTGTATATTTTTTAAAAAATACTAAAAGAATGATTTTTCAACTTATACAGTACGAACAAATTTTATCTCTATCATGATGAATTAATGTGATAGAAATTCATTTAAATTTATACATGGCTATTTTCAATGAAATGTTTTTCATTTTTAATTACACAATATTTTGTCAATAAATTGTTTTCAAATAGAAAATCATATTTTCCTACAAAAAAATCAATGATCAAATTTAATGTATTATAATTTATGTCAATATCCTTTTTTGAATCTTATGGTTTATTAAGGTTTATCTCTTATAAAACCATCTATAATAATTTCATAAATGTGTTTTGATTATTTCTATTGGGGGTGTATAATTTTATATGATCCACCATATTACTCTTAATGGTTTTTTATTATGTCTACATAATGAATGTTATTTAAATTTTTTATGTTAGTTGTCATAAAAATTTATATATTTATTATGTTTTACCAATTTCATATGGGGAATGTATTGGACCTGGTATGTGATTTTTGTGGCACTCTATATTCCCTTGATTCATCGATGGGTATTATGAGACAAAAAAGATTGTGTTTTGGCTGAGTCCTTAGCCATTTATTTTCAAATGTCTTAACAAAAACCTCAACATTATGTTTCTGATGTACAACATTATGTTTTCCATCAGTACGTGATTAGTTGTAATTTCCATGTGATTATTTGATTAGTATAATATCTACAGTTATTTTTTATAGATTAAGTGATTATTTTTATTGAATTATTTGATCACCTTTTCTTCCAGCCATGGTGTGATCATGTTTTGGATTAATGGACGTGTGTTCTAGTTATTTACATTTTAATAAACTATAGTTGTTATCTATGATATATTCCTTTTTACAAAACCCTCACTGAGAATTTGAGCATAACATTTCTTATGTCTCATTTTTTTCCAAGGATGTTAAAAGGATAAATATGATTGAAATGTGGGGATGATATATGGGAACAATTGTTTTCACAAATAAATTACTACATTTTATTTTATATTTTCAATTGTAATGTAACATGTGAGTGTGTATTTACATTCCAAAAACTACTGAACTATTTCTTACTTTGGGGTTTGATTCATTTTTTCTTATGCCAATGTAGTAAAGTAATATATTGGAACCAGGATACAAGTGTCCGGGTCATTATTGTTCGGATCAGAGATGAGTTTTATATAACCCATGGGATTTAGATTTATGAAAAATGTATATTATATAATATAGCCCAATTTTTTTACTTTTAGGATAATTCTATGTATATGATATAATACTATAGATTTGTTTATCACAATAGTAAACATATATTAAAACTACATATTCATATATTGATAAAGTTAAATGATTTAGTCATTATATAAGTGGTTATTTATCACTAGAATATTTTACAATATTATTAGTGTCTATCAAACTGTACTTATGGTTTTAGTGAATGGAATGAACAAGATTAAACTTGTTTAACAATGAATTTGATAGATAATGTATTGTGAATATTATAATAAACACCCAATAGAATGTCTTAGAGGAATAAGAAGATGTTTTTGGAGTGGAAAAAAGGACATAATGTAATAATTTCTATGGAAAATTGGAACGTTTAAAATATTGTTCCCTTTAAGGTATTACAGATGGATGAATGCTTAAAATATGGAAAATACAGTAATTATTCAAATAATTTTCCTAATGAGAAAACTTATTAAGATATTAAGAACTAATATATAAGTAATGGTTATACTATTGGGGATGAAGATACTACAAATATAAAATTAATGGAATAAGTTGTTGAATAAGATGATAATGTATATTTAATGATTTTAGAATGAATTAAAATGATAAATGTTCTTTTGTATTCATATACAATAATTATTTAACAAAGTACTATTTGATTTTAATTATCCAGAAATATATATATGTACTATACTAAATACTTCTTTAAGTATTTGGAAGCATAAGAGTAAAAGAAGTATTAACCAAGAGAAGTGATTCTGATTCATTTGGATCTTTTTAAAAACACGTGATTCAGGGATACTAACCCTTTATATATGATTTATGATGAAATAATAATGGAAAATGTATGTTTTTTTTCATATTAATGATTTCTATGAAATTTTTTATTGATTTTATGGTTTTGGTTATCACTATAGGGTTTACTACATGATTAGATTTATGGAATATATTCAACAATCTATTATTTTATTTTTGGAATCATGAATTTTTTCATTTAGTTATTTTATTCATCATGGTATTCATATATTTGTTATGTGAAAATAACAGATAAATATTATTTTTTGGGACCCTAATTCTATGTTAATTTGGGAAATTTAGTGAACTTCCTTCCAAATTTGGGGTCTTTGAATTTAGATAGACATATTTGGGATGTCTTAAAATTAACTACTTGTGGAAGGGATTATTTTGAACATTAGATATTTTTGTTTGAAGTTCATGTATTATTTTGTATTCTGAATAACATGTTCTAAACATTTTTTTAGTAATTATTTAATGGTCGAAGGAATGAATTATGGATATTATGATCCATTAATGTGCTTTAGACATTAAAAATATTCATCACGAACATTCATTTCTTGGTGTATGGGATGAAGTGAAATTTGATTGAAGAAAAAAGGAATGAGATTATTTTTATGACATATAATGTAATAAGTTATGTTTATTTCATCAAGTGCATAACAGAAGAGTAAAATAATTCCCCAACACTAAAATAATGGACTTTGGTACAAAAATGTTACCCGTTTACTTTTCATACTATATAATCAATAGTCTTTCAACTGATCAAAAGACTTATGTTTTTTAGGGTAAAAATTATAATTTCCAAGTACTCTATAATTATTCATTAGATATTCATGGTTGAATATCTCTTCCATGTCATATTTAAGACATTACAATAATTTTATCATATTAAGAGATCTAATTTTGAGGAAAGCTTCACATCTCTCATTCTCTATAATTAAGGTGGTGTTTTATTAACCATGTTTACAATGTGGGATAACACAAAAGAATTTTCTTTTCAAAAAGATTTTATTTTCAAATTGAAAACTAAAAATTTATTATACATGATTTAGAGATTAATTTAACTCCTAGATATTTTACGGTATGTCTATTCTTAAAAAAATCAATTTATTTAATATGATTCCTTACATAGAACAATGATATTTAAAAAACAATTATATATTACAATTTAAATTTGATAGTTATGACCTAGACATTGGAATGGTGGGAAATAATTATATTGACTAAATATTATGTACACATGTTTATAAAATTAAATCATTGGTTACCAATTATCTCAAAATAAAAAATTAAAACAAATTTAATACAAAGATGTGTTTTTATAAATAAACTATTTTTATGCCAGAAATTAAATTAACTAAAAATAAATTAAACTACTAAAAATTAGTGAAATTTATTTAAAAAATTTATATTTTATATATTCATTAATTTTTTTTTAAATTCATTCATCTTTTTTGATAATATTAAGATAATAAGAATTCAAATTTGAAGAATAAATGATATATAATTGTAAATAATGTTTTGCTACTTATAGATGGTGAAACTATTTTAAATATAAAATTTTAAACCATTAAATGTTCTATATGGGAAAATAAAATTCATTTTTTATAGTTTAATACAAAAATATATTAGGGTGAAATGCTAGTTTTTTTGTGGAGAAGTTTAATTTTTTGATGAATTGCAAAAAACAATGAGTTATAATTAAAAACAGATATTTCACTTAATTTGTTTATGTAGTTAAATTAAACATTAAATTGGTTTTAAAGGGTAATTAGTTCAATTTTACATAAAATAAAATAAATTTATATCATTCTAATCAATTTTACTTTTAAATTGGATATAAAAACATTTCATACTTTTGAACTTTTCACACTAAAAACTCCCTTTTTCGTTATGTCAATGAGACTAATTTTAATTTTAATTTTGTCAATTATATAAATATAATCGTGTAAAATGGATATAAAGTCTTGAATAATAAGGTATATATTAGTTATTAAGTTAATTTTTATTTTTAGGTATAAAAAATTTACCTTGGTAAAAAAATTATTTACTACGATATCGGTAAAAATGAAACATGTTAAAGTGAAAGGGCTAAAGGATTAAAATACCTAAAAGCTATAGAATATAAATTTTTTTGATGTATTTATTGACCCTAACCATATTATAAATATTTATTTCCTGTAAAATAATTTTAATTTAATTTCAGCTAAGTGTGGATGGATTTAAATATAAAATAATCATTATTTTAATCACTTAAACTCACCTCTCTCCAATTATAAATACCAACCCAGTTTGACTCACAAGACATAAAGATACTAAAATATCAAAAAAACTCTCCTTTTATCTCTCCACATGTCCATATTCTACTGGATTCCCCAAAATTTCTAATCGAGTGTCCTCAAGGATGTCTCAAGTATGTGATATTTAAGAGGAAATTTTCTAAAAAAACCTCTTTTAGTTTATTTTTTTCTTCTACTATCTTCTCACCTCTGTCATCCATAAAGTCATAATAACACCATAATCATGTATATACAATATTATTTTCTTATAATGTAATATATTATATCCATCCCTCTTATTACCTCCTCCTATTCAAATAAACGATACCATTGTCCAAGTTATAGTGATTAACCACCTCCAGGAATAATTGTTTTTCTATTTTCCATTACTACAAACATAGACAGTAATAAAACTATTATTATATTTAAATGATATTTTACGAATTATATTATATCCTATTTCATGTTCTGGAACTAATATATACTCATAATCTTAAATAAAAGAAAACAAGTTCATGATATTCAGTAAAACCGCCAAAGTAGACAATTCATTTATTATTTGGATATTATCTAATAAATAATCATAATGGTAGAAAAAATAATATTTTATATATTTTATAAATATTTAATTTAATTAATATAATTTCGTAAATCTAATGATGTCTTAATTCTATCTTATAGGAACATCCATGATTTTGTACAAGTAAAACTGACGAAATGATGAAATGAAAACCCATGAAACCATGAAAATAGAGAAATATTATTAGTGAAGGTTTGATAAAAATTTATAATTACTTAAATATAGGTATTATCAAAATAAATATATATTTTAAAGAGTTAATAACATTATTTAAAAAATTATATAAGATAATAAATAATGCCACATTAAAGGGAATCATGCGGTAAGGGTTTAATCATCTCACTTTTACTTGTATAAGACATGTGAATTATTCATCATATATTCATGGTGTGTTGTGTTTATACTTTAATTTTATTTATCATATCATTAATCTCATTATATTTATTTAAATGTTTCATTTGATAATTTTTACTTTTATGGGGCATCCAATTCAACTTATTATAATGTAGTAAGGAAATTCTTAACTCAATTTCTATTCTATGGGTTAAACATCAACTTCCTAGATTATGAATTACTAATTTTATCATTGAAATGACTTTTTAACATCTTATTTTTTCACTTATTTTATATTTATTTACATAAAATACACATACTTGATTCATTTTATTGATTATTACATCAATGATATAATTGTTATAATAGACTATCATTAAAAAACTTATTTATAGAGTATCCCTTTAAATGATATTTTTATTACTTGTACATGTTTTCTAAAATAGATTCTAAAAAAGTTTTTACTATTATAATATAATTTTCTAATTAATTTTTACTCATGTTTCACTTTCTACGTAATAGATAGAATGATATGTTTTTTCTTTTCATAATATCGTTATTGGAAAATTTCTTGACAAAAATATTGAAGGAATGTTTTTAAAACTTATATGGTATGATCATATTCTCAAACTATCATGGGGACTTATTGTTTTAATGATTATTTTAAATGTTTATATAGTAATTTTAAAAGAAAATAGTTCCATTTATAATTGTGTGATATTTTAAAGATAAATTATTTTCAAAGTGAAAAGGGTATTTTCCTCAAGAACTGTTCAATGATCTCATTTAATGTATTATCATCCATATCAACATCCTTAATGGAGGATTCATCTAAATTATTGTTTATCTATCATGATATAATATAACATATTTTATCAAATATATATTGATTAGTTGGACAGGGTATTTTTTTTTTGATATTATTCCCTATATTACTATAGAAGATTTGTGATTATGTCTAATTAAATAATTTTATTTACATTTTTTTGCATGTTTTTGTAAAAATGTATATGTTGATAATATTTCACCACATTTATATGAGTAATGTATTAGACTTATTATGTGATGATTAGGAACCTATATTTTCCCTCGAGGTAATGATATGTCTCATGAGACAAACCAGATTTGGCTTTTTCCAGGGCCTTACTCCTTTATTTTTTGATGTCTTAGTCGAGGCCTCGATGGTATGTTTCTGATGTCCAACATTATGTATTAGATCGTTATGAAATTTTTTGTTGAATTACATTGTTTTATTATAATAATATAATATCGATAGTTAATGTTTTTAGCTCAAATGATTATTTAACTGGTATTATTTTATCTCATATTATTCTTATCATATTATTCTCAAGTAATTGATTAAATATGAAGTATTTATGCTATTTATGTTGTAATAATTGTTATTTATTTTTTATTATACCTTCAATTTTAATTAACGCTTACTGGTGATTTGATCTTACCCCATTATTATGTTTTATTTTTTTCCATGATGTCTAGAGGTTTATTATGATTGATATTTTTGGATGAGAATGGGGAATAATTATGATCACAAAGGAATTAGTATGTTGTATTTTATGTTTTCAGTTATAATGTATGATCCAAGTAAGTTTCTTTTTTTCAAAACTACTAAACTATTCGGTCATTTGGGATGTGATTCTTTTTATCATAATCCATTGTAATAATGTAAGGCACTGGCCACGGGCTACTAGAGTCAGGGTAATTAAATTATTTATATTATGTTATGATACTTTCAATGATGAATTTATTTATAAATTACATTTGTTTAATCTATTATTTTTATTACTTTTTTAATTATATTTTATTTATTTTAAATTAATACTTTTAATATCTATATAATCCTTTTTAAAAAATTTACTTTATTATACCTGGATTTTATATATATATAAAACATAGTCCCATTATGTTTACTCTAATAAATTGTTTTTTAGAAAAGTGTGGGTTTTATGCATAATATTATAGTGTTGTTTCATAATGTAAATGTTATATTTTCATAAAAATTTATTCATAAACTATAGATTAAATGTTTTAGTTACTATGACATAGGATTTCACCATCCCATGTTTTGAAAGAACAAGCTTATATAAAGTGAATCTTTCTATGTATCATTTTTTTGTTTTTTTAATTCATAAATTGTTATCTTTTATTTAAATCTTGTGTGAATGGAATTATTTTTGAAAGGAAAATTTTGTACTACTTTGTGTGATCCAATAGGGAATGTTTATCTCACAACTAAAAACACATTATGTGTTTCTATGTAAACTTGTATTCATATTATCGAGATATTTTTGGGATCCCTTGGTCTTGGAAGTAATTGGGATATTATTTTTCATATGATGGATTTGTCAATAAGATATTATCTTATTTGTAACATAAATATGGGAAATTGTTTTCATTTTTTGTATGTCTTAGTTATGTATTCTGGCACCATATGGTTGTTCATCCAACTCTTCCATCGTCTCATTATCTCTTTATTTACATCATATTTTGGTCATTATGTGTGATGTTATGTTATATTATAGTTTTTTCTGAAACAACCCGATATTTTAAAATATATTTCTATTTAAATAACTTCTTTGATAACTTCTATTACATACAACACAAAGTTTTTACAAAAAGTGATTAAAATATTATTTCGTGATAGTCACTCCCTACTAATTTGATAACAAGTTGTGAATAATTTTAACTAGATTATGTAAAATTTATTGTTTATTAATTTATACCATAAATTCATTGTTTATAAATTTAATAGAAATAAAAATAAAACCATGTTAATGTAAAAGTTAATTTTTTCAAGAATATTATTTTTATACACAAAAACATGCTATATAATAGTAAATGAAATGAATCAATTTCAGTGAGATATTTTAATTAAATTTATATATTATACATTTAATAAAAAATTTAACATTCGCATTAATTTTCAATTCATGGAAAAAGAATAAAAAAAATTTAATATAGGGAAATTTATTTTTCTAAATAGGTGGTTTTTGGCATGTTTGATACATGTTTTAAAATTAGTTTCTACCAATAATAAGTGTTCAGTGTGATAGAATTAATTTCATAGTTGGAATTTATAAGTCTGAATTTTTTAAATAGGTCCCTTTAATTTATGAAATATAAATAGTTACCTTTGTAAAATATATCACCCCATAAAAAAGATAATAATGTTTACCAAGGTTAAAACTAAGTGATAAGACCATAATATATTCACTTAATTTTCATTGGATTATGTTAATTCGACCCTTATCACTATATAGTAGAAACAAAATTATTTAAGGGACAATTGTCCATGAAAATTCCTTATAAAATATTTAATTAAAAGAAAGCAAAAAATGTCACTCTTTTAGTTTTAAATATATATTATATGTCTGTATAAGGAAAAAAATCAAGTTATGAATTTATATAAGTATCGATTTTTTGATTAAAAAAATAATTTAATTATATAAATTTATTTCAAATTTTTAATTATATAATGACAATACGTAATTATTAAACACCAATGCAGTATTTCTGAAATTAATAAAATTATATAATAAATGATTTTAAATTAATAAAAGTAATATAATTTTAGTGAGTTAATTTGTGAGAATAAATTAGATTAATCTGCCTTATTAGTGTTTTTGTAAAGAATTATATTTGAATTCTAATATTTCCTTTATTTCATTCAAACCAAATGAAATGAATTGTCTCTATATTTGAAATAATAATATTTAATTAAAGTAATATTTTATTAAATTACTTAAAATTATACAACTGTTAAAAGTGGAAAATTGGAATAATATATGGTCTAAAATTCCATCTATTTCTCATTTATTAGATATTTTGAATATTTTTTATAGAAAAAATAATATATTTTAATATTTTAATAAATTCCAAGAGTTCCCATGCCCTCAATTATATAAGGGAACCCCTCTTTTCTCATATTCACACAACATTGTGACATTTACCCCAAACAAACACTATATGTTTCTCTCATACAATCACATAAACACATTCTATAGGCTCTGTTCTTCCTAAACGACCAACCATAGTGCCATTAAGAGGATATCCATATGAGTAGTCTCAAAGAAGAGGTAATCACATTAACTGACAACATTCTTTTTAATTATTAACTTACATAATATTAATTTATTTTTTTATTAATACAATTATAAAAAAATAATCTAAAAATATTTAAATATATATACGATTATTAAACCACATTTATTCACTATATTTCCCCAAATGGAAAGTATATGTATCTCTCTCACATACATAGAGAATACCACCTCTACAAAGCGATTCAATTCATTTTCCATCTACCAATTTCAATGATGTTTATTATAACAGGATTAATATTAATATATGATATTTATGATATATCAATTTCTCTTTAATTATAATACAATATCTCCCTTATTAATATTCAAACTTTTTGAAGAAAATAACATCATTCATGTGTACAAGTGGACTACCACCTAGAAGATGAGATATTATTTTTTTCATTTTTGTTATTCAATAATATTAATAAGGATGGATTTAATAAATATTCATTATATATATGATATAATAATTATTCTTGGAGGTTTATATATTATTTATCTTTCTTTTTTCCTATCTTTTGAATCATGGAATCAACGTTCATGCATATGTATGACCTATCATCTCGATAAATTATGCAAATGATTTATCTATATCTAGGTTTCATGGATGGATCTAAATATTTATATATTGAATATATATGATATTTAAATCTTTAGGAACATTATATATATTACAGATCCATTATCAAATCATATATAAAAACAATCGAATCAAAACATACTAGAAAAATGAAGTAGTTATCACATGGGATAGTAATTTTAAAATAGAATTGTTTATAAATGAGGGATAAAATTTTATATGTATTATATTGTATTCATTTATGATTGTGGTTAAATAATATATTTATAATTAATATATTTTTTTACATTGAATATTTAGATATGTTGAAGGATTCCGGACCTCAGATAATAGATTTATGTTTTAAATTTATATTTAACTGGATTGATTAATGTTAAATTTACATTAGAGGAAATTATATGATCCTAACCTAATTAATTTCATTATAATGTCCTCTCCTACAATTATTTCTGATGAATAAATGTTTTCTATTTAATTTCCTCTATTTAAATACACTTTAGACAGAAAAAATATTTTTATGAAAAACTAGCTATGATTTACAACTCGATTGGGAACCTTCTTCTTCCATATCCATGTTTCTCCAATATATTTTCAAAAGTAATTTATATTTTCTACTATGATAATTTAATTTAATATTTACACATGATTGAATTTATAAAAATCATTTTTAATGTAATATCCTTTTTAGTGTTTTAATGTGGTATATTATTAATTATACTAAAAATATGAAAGGAATGATTCCTTTTAAATTATGCTGCATGAAACAAATTGCATGCCATATTGACAAATCAATATTATGGAGCATAATTTATAGTTTTACAAAATAAATTCATATATTTGTTTCCTTAATAATATTGAAATATTATTATTTTAAACATGATATTAAAATTAGAAAGGTTATTTTCCTCAAGAAATTTTATTGGAAATCATTTAATGGAATTTCCAAATATAATAACATCTTTTGAAAGTAATTAATCATTCCCAGGGATATGTATTAATGATACCCTAATAAATCATTTTATACATATTTAATAATTATTAATTTGATATGATAATGAAAATTATTTATTTCCATGGGTTATTCTTTGATGAATTGATGAAATATTTATGAAACTTGTTTTTTTTAATGGGTTATTATGTGATAATATGTCGAATGTTTTATAACATGGGGGAACCAAGACGTATGGTTTTAATTATGTTAAGTGTAGTTACATTATAAACTATAAAAAAGGGTTATGTTATAACCCAGTATGGTGGTTATGTTATAACCAATGACGATTATTATGTTATAACTAAGGATGATGGTTTTGTTAAAACATAAGATAAGTTTTCCCAAAAACTATATATCCCTCCTTACATTAGGTAATGGTTTATATCTAATGATATAAATAAGAAATGAATGGGTACTTAACAAAGATAAACAAGGTAATTTCCCTACCATGAAATTATGGGGAGTGAACAATAAATATTTTAATAGAATGGGTAGTAAACCTAATCTATATGATAATATTCGTAATGATCCTTGACTACTAAGGAAATTATTTTCTATTATTATTCCTCAATTTCATGTCTTATTCTAATTCAATCCTCTCATGTATAATGTTCTTTGTATATTTGATGATACATGTTTTATGAACATCTTATCTTTATTCCATGAATCAAGAATATGATCTTTAACATGTAGGGTACGGATTTAAAATGTTTTTATCATGTTCTCAAAACACTATTCCCATGTTATATTTATGTGTTCATTCATATGTCCCTTATTTTAACTTAATGATCATATGAGCTCACCCATTCTTACGTTTTATTTACAATCATTATGAAAAGGGGTATTAACTATGATATGTCTATGAAGGATGATAGATATGAAGTACATAATTGGAGAAACTTATGAACCAATTAATTATGTGTCCAAGTTTCTATAGGTGATTGAGCTATATAATTCTAGTATATATACAGATTCTATGTAATTAATTTCATAAAATAATATGTAATATCTAGGTATGAGATGTATATTTCACTATATGTTTTGTTATAATCTTGATTACCTACATATATAATTTTATTTATGCTTTTCATTGTTGATTTATATCATACCAACATATTATGGATATTCAAATGTGATTCTTTATTATTTATTAAATCTAAACCTCTATAATGGTCCTTCTAAAATTATAAGTGGAAGTTATCTTTTTTTATTTTCTATATTAGGTGAAATCATTCCTAGGATTTGTAAGGTGTATTCCCTTGCACTAGTTGTCAATATGTGGTGATCATGAGTACACTTCATTCCCTATATCCAGCTTATCGAGTAAACACTTAATAGAAAAATCATTAGGTTATTAATGAATGGACAAAATGTGTTAATTAGTTTCTGATTTTATTTACATGTTACATTTTTTTTGTTTTGACTAGAAAATTAATATTTTATGGATATTTGACAGGTGATGGGTTTTGAACAAAAGATACAGACCATAGATGAAAAATGGGAAAACTATTTTATAGTGTTAGTGATAACTGAATAGATAGTGTATGGTTTGGGAAACCATGTATCCAAACTCTATACAACAATCATTTTTATTAATGACATTCCACATGTTTATCACATAATTATGTACAACATGATTAAACTAACAATTAAAATTTATATAACTTCTAATTGAGACTATATATTTTGTGAACGGATTGGTAAAATATGAACAATTAAAATAAAATTATTTTCAAATGTTTATATTTTATATTCTTCCATGTTTTACTCAATATGTATGACATGTTTGAGGAAAAAAGGAATATTTTTGGGTTTTTGATAACTGGTAAATTTTATTTTATTCCATTATTATTTATAATATATATAAAATGGAATAATAATTAATTTAATAATATATTTATTTATAAATGATTATTAATAATATAAAAAATATATATTTCTATATTTTTAATCTTGTCTTTATGAAATAATAAAATATTTGTTTTTCAAAAAATTTGGACCTTTTTTGTTTATTTTACCATGGAAGGTGATTCTATAGGTTTGGTTTTGTTTATAAAATTTTAGATATAATGGCCTTATTAATGAAATTTCTCTTAATAATGCCTCATGGGAGGGTTAATAAGAACATTTTTATTTACATATTAATGTTTGTTTGATAAATTTTTTTTTATTTTGATAAATTTTCAACAGTGGATTTTTTTTTCAATTTTTTAGATGCTAATGTTTTTTATGGATTAAAATGATGATGGTTAATTAATAAAGTGTTCATTAAATTTTTTTTAAATGGTATTTAAAGGTATCTTATCATTTTTTTCTAGTTTCAAATGATTTTATTTCATATCAAGATATATATTACTTTTTAGGCATCATTTATGTGTTATACTTCACACATATATTTTAGATTTTGTGATATATAAGTTTTATATATTTGATATATATTTGATTATATATGATTGGATATTGGGTTTTTTACTTTTTTCATTTTATGTTCAAGTTATTGTAGCATTATACTGAAAATAAAAGACCAAATGTATCCTTCTAATTTAGTAACAAATTATTTTTTGAGATATAAACCTCTTGTTGATCAATGTCTGATTTACATTACAATTTAGGTCATTTAGGTTATGGGTTTTGGTGTCATTCCTAGACAACCTTGTGTTAGAGATTGGTCTTTAAAATTTCTTGAACTTAGTACTCCTATATTTAGAGTGGAGAATGTTTCCTCACAAGTAGTGGAATAGTTTAATATTACTGACTAACTATTCAATATTATTAATATAACATAGAGTTTAAGGGTTTTATTATCAATATTTATTCATGAAGGCCCCTATTATAAATATTTGAAGTCTATTATCTGGGACTACAAACTAAAAGACAAATCATTGGATAGTTTTAAATCATATTTCATTCATAAGTTTTACCCAAAAACCACAAAAGTGTTGGATGATATAGAGTTATATAGTATTCATTCGGTGAATTATATTGTTTTATGGACAATTATATTTTTTATGATTCCTCAGATGATATTAGAAATTATTGATTTTTAGAAAGGTTTATTATCTAAGAATACACATAAATTTCCTCAAACATTATCATAATAGTTATTTAGAGATGGAATCTCAAAACATTAAGGAACAATCCAATATATTTAGTAAATTTTGGAATGATATACCCCCATTCATTCCATGGGGTAGTCAGGTAGGGTACAATAGTGAAAAGGGATAAAAGGTATGATGTGGTCAGGCCCCTCGAAAAGGTATAAAAAGGCCATCCAGAATTGATTCTTCAATAATCACCGGGATTCAACCCATAATGATTCTCCTTTAGGGTAATATATTAAAAAATACAATTAATTTTCAATAATATTCAATGAATTTTTGTGATAATTATTATTTAATTCAACTCCATTTATTCTATAATTGGTTTTGAAGGCAAACTGTAAATGTGTAAAATTAAGAAATTCTCTTACACTTTTAATTTTTTGTATTTCAGTATTCTATGAACTGGCCTCTTTTTGATATAGTATGAGGTATTTCTGTTCCATTACCTACGACTCTTATCTCGTAATCATTGAATACATTGTTTAATGGTGTTCATAAAACACTAAATATATATGACTTTATATTTTTTTAGAAATTTATCATTATTTTTGGTATTTGTCATGCATATACTTCCTAAACATTATCAATAACTAGTTTTGATATTAGGGGGGAATTAATATATCCTCCTTGTGTGAACCTATTTTCTTCGGTTCAATACATATGACTTCTATATGGTAATAAGATAATTTTAAATAGCGGGGAGCCCAAACTGTACTTTATTCGCTAGTCATAGCGATTAATTATATTATGAGCCCTCCATTATCTACTAATTATGGGGGGTCTTTAGTTGGTAGTATGTTCGTAGAAATTAATTTTATCTACCCACCCTCACATGGGAGAGTTTTTGGGTTTCTATGAATTTTCTTCCATTTAAAATCAAATGGACTTTAAGATATTATATATTTGACACGTTTATTCCTAAAATTGTGTATTTGTTGTTAATTTTTAAAGAGTTTGGGTATACTAATAACATGAGGATAAGTTTAATTCTCATATTATTCTCTTGATTAATCAAATCATAGAGAAATATTTGGGAAATAAAGTGGTATGGTAAGAATAATTTTGATATTTGTGGTGGCACTACATTATACAAAATTCATGCATTGATCGTTTTATACACTCCCATAGTGTTTGAGGTGTCATGTTTAGGTATTTTGGGGAAACTTTCTGGCCACTCTATTTGAGTATGGTTTTTAAAACCCTTGAATCACTCACAAACATGTTGAACATATCTTCCCACAAACATCAAGTTGTTTTGTGCATGGTTTACTCAACCATGTATCAAAACTATTTTGACCAAAAAAATATAAATATAATTTATTTTATAGAAATAGTTAAACTAATTCCACATCCATGTTATACCACTATGTTTATGTTATTCCCCATGAATATACCCTCTAAGGTATTATTCATCTCATTCCTTTACTTTGGTGAATTATATTCAATGTGTAGTGATCGTTCATGGTTCCATCATCATGATATTCTTCTCTCTCTTTCTTTTCCCTTATCCTCTCCTTCTCATTCCCTCTAATGATCATGGTGACCATGTATTTTTTCATGTATTAAATTTTTCATGGGTTTATTAAGATAGGTATTTGAAGGTAATTATATATATTCATTCACTTTTTTAGTGGAATAAATCTTCTTGAAAATAGATTCATTGATTACCGATAGTTGACTAATTGAAATTTCATTTTTAGTGGAACCAAATATGATTGACTATCCAAAATGAGGTTATATAAAATATAAAATGTGCATTCAGTTACTATGAAAGTGTTGTGATGAATTTTCATCATGTTTTTTAAAACATAACATGGAATCAAGTTAGTATTCAACATTGTAAAACAACAATTATAATCAAGAATATTTACTTCACACTAGATGTTTAATGAAATTACATGATTTTTTTTAAAATAAGTAAAATATCTCTCATGGATGTCTCCTTAATGAATTATAATGGTTTTGTGAAATAATGTAAACACAATTAAAACAGAAATAAGGATATATTCATACTTTATGTGATTTTCTAAAAAAATCATTTGAACTGCAAAGTGTAGTGTTTTCGTATTATATCATTGTTCCATAAAGGATTTATCAATTAAACTGAAAATTAATTTTCAGGGATTATATTAAATTAATTTTTTAAATAATGGTTTTTTATATCAAAATTCCCATTTATGAATTGAAATATATGTTTATTTTATGATTCTCCACCCTTGATGAAAATCCCCATAGTTACTATTATGTTATGATATTATATAGTATAATATAAGGAATGAATTTTTTTAAGATTTCATATATATTAAAGAAAATGGGATATTTGATTGAAGTGTTATTAGATGTGGGGTGTGAGTTATTTTTTGAATTTTGTTTCATTATTTAATTCTCTATAATATAATTATGTCCTCCAATTAGAATATCATTTTAAAAACTATGTGTCAAAGTTGAATTTCAAATAATAGACACTACACAATTTAAGATCACAAATTCGATAATGTTCCCTTAGTGTGTGTTAATATCACTAGATTCGGATTTCATTATACATAGGTTGTTTAGTGAAATAAAAAAAGAATGTAATAATAGTTTAATGGTAAAGTCATCATATATACACTCCATATTTTAGTTATTCCTAGGAACGTCTATATAGTTATTTGAGTATTGTTCCTGATGAATGTAGTTAGATACGTATATATTACAATTATAGTTGATCGTGTTATGATTATTTCATCTCATTTTCCTTATGGTATGAAATTATTACCATAATATAAGCAATACATTTATATGATCCTTCTAATACGTTTTATACTAATTCGTATTTTCATTTTGGATATAATAATTTTATTCTAATGGTTCCAACATAATAAATTTCCCATAAAACAAGTATTTTATGTTATTATAATTTATGATGTACAAAGAACTAATTCATCTTGTCTTATTTCAAAAATGGATGTTTTACAAAAAGTGTATGTTCAATGACTAAATGTGAATTCTTGTTTCAAAATTAAAATGTTAACTATTCATTAATTGTGATTCATCACATTTAAATTTATTATTTTACTTACATGAACATATTATTTAAATTTCCATTTTTTGAAAAAACAATGATCTATAATGTAAAACTTGCTAAGAGTCATGTTATATTTTTTTAATAAAAGGTGAAATTTAGTATATTATAATTTATACTAGTGTGTATGGAATTTTTTTCAAATGTAAATGGAAAGTTTATAATTTTGGATCATATGGAGAATTTTTTGATCATAGCAAAAAAACACACTATATGTATGTATGTAGACTATTATTAATCATATATAGGTGTTGTTAGATTCTATAGATATCAAGAGTCGATGATGTGTTAGTTTGTTTTAAATAGAGGGTTTTGAAAAGATTATCAATTTTTTTTAAAAGGATATTGGTAGTTTTTTTTATTTTTATATATTTATTAGCTATATATTTTAGTACTATATGGTTATACAACCAACATGACTTTCCTCTTGGTTTCTATTTTACTCTTTTAAATTTTTTTTGTTAAATGTGACATGAGAGTATATTAAAAATTTGATAATTCCAGTTATCTATTTCTTCAATTATGTTTTCCATTATGATTTTTATTATTTAATTATACCTCGTTTTGGAAGTTCGTATTTAAAAATATACTTATTCATTATGAACAAAATTATAATATATAGCATTTCCATATTAATGTTATGGATGCTTTTTCTTTTGGGTTTATGTTTTATTAGGTGAATCCACAATTATGTTTATCAATGTTGACTCCAGGGAACGTAGTTCTAGTCCATGTAAACTGGGAATGGGATTTTATCTTTTTGGTATAGTTCATGAGAAATATATCGGGTTGACCCAGTCCTATTTGTTACACCTATAGATCACCATTATACATACCTAATGTCTTCATATATTTTAAACACCAAAAATGTTTGTATAAATATTTTCTTAAATAGCCCCATAGAGATGTGGAAATAATTATATAGATACATAATGATATTAAAACACCTAAATTTAAAGTTAACATATGTCCTCTCTGGAGGTCTATCGTATTTGATAAATATTTTGGTTTCTTATGTATGGTTTAGTTAAATTTCATAAATTTTTTTAAGAAAATAAAATATAAAATTTTATAAAAAATATGGTCTCCAGTTTTTTATTATTTATCATTGGTTATATATATTGTGTTACGATAAATTAAAATCAACATTCTTATGTATAACTTTGATTGTAATGGTTTTGAAAATAGAACATTCCTCATGTTCCTCTATAGTCACTACTTTTTTTGTTGTTTTTTTGCCATTGATAAAGTTCATTATTGTCAGATATCTCATTTAATGGATGTTCATCCACCATGAACCACTACATCTCTTACTCCTCTGGGATCACACCATACCTACCTTCATCCATCCCCACATTACAACACTACACTATCTATGGTTGGATACCTGGTTCTCCCTTCCTCCCCTTTATCCATTACCTCACCATTTCAAATACCTTTTTTACCATGTAGATCCATCAAATCAATTTCTGAATTCAACCCATGCCTATCATTACTTTCTCTTCTATCTCAACATCAAAAAAATTTATACACACCATTTCAACCAAGTCACCTGGTTTACTGTATAGCAACCATATGTTTTCCTTACCTAACATCAATCTCTATTTTATATTAAGATACCTCTCTTGGTCCCTCTATATTGTGTGTAGACCTTTATAGCCACACATATTATAGTAATAAATCCTTTTCATCTTTTATATCTTATTCACCCCAGCTACTGACTCAGTCCTCAATCAGCACTCTTTTATTGTGAACCTCTTATTCCATGATGAAATTGTTAATTTTTATTTAATAGAAGAATGGTTGCATTGTTTCTTTTAGTTAAAACTATTGTAATGGTCCGTGGATTTTCGTATAGATTGGGACTCAATGATTTTATTTGTTTCATTTTATCTATCAAATCTCTGCATTCTATTTCACAACCCATTGGCTCTAAAAAGTATTAGTTACTCATTTAGGAAATTTCTACAGACAGATGATAATAATACTAGGATTTGTTATACTATGGTTGAAATTATATGGATCAAGAGGAATTTCTCATTACCGTTCCCATGGAGTATCTTTTTTTATTTTGTATTGATTTTTTATTTCTATAAAAATCTATTACATTACCAATAGAGATTCTTTGAAGGTTATGGTCTCCAAGCTCATTCCATAGCCTTAAATATGATATGGAGTCCCTACCCTCCAATACCTATTTTTTTTAGTTTCCTTATCCTTTTCCATATCACTAGGCTTCATAATTCCACATCTATGTACACTCATGGAGTGTGGATTCATTATTTCATGAAGTTAACCATCTGAAAGAACATAGATGGAGACCATTAGTTTATCTATATCTGGATTGCACATACATTTTTAATCATTGGTATTATGATTATGGATTCTTTAATATTGAATTTTTTGATGTTTTGGACAAGACACCTTTCTTAATAGTTCCATACTCTCAAGATGGTATTCAGGACATATCCTCTAATCAATATTTTCCATCATCATGAATTTCTATAGTTGGTGGAGGTTTCTTAGCCCTGGTATTAGCCTCCAAAATAGGATCCCACAAGTATTTTCAATTTTCTTTTCTTTCATGGAGTGGTAGGTTTCCTACCCAAGATCCCCAGATAGGTCCTCCCCACATTCTCCTTGACACATCACTATCTTTTAGATTTAATTTTTGATATTCTATAAATGTTTTTCTATGATTGAGGGTTTAGATGGATATCCCCAATTTTCACTCCATATAAGTCACAAGAGAAATAAATATAACTAGTTAACCCTTCTACATATGTGGTATTAACTACAAAAAAGGGATAAATACATCTAAAAATTAGTAGCCTCCCATCACTGAATGTTATTCTTTATGAACTACGGGTTCCATCAATCCGACTAGATGTCCTTATATTCTCAACTAGAATTCAAAGGGAATAGGATCTCCTATAATATGATAATAAATCATGAAATAGATTAATTCATCTAATATATTTAAAATTTATATCCAAGAGAAAAAATATATATTCATCCTCATTTTTTATTCAAATATCATGGTTAAGAAATTATATACATGATTTCCCATTGATTGACCACATGTGGAATTTTTTATGAAACCTTTCTACTTAAAACTCACCAACTCTAAATCCCAGTTTATTACAATCAATGTATCTATTCCCAAATTATCCTTCATAGTCATTGTTTTATAAAATGTTCGAGTCTAGGGTTTGGGAATACTTATGGGATGATCTTCTATAATTCAACCATATCTATAGTTTCTGGTTTATTGGAGGGTACTTTAACACAATTCTAGATAACTAGAAAAGGAGGGATTGTCTCTCATAAAATAGGTAATATTTGTATAACATTAGTAATTTTTTGACCTTTGGATGTCTACTTATCATGGTATTTTTATAAGATAAATACACCATATACAACAATTAACAATGTAATTATAGGATATAGAGCCATCATTATATGTGTATGAATATTAATAAATATATTTTGAGCTATCAAAATGTAATTATCTCCCACCATGTATGATATATTTTATCCCACTATCCTCTAATTATTTTTTTGGGAAGAGATGATGATCACTATAACAGGTTACACTTATCTAAATATTGGAAATATATGGAGGAATTCGTTCCTCTAGTAAAATTTTCATTAGATAGTCCCATGGGAGGAAAACCCTAGGATATCATGTATATATATCTCAATTGCCTCAAATGTGATCATAGGGAGTGTTCTACTCATCATGATAATAATTCCCTAGGTATCAATGACGTGGAAAAGGGTATTCTAGATTGGAAAAAAATTACCAGATCTTTTGAGTGTTGATGTTTTAAATTCTTTATCAAAAAAGTATAATTAATTATCCAAACAAATTTAGGATGGTGAATGTTTTCTTAAGAATGATTATGGGCCCATAAGATTAAATAAGTGTATAAGAACACCACATTGTATCATGAATCCATCAAATTGAAGAGTATTTCATGGAATATAATCCTAATCATGTATGATGGTACTTATAGTAGTAAAATAAATATCAATGGTCCAAAGGCTTATGACCACCTTTGAAATTTTCACTTAGTTATGGATTCTTATTACTAGAAAGTATAAGATATAGATTACATCAATGACCCATTTTTTATAAATTTAACAACCCTAATCAATGATTATAATAATTGTTTCATTTAATCCCAAGAATTCTTAATGGAGATTTTTCATGCTATCAAATACAAAAACTCATACAGTAGTCCAGGCCTAGATGGTTTCTATAATTATTTTTATGTGGATGTTAGTGATATTTTTAAGGAATACCTAATGAGTGATATTTTTTACTATTACTCCAGAAGTTAGTTGTTTATATCCACCAATATCAGCTCCCTTATAATCATTCCTAATGTGAAATATCACTTAACCATTTATTTGTTCCAACTGATGAGTTTATGAAACATTTATTTCAAATTTTTGTCCAAGATCATCAAATATATGATCTATAACCTTATTTACTAGATATTGTGAAAATAATAACATGGTTTTTGTAAAATAGAAATATATAATATTCAATTTAAATTTCATATAAAATGATATATAACATCCAAAGAAATGCAGTTAACACAATAATCATGGTTATGGTTAAAATCGAGAAGGCCTATGATATTGTGAAGTATATTTTTCATTATCAAATTCATGCATAATTAGGGTTTTATTGATAAACTACATGTTATTTTCTCTATATTTTCACCTAAAGCTAGTTTTTTATTTCAATGGAAGGAAATTTGGTTTCATGAAATCTACTAGAGGGTTATTCCAAAGAGATCCTATCATTCCCAAAATATTTGATCTAAATGAAGTCTCACCCAACATGAACATTGCTAATACATATTCCTTAGGCTCATTCCTGTCTTAAATATATAGGTATGTATATTTTATAATAACATGCTAGTTTTGTAATGATGAAATTATATATTTTTTAAAATATAAAACATAAATCAATAAGAGTTTTTAATAAAACTGATGACAAATTATGAAAATTAGAGTGGTAAAAAATCGGGTCCCTCAAAATCATTTAAAATTTGTATGGATCAATTTATTCAACAAATGATGTTTTCATGGTAGATGTGTTAGGTATTTTTTCATGGTTTTATCGACATGGAATATCTCAATGTGACCTCCCTTTATAATGGTTCTTGATCAGAAAAAATGATAATGTCATTCAAAGGATTTGAGGTAGTATCAATAACTAGAAGAGAACTATTTACTATTTTGGTGTTAAAATAAATCTCACAATTCTATATTAATTTCTATTGGTCAAAGTAATCCACTCGAGTAGAGGTGAATTGAGTTCCTATAAAAATTTATGTTAAAAATTTTATTTTAAATATTCCACAAAAAAAGAAATAAAATAGGCCAGTTAACCAAGGTAATAAAATAATAATATTTTGACTATTCAAATTGTATATCAGAAGATTGATTAATTATCAGAAATAAAAATATGAGATATTGATACAACTTTTGAAACTACTATAATAAGTCCAAATAGTATAACTATTATCCAAGAATACTAATAAAATTAAAATTTAGTTTTCTGAAAAATAAGTTAAAACAGAGAAAGACTATATTGAAAGACACAGTGGATAAAACAACTGGATCAGTCTCAACTCAAGTCCTAATCCACTCTATTTGGTGATCACCATCTACCAAGAAATACATATAATGCTTTGATATATAACCTGTATTGGTGTTAACAATAGTACACAATACTGTTGAGGCCACAAGACCTCATCCACTGTTCTTCATGGGAAAACTAACAACTAAGTCACATAAGACATCTTCAACTATTCTACGTGGGTGAAACAGGGTGTAAATTCTTTTTGAGTGAGGATATTTTGTATCATATAGTTATTTATCGGAGATAGTGTGTGCTTATATATATATACACACACTGCTTAAAATTTTTAAGAAAGAAGTACATAGTAGAGAAAAGATAACAAGAAATGATTAGATATGTTCTTAGTGTTGTTCTATGCATCTCTGGACATTTTCGATATATCAGATTTGATTTTATAGTCCTAATGCTGAAACAATGTTTTGTGAGTCTCATTTTCTAGTTACGAGTTTGATGAGATGTTCTTTGGATTTATTTTTCCTCTAAGATTTGTTTCTCTGAATATGTTTTATATTCTGATCTACATCAGTTTAGCCGTTAGGAATAGAGAGTTTTTCATGTGTTTTTTAGTGTATGTACTGTTGTTTTTTTTCAAATTTCATGAAATCCAAAACCATGTCATATATCTAGTTCCACAATTTTATATTTATTTCATATAATTGTTTTGGAGTTGAAATGATGCATTATCTCCACACCTCTCACCCTGTACTATCTACCGATAAGACTAAAAAAGAAATTTAATTATATCAGTGAAATTATAAGACACAAATATTATTGTTAGAAAAAAAATTTAAAAATTGTTTTAAAGTATAAAAAATTAGTTATTTATGGAACGATGTCATAGTTGCGATGAGAAAGTCACATTGAGATATTCATAGGGCCATATTAGCGTAGAGATCTGGAATAAGTAACATAGTTATAGTGGCTGGTTCTTTGCGAATTCTAAAACCAGTAACAACATTGCAATGTTAGGATCATGGTGTATTTGGTAACGGTGTCTAGTCCTTTTCCAAAAATTCATAACGGTGTCTTGTTACGGTGTCTTGGTAATGTTAGAAATGAAATGGTGATAGGTCCTTTGTAAAAATATGGAAATAGTAGCAACTTATGGTGTCATAGTGTTTTTTATAATCTAAAATTGAAAGCAAACATACGATTTCAATAACTTCTCCAAATATCTGTAAACTATTTTAATAAGTAATACTCATAAAATTTATTAGAATTAAAAATTATCACAATAAAACCAAATAAAACAAAACAAAACATCGTTTACAATATTCATACATGATTTGTGATATGTTAAACAATATTTGTGACAATTAAAACCCGAGTAGTCCATCAATCTCCAAACATGATTTGTGAGAATTAAAACGTGAAGAGCCTAATAAACTCCATTGAAATAAGGTAATTAATTTCATTTTAGATCTAAAAATGGTTCTTCATCAAATTTATTATGTCATCAACACCACTCTATATGACTCTTGGATGGAATTTAAACATCCCATGAATAGTCTCATGAGGCTGGGTAGACCCATTTTTGAAATAGGTATCAAAATTCAAAACCATAAAAAATATAAATGTGGTATGTTGGATAATATTTAAAAGAATATCATCATAGGAAATTATTTATAGGTTATATACATGTTGAGAAAATATAGTGTCAGTTTGGACACTATTAATAACTTTAAAAGATTCTCCTCACCCCTATGGTGAGGCCTGTAAGGCTCTCATTACCTACTACTTTAGCTGTAACATCCCATGTAAGTAATTAATAATAGATATTTTTATCTATGTCTATTAATTAATAAGATAGTGTTTTAGAGGCTTAAAATGAAAATAAATCCAATCTTAAGCATGGAATACACTAATATTCTTAAAAGATTGTTTTACTGCCTTATGGTGGAAACCCCTTTTTAAATATATCTTGTGAAAATTTTATAAGATATGTTTGTCAAAATAAACTTATTCTTTATGATTGGGACATCAAAATTTACTTTGTGTGAATTTTTGGTATTTTTCTGACGATGTTCATTTTTTAATTAATAGTGGAAAATACTGCATTTTACATCAAAACTGCTTTTTAATCTAATTTTTTTATATGATTAGATTATCTTTTGAATTTGTTTTGAAGTGAAATTAGAATATATTTTTACCATTTTATCCAATGGTGGTCATTTAAATCAATTTCACTTTGAAATTAGACTTAAACTGGTGTCAATCTTTTGATACTTATTGTTTTATAAAAACACGCTATTTGCTCTGACAGCGGGAATTAATTATTAAATTAATTAATGTGACATATATATTTTGAATTTTTTAAAATGGTCTTCATTTCTGAATTTGGAATATCAAATATAGCTTCGGGTTAATTTTTGGTAATTTTCTGAAAAAACTTCAATTTTTGATGAATAGTGAAACCACTATGTGGTACTTATAAAAACTGATTTTTCCGTTTAAATGAAATTTTGCCATCATTGTGTTTGGAATTTCAATAATCTGACATACATGGTTTTCATTAAGAAGTAATATATGGTTCAATGAGATTAGAATAATTTTTTGGTGAATTGTAACTTATTAAGTTTTAATCGCGATTAGTGGTAATTAGTGTAGTTTAAGGTAAAAATAATGCTTTAATAAAATAATATTAGCTTGAAACATGTCCCGTCCTCATTGGTTGTGTCGTGGCCGACCAAGGAAAGTCATGGGTCAACTTGGGGACCCCTTGTATCCACTTTGGTTGGGAAATGACATAAGTACATTTTATTTAATGTAAAAGTAAAAATGACCCAAACTTAATATATTTTACTAAAACAATTTTTACATGGGGTTATAAAGATCAGATTTTTTATTATAAATAGTCATTGGAAAGATAAAACGATTTTATACATCATATTAGTTTTTATATAATTTTTAGACTTTAAATAAATTAAATTATTTATGACATCATGATGATGAAGCGATGACCTCATTATTTAACGATTTAAATAAAATTGAAAGATAATGAAAAATATAAAACCTACACTTGGCCAAAACCAATTGTATGAGTGGATTTCGAAGCCTTATCACCTTATACTCGAATTATATCAATGTGGGACCTTTTTAATCCGAAACTCTTTTCAAAATAAAGTAACTTATCTTTACTTTCCAAAAGTGCCCCTCCTCTACTCTTATAGAAGGCCCCCACCTCTACCTCATTTCACACACTCCTCAAGCCTTTGGCTCGACCAACCCCTGAAAATTTACTCTCTCCACATACCTCTCCTCATACTAGAGGATTCCATTTGGGCATAAACCTTTCAAAGGAAGCCTTTAGGCTCAAATCAAAAGTAGATACACTTTTAAAGGTAATTCATTCTCTCATGTTCATTTGTTTTATTCTGCTTCTCCAACCACCTAAACTCTTTTTATTTAATTCTTTTGTAACAACACAAGTATCTTAAATATACTAGGATGTTGTTATAATATTTATTTGAGCTACACTCTCACACAACTACATCAAATGGTTAAAGAACATACGGTTTCTGCGGATGGAGAAATTCTGCCTCCCGAAACGATGATTGTTTAATACTCATTTAACACCTTCAAAGGTGGCCATTATGATGTCACTATTTTTATATATGATATATAATATGTTTATGTTTTCCTTAAGCTTCTGTTTTTTTCATTTTGGGCATACCTTTATGGTTTCCATTATGGGAAAACACGATATCTTAATTTTAGGAAGTGCGGACTACCGCCCCCTGAAAGTGATTTGATTCGTTAATACCATATGTGGGATTTGTAAAGGATAAAGTTAATGATATTATATATGTTATTATACTGGAATTATAATATACTCTTATATCATTATGATTCCATTCCGAAAAATATGAAATAGAAATGGATGTAGCGTTCATGCGTACGTACGGCTTACCGTCTCCATGAATGGTGCATTTCATTTCTTACCTCTAAATGTGATGTAATATTATAAATACATGTATATGATGAATATATATGATATATATGTTATCCAAATCATTAATATCATTCTGGATATAACGAACCTTTGACCATATTAACAACATGTAAGTGTAAGAAGTCTATTTTTGACTTAAGAACCAAATACCGACAAAATGAACATTATTAACTTAAATGATTACATGAAGTTCATAAAATGGTATAAAAGGTATAATGAACATGAAAAAGGTTCTTAAGCAAGTAGAAATTAACTCATATTTATTATTCAGGAGATTAAATAACGGTCGGGTCAAGTCGGATACGAGGTATGGGACTTCGTCTCAATCTCCTTTCATTGAGGAATATTTTATTTTATACACAACTTTCTATTATACGGTGTATAAACCCCTTTGACTTTTACTTTTATTCAAAAGGAATCTTTTTTATGCGAAGCGTTTACTAAACGACAAAAAGGGAATGTTTTTGTCATACATATGCAGCGACAACGACTTATCTGCCGTCGTGACTGTTATTTGAGTTTCGGCTTATTCTACAATCCATACCTTATTTTTAAAAGAAAAATAAATACCATGTTTTACTTTTATTTTATTTTGGTATTGAAAATGGTTTTCACAAATTTTTTTGTGTTGTATTGATATCTTGTGATTGAAATGTGGAAATGTTATGTTTCCTTTATGCATGTTTTATGTGATACGATTATGTTATGGTTCTTGGGCATTACTATCAAGACGGGTGGTTCCGTGATAAACTAAGGGCGGGTGAGCCCGATATAGCTCTCCAATGCATTGGGTAACGCGAAGGAGTGAAACTTTAAGGTTTCTTCGAAGATATTTTAGGGAATATACCTTGATGGGTATTCCAAACGTAACCAAGAGGGTTACTACCTACGTAAGAATGTTATGAATGCCTCAAGATACCTTTATGTCTTATGATTTCAATGATTTACTCATGATTTGATGAGGTATGTTAATGTGCTTATGTTTTATGGGTAAATTATTATCTCACACTTATGTATATATGTACCCATGTTTCCTTTCCATGTTTTTATAACCCATACTGAGCTTTTTATGCTCATCCCAAGTTTTTTGAAATCTTTTTCACAGGACAAGGGAAAGGTATATGATATGATGATAGTGTCAAGGAAGTGTCAAGAAAGAATCCTTGTTTTATTTTAAATATGTTTCCATTGATGGGAATGAAGAATACTATTTTTATGTAACCACGTTGTTTATACGGGGAAGGTAATGCATGTTTTATGATCTAATTCTCTAAAACTCTAAACCAGAAAAGATCCTCAATGTGTAATCTTGTAATAACTCATGATTAAGTAAGGTTTAAGGCTGTGGCATTATAGATGGTATCAGAGGTTGGTTTAGATAACTTTAGGAGTTATAATTCTATTAAATGATTACCCAAAAAAATTTAAATGATATAGCATTTGAAGATTACCATGTTTCTTCATCTAAGAAATGTTTGTTCAGAATGGTTTTCCGCAGAGGAAACAGGGAAGCAGTGCTAGGAAGGCATATAGAAGGAAATAACCTTCCGAATCAGCATCCAGAAATGGTCGGAATTGGAACTGAACAGTTTGTTGCAGTAATGGCACAGTTGACTCAAGCAATAAATGGTGGTGGTATCCATGCACGAGATCAGCCAGATCAACCGCAGAGGAACATATCAGTGGTGGAACATTTCATGAGGCAGCATCCCCCATCATTCAGACGATCTTCTGACCCTGTGTTATATGAAGGGTGTATTAAAGCACTGGAGAAGATTTTTGATGTCATGGGGGTGTTCAGAAAATCAAAAGGTTAGTCTTGCTATTTACCATTTGAAGGGTGAAGTAGATCTGTGGTGGTCTATGGTTAAAAATATCAGGGACGCCGATGAGATTAATGCTCTTGACTGGGATGAATTCAAAGGTATGTTTCTTGAGAAGTATTTTCCTAAGGCTGTTAGACTTAGGATGGAAAAAAAATTCTTGGAATTGAGGCAAGAGGAAGACTCAGTGGCTGCCTATGAAGAAAGGTTCACTTGATTGGCAAGGTATGCTCTAAATTTTATCTGAGACCTTGATAGTAAAATAAATCATTTTTTACTCAGGATTAAAGCCAAAATATCGAAGGGAATAAGCTTATCGGGAGTTTAAAAGTTATGAAAAGATTGTTCGATGTGCTGAGAAGGTGGAAATGGAGTTTTCCGATGACCAAGTGTTCTATAACAACCAGCAGAAGAAAAGACCGAGGTGGCAGGAGAAAGTTAAGAATTCTTCAAAAAAGTCTGAGGGTAAGAGAACTAAGTTTCCAGTTTGTGATAAATGTGGCAAAAGGCATGCTGGGGAATGTCTTCTGAATTCTGAAAAGTGCTACCGATGTGGAAAGATGGGACATAAGGCTCGTTATTGCACTGAAAAGGATCAAGGTGATTGTAAGAAAAAATTTGATTTACAGTTAGTGAAATGTTATAAGTGCAATGAGATGGGTCACTATGAAAATGAGTGTCCGACAAAGAGCTTGAGTGATGGGAAGCAGTTAGACTACAAGCAGAAAGGGGTGGTGAAATCCTTTGCAACTACTTCAGCAGATGTCAGGCCATCAAATGAAGTTGTATCAGGTACTATGTTTGTTTTTTCAGATTATGCCAGTGTATTGTTTGATTTGGGTTCTACACATTCTTTCATCTCTGAAACCTTTTATAGTAAAATGGGAATACCATCTCAAGAAATGACTCCTGACCTTTTGGTAAAAACACCTGGGGGAAATGTTGAGGAAAAAAGAATTTATAAGAATCTTCTTATCCTTATCTGTGGAAAGAACCTACTTGCAAATCTTATTGTTCTACCTCTAGTAGAGTTTGATGTTATCCTGGGTATGGATTGGCTCTCTATTTACCATGCTAAGATTGACTGTAGAGCTAAAGAAGTTTCTTTTCAGAAAGAATTTCAGTTTGTTTACAAGAATGAACCCTTACTTTTGATAACATTTCAAGAGGCCGAGAAACATGTAAAAGATGGAAATGAATGTTACCTTGCACACGTCGTTGAAAATAAAAGAACTGTTCAGATTAATGATGTGCCATTGGTAAATGAGTATCCTGATGTTTTTCCTGATGTGATGCCTGGAATAATACCAGATCTGGAAGTTGAGTTTACTGTTGACTTAGTTCCTGATGCTAAGCCAATTTCAAAACCCCCTTATCGAATGGCATAAATTGAACTTTTAGAGTTGAAGGATAAATTGCAAGATTTATTAGAGAAAGGTTTCATTAGACCTAGAACATCACCATGGGGTGCTCCTATTTTGTTTGTTAAAAAGAAATATGGTTCTATGAGACTTTGCATTGATTATAGAGCCTTGAATAACATCACTGTTAAGAAAAAATATCATTTGCCTCATATCGATGATTTGTTTGATTAGCTCCATGGAGCTCAGTTTTTTTCAAAGATTGACCTGAGATCGGGGTACCATCAGCTGAAGGTAAAGGATGAAGATATTCTGAAGACCGCGTTCCGTACGAGATATGGCCATTATGAATTTGCAGTAATGCCTTTTGGGCTAACCAATGCACCTGCTGTATTCATGGACTTAATGAATATAATTTTCCATGAGTTCTTGGATAAGTTTGTGGTGGTTTTCATTGATGATATTTTGGTGTTTTCAAAAAGTAAAGAGGATCATGCAAGACATTTAAGGGTTATCTTGCAAACCTTAAAAGAAAAGAAACTATATGGGAAATTCAGCAAGTGTGGGTTTTGGTTGCAACAAATTTCTTTCCTTGGTAACATTATTTCAAAAGATGGAATTACTGTTGATCCTAAAAAAACAAAAGTTGTGGAATAATGGCCAAGACCCACAAATGTAACCGAGATTCGTAGCTTCCTTGGTTTGGCGGGCTATTACCGAAGGTTTGTTAGAATTTTTTCACGGTTATCTAGTCCAATGACTAAGCTAACTCGGAAGGGTGTTATGTTTATCTGGACAAAAGAATGTGATGACTGTTTTCAGGAATTGAAAAGAAGATTGGTGAATGATCCAGTTTTGGCACTACCTTCCAAGAATGGTCAGTTTGTTATATACAATGATGCTTCATTGAAAGGACTTGGTTGCGTCCTAATGCAGAATGATCAGGTAATTGCTTATTCTTCATGACAGTTGAAAACTCATGAGGTAAATTACCCTACAGAAGATTTGGAATTAGTTGCTGTAGTTTTTTCTTTAAAAATTTAGAGGCATCATTTGTATGGAGTAAAGTGTGAAATATATACTGATCACAAAAGTTTAAAGTATATATTCACTCAGAAAGAGTTAAACATGAGACATAGGAGATGGCTAGAATTAATCAAGGATTATTATTGTACAATTCATTACCATCCGGGAAAATCAAATAAAGTGGCTGATGCTTTGAGTCGAAAAAGTAATGCTTCATTAACAATGTTGCATTTAGAACGTGATCCTTTGGTTAAGGATTTGATGAACTTTGGCATAGAAGCTGTTGGTGCAGGAAGTCCTTCTGTTTTTTTTAGGTATCAGGGAGATCTTCTCTATCAGATAGAATCAAGCAAGCACAAAAGCAAGACAGTGAGTTGGAGACAAAGGTAGAGATGGTTCAGAAAGGTAAGTTCCCTGAATTCAACATTGATAACGATTATGTTTTGAGATTTGGGAAGAGATTGTTTGTGACTTGTGATTCACAGTTGAAGAGAGAGTTGTTATGTGAAGCTCATAGTTCTCCGTTTTCAGTTCATCCGGGCAGTACTAAGATGTATAGAGATATGCGGGTGTATTACTGGTGGGATGGAATGAAAAGAGATATTGCTGATATTACTGTGAAGTGTTTGACTTGTCAGCAGGTTAAAGCAGAGCAGTAGTTACCGAAAAGGATGCTTCAGCCTTTACCAGTGCCAGAGTGGAAATGGGAGAATATATCCATGGACTTTGTTGTTGGATTACCGAAGACATCTCGAGGTAATAATGAAATCTGGGTTATTGTTGATCGCTTGACCAAATCTGCTCATTTCCTTTCTATACAAGATACTTTCTCTCTTGATCAACTTTCCCGTTTGTATCTTAAATAGATAGTCTGGTTACATGGAGTTCCTCTCTCCATTGTATCGAATCGTGATCCCAGGTTTACTTCTAACTTTTGGAAAGGCCTTCATAAGTCATTGGGTACTGAATTAAATTTTATTACAGCTTTTCATCCTCAATCAGATGGGAAGTCAGAACGAACAATTCATACATTGGAGGATATGCTATGAGATTGTTCTATGGATTATCAGGGAAGTTGGGACCAACATCTTTATTTGGTTGAATTTTCATATAATAACCGTTTTCATTCCAGTATACAGATGGCACCATTTCAGGCATTATATGGGAAGCGGTGTCGAACTCCAGCTTTCTGGGATGAAGTGGGTGAAAGGAAGTTGATGGGACCAGAATTGGTAGAAGAGATGGCAGAAAAAGTCTAGCTGATTCA
Source organism: Viscum album (assembly GCA_963277665.1). NCBI lineage: Eukaryota > Viridiplantae > Streptophyta > Magnoliopsida > Santalales > Viscaceae > Viscum > Viscum album. Next base: position 837,502,389 of record OY728134.1, on the reverse strand, counting down.
GAAACACATGAGAACAGCTCAGAGCAGGCAGAAGAGTAATGCAGATAACCGAAGGAAGGATCTATCTTTCGAGGTAGGTGATCATGTTTTTCTCAAGGTTTCTCCTTGGAAAAGTGTGATGAGATTTGGTAAGAATAGAAAGTTGAGTCCAAGGTTCATTGGACCATACAAAATTTTGGAGAGAGTTGGATCAGTTGAATACCGAGTGGCTTTACCTCCGAGTTTATCTCAGGTACACAATATTTTTCACGTTTCGATGTTGAGAAAGTATATGCCAGATCCATCTCATGTTTTGAGTCCAGAGGTAGTTCAGCTAGAAGAGAACCTATCTTATGAGGAACAACCGGTCCAGATTCTTGACCACATAGAGCAAGTGTTACAGAATAATGTGATTCACCGGGTAAAGGTTTTGTGGAAAAACCACATGATTGAAGAGGCAACTTGGGAATCTGAAAATGCAATGAGGGATAAGTAACCCCAATTATTCGATAAGTAAATAAATTGCGGGGACACAAATTTCTAAAAGGGGGAAGGATGTAACATCCCATGTAAGTAATGAATAATAGATATTTTTATCTATTTCAATTAATGAATAAGATAGTGTTTTAGAGGCTTAAAATGAAAATAAATCCAATCTTAAGCATGGAATACACTAATATTCTTAAAAGATTGTTTTACTGCCTTATGATGGAAAACACTTTTTAAATCTATATTTTGTCAATTTTATAAGCCATTTTTGTCAAAATAAACTTATTCTTTATGATTGGGACATCAAAATTTACTTTGTGTGAATTTTTGGTATTTTTTTGACAATGTTCATTTTTTATTGAATAGTGGAAAATACTGCATTTTACATCAAAAATTCTTTTTAATCTAATTTATTTATATGATTAGATTATCTTTTGAATTGGTTTTGAAGTGAAATTAGAATATATTTTTACCATTTTATCCAATGGTGGTCATTGAAATCAATTTTACTTTGAAATTAGACTTAAACTGGTGTCAATCTTTTGATACTTATTGTTTTATAAAAACATTCTATTTGCTCTGACAACGGGAATTAATTATTAAACTAATTAATGTGACTTATATATTTTTAATTTTGTAAAATGGACTTCATTTTTGAATTTGGAATATCAAATATATCTTAGGGTAAATGTTTGGTAATTTTTTGAAAAACTTCAATTTTTGATGAATAGTGAAACCACTAAGTGCTACATATAAAAACTAATTTTTCCGTTTAAATGACATTTTTCCATCATTATGTTTGGAATTTCAAAAATCCGACATACATGGTTTTAATTAACAAGTAAAATTTGGTTCAATCAGATTAAAATAATTTTTTGGTGAATAGTAACTTATTAAGTTTTAATCGTGATTAGTGGTAATTAGTGTAGTTTAGGATAAAAATAGTGATTTAATAAAATAAGATGAGCTTGACACATGTCCTACCCTCATTGGTTGTGTCATGGCCGACCTAGAAAAGCCATGGGTCAAATTGGGGACCTCATGGATCCACTTTCGTTGGGAAATGACATAAATAACTTTTTATTTAATGTAAAAGTAAAAATGACACAAACATAATATGTTTTACAAAAACAATTTTTACATGGGGTTATAAAGATCAGATTTTTGATTATAAATAGTCATTAGAAAAATAAAAAGATTTCCTACATCATAGTATTTGTTTTATAATTTTTAGACTTTAAATAAATTAAATTATTTATGACATCATGATGATGAAGCGATGACCTCATTATTTAACGATTTAAATAAAATAGAAAGATAATGCAAAATCTAAAACCTACACATGGCCAAAACAAATTGGATGAGTGGATTTCGAATCCTTATCACCTTATCCTAGAATTATAGAAATGTGGGGCCTTTTGAATTCGAAACTCTTTTTAAAATAAAGTAACTTATCTTTACTTTCCAAAAGTGCCCCTCATCTCCTCTTATAAAAGGCCCCCACCTCTACCTCACTTGACACACTCCTCAAGCCTTTGGCTCGGCCAACCCCTGCCCTTTTAATCTATACAAATCCCTATCCTCATCCTAGAGGATTCCCTTTGGGCAGAATCTTTTCAAAGGAAGCCTTTAGGCTCAAATCAAAAAGAGTTACACTTTTAAAGGTAATTCATTCTCTCATGTTCATTTGTTTTATTCTTCTTCTCCAACCCCCTAAACACTTTTTATTTACTTCTTTTGTAACAACAAAAGTATCTTCAATATACTAGGATGTTGTTATAATATTAATTTGAGCTACACTCTCACACAAATACATCATATGGTTAAAGAACATACGGTTTCCATGGATGGTGAAATTCTGCCTCCCGAAACGATGATTGTTCAATACTCATTTAACACCTTCAAAGGTGGCCATTATGATGTCACTATTTTTATATATGATATATTATATGTTTATGTTTTCCTTATGATTCTATTTTTTTCATTTTGGGCATACCTTTATGGTTTCCATTATAGGTAAACACGATATCTTCATTTTAGGAAGTGCGGACTACCGCCCCCTGAAAGTGATTTGATTCGTTAATACCATATGTGGGATGTGTAAAGGATAAAGTTAATGTTATTATATATGTTATTATACTGGAATTATAATATACTCTTATATAATTATGATTCCATTCCGGAAAATACGAAATAGAAATGGAAGTAGCGTTCATGCGTACGTACGGCTTACCGTCTCCATGAACGGTGCATTTCATTTTTACCTGTAAATGTGATGTAATATTATAAATACATGTATATGATGAATATATATGATATATATGTTATCCAAATTATTAATATCATTTTGGATATAACGAACCTTTGACCAAATTAACAACATGTAAGTGTAAGAAGTCTATTTTTGACTTAAGAACCAAATACCGACAAAATGAACATTATTAACTTAAATGATTACATGATGTTCATAACATGGTATAAAAGGTATAATTAACTTGAAAAAGGTTCTTATGCATGTAGAAATTAACTCAAGTTTATTATTCCCGAGATTAAAGAACGGTCGGGACAAGTCGGATACGAGGTATGGGACTTCGTCTCAATCTCCTTTCATTGAGGCATATTTTATTTTATACACAACTTTCTTTTATACGGTGTATAAACCCCTTTGACTTTTACTTTTATTCAAAAGGAATCATTTTTATACGAAGCGTTTACTAAACGACAAAAGGGGAATGTTTTTTTCGTACGTATGCGGCGACAACGACTTCTCCTCCGTCGTGACCGTTATTTGAGTTTCGGCTTCCTCTACAAGCCATACCTTATTTTTAAAAGAAAAATAAATACCATGTTTTACTTTTCTTTTATTTTGGTATTGAAATTGGTTTTCACAATGTTTTTCTGTTGAATTGATATCTTGTGATTGAAATGTGGAAATTTTATGTTTCCTTTATTCATGTTTTATGTGATACGATTATGTTATGGTTCTTGGGCATTATTATGAAGAGGGGTGGTTCCGTGATAAACTAAGGGCGTGTGAGCCCGATATAGCTCTCCAATGCATTGGGTAATGCGAAGGAGTGAAACATTAAGGTTTCTCCGAAGAAATTTTAGGGAATATACTGTGATGGGTATTCCAAATGTAACCAAGAGGGTTACTCCCTACGTAAGAATGTTATTAATGCCTCAAGTTACCTTTATGTCTTATGATTTCAATGATTTACTCATGATTTGATGAGGTATGTTAATGTGCTTATGTTTTATGGGTAATGTATGATTTCACTCTTATGTATATATGTACCCATGTTTCCTTTCCATGTTTTTATAACCCATACTGAGCTTTTTATAATCATCCCATGTTTTTTGAAATGTTTTTTACAGGACAAGGGAAGGGTACATGATATGATGATAGTGTCAAGGAAGTGTCAAGAAAGAATCCATGATTTATTTTAAATATGTTTCCAATGATGGGAATGAATAATACTATCTTTATGTAACCACATTGTTTATATGTTGAATGTAATGCAAGTTTTATGATCTAATTCTCTAAAACTCTAAACCCGAAAAGATCCTCAATGTGTAATCATGTAATAACTCAAGATTAATTAAGGTTTAAGGTTGGGGCCTTATATTAGCTGTCACACTACGTAATTGGGAATGATGATATATATTTCACGAAAGGAAAAGGGGATGAGAGAGATCTGTATCACACACTGTTCAATTCATAGGAACACTTTTTAAATCTTACATGGTTGTACTGAGTTTTAATTATTATTTATATAACTTTATTAGTGAGATATACTTAACATCATTGCATTGGTTAGTGAAAATAATAGTTTATATTCTACTACATCCATCTCAGTTCATTATAATGAAGTGGTTTTCAATAATATTTTTCAAACATTGAACATAGATGATATTCTAGGATCTCTATGTTAAGAATCAGCCACATCATACATTATTAATTTTATAATATGAAAACATCATTATTGTTTTCTAAATGACATAGTCATATAATGAAAAATAATTAAATCGTCATCTAAATACAACTTCATCGTTATCTAAATACCACTTCATCGTCATCCTATAAAGATTATGAATTTTTCCAACTAGTGGATAGGTAGATAATGTTTATAATCTCTTGGGAGTAGATTTGGGATTCATATTTTTATCAAACCCTTTTAATATGTTTTTTTGGTCATGGTTTGAAGGTGATCTAGTGAATAATTACCTTAAAAGATATAGCAAGGTTTCTATAAAATCTCTATATTGTTCTTTATAGGATTACTTGGATAAAATAAGATTCAATATCATGTCATAAAATCTATAATGTATTAAATATAAGGTGATTTTGAAAATTTTAGATATCTCTACATAGATGAATGGTGTTAAATAATGGACAAGTATTTTCAGTTTCATCAACCCCTTGAAATATGTCAACATTTATTCTAGATACATGATTTATTGGACTCATCTAACCTCTTAACTAAACAAGAATATATATTTCTCAATTTCCAATGAAAAAAAGAGATGGAGGCATTATTTATGGCCTTATTATTTCAGTGGTGTTGGATTTCAACACATTTTATTATGAAAGTTACACCCTAATTACAGAATTAAACTATATAATATCCATTCATAACATTTACCATGATATAGGGATCTCCTTGAAGTTTCTGAATTGAATAATCCTCTAATTTTCCAATTAATTAATTTTTTAAGGCACCCCATAGTTTGGTTTCATAAATCATTCTGAAATGAAAAAATGTTCTCAATAATGTAAGGTTCTATAAAGATTGGTATAAAGGAAATAAATTAGTTGTTATCTTAGCTATTTTTGGATAAGTTTCATTCCAAAAAACCATCATTTATTCACATTGATCTCTACCACAAGATTCCATGACTATTGTGTTTGAATAATCCATTTGCCCTTATCATTTTTAGCCTCCATGATTCCCTTTTTTTCTTATTGGTTATCCTTAATATATATTTATCTTTCATTTAGTATGTATTAATTTGTGTTATTCCTATACAATATTATCATAGAGTATTATAGGTTATGAATAAATGTTATGTTTATTTGGGGTATGATATAATATAAAAATTTATAATATAATAATAGGGTACAATGATGTTTTGTTCAATATATGGACCGCCACGTATACAATATAAAGTTTCATATACATTGTATTATTTATTTAAGGGGTGTATGTTATATATTAGAATCCTCATACCTACGGTTGTGATGATACCTAGAATTATAATTTTCATACTATGATACCTTTCATACATAAGTCGAATGGCATAACCAATTATAGGGTGGTTAGGTATATTGCTCATCATGATATTGGTTGAGGCATAATCATGTTTGGATTCTTCCTATCGTATGATGAATATGACATGAGGGCCCTCAATTGGGATAGAACCAAGAAGTGCATATTCATTTCTCAATCTGGTGAATGTGATTTTCTTATTTATTTGGATGAGGGGTATGTGATGTGGTCATTCTCTTATATTAATTATTTGTGATGTATTCATCGATTTGGTCAGTCTATAATCATAGAGTTTAGAATGTATGAGTATGATATTTTTTATTTACATAACACATCTTTTGTGGTAACTCGATGTCTTTGAAAGGGGGAATTTATGATTATTCATACATGTATATGATATATCTGGTGAACACATGTATAGATAATGATGTGTTTAATGGGGATTATATTATAACCATTTGTAGATTTAGTATCATTTATGCATTGATTAAGGTATCTTTTATACATACATTCATGAATTTAGAAGTCTATTTTTATTTTAAATGTTAAAAATTTCTATGAGGTCACACTTTGTGTTTTACTAAATAGGGATCAAGGTTTCATAATATAAAAATGATGTAGAAAAATATTTCTAGAGTTCACACAATATTATTTTAGCATGGATATTCACAATGTGTTGCATATGATGTGATTCATAGTGAAATTGATTATATATTCCCAAATGTGTGTTGTAAGAAAACCAAAAAGGCTTCTGAATATGATTTCACATGTTACTATATGTGATAAAATGCACGGTCAGATGGCACAAAGTCTATGTGGTTTTAGTGAAATTTTGAAATTGATGGAGCTATTCAATAATCCTTTTATACATTTGATGTATTTTATATTATATCATAAATTATGACATAATAACAACTACAGTTAAAACTCGTGCAATTTTATTAGGCATTAAATTAGGATGATATATGATATTATTTTAATGGATTTACCAAATTCATTTTGTATGATATATCTATATAATAAGACCATCATAAATTTTGTTATATGTTAAATCATGTAATATGATTCATATAATAGTTTACAATTGATTAAGAATGTGTCAACACTAATTGTTATGTTTGGGAATCATCAATGTTTGGGTATCATCGACTGTGTATGTTTAATAATATAAAATTTACAGGATATTAGACACACCTAAATATTAAGTGAATTGATGTTGAAAATGGTAAATTACTCAAACACTGCATAAGGTGTGAGTATATTCTATAAAATGATTGTGAGTTTCAAAAAATAATATAAAGTAGAATAAACAATTCATATGGTGTTCATGTTAGTGTGACCCACTTATTAATTCTCCCGAAATTGTCTTCCTCCATCCTCCATTGCCTTGAGATATACTAGTATATGATTTTTTTAAAGAGGTTCCTACCTGAATATTGGTTTATTTAGTCAATTCAAGGATACATGATTGATGATGGAACATTATGTTTCCTTAAAAGGGATCTTCACCAAGCATATGATTGAATACAATAGTACCATACATATTATATGAAAGGTATATGATCCTCATTTACTTTATAAATTGTTCTTTTTATAGTATGGTGATAATTATTGTGAGGATTATATTATATTGTATTCTATTGAAGAAGTGTTATCTAATCCTTAAAAACCATTTAATTTCAAAAATTATGAAATGGTTAGTGGAAAATTCTTAGTAGTGGATTATTGTAGTGCTGATATTATGTATGATTTGGGATACCTGACCTAGATAAGACTGAGGACTATATTTTATATATACATCACTCTAATTTTTTATATATATTATATATGATCAAATTATGGAAGAATTTATTTCAAACTATGAGACTCATGTGACACTATAGTAGTTACTTTTGATATATCAAGTAACATATTATTTACTTATTGTGGGATCATAGCTATAATATCCATATTCAATTTTTATATTGAGATGATTGATTCATATATTTCACTATTATTATATATAGTTAAAACTATAATAGCTGGTATAGTCTCCACAGGATAATCATAGTCCCTCATTGTTTGTTATAATAATCTAGAGTATGTGGAGGTACACTTATGGTATGGAATGCTATGGTTTAGTCATTGTAGTGGTGAATTAGGATGGGGTATTTTTATTTTTTACTATTTAGGCATGGTAAATGGTGATTGTGTGTTTTCAAAACATGACATGGACCTTATTCCTATGACTATATTTTTCAAATATAGTGAATATATATTTTATTGAGGATTTTTATTATTTTTAAAAAATATAGTGAATTAAGTTATTTATTTATGGTTTATGATATTAATCTTTTCTTAGGAAGGAATGAATATGTGAGTTTATACATTATTTTTATATATGATAAATCGTGTGATTTTTTTTGCATTTGATTTTGATTTTCTTCCTAGGCTGTTGTATTGGTTTAGGATACTTAAAGTTCCTAAAAGAAAATTTATAGTGTTTTACTGTATAACATGATAGTTGAATTGCACTTGATCAAACACATGATCTATTTTACATTATTATTATCTAAAGAATGAAAATGTGGGTCATATATGTATTATTTACCATGATAGAGGGAAGATGAGGATAAATAGGGAACTATAGTTATAAACACCAATATATAGTGGCATGTGTGTGTTAAGTAGTGTGATGTTATACTTATTATTGACTATCTAAATCTGTGATATCAATAATATTATTACATATTTCATATGATTTATGAATAATAAATTTTAATGATATTCCATCATGACGACATTCAGTAGAGAACTAAGAGGGTGGGGACAAGAATGACCCACTAAAAGATGAGTTGGAACCCCCTGTTGTTATATGATCAATTTTGGGTTATCATTTATAAAAGAATCTAAAAATATGTTATGTATTCTATAGATATATATGATCTATGATTTGTGACATATATGTCTCATTTTACATGGGATTTAAATTTATAGTATCCACACTCTTAATGGTTGAGGTTGGACAACAATATATTGACTTCTTGTTATAGTTCATGAATGCTATTTTTAACCCCAAGAGAACCCCCTGAGAAGAGGGCGAATTTGGTAAAATATATTTTATGGGGGACATACATGAACTATTGGGATGTGATGGTGTTGATAAACCAACTTGTAGAGTAATCCAAGACATATTTATAGATTTTTTTTATAATCATTTAATTCTAGAGATATTAAGGGACAAAATGGTTGAGAGTTTATGTATCTCACATGGATGGAAATGTTCAATATTTATAACAGAGAATTTTTAAAATAAAAACTATTATATTATTTGATATTTGATCGAGATGTGGAAAGTAGGGTTAGGGAAATTATATTTTTTATAGGTTTTAAGTTCATGAAGAAGTGAACATGTTTTTCCTTGTCAACATTCTTAGTGGTCATGAATCCAGACCTTCTATCTATGTAGAACCAGAGTGATCACAGGGAATCTAAATAGTTTACATTTCTATAGGGACTGTGTGTAAGTCATCAAGTAAAAGGAAGAGTATGATTGATGATTTCCCTAATGGTGGAAATTATAAGAGTATCCATATTAGTGGTTTATCTCTTTTACCTCATGGAATATGTTTTTTTAAGTGTGTGTGATTTAGAAAGTCTAGTCTTGTGAAATATAAATATCATTTATAGCCTATGAAGTGTCAATTATGTGGGTGTACAAGGAACCTATAATTTTTTATTAAATGTTTCGTATAGTTTTTTGTTCATAAATATTCTATAAAAATGATTCAAATAATAGATAAGAGTACCATATCATAATAATATTTCTAGCTTCTTAGATTAGTTTATATGTGGGGCCTATCAGTAGGGGAAACATTTTTAGTTGGGTAGTTTCTCGAAATGGATTGAGCGACTACAGCTTGAGGTCGGTGCTTAGGCCAATTTTGTGATATTAAGGAAACTCATTATGATCTTGTTGTAAATCGAAAAATAGTTTTATGTATGATTCTTGTTTTATCCATCCATTTTTATATTTTGTTCAACAATTTTTTATAATAATCATTTATATATGTTCAGTTTATATGTTTTTGGGGTTGAACATATTGTATGGTTATGGGGTGATGTATATTTATAAACCATTTGTAGTGAAATGTGGTATCATTGATAAATATTATGAGTGCACTATAATAATTATTTCACATGAAATTCTCTTGTATTTCTATTTGATAAGATGAATATATTCCTTGTGATCCTTAAGGTGGATTAGATTATTGATTATCTAACACTGACTAACTTCTATCATCAATGGGTATCATTCAATTTTGTTAAATTTGACTATTAAACTCTTATCAAATAGTGTAATTTTCAAGTAGTTCATATAATAATTGACAAGTAACATATATGAAATGTCATAGCCTATTATTCAAGTATTTTTTTGGTTATCATGAGACAAGGAATTAATACATCCCTTCTTTTTTACTAGTTCAAATAGGTTTTTACAAATTAATTCTCAGTGTTTTCACATGATAGATGGTTCTTATTAATAACTGACATTATTCTAAGTATGAATCACATATTCATTCCATTATATAGGATGTCCCATATAGATTTGAGAGTGTAGAAGGTTCGGGTATATGGAACTAATTTAAGGGGATTTATATTCTAATGTATGTCTCCTTTGGGTTCTCCTATATTATTTTCCCAAATATATGATGGTTATTAACTGTTGTGTTTGGATTATGATAGGTTTAACTTGTTATAGTTATGTACCAGTATCCTCTCTCATGCATAAAAATGAATTTATCCTATTGAGGGGAACAAATTTATTTTCCATGATTGACTTGACGTCATGTATCATTAGTTGTGGGTAAAACATTCAGATATTTCTTATATATCTTTCAGAAGTCTATGTGGCCTATATGAGTATCTTATGATATTATTTAGATTAAAAATGCATTATTGAATTTTATGGACCTAAAGAATAAGGTTATATATGTATATCTGGATTATTTCATCATTTTAATTATCGATGATCTCATTTTATACTACCCAACATGGGAGGACCATGAGAAGTATATTAGAATTTTATAGGGAATAAAATGATAGAATAAACATTATACTAAAATATTATTGTTACATTTCTAGATTATATATGATATCTTTATAATTTATGTGATATTAGAGGTTGGTATATCAGTAGACCCTAAGAATTTCAAGGCCACATTTTTTTTGAGTGACCCGGATTGTATTTAATATTCATATCTTAATAGGATTGGAAGAATAATTTTAAATATTCATTATTTAATTCTCTTAAATGGAAGATTTTATGATATATCTAATCAAAATGGAGAAAATTAATAGTGGTATAATCATTGTTAGAGAGTGTCTTAAAGGTGTTGTAGGTGAAGTTGCCTTCTACATTGGTCTTGACCTTACATGATCAAATTAAAACTTCTACCAAATATTTTGACATATCATTGATAGGTCTTAGATTTATTTTAATAATGGATAGGTGAGTATTCACATATGGATGTTTTTAGTTTACCTTGTGTGAGAAATATTATTTAGCTTATAATTTATAGTTATTAGTGGTAATACACATCTATTAAAAATAGGATTAGCTTCTATTGGGTGATGTTTTGGTGGAACATATAGTCTATAAGATTTTAATGTATATATTTTCGCAACCTGACGTAATGCTTTAATATAAATTTTAAGTTGGGTATTATTAATATTCTTCTTCATGATAGTATAATCCCATGGGAAGGTAAATGTTATGGTGGAGTCACTGAGTATAAATACATAATATCATGTGGTGTAGGTGGAGAGTAGAGAGTGGTGGACAATGAGACTCTTCCTATATTTAAATTATAATGTATATGAGTATCATGGTAGATAAACTCTTATATCTATGTCTATTATCTATTAACTCTTCATAATGGTGAAGGACATTAAGTTTTCTAACATTGATTACAATGTTATGAGGGACAATATATAGGTAGGGAGCTTCCACCAGATTGGTCCTAGGATGGTGATGGGATCTTAAACATTTGAAAAAGATTTGTGGTTTGTGAGAACATCTGTGTGGATAAGAGGTATTATTCATAGTCCACAATATGGGTTATTTACATAGGGAGTTTCATGATATATCATGAAATCTATATGAAATATTGGTGGATTGGGATTAAGAAGGATATTGACTGATTTATTTCATAATGTAAGACCTATCAATGGGTGAATGTAAAGAATCAGTGACCCATAAGTTAAATTCATTCATTTATAATTAATGATTAGAAATTGGATGATATTGTGAGGTATTTTTTTGATGGTTTTGTTAATGTCACTAAAAGGTAGTGTTGCATTATGGGTTATTGTGGATGGATTAATGTATGTCACACACATCCTAAGGGGTATGTAGAGAAAATATGTCGACGATATTGGAGAGTTTTATATATGATAGATTATAAATTTTTTGGATGTGCCTCCAAATGTCATATCTAATTATAAATCTTAATGTATCCTTCACTTCTAGTTGGTACTGCCGGATGAAATTAATACCCATGTGAATTTAGAAGTATATGGTTTTCTTAGAAAGGAAGGTAATATTATAATAACATCTAGATTATATATTTCATATTGTAGTCATGTTTCCTAGACTTAAATGGTTCTTAGGAGATTCATATTTTATTAGTAATTTTTTTAACACCATGAAATTTTAAAATTAAAACTATGTTTGATGGAATATACAACACGCAACACTAAGATTAATTGAACCATAAAATATTATTATTTTACTTACATTAAATCGTAGGACTATATTTGATGGGTATGGATAGAATTAACTAAATATGGAAACTGTGATTATGAATATATTCAAAAAAAAAATATCGATAAACTATATTAAAATAAGGGCTCTTTTTTTAGTAAATTCCATTTAATCTTCAAAATAGATTGTCTAAAAATGGATTTTACTAATTGTTTGAGTGAATTTTATAATTAAATTATATAAATTTTATAATATAAATTTGATAAACATTTATCTTTCTTTTAAAAATATTTTCAAAATTTTCAAATGGTGAATTTTTTATATTTATTTAAAAATATTTATTTTCAGTTAATAGTGAAAATATCAATTTTTAAAAAACATTCATTTTTTCTCTAAAAAATCAAATTATTCATTAAAGTTTATCATATATTGAAATAATTATTCATTATTCATATATATTCGAATTAACTACATTTTAATAACCATTAATCCTTATTTTTCTATATTTTCATTTTTTAAAAACACATATTTTCAAAAAAAATTATTTTTATTCCATTTTAAGCATTAATATTAAATTTAATTTATAAAATTGATAGGATATAAATTTTAATAACTAGAATACATTTTTTATTCATATTGTAATATTTATCCTTGTATGAATTTATTATATTTTTTTGAGTAGTTAAACTTTTGGTGAATCCTAAAAAATACAATTTTTATGAAACACAATATCTTTAAGGTTATCACCAAGACATTAACGTGATATAATAATCTACAGAAACAATTAGACTAACAATATATAAAAATATAATAAACCCATCATAAAAAAATAATTTAAAACATAAATATTTTATTTATTTTCATGATAAATGTGAAAATCATTTCTAATGGAAACACAGTGCTTACCAAACTATAGAAAAGTACAATTTAGTGTCATTATTTATTATTTTAGAATTAGAATGATTTTCATCTACATTGGTATTAAATATGTGGTATTTTTGAATATATTTTTTTATATATATTAATTTTTATGTTATAAAACATTTTCCTTATACAAATCCTTTTGCAATTCTTACAAAAGGCTTGAAAACTGAAAATAAAATAATAAATTATTTTTAATGACATATGATTGAGTAAATATATATATTGAAGGAATATAAAAGTGTATTTTGAACTTAGTTTATTTATTATTATTATTTTAATTCATTATTAATTTTTATGGATGAATTAATTACCTTAAATTCTTATATAACACTAACACAATTCTTTTTCAAGAAGTATAAAAATAAAGTAAATGGATTTAAATAATAAAAATGTAATTTATTTGGTGACATAATGTTTCACTTGAAATTTAAAGACAAATATAACATATTATAGATTAATTAAATTTCTATATACTAATAACAATACTATCATCTTATTGTCCATGTAAAATTATTCGAATAGTTCGTAAAATAATATTAGTAGAATTTTATGTTTTATGGTATTTTATAAAATTATTAGAAAATACAAAAAAAACAAGAAGTCAATTATTGAAAAATAGTTTATATTTTCATTCCTTGTATATTTATGATCCAATTTTTACCTTATAAGTATAATTAAAACCATTGAATATTGAGAAAAATAATTATCCGGATTAACGTTAAAGTTGGTTAACCAAGGAGTTAAACCAATATATATGGTTCAAAATAATATCTATACATGAATAAATTTGACAATGTGAAAATAATAATACCATATAATCCTTATATTATGATTAATTTTAATTTTTAACCATTTTCAATGATCTATAATGATTTTATATTATAATATTTCATGTATTTCCAAAAATGATATTAATTATATTTTATAATAAAATATATTTATTAAATGATATATAATTCATAAAAATCATATATTTTTAAAAGTATATGGGATATATTTTAAAATATAATAAACGGTATTTATTAGTCACTTATCATTTTATAATAACTACCTCGACCTATATATAGTAAAAAACACTAATATCATTGTCATTGTCCAAAGGGTTAATAGAGGGTGGGGTAAAACTAAGAGATAAGGTTCAAAAATCAAAAAAAAATTCATATTGTTTTATTAGAGGATTTAGACTCCTATTAATCCCAATTTCATAATATATTAACTTGTTTCCACTTGAAAATAAATGTGAATATATATTTATTTAATACATTATGAAATTAAAAAATTACCCCTCCCCACATATATAAAAGGGAACATATTCTACACTCTTAATCATAACTATTTAGCCTTACAGATAAGACAAATTCTAACCCTTTCTGTTCTAAACTTCATTAATCATGATATATAGGCGTTGTTAATCTTAAAATACCATTACAATGGTCCATAAGAAGGATCTAAAGAGACCTACCGAAGAAGATGCAAATTGTCATACCCAATCACATTCAATTTATTTCTTCTAAAAAATAATATAAATTCAAGGTATTGGTTCTGAAATAATGAATTAAATATCTCAAATATACTTAATTTTTATTATAATAAAATAATAACTATAATAAAACATCTTCCAATCTGTTAGAAAATGATAATGTCACTCACGCTTATGTGTGGTCCACCACCTAAAAGAAGGGCTGTGATTTGTTTTTTGATTCTTGTTAACATGGATGGTAATAATTATTATTTTAATAAATCTATAATATATATATTATGTATAATTATTATGGAAATGTTAATTTTTATTTATCTTTCCTTCACTCCATCCATCAAGAACAGAAAACTATATTTACAGATACATAAATTCTATCGTCTCCTTTAATGGTGTAATTAATATTTATTTCTCATCCTATTATGGATGAATATAAATATATATGTATAATGAATATATATTAAATTTATATTAATTATTAACATTAATGGTATAATGCGACCGTAATCAAAGTGCAAATATCAGGACTGCTGAAAATAAATATGCATGATGTAGTTATCACCAAGAATGGTGATTTTAATAAAAAATTGAAAATAAATTAGTGGAAAAGTTTATAAGTAATTATTAGATGATATTAAGTATATAATTATGGTTATAGAATAGAATATAATAAATAAGTATTTATTATTTAATATTTATGAATATGTACAAAGAGAAATGAGACTGTAGCTAAGGGATTTTCATATCATTTTTTATTATGTGATTCAAATGACATACTATCCACTTATTTCTTTTCTATCATCTATATGAAACCCTTGAATTTATTTTATGATTATCCTTATTAATATTATTGGTATATCATTATCTATATAATTTTCTCTCCTTTTTTAGGTTTTTATTTTAATGATACCAAATTGGTAAGATATATATGTCTTGATACAATTTTAATCGGGATTATTTATAATTGAATTTACATTGATTAAATCATATGATACCTATCCTATAAGATACTTTAATTTTTATTTATCCCTACTTATTTCTGAAATTTTTATGTTTTATCACCATTTATCTCTCTTTGGAACTGAAAATGGTTTATAAAATGGTTTTATTAAAGGTTGACTATTTTTCTCATCTTTTATTCTGAAAAAATTTTCATCTATATCCATATTTTATAAAATAGTTTAAATAAATTTTTTGGATATTATAAATTTAATTTTGGAAAATAGTTTTAATCCATGTCTTAATCTCTATAAATATGAGTCAATGTGACATTCCAATAATTTTCAAAATCAGTTATTTTTAATTTCAATGGAAAAATTAAAAAGAATAATTGTTTTCACATATATGACATGAATTGTCCTACCATCGTAACCACTGATTGATTTGATGCTTCATTAAATATTTTCAATGTTTCTTTTAATTGGAAATTTTAACCATAATTATTCATTAATTTTTGTATTTAAAATATTTAATTTCAAAATTTAATGATTATTTTCCTCAAAAAATATTTCATTAATATTTTATAGGAATTATTATGTAAGATGGTATGATTTGATGTTTATTATGATTTTATAGGGATATGATCCATCGATACATTACTTATTGTTTCTCTCTATGGTTTATGATTAACAATATGATACATTTATGAAGGTCATTTATTTTCCATGGGTTATTTATGATTAATTTATGAAATTTTTACAAAACACATTTTCCATATAGAAGTTATTATATGATGTTATGATAATTGTTTTATGATATTTTGGAACACACACACACACAAACAGATATATATATATATATATGATTTTCATTATGTGATGCGTTTTTGTGGACTTATATTTCCATATAATTCATAGGGTATGGTTTTTTATCTCATTATATGAGTATGGGATGGGACTTGATGTGATCAACACAATAGTAAATTTGTATAGTTTCCTGATCAATTATGGGAAATATATAAAGGATTCCTGATCCACTTTGTAAAAAGGGTATGAAATCCTAAAATAGTAGCATAAATTGTTTTTTGTTTTTTCTACCTTATGAGAAATATGTTATGATTATTGATCCGTTATAGATGGGGAAATACGTTTTGAATTCTAATATTCTATGATTTAATGGTCGAGATGGTTAACCTTGAAATATGAAATGGTTTATATACCAATTTCCAGGAAAGTCAGTCAGAGGTAGTCCCCTGACTATTTATCAATGAAATGAATAAAATACTACAAACATGTACTGCAAATCAGAAAACCGATTACAAATCATAAAAATCATACCCATCACAACCCCCATGAGAGCCTCCTTCCACAGCGGTCGTCTCCCATTCTGAGCTTTCATAATGTTTTAGGATCTTGGCATACTTCCTTCACATGTTCAATTTCTCCAAAGAGATCCAATCCTATAGAGATTGTTTGAATGCGGACATAGTGGAAAACAACTTCAGAAAATCAGAGTAGACTATCCTCATCCATCTGATTATTGGGGTCGACACCTCCTTTCCAGACATCCTCTTCCCATCCTTGAGAACCTCACAATAAGAAGTCCTAACCATCACACAATGGTTTTCCTTCTCACATTCTGAGACGTCCCCCCAATATCCAGTTACAAGGGCATCATGAAAACCATTATCCACCCCATGGGCCTGTTCATTTCACCTGTTATAGACAATCATGTCAAAAAATTGCAGCTGCCCTTCAATATGATGGCTAGCATCCACCTCATTCACTGCATCAACTGAAACGAGCTTCATAAAGTTACCTTCTCTCATTGAAGCTGCCACCTCCACATGATATACCTCATTAGGATGCCCTCAAATCTCTTGGATAACATCCAACTCCTTCACTTCATCAACTGAAAAACACTACATAGTGTTACCTTCTTTTATTGAATCACCCAACTCTACATGGCATATCTCATCAGGATCCAATGCATGGAACCGATTACAAGTATCAATAGTAATCCCTAAATCAATAAGTTGAAGCTCCATCTTATACCCCTCATTAGTAATACATGGAGTGGCATCTATGATTTTCCCTCAACCATTGGAATTTGAAATCATCCCCCTCATTTGGACCAGTAAAGTTATACCCAGCACTGGAAACACATTCCCTTACTATTAAATTATAATGTTTAATACTATTATTTATGACTATGATCCATGATTAATTTGGATTAAATATTAAAATTTATAATAATAATCACATACCCTTACTATTATCTTTTAATTAAAAATAATCTTTAATTTATATCTCTCTAGTTTACCCTTAGTGAGGATGTGAGATAACCCTTTTCTTATGATTCCATTACCCAGGTTATAGTTAATTTTTTATGTATGGTATTTCAAAAAATATTACTTCATGGGAAGATATTGGTGATAGACGTGGAAGGTATTTCCGGAAATAATAAGATTTTGTGCCTTCTCTATATATACAAAAAATATTTATTGTTATAGAATGAATCATAATGAATTTCATATAAAATGATTTAATATTTTTTTTTGAAAATAATGTGTCACTATAGTTGGTATAAAAGTGGGGTTTAGATTTTCGATTTGGATTACAGAACTTTAGTGGAAACCTTATGGATGGTCTTAAGTATTTGATAACATCATAATGTTATGGTATCATTTAAATTAGGTGGTTTTCCTTGAAATTCTTCCCTACCTACATACTATAAGTGGATATCATTTTAGAACTGATGAATATATGGGTAATAATCTCAAAATTTGTTATTTGAAGAATATATCCTCTATTATTCTGGAGGATGGGGAGTGTTCCCTTAGTCCACACCAAGTTTGAAACAATTAGGGGATATATTGGTGTTAACATGCATTGTTTTTGAACCATTGTGAAGGATTTGAGTATTTTATAAGCAAGGATGTCCTAGGATAAACCAATGGTGTCATGTATTGAAAATATGGTTTCATGATTTATACATCCTATGAATGATTTTTCATTATTAAACATTTAAATTGTTTCATTAAATAAAAATTTCGTGTTTTAGTCAAAAACTAAAACTAAGAGTATTTAGGTTAATATAGAATATAAACTAAAAAGACATTATTTACCTCACTAGAAATAAAATTAAATATTAGATGGAATGAGAAATATTTTTATTATGAATAATTTGTTATATCATCATATGAGTTAAAATATAACATTTTATGAATTTCAGAACTTACCTAATAATAGGATATGTATTTTTTAAGAAACATATTGATGGGTAAAGATTCCTATTCTTGAAGGTTCAATAATGTCAGAAGAAGCTGTTAGGGAAATAACTCATATAAACGAGAAGATAATTTATTTGTGGAAAATAAGGGAATAGAGCATGTAATTACTGAAGAAAAATGAAATTTTCAATGGAAGAAAATATATTTAATAGTATGTTTCCATTTATAGTTCAATGTATTTTGTTTGAGGGATATGGGAATTGTCCGAGAGAATTCCCTAACCCAAGGTTTATCTTTTATACTAAATAGATAACAATGATATTCTAATTCATGATGTATAAGGATTAAGGTGTTTACGTATGGGTAATTGAGAATTATGTTGTAGAAGTGTTATATCAATGATATTCTAGATATAATAATCAGAAGACTTTTGATGATTGATCTATAATATTTTTTCATTATGAATTTCATAATATATGCTTAATGGTACCTAAAACTCAGAAAAATATTTACTCTTAATTTGATAATTTTTAGTTAGGATAAATATATGATTTAAATTAAGAATGAAATTGGGATAACATTCATAACCTATAAATTGGTTAGTGATTTGATGAAAAAGGGATTTATTTCATATTTGTTTATGTTTATTACATTTTAGATTTATAAAATATATTTAATAGTTTGTGATTTTATTTTTGGAATTAGGATATTTTTTTTGTTTACATAATATTTAAGGCTACCTTCAGGGTTTTATTATTTTATAATTTATTAATGTTTAAGGCCCTGAATACAACTTTAATGTTTTTATTTATGATATTTTGAGGTTATTCGAACCATTTACTAGGTTTTAGGAAGAATGATAAATTTATGTCTCAATAAACCTCTTTGTTAGTATTTGATTTCATGATATATTATTTACGGTCAATGGGATAATAGGTTATGGATAATTTTTATGGTTGCAAAGTGATTCATTGGTAAGGTAATATTAAAAATATATTTATAATCTTGCTAAGGATTAACTTTTAGGTTTTTATTTAAATATTATTGATCATATTTTGGTAAATCTAAATAAATTATAAATATAAATATAAATTTATATGTATATATATAATGATTAATGATATATTGTGAGTCTATTCATTTGTGGCGTATGTTCCCTTTAGTTTTAACATGTGAATAAACATGAATAAATATTTTGGATGAACATAATCATTTTTTAGGATGTACGTGAAAAGGTATAATGTCACCCTTATTTTTAAATAATTATTTGATATTCATTTTATTGAGGTTATTTTTTATTTATGGTTGTTTATAAAATGGTCTATGTTGAAATATTATTATTAATTTGGAAATTTTGGTGTTAAATAATAAGGTTTCAGCATCTTGAATAATATCTAAAATTTATTTAAAAATATAGTTTTAGTTAATATTTAAGGACCAGATTAATAAAATAGCATGATTTTGGGGATTATAATGATTTTATATTACTTTAATAATGATAAATTCTTATTGAATACTCATCATTTAGGGAAAAAGATGATATTTTGGTGGGAATTTATTAAAGGATTAAATTTTATATATCAAATAATTTATTTCATTATGTTATTAGTCTATATTATAATGTAATTCATTGAGTCTAGGAAAAACGTGTTGAAAAAATATTATCATATTGTAATCATTTTTGAAGGATCGATGGTATTTTTTCAACTCATTGATTTATGGTTTTTTGTTTATTAACATTATCTTAATCATTAAATTTCTTGTTCGAAATATTCTCCATAACTCTCCTCTATTATAATTACATCAATTTTTCCTATATTTCCATATTTTTAATTCTAACTAATATTATCCATTTTTAATCCTATTTATTTGTTATTCCATATGAAATTCATATTTCCTTTTTATCCCTTTTAAAAATATGTTTAATTAATCCTTTTTTAGGTCTGTGATAAAAAAACTAATTTTCAAATGAGAAAAAAATAATTACCAATAACATAATAAAATTTTAATGATGTATTTTAATAAAGGAGGGATAGAATGTAACACCATATGATTTTAAAATAATAGTATGTTTGATAGTGTACACAATACAAAACATATAAGTTAAACTGACCATAAAATATTAATATTGTATGACTGTTGTATCATAGTTCTGGAATAAGAATGTCTAGATAGAAATAACCAAATTATGAAATTTATATATGTATATATATAATTTTTTTTTAAAAATTACCGACCTTATCTTAGGAAATAATAACAAAATTTTTAGGAAATTAAATATATTCATAAAAATATACGTTCTTCTAAAATGGGTTTTAATTATTATTGTGAGTAAATATTAAAAATAAATTCTAGAATATTTTCAAAATATATTTGATAAAAATAATATATATTTTTAAATCCTCTTATCAAAAATATCTTAGGGGGAGATTTTGGGAATTTGTTTTCAAAATATTAAATTTTTAAAAATTAATTAAAATTACATATTTTTGTTAAATTTTCATTTATTTTCAATGAAAAAAATAATTATGCATATAATATGATAATAAATAAAAAAATACTGATCTATATTAAAATTTTCCAATTAATATCATTTTAATCATCATTTTAAACTATTTTATTATAAGTTCATTTATTGGCATAAAAAAACTAAATGTAAAAAGAATTTTTTGTTCAATTTTTTTCATTTATATAAAATTATAATTATAAAAATTATTAGAAAATAATTTGATGAATTATAATTAAATTTCATAATCTAAAAATAATATTTATCTTAGGATAAATGTTTGATATTTTTCCGAAGTAGTTGACATTCTGGTAAATAGTAGAAAATATCATTTTTTATAAACTATTGTATCATTTATGATATCACCAAGTTATAAATATGATATTAAAATTTATGAATCTTATTTAATGAAAAATATATATTAATAAAATAAATACTATTTAGAAAATAATTCAGTGAACATAATTTAAAATTTATTTTTTGACAAATATGAAAATTATTTTCAATATCGAGGAAATTCTAGGGAAACACTAGAAATGTCCAATTTGGAATTCATGAAAATAATATTTTAATATGAATATTTGTATAGATATGGTTATTATATATGAGTTATTATTTATTATTTTTATGGATATATAAAAAAATTATGCTATATTACAAGGGACTTGTACAAATGTATGTAAAATGCTTGTGCATTGATATAAATGTCAACATAACATATTATATCATTTTTCATGAGATAGATGTGGGTAAATGTAATGTCAAAGTCATTTTTAGAGTCATCACATGTTTTTTTAGGTAATTTTTGTTTTTAATATTGTACCTTTCAGTTGGTGTATGACATAGGGTGTGTTTGGTTGATATTTTTAAGGATTTGAGAAGATAGGGGGATAAGAACGGTTTTCATAGAGTTTGGAAAAACCATGTACAAGATAATCATGTCGACAGTGGTGGTCGGAATAGATGCCACACAATTTTCTTAACCATGAACCATCGATCCTAGTGGGAAGTGGAAGACCACACGGTTGGGACACAGTTTGGCCTAACCGTGTAGTAGTCGTGCACACAGAGCAGTTTATTTCCAAAATTGTTTTTCACACAACCCGAACCCCCTGAAACATCAATAATTTGACCTGGAACTAGAATTGATAGTTTCTAGGTGTTCTCAAAGCCTTCTAGATGGGTTCCAAAGAGATCCAACCATTATTCATTAAGATCAAAACCCAGATCGACAATCTGCTCTACTCCTAGTAAGTGGATTTGACCATGATAATTCTTATGTTCTTTTAATATATATTCAAGATCATTTCATGGAATATCACCCCTAGTTTTTTGGATCTAAACCTATGATTTTGATATCTATATCCATTATTATCAATCTAGATCTAGATTTTCAAGATTGTTATGCCTTTTATCTTAATTATTTTTTAGGAATTAGATCTGAAGCTCAATCGACGATGTTGTGCCACTTGGATTTCAAGGATTTTCATTGATCTAATATCCATCAATAAACTGAGGTAGTTGGTCTAAATAAAACTACCATATTAATAATTTTGATTTGTGTATTAGTTTAGGATTTTCAATATTCTCTTGATAATTTATTTCTTAAATTGGTGTAATTAGGAATATGGAATTGAATTGTGTTTTCCTCAATGATTAATTTAGAATCGATTAATGGATGAAATGAAGGGGGTTTCCCAAATAGATATTTTAGCGATTTTTTATGGGTTGAAATATTGTAATTAGGATATTAGATTTATTGTGATAAGATAATAAATTGTTTGGAATTAATTATCAAATAATGATGTTGGCTATAAAAGATACTAAATTGTGGAATTAATTATGTGACCAGAAGTTGAATAATGATAATTAATTTAGAGAGTTAATTATGTGTCATGATGTGATCAAAGATAATTAATTTAGAGAATTAATTATGACCTGTTGTGATTTGATATGGATAATTAATTGTGTCAAATATGTTATGGAATGATAATTGTGTTGATTTATTATTTAATGGATGAATTAATTAATGGTCTATATTCTTAGTTAATTATTAAAATAACTAATGGAATTTTAAATATTTAACTAATCATTTTTTTAGTAAAATAATATTTTTTAGAATTCTGGTGAAATAAAGAATAATTAATTACTGAGATATTTTTGGTTTAAGACATGGCATTCTAGACCGATAGGAGTTGGAAATTAGTCATGGCGTTACTCCTCAATAGTTTTCCAAGATTGATATTATTGGGTTCTAGGAAAGATGAACTACACATAACAAGAAATAAGTGTTAGTAATAACAATCTATACTCAACTACATTGAGGTTCTAGTCATGAATACCTACACCAAATTATTTAAAATAATGAATGATGAATCAATAGGAATTTGGGGTTTTATGCATGAAAACCTACACCAAACAATCAATGATATTGAATGATGATTCAATTGTGAAACAAGAATTGAAACTTGGTGTAATGTGATGATTAAACACTAAATGACATTGTGATGAATATTTAAATTGTGAATTATATTTATTGCTTCATAAATTTGCATGCACTATCTGTTTACTGGACTCGTTTACACCCCATTTGTGTTGGCCTAATTATTTGTACTGACACCCTATTCAGGTAGCCTGATCAGATCTTGGGTTGATATTGTTGTTGCATGAAAGGTTAAGGGAAAGGCTCATGGATAGGTTGTAGTTTTGGATTGAGGCATGGGAGAGGCAACCAAATGTTTTTCAGGGCTAGTTTGGGAGTCATTGTGTCTTTATATTCAGTTTCATTGTAGATACTTAAAAATTTCATTTCCATAGCATTTTTTACCTTTTAATTGAATATTTTGTTTTCATGTTTTGTTTAACATATAACATGGACTTGTTCTTCTAATTTATATTCTTTTGCACTTGGTTATTGTTAGTTTTTTCTTTTGGTGTCTTTTTTTGATAAAATATGGTATAGTCTCTCTAAGACTCACTTATCATTCCATTGATTCTAGTCGGCACCCTCCAACATATGGGGAAGCACTGTTGAGGGCATGTAGCCAACTATACTTAGGGAACCGTTCAGTGGCTCCTGGGTCAGGACGTCACAAAGTGGAATGAAATGGGTTTTCATTTCATTCTTCTTATTCTACATTACTATTTTTGGAAACGTAATCATGATACTAGGAAGAGTCGAAGCATTGAAATGAGCTCATGCATGGGTGTTTCAAACACATGAATGGAGGAAAATCCACGTACTCAGGGTGGGATTGTTGTGACTGATATTTTTTTCATCATTGGATATTATTTCATCTTGGGTGACACACATGTGGTGTGATGTGATATTTGTTTTTAAAATTAATTAATTTTGATTCGTGGCCCAAAGTGTCACGATACAAGAATATGCATGAACCATTCTAGAAACTCAGGGTTGTTGTAACATGCATCATTTTGGGCAGTAACTAAAAACCATGTTATGGGTATGTGTTGAACATGAACTGTTTTACTTGTCGTGATATTTCAATAATGATGCAAAATTAAAATAATTGGGCATCTAATGAAAAAATTTATTGATGAAATGGATATGAATAATTAATTATTTTATGAATTAATTAATTATAGATAATGGGATTAATTAATTTTTGAATTAATTAATGAGAATGTATGTACCCTAGTTAATTAATCCATATGTGCAGAATGGTTAAGTGTGGTAGAAAAGGTCCTCAGTGTTGACAGTGTGCCGATAAAAAGATGAAAGGAAGTATTGAAACATTTTTTGTTATTTTTTCCTCTAAGGTAAATCTTATTGGGATTCATTATGAGACCTAAAAAATTTTATTTGTATTTTTAATGATATTCCTCCTTGTTGCTTGTTGAGGGAGATACCGAGGGGTATGACCTAGAAAGAACATCCATATAGGGTGTTTGAGGAACCATTGGTGCAATATGAAGAGGAAGGAAAATATTTTAAAGAGAAATTTTCTCATTTCACACAATATATAGAGAATGAACCAATGCAAGAAAAGCATGTTTGAGTGGATATGGTAGTTTCTCCTATAGCACCATCTACTTTTACTTGAGATGGTGGAACTGAGGGATCTAAATTCTAGATGGAATCCATCGAGACAATAAATGACCATTTGGAGATTTATGCTAAGAGGAGGATCAAGTTGGCTGCTTATATACCATGGGTTTTAGTGAAGTGCTGCTAGGACATTCAGGTAAGATCTGGAGAGACTCACAAGATATTATGGAAAAATATTCTATAGAAGTTCTTAGATCACTTTTATCTAGACACACTGAGGGAAGAGAAGATGTCAGAACTTTTGCATCTAACAAAAAAAGGTTTTCCATAATGGAATACACTGGATGTTTCACAGATTTACTGTGTTTTGTCCCAACCTTGGTTGTAGATGAGAATTCTTCTGTAAAACGATTTTAGGATGGACTTAAGTGTCATGTTATGTATTATGTGAATATGTTTAGGAAGAAAAAAATCATAGAAGTGGTTAATCAAGTGAGAATTTTAGAGGGGTCTTGGGGGAGGCCTCTAGTACTATATAGGGACCTAGATGATCAGGGAGTGGGCCTTCAATGATAGGGATGTGTTGTCATGAGAATCATAGTCAGGACGGTGCAATGATAGTTGGACAGTCAGGAGGGACATTTCCACCAGATCATTCTCATTTGCTTTTCCACCAGTTCCATCAATATGGACAATATCATACACATTTTCAATGAGAACTAGTGGAGTGCTAGTTTTCTCGCAAGATGGTACACCTATAGAATTTCTACAGGAATCAGAGATAATTTGGTGCTAAGGGATGAGGTGCTCAGAGTCAGAGTGTGGGGAAGGGGTCTGCTACACCATGTAGGTCTGGTAGCTCGAGTTATACTAGAAGATGTGATAGAGGCTGTGGACATAGTGATTCAGAAAATGGGCCCCAATATTAGTAGAGTGGTTCTACTCAGGGGAGTCAGACGACACCATAAGGAAGAGGGGAAAGACTATTACTTGCATTACAACATACACTTGTTGAGTGTGAGGTTGTTACATCTATAGTAAGTGGTTCGATTCTATTTTCCTCAACATTACCTACTCCCTTGTTTAATACTAATGCCTTTAATTCCTTTATATCTACAAATCTTGTTCATGGATTGAGTATGGAGGTGGATTTTATAAGAGGGGTGATGGATGTCGATACACCATTGGGAACAAGGTCTTGGGATATCATTTTATGCAAGGTATGTTCAATAGAGATAGAAGATTATCATTTCCTTTTGGATATCTATGTCCTTGATATAATTTTCATCGACCTGATTTTGGATATGGTAGGCTAGTTTCATAACAAGACCACATAGATTTTTCTCACAGGATAGTGACCTTTGTATCTCATTAGGGTGACCAATATTTCATTTTTAGAGAATGGAATATCCATACAGGCCAAGATGGTCCAATTAATCAACAATTCAGAGAGCTCACATCCAATTTTTCTATTCTATTTCTAGATGATGGGGGAGGAAGGAAAGACGCCATTACACTAGTAG
Source organism: Viscum album (assembly GCA_963277665.1). Classification (NCBI taxonomy): domain Eukaryota; kingdom Viridiplantae; phylum Streptophyta; class Magnoliopsida; order Santalales; family Viscaceae; genus Viscum; species Viscum album. Next base: position 837,475,296 of record OY728134.1, on the reverse strand, counting down.
TATTACTATTTTAGGATGTCTTTACTGAATATTTTTTAGGGTTTCTAGCTGAGAGAGATTTGGAATTCGCTATTGAGCTCATTCCAGGGGCTGAGTTGGAATATTTTACACTTTATATAATGGAACTGACTGAGGTTAAAGAGATCAAAGTAAATTTGGAGGAGTTTTAGGACAAAGAGTTTATTGGTACAAGTACGTCACCTTAGGCATCATCTTTTTTTGTATAGAAGCATGACATGAGTTTACGCTTTTGTGTCGATTACTGGATGTTGAATAAAATGACTATGAAGATATGATATCCTCTTCTGCATAATGATGTTCTATTTGACCATTTGAAGTTGGATTATATGTTCTCAAAGATAGATCTAAGATCATGGAATCATCATGTAAGAGTTGTGAATTTTTATATTCAAATAATAACTTTCAATCGAAGGCCTATACTTTATGAGTTTGTTATAATTCCATTTGGGTTAAAAATTCTCCAGAAATGTTTATGGCCCTAATTCACTTGATCATTCATCCGTACATGTATTAGTTTGTTGTTGTGTTTTTGGATGACATCTTTGCGTACTCTAAGGCTAATGATGATCATTCCCAATATCATCGTCTTGTGTAAAATATGAAAGAATCAATTATTATCTAAGCTATCTGACTATCATTTTTGGATTTACAGGGTACATTTTTTGGGAACATCTTCTCGAAAGAAGGTGTGGCAGTGGACCCAAAAAAATTTCAATTAGTGATCTCATGGAAGCAACACAAAAATGATTTTTATATCCAATTTTTTTGGGATTAGATGGATATTATAAGAGGTTCATCTATGACTGTTGTAATTTGGAAGTATAACTTACTGGTTTGATAAAGAAAGGGATAAATTTGATTGGATAGGAGCTTGTGAGAATGATTTCAAGGAGTTATATAAGATCTTAACACTGACACCTATTTTGATATTACCTGAGTCAAGTGAAGAGTAAACGATGCGTTGTGATGCTTGTAAGGTCAAACTCAAAGTTGTGTTGATGCAAGGGGTTAGAGCCATTACATATCGGTCTCAGATGTTGAGGCCACATGAATGGAATTACCTTATGCATGACCTCATGTTGGCAGTACCAGTTTATGCTATTAAGTGTTGGTTACACAATCTTTTGGGTGAAAAGTTTACAGTTTTTATGAATCACAAAAGCCTAAAGAATATATTTTCATAGTAAGACATTAATATTCCGCAGAGAAGATGGGTAGAGTATATTAATTACTTTGATTTTGAATTTTTCATATACACTTGGGATGGTAAATAGTGTGGATGATGCCTTGAGAGGGAAAACACAGACTCAGTTGGTACATGAGTCAATTGTAGAGTGGAAGAAGATGACCTTTCTGGCAGAACTATATGTGGTAGTTCTGTAGAGTCATGAGAGGATGAATCTATTTTCTACAGCATTGGAGTCTACACTATTAAGGCGAATTAGGGACATGAAGTATGAGGATCTAGAATGTTTATCCATGATAAAAACACTTGATGGTGGGTAGAAACCTTCATACTAGAAAATATATTAGTATGAGATCATTTTTATGAAAAATACAATTTTGTACCCTCAATTATGCGAGAATAACTCGTGTGATAATTTCATGATTAATGGTTGGAGTTATATACTAGGGTGAAAAAAATGTACTGTGTGACCTAAGACAAAAATTTTGGTGTCAAGGAATGAAAAATAATATAGCTGGGTTCCTATCATGATGTTTCACTGGTTAACAGGTGAAGGCAAAGCATCAACGACCTAGTGGAATACTGCGACCATTACCTATTCCTGAATGGAAGTGGTATGATGTAACTATGTATTTTATCGTAGGACTTATAATGACATTTATAAGAATGATGTTATTTGGTTTGTTTTTCATGGGATAATAATGGTATCACAATTCTTGCCTATCAAGGAAACCGTTAAAGCAATATAGTTTGGAGAACTATATGTGAGGGATATAGTTCGTTTTCATGTGGTGCCAAAAACTATAGTTCTAGATCATGGTTAACAGTTTACTTCATGCTTCTATAAGGGAATACAAAATTCACTTGTTCCACTGGTTATGTTAGTTATGATGTTCCACTAATAGACTGATGGGATGTCATATCATACCATATATGTGTTAAATAATATGGTACAAGAATGTGTTATTGACATTGGTGGTTCATGGGAGAAGCACATGGCCTTAATTGAGTTCACCTATATCAACAGCTATTAGGAAAATATATAGATGGAACCATATGAGGTACATTATAGTAGACCTTGTAGTTCACCGCTACATTGGATAGAAGCAGGTGAGTTAGAGTTGTTGGGACCAAGTATTGTTCAAGAGACATCGGATCTGGTGCAACAGATTTGGAAACAAATGGCTACAGCTCAGAGAAGAAAAAAGTCATATGATTGTAGAATGAGATTACACCTAGTTTTTACAGAGGGTGATGATGTATTCATTTTGGTGTCACCTAGATTGGATCACCATAGTATATAGATGCAGGGTAGGTTATCACAATGTTTTGTGGGACCATTTGAGGTACTGGAGAGAATTGGGCCAGTGGTGTATCGATTATCACTTCCACAAAAATTTATTGTTATGCATTATTTTTTTCATTTGTCACTACTATGGTGGTATTTCCCAAACCCTTCTCATGTGATTTATGTGGAAGCGGTTGACCTCAATTTTGATTCATACTCTTAGGAGCATCTGATACGTGTGCTAAGACGCAGTGAGAAAGTGTTATGAGGAAAAATTGTGTTGTTAGTTCATGTTCTATCAAAACATGGAACTATTTAATAGGAAACATGGGAATGGGAAGCAAAAATGAGGGCACAATGGCCCAATATTTTTCACCTAGAATATTATAGTTGTTCAGATGCGCAGCTCGAAGATGAGTAGTTTTAAGGTGGGGAGTTTGTAAAATCCTATCCATTATTGGCATCACATCGAGAACACTTCTTGGTACTTTTTGTTTTTATTAAAGTAACATTGGGTTTGGTAATAACCTAGGGTGTGTTTGAGTAATTTTATTAAATAATTAAGATGACATCAGGATGTGATTTTTTCCTCATGGTTTGGCCAACCATGTAGAAAGTGGAGGTCGACACGGTTAGCACCCAGTTTTCCTAACCTTGTGACATTGAGCCATGTGGGTAGTGAATGACCAAACTGTTGGTGCACAGTTTTTCCTAAACATGTAGAAATTGAGTCTGTGGAGCTGTTTATATAGAAAATTGTTCTTAAAACCATCTCAACACATGAAACCTCTCTAATTAAACATAGAATTAGGAATGTGGGTTTCTAGGTGTCCACAAATCCTTATGAAGGTATTCCAAGGAGATCATAACACCGTTCGTCGAGATCAAAAGCCCATATCAAAGATTTTCTCTCCTCACGGAAGTGGATTTCACCCTGATGCTTCCCCCTCTATTTCTCTTATCTTTTCTAGATCTTTTTATAGAATATCTCTACCATTTTTATAGATCTAAACCATTGAGTTCCGATCTATATCAAGGATTGGGTATCTAGATCTATATTTTAAAAATCTTGATGCCTTTGACCTTAATTATGGTTTATGGAATTAGATCTGAAGCTCAATCGACAACACTATGTTTCACAGATTTTAGGTGTTACTACTAGGATAACTTCTGTCAGTAAACTGAGGTAGGTGGTCTAAATCGAACTTCCATTGTCATGATTTAGTATATGTGTATGTGTTTATGATTTTCTAGATTCCCTTGATTTCTGATTTCTTAAATTGAAGTAATTAGGAATGTGGAATTTTATTGAATTTTCCTTAATGAAAAATTAAGAATTAAATCACAGAATAAACAAAGGGGGGTTTCCCAAAGTGATATTTTGGAGATTTTTTATTGATGAGATATTGTAATTTAAATATTGGATTTTTTGTGATATGATAATTAATTTAGGGGAAATAATTTTGAAATAATGATTTCAGCTATAAAAGATGATTGACTGTGAGAATTAATTATGTTCCATTAAGTTTACCAAAGACAATTAATTGTGATAATTAATTATGATCCATGAAGATTACCAACAATATTTAATTGAGATAATTAATAATGTGTCATTATATGATCAAAGATAATTAATTTTGAGAATAAGTTATGAAATGTTGAAATTTGGTATGGATAATTAATTATGATGTATTAATTATGGAATCAGAATTGTGTTGATTGATTAATTAATTGATTAATTAATTAATGGGATATGTGCTTTGTTAATTATTGAATTAAGAAATAGACTTTGAAATGTTTAAATGATCATTGTATTTGTAAAGGAATAATGTGGAGAATTTATTGAGTCGATGAAAGATTTAATAAAAAAGGTTTTTATTGTGCTAGAAATGGCTTTCTAGACTGATTAAATGTTGGGGTGTGGACCTAGCATTCCTCCCCAATAGTTATCCAAGCTTTGGATTATGGGGGGCTAAAAATGACTACCTATACTCAATGATAAAGAAGTGCTCATCTTGAAAACCTACACTCAATGGGATTGTGGTTCTAGTTGTGATGACCTAAATAAAATGAATGATAATAATGAATGCTGGTTAAAATGGTATTTGGGGTGCTAGGCATGAAATCCTACACTAAGTAATCAATGATATTGAATGATGATTCAATTGGGAAACATGAATTGAAAATGTCTCTTATGTGATGATTAAATAGTAAATGAAAATATGGAAATAGTTTAAATTATTAATTTTATTTTTTACTTTATAAATCGGCATTCACTATCTTTTGACTGCAATTATTTAGACACTATTGGTGGCAGCCTAATGAGTTGTACTCACATCCTATTTTGGACACTTGATCAGCACTATAGAAGACTTTGATGTTACAGGACAGGATAAAGGAAATGCCCTGGGATTGGTTGTAGTTTGGGATTAGAGCATGGAAGAGGGAACCAGACGTGGTTCAGGGACCATTTGGGAGTCTTTGTATCTTTATGTTCTGTTGCATTGTAGACACAATACATTTGCATTGTCATAGCATGTTTTAGCTTTATGTTGAGTATTGTATTTTCATGTTTTGGTTATCATATTGAATGGATTTATTCTCGTTATTTACATGAATATACTCTTAATTTTTTTTTGCTTATATTGTTGTCCTTTTCTGATAAAAGATGGTATAATCTCCCCAAGACTGACTAACCAGAAACTCACTATTAGTCTTTGCCCTCTGGCATACAAGGAGGCGCTCTTGTGGGCATGTGGCCAACTAGCCTCGGGGAACCATTAAGAGGCCCCCAGGTCAGGATGTCATAGTAAATATATATATTGAAAAAATATAGAAGTTTATTTTAAAGTTAATTAATTTATTTTTATGATGGAAATTAATTTATAAATTTTAGTGATGAAATAATTACATTAAATTCTTACACAGCACCGACACAGTGATTAAAATACTTGTAAAAAATATAGTAAATTATTTTAGAAATTATAAAATTAATATTTCCTGATATATTTAATTTTAAAGAAAAGTTTTGATAAGAAAACAACATATTATCATGGTTCTAATTATTTTTATTCAAATTAAATTTATAAAATAATTTATTAAAAGTTATGTTTTGTGAACAGTTCATAAAATAAAAAAAATTATTATTTTTTGTTAAAACATATTTTATTAATTTAATTATAAATGATAAAAATATTGAACTAGGAATGTTGTGATGGTAAATGGTCTAAAAATATCATCATGTATACATTTATGAGTTTTGTTTTTATAATTAAAATTAAAACGGATAAATATTGAAAAATTCATTACAACAGTTAATTTTAAAATTGGTTAACCAAGGTGGTTAACAAATATATAAGATTAAAAATTATACCTACAAATGTATAAATTTTCTTTGGTGACTATATTAAGATGATTCAATTCATATCTTTCAATCAATGTAATTTTGGAACCATTTTACATATTTCGAAACATATTATATTATAAAATCTCATTTATTTCAAATAATTAAACTAATTATATTTTATAATAAATAATATATTATTAAATGATATAAATTTAATTAAAAAATATTTCATCCTGGTGATTGGAATATGGTTTCAAACATCAACTGTGATCCATTTTGGAGTCACTTTTCTTATTATAATAAATTTCATAAAATATAAAAATTAAATTATTTTGATATCAATGTAATTGTAAAATGGTTAATTGGATTCCAAAAAATGGATATTGGTTAAATAATATTCTTAAAAATGTACCCATTTTCTTTTATTGAATTATTTAGATTCTTCCTCGTATATAATTTTAATTATATCAATTTATATAGACTTATACATGATAATTAATTAAATTAATTTAATACTTTAACAAATTCCCAGGGTGTCCCACCCCTCGCTAATATAATGTAACATATTTTATTCTTTTCCTCATTTAGTTTGATCCTTCTATTCCACATAAAATCTAACTAATTATCTTATAAATAAACATATTCCTTATTTCTAGGTTTTATTATTATAAAAAATCCATTCCAATTCTCTTTAAAAAAGAATCAAAATAAGACCTACCTAAAAATTGATAAAAATCTTACCTGAAATCATTAAATTTATTTGTTGTTCTACCTACTCTTAATATCTTGTATTAATTACAACATAATGTGTTAATTATGTAAAATGTATATTTATTGTTATTATTATATTAAAACCATAATCCACCTTCTTCAAATATGTTGGAAAATGATAACGCCACTCATATATATGTCTTAACTACCACCTCTAAGAAGCGACGTGATGTGTTTTTTAATTTTTCTCTTCATGGATGAAAAGTATGATATATTTAATGAATATATATGATATATATGATATAATAATTATTCTTAAAGGTGAAGTTTTTTACCTTTCTTTTTTTATCCGTTAAAAACTAAAAACATGTTACTACATACGTATGACATATCTACGCAATGAAAGGTGTTATTCATTTTCATACATATACTATTTATGGAAAAGTATAAGTATATATATAATAAATATATATCAAATGTAAATCATTATTATCATTTTGGGGATAATGGATCCAATATTAATATATAAATACAAGGAATATCTAAGTAAAATATTCATGAAAAACAAAGCAATGATCACCTGAATAAATTACTTTAATAATTAATTATTAATACATGGGTAATAAAATATTATACATAGATAATATATTATATTACATATGATTATACTTCTAAAATAGAATTATAATAAATCTATATTTATTATATAGGTTGTTCAGACACGTTTGATGGTTGATAAGAATTAAGGTGAAATATCTTCATCTCACTTTTATCTATTGTGAGACACAAGACATATTCACCACTTCTTTATTTTATGTTGTGTATATACCTAATTTTTTTTATTTTATGATGATTCTAATGAAAATTATAGTTACATAAATATAAATCTATGGTTCTCTCTTCTAATTTTTTAATTTAATATTTAGCATAGAGGTAATGGATTTAAGACTCAGCCCAATTTTAATCATGATTGCTTATGCTGGAATTTAATTTGAGGATATTATAAGATATCTATATAAAAAATAATTTAATACTTCTTAACCACTAGTTATATTTCTGATTTTTATGTTTTGATACCATCTTCCAATCTTTAATACTCAAAATGATTTATAATTTCCTATTAATAAATGTCATCCTTATTTCTCCACTTTCAGTTTGAAAACATTTTTCCCTTCCCATATTTCCTAAAATTTATTAAATAATTATTTTTTACTAAAATGAAATTATATTTTTTAAAATATCATTTCTACCCATGTTTTATTTTCTAAGAAATTAACTCAAATGAATCTTTTTTTCTTTTTTTTTGAATGAGTAACTTTTACATTTCATTAAAAATGTAAAGGGGATATTTGTTTTAACATACTCGACATGGGTGAGTTTTCTATCCTTCAAAAGAAATATATGATTTTATGAATATATTACAATTTTCCATGGTTTTATTAAAATAAAATTCATCCATAATAATTTATAATTATTTTTATTTTAATTATTTTATTACATAATAAAAAGGTTATTTTCCTCAAGAAATATTTTAGTGACCTATTAATTTAATTTTCATCCATGATAAAATCCAATGATGTTAAATATGATTATATAACGATATTCTATAATGAATAAAACTTTATTATTTATCTATATGGTTTAGGATTTTTATAACTATATTTTTATAAAACAAATTTAGTTTCCACGGGCTATACTATGAATTTTTTTATGTTTCGGGGTTGAATCCTTTTTTTATTGAAATAAGAGACCACTTTTTTATTGGTTAGAGGAGACCAATTACATTGAATTTATGCCCGTTGTTAATTATATCCCATTAAATTTACAAGAATGAATAAATTCTTTCCCAAAGGACATCTAGTGAGTAGTACTACTATAATATATGGACTGATGATGTACCTATTACATCACTTCCACTGATACAATTCCCCCTACAGTGCTAAACACCACAATATTGTCTCTGGTGCTACAGTTCCACTGCCACTACAATACATCTAAAATGTTGCTACAATACCATTATCATCATGGATTTTAACCCCCCAACATTAATGAAGTATTACAGGGTTCTTGCCACTAATCCAAAACCCATATGAGGGGTTGTGCTATAATGGATTTATTAAATGTTTCTTAAAATAACTCCACTTATACGAGCTATGATATGAAGATTGGATGAATGTTTTTTAATCTTTTGGAACACAATATATGTTGTTCATTAGGTAACACATGTAAATAGAATTATATATACCTTTATTTTGATGGGTAAAGTTTCTTATCTAATTAGATATTTTGGGGATGGGAATTCGTATACTAAATCCACTATATGAAATAGGTAGGCATACTAGATCCACTATTGGAGAAATGAAGGGATACCTGATCCACTATGGGAAATATGTATGGATTCTTAATCTACCATATGAAATAGCTATGTATGCATCATTCACTATGGAAAATAGTTGATGGTGTCTGATCTATAATTATATAGAAATCCGATGTTAATTCCTGATCCACTTTGATTTTATGTTATTTGTAGTTATCCTTGAAATAAGTAAGGACTATATACCTATGATGCATCCACACTTTTATGAAACATTTTTTTACAAATGATTTGAACTCATGGTTTTTAATTAATTAGTTGTTTTTTTATCACTTTTAAGATTCATTTTCTCAATATCTAAGGATTTATGATTTGAATCGTGTTTATAAAGCATGATAAATTCGGCATGATCATTGAAAGTCAGAATACTATACATATAAAATTATTCTTATCTAATGTTTACATATGATAATAGATTTATATCTCCCTTGTTTACCCTTACATATAATATATAATGAACCCTTTATTATGATTCCTTTCCCAATGTATTAAAAAAATTATGTATTATGTGACTAACAAGAGTACAATGTGGGATGATACCTGTGGGAGATGTTGAATATATTTCAAGAAATAAAAATATTATCAATCTAATCTAAACTTACACTAAATATTTATGTGTTTGGAGGGTAGTTTAATTCAATTAATCTAATATAATATAATATTTATATAGGAAAATCATGGTTCACTGTAAAAGTAATCTAATGAAAATAGTTTTCATGTATCTATTCAAATATCACATTTTGAGACCGTGTATATAAGGTCATGATAATACCCTATATATTAGTTATAGGAAATGTGTCATTAAATATTGGGATAATTATTATTAAATAAAATATGGAGCATATTTGGATGATAAATAAGTGTTTAGTGACTACATAGATTAGGTTTTGACCATACAGTGATTGGTTATGTCATCCTCTATGTTTTGATGTGGGCGACCAGGTTGTTTTAGGAGTGTCGCCTTGATTAGAATATATCTATATTTTTTGGTAGGGGAAATTGGAAGTCGGGTATTTTGGGATAATTTAGGTTAGAATTTGTATCAACGATGACATGTTATCTATTCCTCATAGATTTTTTTACAATGCGTGATTTATTCCTTCTATCTCATATTCATAAATACCATCCCTACCGTTATCACATGATCAAAATCAATTATATCATGTTATATTTTGATGAATCACTTCAAAATTGATAAATTTATATAATATATAGGATATGGAAAATCATGGGGGGAATACAGTGCCTTTAGTGCACTTTTAGTTGCAAAAACAATATTTTTAAAAGGATGCATGTGAGTGATAGGTTGATACATCGGAGTATTAGATGAATTTTTAATCAATGTGGCCTATAGATTCATCTCATGGATGATATATCTTATGTTGTGGGGGTTGTAACCCCTTTCCTACAATTTGGATTTAATTTTATTATAGTTTCACCAAAACTCATGTAGTTTAGTGGTTTTCTATTATTGGAGCTATTGGAGGGGGCCTAATGGTAAATATTTGGATATTTATCCCATTGTTGGAACTAGTTTTATTATGATATAAGACACTAAGTACTTTGTGTTATGGTATCAGGTGTCTCCATTCAAGTATGTTTATGGTGGTATTACATAAGGAACACCATGTGGTTGGTTCCCTTTCGGAATACACTCAGTTTGGTGTTGGGTACCAGGTGGTAAAGGGTTGGTACGTAGTGGGTACCACGTGTATCTTTTAAATTTTATGTAATTTAGTAAATTATTTATTGAAATTATATTGAATGATACACCTTCTCATTTTCCCCTTATTTTTCCTGAATGACCTTCTTCTCACATGGGAGTTCATCCTCCTCAAGTCTGATACATCATGAACAGATCTATGATCCTTTTAACATCTATATAACGGTTTTTTTGTGGAAATATATGATCATTCTCTTTCATATATTATTTTTTTCTTCATTAATTTATCTTATTCCAAAAATAAATCCCTATATATTTGTATTTTTCAAAAAAATTGGAATCTATAAATTACAGTTGAAACATTGTATGATATCTAATGAGTGGGGTCCTATTAAGCCAATATAGGTGGAACCTATACATTTTCACTGGTTTATATGTGTGGGGTGTTATTATATGTGTGACATATATGTCATATTTCACTGAGTATATATGAAACCATATAAGGATTCATATAATCCAATAAATGATATAAGATGGAATTATATAGTGAGTGTTTTTCATGGGATATATTTCACATTTTTTCACCAATAACCTTGCCTATGAAAAATGTGTAATGTAATTATGAATAAGTACCAAAAATGGATGTTCAAGGTTATTATGTTCTATGAGGGACCATGATAGGTATCCATATTACCTCTTAGTGATTTGGAGTGAGGTAACAAGGGACATCATGTGTTGTATTTAGTTCCCTAAAACAATCTAATATATTGTTTTGATTACCTATATATTCATTGTTTTTAATATAAATAAATATCTTATCCAATCATGAGAGTTCATATCTATAAAATTAATGTGACGTATTTATAGTATTTATGACATAAAAAGGTAAAAGTAGTTCTACTATATAATAAGAACCATTAAGTGTTATGATTATATTATTATATTCATGTTATATGATTGGATGAAATTGGAGGTGACCAAAAAAAATTATGTCAGTATTACATCATTTTCAATGAATATTCCTTATATCTGATAACTATATATTCCTTATAATCCTAGAGGATTGTTTTCTTTAGATACAAGATAAATAATCCCCTTATATCATAAATGATCTTCAACATCTCACACAATGTACTTCACATAAACTACACTTCATAGGCATACCCTATATAAAACTATTCCTCAAGACATAGGGAAAGAAAACATAAGGAAGGGTGAGATTAGATTAAAAATAAGGGAAAACATAAGATATCATAGTCAATGATTATAATTTAGAATGAAAAATAATAAGGGTATGATAACATGATCATAACATACAAAATTCATACCTAATTAGTCGAAGATCATTAATCGTGAATTGTAGAACAATGATTTATAATAAAAAATGGAATTAGTGGAAATATTGTTAAATAATTAATAATAAATCATGAACGATGAGAAAATATCATAAAAATAACACAATGTTTTTTTCATAGAAATAATCATTGAAAAACATCTCCTTAGTTAGGGATCACTACAAAATTGTCATTTTGGATTGGGATCACCCCCCCCCCATTCCAAAATTTCTATTTTCAAGGTTCTAACCCAAAAATATCATAATATATAGAGTCCCTAGATTGACTAGTCTTACTACAAATGAAATCCATGTTGTCTCATTATATATCATTCATTATAAAATGTATTAGAAGACTATATATTTTTGGGTCCACCCTTCATATAAAAATGATCATAAATATATGTTCCATATGATATTATAACATTAACAAATTTATAATATCATAATACTTGTAAATGAAACTGGTTTTAAAAACAATACATCATTTCATCATTAACCAGTGGAAATTGAATGGGTTTCATAAATATTTCATCTTAACTTCATTAAATCATGGGAAAGAAATGGGATTTATAGAATCATTAATATATCATAATTATTAGAAATATATAAAAATTATGTGAATAGAATAATAATATCATGTCCTCCTAATGAATAATAATCCTTAAAGGATATTGTAGATATTAAGAATACCATTAAAACAACATTTGATCATTTCTTTGTAAACACGAAAAATAACCTATTCTGTTTGAATCATTAAAAACTAATAATTCACTAGATTTTTAAACATAATGTTATTTTAAAATGGACATGGGAACAAATAAATGGATCATTAAATTAGGGAATAGTCATAATGGTTATAAAATTCATTTTTATGGTGAACATTAATACAAATATTACTTCCACAGTTTTTACAAAAAGGATTATAAAAATAGATTAGAAAACATTGTAAAAATAGATTTTTAACTATTTGAAAACATATTCAAATATGGTTTAAATTTATTTTCGAAATAATTGTATCATAAAATATGAAAATTTCAGTTAACAATTTATATAAAATGGGCATGGGAGAAATTTTTCATCAAAAAAAGAAAAAGTACGGTCAGTTTTTTTAGAAACATATTATTTATCATTATATGTTCCAAAGTGCGAAAAATGGTACTACTAGATTAATATTAAAATAATTTATATATGAGAATAAATTATAAGGTGTATGAAGGATATTATCCTTAAAATTTACTTCAATGGTATTATTTCATATATAATCTGTAAAATAAATGAGATTTTAATATAAACTCAATCCTCAAGTATCATATTTCATTAGTATTTTTTAATCCTAGTGTAAAATAAAAAAGAATTAATTTTTCATCTATCAAAGAACCATATTCAGACATAACATGCTATGTATACTTACTTTATATATTAAATCTATAATTTTAATCATTATAATAAACGTTAAGCTGAAAAATTGTATTTTTTCTATACATGTTTAGGTTCAACAGATCAAGTACATACACATTGATCATGGATTAATCAACTGCAGAATATTAATCATGACATTAGTATCATATTAAATTATTATATATACTTTTATAACCATTCATTTAAATTGGAGACGAAAAATGAATTACATCACATTGTTGAGATAGTATACTGTATGTATGCACAACTGATGTGTTTACATTTCAATGGATGGAAAAAATTCAAGTAAATTATAGTTTAAAATTAATTAATTATAATTAAATCTTAAATGTAGTATATATTCATTTAATCTATATTCATGAATATCCATGTAACGAGGAAAGGATAAATGAATCATATCACTTCATGAAGGTGGTAGTCTACACATATACACAAGCAATATTGTAATTATACAATTAATGGGAAGGATATACAAAATAGTTTTTCAATAATATTAATAACAACATAATATATTGATGACAATTTATTCATTTTTTTGGATTTATACAAAAGATATATGGGAAATAGAATAAATATTATACTTTTAAATAGTCGGGTAAGATGATTACCTCTCCTTTCATGGACCTCCATTGGATAAAACCTCATGCTTTCATAAGATACTATTATGGAAAGAAATGAAACTCGAGAATTAATAAAATAAATATAGAATGGTTTTATGTAGGCTTTTTTTATTCTACTGGACTAAAAATTTTGAATACTGAAAGAGTTGAGTTTCCCTTTTTTAGGTGAGGGAAGGGATGCACATGGAATTACTTAAAATATTTAAAAATTATAATGTCTATTTCTTTTGAATGTGGAAGAAAACTGTCAATACATATAATTCAAAAAAATATAAGGTCTAACATTCTTAAAAAAAATAAAATTTATACACGTTCAAGTGTAATTTGTACCCTTATATCTTATTTTAACCTCTAATAAACAAGATTTACCTCTAATCATGGTAACAATTTATAAAAAAATTTACTATTAATTATGATCAAAAATAAAATTTTCCACATTAAAAATTATCATATTATGATAAAAGATTCAAAATATATTTTATAAAAATAAATTCCTTTATGTCAAATAAAAGTAATTTAAAATAATGATGAAAATGAAACAGAAAACTTTTTAACAAATGTATTTTCTACATGCAACTTCATTTAAACATAAGTCATTCCTAGTAAAAATAATTTAATGAATGTTAAAAAATAGGAATGAATATATAATCTATAAATTTCATTATAATCATTCATAAATTGAAATTAAAACAATTTATTATGTGAATAAACATATTTCAACCATAAAAGATGTTTTGGAAAAAAACACCTTTTTCCTTTAAATGAATTTATTTTCATTTATAACGAATATATTTATTATATACATGTGTAAAAAATAATTTTTTAAAATTTATTAGTTAAATTCATAACCAATAATACTCTATATAGGAAATAACTATGACATAAAATAATAAAATTTTATTTGTATAAAATTGTTCTTTTAAACACAGTTTTTCATGAAAAAATCTATAAAAGTGATAAATATTATATATAGACATATATATAATTAAATATCCTTTGGTAAATTTATTCCCCCAATATAAAAAAATTTCCCCCAAAATTATGTCACACTAATACAAAGACAGATATTTTTTCCTCATCACATCCTTATGCTACCATATAGTGTCCATTAATTTATTCATTTCCACAATACATTAACTATATACGTTAGAATTATTCTACATATCAATATATCTTTGATCTACAAAATTCACTATTTTTTCCTCAAAAAAGTAATTTTACTCCAATGTTATACATCTATGTTTAAGAAAAATTATTCCATTAATAACAAATATCATATCATTATTCTAAAAATATATTTCTAGAAATACCCAGTAACAAAATATAAACTCTAAATCGTGAAAAAGATTATTAGAAAAGTATTTTATCGATAATGAGTTTCCATGATGTTCTTTTTAATGGATCTAAACATATCTTCTATTTCCCCATCTATTACAATTCTAAATAAAATTATTTCTCTAACAGCATCCCAACACAATGTATTTTTTTACTTCCAATAATATAGGGATTTATAAAGTGCCATCATAATTATTTGCAGAAAGATATTATTCAATAAAAATTATTCTAAAGGATGGTGTGGATATCAGATCCTTTCAAATCCATCAAACAAGGTCTCAGTTTATATTATATGATTTTTTTGGGTATCTCATATTGATCATATAGAAGAGGATTATATAAAATAATAAAGATAAACTCTATTTTATAATATTCGTTAATACTTCTCCAGAAGATTGAGGTAATGCTTGGATCATGATCATATAAATTAGTTAGATATAATCCATTAAAACATAACACACCCATAATGTAAATCATGTAAATATTATCACGAGAGAAATATTCTCTGATAGTAACAAAATGTAATGATATTATAAGTCATTTGACTATAATCAAAATAACATTAATCCCATTAGATTTTTTTGGGAGTCCAATGAAAATAAAATCCATGTTAACGTTTTCCCATTCCATTTTTATTATGGGTAAAAGTTTTTACATTCCTATATAATTTTTCCTCTTAACCATAACTTTTTGATACCCCATGTATTTAAATAAAAACACTTTAATATCAATTTACTTGTTTTCCAACTAGAAATAATATTTCAGATCTTTATACATCTTTATACGTCTATTACGGATAGAGAAGAATGTACTGTGGGATTTGTATAGAAGATATTTCTTCAATTTTGATATAATAGTAAAAATACTTTGTTCATTAACCTTATCATTCCATAAATTTTTTTTTGAACACAAGAATTAATCTCACATACTTTTTTAGTTCCACATCTTCTACATAAGACAATTTAATCCTTATATGGATGGATGGTTGTACATTCATTTGAGAATGATATATGATAGTTTCCCATTTATCATTATTTAAAAATGCATATTTTTGAGAATCCATACATATTATATCTATTTAAATCCTCATAATGGAAAACTATCACGATCTCTCCAAAATAGAACTTCTCCCTCCATGTTTTCCTTCATAGGGTGGTAGTGTGTTGAGAATTAAGAATCATTAATAAATTACAACCATATACTTTCGTGTATATTAAAGTCTTTTATATTGAATATATAAATCAAGTTGTTAATATATATATATATATCACACCATTAACTATATACATAATTATTCTATAATTTAAATAAAAAAATATCCATTTCTATATCCAAATCACGAGTCATGAAATTTTGATCATGAACTATCAATTGACATGATGAATAAGGTAAAACCATTTTATTCAAAATTAGGAGTATATTAGACCCTTATTTGATTCAACACTACAGATAAAAATTCCTTCTCCACTATAAATTACTATGAGAATATGTAAACCCAAAAACCTTATCTTCAGTTCCATGATATTTTTTCTCACATTCATATTTCTGAGGGAACACAAATCCCAATAATTTCAACAAAGTTATTAGATTTGATATCCTTCAAAAACATTTAAAAATCCATCAATAGTATTTATCCGACCCAATGACATTATAGATCATGATCACTATGGTGTTCCGAGACCATTTTTTAGTAACTTCTATCTTTAATTGATAAAAATATAGACCCTCACTTGAGATTATATGACCTATGAATGAATCATTATATGACCATAATTCACACTTAATGAATTTGGAAGATGAAGTACCCTTCATAGTTTCCTCAAAAAAATAATCAAATAATCTTCATGATATTCCATTACCTATTAATATATAATAATTTCATCCAAAAAAAGTCCCACAAACTGATCATAGTAATATCTATAGTGTATATTCATTGGAATAATAAGTATAATTTGTGAATTGGTAAGTCAAAATGGCATCATTATAAATTTAAAACAACTATCCATTATATTGAGGGATTCCTTGGGTATATCCTCCTTCTAAACCCCCAATTGTTGATATAGAAAACTAAGGTCAATCATAGAAAAATATTGACCTCCATGTTTTTGATCAAACAAGTCATCAATATGGGGTGGAGGATGCTTGTTCTTAATAGTTATCTTATTATATACATGGTATTAAATGAAAATATTCACTACACCAACAATATTCAAATAAAAATAATTAATGAACCCCATGGTGATGTACTAAGGAATATGAATCCTTTATCAGGATTCTCCTAGAGTTTCTAATATTATTACTACCACTCAATATGTTCTATTCCAATGGGGTAGTTCAAATAGTTGTTGCATCAGGAATGAGTTATATTGAAAATTAATCTTTAGGATGAGGTAGAATAATAGTAACATATTCAATAAATACAAAATCATATTTCTAAATAATATAAATATCATTAATGTTGAGTTTCACTCAATCTATTGGAGATAAATATCCCTAGTCAATAAGAAGTAAGACCCATACAATTGAAGTGATTTTGTATAGAATTTTATATCCATCCTCACATTGAAGGAAGGCAATTGTTTTATTACATTTCGTTGAAATGATATAGGATCTATATAAATAAAAAAATATCTAATCCCAAAATAACATCATCTCCAACTAAATTTAGAACAGAAATATTTACATGTTTCACATTCCCAATACCTTCTATCTAGGAGGAGCTATAGAAGTGAGAAGTGCTTATCATACCATTATGAGTTTCTAATGAATTGTTAATATCTAATAATTTAGGTGATTATTTTATATCATTTGAAAATTAATTAGATATAAAATATTTTCTTGATCTAAAGTCTAGTAGAATATTTATAATTATACAGTGGATGGTAAGTGTACCTCTCACCAATTAATTCTCATAACCCACATCATTAATTATGATCACATCATTTTTTCATTTTTCTCTTGGAATAAAAGAGATATAATGATGATTTTCATCATTAACCTTCTATTTAATGCACTAACTAGTGTAATTTCATCACTCATTGTAACTATAGCATTGAAGTATGGTTTTACCATTGGTTGATCTTTCTCTCAATTCCTTTCATTGAATAGCCTCTTCATATTACTTCACCATTCTTTTGATAGATGGCCTTATTTTCCACAAAGAAAAGATATACCAAATCCCTCATGTAAATTTTATATTTTCTTTATTCAATACATATTCCAAAAGAGAATGATTTTTCATTCATACGAGGGTTTTATTTTTAAAATATCCTTAAAATTCCACCATTCCCTTTCTCCCCTAAACAACGAGAATAATGAAAGATTCAAAAAACTATTACTAGCATTAGATCACAGAAAAATAATGTTAGGGATTTAATTTTTTATCTTGATTCATAATCCTGCTAAGAGTCCAAAGTTAATCTACTTTTCCTTCTGAAATATATACCTATAGAAAAAAAATTAATTTTTAGATTAATAGAAAATGGAGAATATATTTTCATCATTATTGATCATTTTCAAAAACAAAAATCGATTACAAGATATATTTAAAAATGGTAGATGTTTCCTTAATAAATATTAAACATTGATTTTGTCCCTTCTTTTCTCATTGTTTATATCATCATGATTAATATCTGCATAGAGTTATGTGAGTATAGAAATAAAACTTTTCATCCCAATTACCATGTAATTCAGTTTCCTATTATATTTTTCATCACAATCATCGTTATGTTGAATCATTCTGGTTCTATCCATTGACAAAATCCAAATAAAACATATTGTGAGTATCAAAAAATGATAATCAGAGCAAAAAATAATATCTTTATAAAAACTATTCTTATGGTTTCTAATGATATAAAACCTCTTTTAACCCATGAATCCTTATTTCTATCTCATAAAAAAATTTATTTTCAAATGTTTTCATTGATTCTATCATTAAAATCCTCATAATGGTTCATAAATAGAATATCAATTAACCAAATAATTTTATATTTGAGTATCTATCTTGGTGTACTGTCATAGGCTCAATCAACATATATTCGTGAAGATCAATTTAGTACCCAATCCATCCTTTTTAGTGTTTTTACTTGTAGGTGTATCTGTATCATAGCAGCATCCACATTCCATTATCAATATAATGATTTATATTCAAGGAAAATTGCACACACTTATTTACCATAACATATGATGTTCTCCTATTCTTAGGCTAATACTAAGGGTTATCACCCAATATTTATATTCATAATCTCTAAATGTAACTAGACCCAACATTAATACCAAATATTTCAACCCAAGCGTTTCATATTTATATATATACAACATCATTTCTGATGAATATTCAGTACATCTCATAAAAATACATTCCACAGAACTATAATTTTTTAGTGACCTTGTAGATAAGATATATAGTCTTCTAATATCATGAATAATATATAGAATCTCTCACAATGTTATTATCACAATGTATACTTCATATATATACCAAAAATAAAACCCTTCTTCCTAACCTGGGGAATAGAAATTTATGAATGTGTGAGATAAGATTCTTGGCCAAGGTAATTATAAGAGGTATCAATCATTGATCATATGTGATAATATGGTAAGAATTAATGTAAGATAACATGATTATAACTTAAGAAGTTCATTCCTAATTAGTCAAAGATAATTATTTATGAATCGGGGAATAAATATTGGTCCTAAAAACAATATAAATTATATGAATATGGAATCATCAATAATAAACCATGGGACATGAGAACATATCATAATAATAAGATACAAGTTTGTGTAATATTCATAAGTGATGAAATTAAATTGATTTTTCAAGGATCTCTTTCAAAAAAATCATAATAGATCATGTTTACTCCCAATTCTATCATTTAAATAGTCATATTTCAATCCCAATATTATCAAATTTTAATAATTCACTTTTTGGAAAATGTTCCCTCCCCATTTTAGTTCATATTATCTCATGAAATATCTTTATTTTCATCATTAATAATGGGGGAATATAGTTATGGTACCACCTAAACAAAGGGTAAACAATAAATATGTATGACATAAGATCATAAAACATTCTTCAATTTCTCATATCATGCCCCATGGAAATGGAATGGATTTCATAAACATGATGTAATTTCATCATATCAGAACCCATAGAAAAAATAGGCTTCATAAATATTTAAAAATAACTCAATTAACCCATTCGAATGAAGTGGGACTCATAAAAGTATCCTTAAATCATTATAAACATAATCTATCCATATAATGTAAGTGGATAAAATCATAACATCATATAGATATTGAATAATGAAACCCCTTTGATTATGTAGACATATATGAAAAAAATAATTAAAATAATATTCAAACAGTTCATTGAAAACATAGAAAATACCCTTTTCTTTAAATATCATTTAGAAAAAATATTCCAAGAATATTGAGAAAAATATTCTCATAAAAAATAACCATGTAAACATTTAAATTACCCTAGAAAACATAATATTAATTATGGTGTGAAAAACCATTCTTGTGTTAAATGTAAAAATAAATATTCCTTTCACACTTTTTGTAAATTGTCTTAAATAACTCGTTCAGAAGGAATTAGAAAAAAAAAATTTAAATGAATTCAAAATAAATTAAAATATGTTATAAAATTAAATTAATAAATCATTATATCATATAAAATAACATACATAGAAACATTTTCAAGAACATATTCACAGTAGGAACTTTCTATCAACAAAAGAGGAAATGAGGTTACTTTTTCTTAAGAATCCCCATAATTATATCTACCAAAGAGAGTAAAATGAAAATATTAAATAAAAAATTGTAATAAAAAATTAGAAGAAAATAATTTTGTATTAAGGTATATGACCCATATAATTTCCCTTAATTGATATTTTTTATAAAAACTCCCAAAAAGAAATAAAATTTTAATATAAAACCCTACCTCTAGTCATGTCTTGCTTCATATGCACAAAAACCTCAATTTAAAAAAAATTAACTTTATTATCAATATACTATTGTACCATATTTATATATAAATTACGGTCTACTATTCCATTGAAATTTATTTTATCATTTTATTAATAATTTCATCATTTAAATGAAAATTCTGTAGAAAATTTATATGTTTTCAATGCATGTTTTAGTTCAATGGTTCTGGAACCTACACCATGGGTATGGTTTCATCATCTAAGGAATTTTAAAAATAACTTAATGATTATAATTAATCATTATACATACTTTCATAACCATTAATAAAAATATGTTACAAAAATGAATTACATCACATTATGGAAATGGAAGACCCTACAGACACACGGGTGAGGTTTTCACATTTTTATGGATGGAATGAAATGATGGGAATTCATAATTTACCATTATATAATCAGAATTATATAATATATATTGTATATATATTAATTTCATATATCTGTAAAATATTCAATGTATTGATGAAATGAAAATATAATCACATCGCTTTGTGGATGTGGTAGTCCGTACATACACACGATTGGAGTAATCATTTTTCAATGGATAGTAATGAGATATATAATTGGTTTCCCATAATCATAATAACACATTAGGATATTTACCATACAAAGTTAATTATTTTAATTTGGATCAAACATATTTATATTAAGTTTAAGAATACTTAAACATTGAATGATATAGGTAATATAATTATATATACTCTGAGAGACCTCCTTCGACAAACTAATTAATCTTTATAAGGATGATCTTATGATATTAATATGATAAAAATAAAAAAGGTATGAAAAATATTAAGGTTTTTTTGGTAGGTATTTTCTGATATATAAGGATAAATTACTTTATTAATGGAAGACAAAATGTTAGCTTTTATAAGTTAAGGGAGGGATATACATAGAATTACTAAAAAAGAGTTAAATATTATAAATTTACATTTATGTGAAAGAGGAAAAAATGTTAAATACATAGATTTTAGGACAATATAATGTTTAAATATATTCATCCAATAAAATTTAGAAATGTTTGACTATATTTTTTACAATTATCTCAATATTTAACCACCCCAAGGTATACTCGTTTTAACCCTTACCATGGTTTAAAAATTAATGTTTCAACCATTAATTAGGAAAAAATTAATTTGGATGCGTTATAATTTATTAAAAATATAGTATAAAAATATATTAAATTTTAATAAATTTCAATTCCCATAAGAAGAAGAAATTCATTTTAAAATAATTTATAAAAACACTGCGTAAATAGTTTTTTGATAAATAATATTTTTTATACAATATTGACTTATTCTGACTTTATGCCTAGAAAAAACTATTGGATGAACATTGTTTTTTTATTCAATATATATTCTATAAATTTCATTAAATAAATTCATAAATAGTGATAAATTTAATTTATTTTGATAGAAAACATTTTTTTTCCTAAAAGTGGTTATTTAGAAAAAACATCTCTTTTATCTTCAAAAAAAATTATTTAATTTTTAAACAATTTTTAAAAATTGATTTGATCTTATTATTGAATAATAAATAATTTTTTTAAATTTATTTGGTCATATTCATACCCTCTAATCCACCAGCTATGTGGTAAAAATCATATTAAATATTAATATTTTAATAGTAATTTTTTTTTCAATTAATCTCAATGTTGTATGCATAGTAATATATCTACAAAATAAAATTTATTTGAAAGTAAATATTTCATAATATATTGGGGTATTGTAATATCATCTTCCTAGATATAGATGATATTGGATATTTAGTGTAAGGATCTAGAAGACATCGGGACTTCTACTCATTTACTATGATTATCTTAATCTCCTAAAGAAGAGGTTAAGAGAATACATCTAACCATAAAAATTCCAGATGTTTTTATGTATTATCATATATTTCTATATTAATATGTTCGTAATAATCCTTACACATGAAATTGTTTTTAATTCATATCAATAGTTAGATACATAGTTGTATTGACCAAATCAATGATGGTATACACTTCTCCTTTGGTTGGACATATTGGTTTATCCATATAGGATATATATTTATTGAATAAGATAAAAAAGGATTATTATCCAATTGGATTTAATGGTAGTATATATTTCAAGTCCTTTTATTAGAATGAATCCCTCTAATTAAGTTCATACCAATGGATGTTTTGTTAACAAGTTCATTTAATGGAATTATGTGTGTGATATTCAAGTATATAGGTTGATTACCTAAGAATGAAACTTATATAAAGAGATATCAAGATAAATGGATTACATTACAAAGTAAGAATATATGGTAGGTTTTTATCATTGCATCATTATCAACTTTCACCAACAGTTTCTTAACATGTTTCAAGATGATAATCTTATAATTAAAGACTATTTTCCTAATTCCATGGAGAAATGGGCCTAGAGGGTCACACACTAAGTGAGTAAATAACCTATGTTATATTCTATTTGAATTTAATTTTAGAAAATAAATATTTTCATATTCTGAGGAATAATAATTATTTATGTTATGTTGATCACATATATTCAGTCACCAATTATATTAAAAAATATTTATGTCAGTTGAACATTAAATTAATATTAATCCTAAATTTAGTCAATATAATATATATTTATTTCATGAATAAATAATGAATTGATATTTTTATGTAAATAATCATAATTTAAAATTCATTAAAATTTAAGGAAATTTAGAATGCCCAGTTAATGGTTCGATGATAATAATTTATTAAACTACATTTTTATCAAATAAATATTTATATATTTAAGAAATGATAATATAGTTATACATGCATATTTTGAACATAAATGATCTTTTTTTTTATTTTTTTTATAATTATTATTATTAGATTTCGTGTTCTGTAATGATTAATAGATTGGATAATTTCTTATATATAAGGAAGCATCATTAAATACATTACATAATCATGAGTTTGAAGACAAAAATTCATTCCATTACATTTTAGGTTCTTTTAATTTTTATAGTTTCAAATAATCTGGCCATTACATATATATAATAAAACCTCAAAATAGAAATTGGGAACTTCATATTAGTATCCAGTTTTTCCATAATATTAAACTCTTAAAATGATGAATGTTTTATTTTCATGTAAAATCTATGACTTTAAACTTGAATTCTTTATTTCCCTTACCCATTCATAAACCTTGTGATGTTTTTTAAATGTGATATTAGCCCAAAAATCATAACAAGGGACATAAAAAAGAAAAAACCTTTATTTTGGTGAAAAATATGAATACTCATATAATATTTACCATTACCTACAATTCTCATTTAAATTATAAAATAAAATGTTTTCACAAGAAAAACCCACAATTATTTTTCTCGACGAAAGACTTTAAAAACCAATAAAAATAATTAAAATTTCATTTTTGGTTACATTGATAATCATATATATAAAACAATTTCTAATCCATTTTAACTGGAATAACCATATGGTAGAATTGTCATATAATTAGTACACAAGGCATTGGATTACGATAATAGGGCTCACACTTCGTATAAGCTATATCAGGCCCACTCACTAGAAATAATGGGGCTCAATACTTTTTTTAGGATGTATCTATCTCAAATGTCTCCTATAAAACTCACATATTATATCTTGAATAAAACACTTTCATCATAAATACTTTTCAAAAACTCATTTAAATCCATATGAATAACACTTTCAGATAAAATACCATTTTATTTTGAAACACATTTTCAATAAAAAAAATACCCACCAAAAGATATAGTGATTTTTTAGTTGTATAAAACATGAAATCCTTAAAATAATCCTTGAAATCAAATAATTTTCCAACTATAAGATGATCTATTGTTTTTGTGTATGTTAATAATATAACATTCTTTTTTTATTTGTCAAAACATTCTACATAAAATGAGTAAAGAGATTCCTTTTAAAAATCATTAGATGTATATTAAAAAAGTGGAATAAAATATAAATTAAAAAATATTTTATTTCAATATAAATAAATTCATAAAATCACATTAAAAACCTTGGCATGGAACCTAAACATTTGGATGGAAAACATTAAAAGTGGGGTATCAAAAGGAAAGTCCATTATCAATTGGAAAAACCATGAATCATACTCATCATGAAATAATTACATTAAAAGAAATATTAAATGACATGAGAATGGATTAAATCATGGTATAACTTGTCTATGGGGTAATATATGGACCTTTTTAAATAGTATATGTGCATAGCATCAAAATATGACCAAATGAAATGAAATCGAGAGGAAGTCCCTTACATTGAGTCTAACTTGCCATGTGTGTCATTATATTCCTAAATAATAAACGTTTGATACTTATTTAAGTGCATGAGAACCTTTTAAAAAGTTATTATTACCTTAATTTCACTTATTATCATGTTATATACAATTAGTTAAACAATTATGTTTCTGTCGGATGTTTTGACCATATTTGACTAATATGTGAAAAATGACTTGGTATGGTGAATATGGTCAAAGTCATCATTATTTAAAAATATATAGAATTATTATAGTCAAATATATATCATATATATTCATAAATTATAATTTTATTACCAATCATGGTATATTTTTTTGAGAAATTATGTTTTTTATAATCATGGAGATAGTTGGTCATATATATGCATGAGAAACATTTCCATTTTTCCATGATCATTATTGAAATGAGTTAAGTAGTATTTTAACTTTCTATAATTATCATAAAATTATATATACAATATTTTCTCTTTAAATATACTAATATATATCATTCACGAGGTGTGGATAAGAAAATAAAGTCATGTTTCTTTGTGAAGGCGGTGGACAACACATTCACGAACGATGTTATCATTTCTTTGTGTGTAAACATTTATGCAGTAGAATGATATATTATATTTTAAAAATAATAAATATCATAATAATATTATATTTATTCCATTTATATTACATAATTTCATTATCTTTACCCTTATTACCATCTCTATAAAGTGTTAGTTAAAAAGAATCGTATCGCTTCACTAGGCGGTAGTCCATTGTACTTATGAACAATGTTATCATATCCACTATGAAATAGAAAGTAAATAGGTATATATATTATAGTGAATCCAAATTTATAATTATTTTATATATTTTATGTCAATAATTTATAACCACCATTATACAAAACTATGAGTTATGGAAATGGAACAGTGAATTGCATTAGTTTGTGAGGTTGTAGTCTGCCATACACAAGAACGTTGATTTTTTACCCAATTGATGGAAGTGAAGATGGTTTTAGGGGAATAAAGTATTATAAAAAATTAAAAATACATTTATTATTATTATTTTATTATATATCAATGGTTTAATAATAATTAAAGGATGTTGACAAAGAAATAAAATAAAAATGCTCGTTGAAAAAATGTTACATATTCCTTGGGTATCCCCTTATGTTTGTTTCAAATTCATTTATATATTGAATTTAAAACAAAAATAAATTTTATAGGGTGAGGGTTGGGATGTTTGTATGTGGTTGGGTTATGTCTTGTATGATCTAAAAGGTTTTGATTATGTGAATTAATAAATAATAGTGGGTATCCCCCTTATGCTTTAAATATTTCTTGAAAATGGGGTTTACAGAGGTTGGATGGTCATTTTTAACCATTATCTTCTTATTTTTTCCCTTAGTAAGTCCATTTTTACCTTAACCGCAATAATTAATTTTTCTATTCTAATAACTTATTTTGGCCAGAAATAAAGTTTAAATTATTATATATTATAATTTATTCTGATTTCATAAATGAAATCCATTTTTTCAAATTCAACTTATATAATTTGAAACTTTTATTTTAAAAATAATCCTTCTCAAGTGATGAAAAAGCTGTTTTTAAAAAAATGTTCAAAAGATTTCAATGGTTTTATATCAAAATTCAATATTAAAAATAAATTAAAATAAAATATATTTTATTAATAGATAGATAATATAAATAAATTCTCTTTAAAATTAATTAAAAATATAATTTATCACAAAAATAATATAAGGAAAAAATATTTTCAATTAAAATTCATTATTTTTTACTATTCATCATGAATTGAAACATTTTAGAAAAGTCACAAAAATTCTCCCTAGTATTGTTTTGATATTATTAATTGTAAAATAATATTTATTTTTCAAATAAATTTTGTAAAAGTTTAAAAATTAATTGGAAATTATTTCTAAAAGTCGTGGAAAAATTATATTATATAATAAAATATAGTGTTTTAGAAATAAAATTCATTCAAATTGTTATAATTTTATCTCCATCCTATAAATATAAAAATAATGTTTCTAAACTATATATATTCATAATTTATTTATTACAATTAATACCATCCATTCAAACGTCTATGTATTAACAATTACATTTAATAATAATATTTAAATAATATGCTATATTTAGTTTAATCTTAGTGTTTCTTGTAATACAATATTAACTCTGTGTTGTGTGTAATGAATGATATTGAAGATATTTAATTTCATTTAAAAATAAATATATCATAAAATTTTAGGGTATTATATTTTCCTCTAATCTTGGTTTTTTAGGCAATATATGCTATTGAACACGATTTTATTCTTTTAAAATGTTACGGTGTTACCTCATCCCACCTTTAATAAATTGTTTCCCTAAAAGTATAACATAATCATGGCGGTTATAGGATTGAAATTTGAAACTAATTTTGTTGTAAACCCTCTTAGAAAAATGTGTTAATAAACATCTTCTCAATAAGAGAGAAGTAAAACTAAAAGGCATATAAAAAAAATCACATTAATAGGTTTCTGAGTATAAGAACATTTTTGTAAAGTGAAGATATGTACATGGATTAAAAAGCCTAAATAATTATAAATAGTTATTGAGGAAATTGATCACAAGAACTTTTTTACCAATGGAATGTTAAGGGCTTCAAACTCATAAATATTCAATGATCTAAAGGCCGTAAGATTAATCATATATGAATGTAATTGTGTATCAGTTTTGCTTCAAGATCCTTTCATTACTATTTATGAATAATTTTATTTTCTATTATTATATGAAAATATACTTACTTGATATGTTTACATTTTATAATAAAATAATTAGGTTTTGCATCAATAAATTTACAATTCATAACATACTCTATGAAATGAATATCCAAAGATGATTTATTTTATACCTAAAGCAGTAGAATTTGCTTTTAACAAACCATGAGATCTATAAAATAATGAAATATATTTCTAAATATATCTATCTATTTCAAAAATCCTATTTGGTTAGACCATGTTATCCAACATGTTAAATTAATATCTAAACATAAAAATTAATACAACATGTCCATCATTACAAT
Organism: Viscum album; assembly: GCA_963277665.1. NCBI lineage: Eukaryota > Viridiplantae > Streptophyta > Magnoliopsida > Santalales > Viscaceae > Viscum > Viscum album. Next base: position 837,446,670 of record OY728134.1, on the reverse strand, counting down.
TAATTATTTTTAAAAAAATTAAATAAAAAATTATCAATTTAAAAAATAAATTACATAGGCTAGTTGTAGGTATTAAACCGTTTTCATCTTTCATTCATGGTTTTGATCAATGTGGACTTTTTGGAAGAGATATGTTTTAACCAAGCATGAGGGTTTCACTTTTTATGAATGATTCTAACATAATTCCTATAACATTCCCAAAAATTGTTATAAATTCATGATGTAAAATTAATCATTTAATAAAATTTTTACTATGGTCTTAAATACAACCCATTTTCATATTGATTAATAAAATTATTTAATAACTATAAAACTATTGTTAGTGACCATATTATCCCTTATGGGGAACAATTATTTTCAATATATGTCTATAAAATGTAATGGAATTACTAATCAGATAAAGTTTCTAATAAAATATATACTTCTTTAAAAAAATACGACCAAATTTAACTAAATTTATTTCCATTACATAAAATATCAAAATAGGGGTTACTAAGAAGTTTAACTTATAATAAAACTTCAAAAAATTCTAATATCCATTGAGCTGCATCAATTCATAGATATCCCAGCATCAACTGGAAAATTGGAATTTTTTTTTTACCAGTTTTGAATATTATCTTAAGGATTGCCACCCTAATGAAGAAGCTTTAAAAAAATTTCAAATAATGTACCATATAATTTTAACTAAAACATCTCAACATTTACTAGTTTTTGGTTATATCATTCTTAATTTTTTTCATGAAATTATTATTTTTATTCACGAATCATGTGACCAAACATACCACACCTGTTACAATTTCTAAATCAGACCATACATTCCCTAAAATGTATTTTAACACCCTGGTGAATTTTTTTGTCTTGCCTCTATGCCTCATTGTTTCCTTATACATCATTTACATCCACATTTATTGTTTATTACTTTTTTCAAAATGTAAAACATACATGTCAAAAACATCATCGTAACATTCTCAATACTGCGAATAACTATCTCATAAATTTTAAATTCTCATGTGAGAAATTCTCTTCATAATAATAGTTTTAGTACTAAATAAATTCTATTAATCTTATAATCATTTACCTAATAAAATATTTTAAACACATGGACATCCTTTGAAAATCTTCAATATAAATGAATACTTATTCATTCTTCGTTTTTCCGCATTTCCAATAATTGTATCTTCATCATATGTCTAAAAAACCTGGGGAAATATTTCTTAAAGTATGTATTCTTAAAAGTTTCCAATTCATTAGTATCATGATAATATTTTACTCTAAAATTCTTATCCAAATACCACCTTTAATTAGATTCGCCTGCAAAATGATAAATTGATAGAGTTACATTTTGATGTTCTCAACATACCATTACATCAAATATTTTTTCTAGAGAATTGATTCATCCTTCAGCTATCATAGTGTTAGATTATGTACTGGATGATGTCGTAGATTGTATCTCAAAATTCTCCACTGTATATGTGTTCCTTTACGGAAGTTTTATTTTTCTCTCGATAATGGATATCACCCCCATTTATATATTGTGTCAAATGATCAATCACTTCAAAATTAATTCCATTACAATTATAACAATCTTGAGACGTTGATATGGAATCATATTTTCCAATCGATGCCTTCTCACAAAAAAATAACCTATTTCCTCTATGAAAAACCATTCTGAAAAGACATATCTTAGATAAAGAATCATAGTAATATTAAAATTCTATTTCATTTCAAATTAACTTTAAGGAATAATCATTCAAGGGAGTGATATAAACATTATCGAAACATATAATGTTAATTAAACTATCCTTTGATAACATCAGTAAGGACCCAACCATAAACATTACATAATTTTGATCTTTTTATAAATAATCCATTCTATTTCATTTTAGTATATATTTATCTTTATTGTTTTAGATAATTAGGTCACACCTCATACATAAAAATATATTAAAATATATATTGGACACTTCTAATTAGTTTCAATTTTTTACATAATGTAATTTTTTTAAAATAATGTTTTATTTATTTTAATTGAAATTATCCCTAACATTACATTTGTTTTTTATTTTCCCTTACTAATCCTTAAACACTATGATTTTTTAAAAAATTTGTTAAGGGTACAAAAATCATAGTAAAGAACATAAAAGAATAAAACCATTTTTTAGTGAAAAATATGAAAATACATAAAATGTTTACCTTTACCTTCTATGATCAATAATTGTATCAAATAAAATGTTATCATTATAAAAATAGGAATATATTTCATTAAATAAATCCACTAAATCTCATAGAAAGAACTTATAACCCTATTTTTGGGAGACTTAGATCATCATATTAATAAAACCCTTTCAAACCCCTTTTAATTGGAATAACCATATGAATACATTATAAGATAATAATTGCCCAATACATTATAGATCTATAATAGGGATCTCCATTTTTATAATATATATTGGGATGACCCATTTTTTATGATCTATAATAGAGAGAAACCCTTCACAAAAGCAATATTAGGCTCACCTATGATCTATATTGTTGATCATCCCATCGTATAAGCATTATTGAACACACCAATTTCATATAATTCTCATGTACAGTATCATTATGAAAAAATATCTATCATAAAACATTTTTTAAAAATCATTTAAACAAATATACAAAATAGTTTTGAAAAAAATACCATTTATTAAAACCCATATTCAATACCGTAACACCCCATAAAAAAGGTGTATTTTTCATTGAAGTAAACATGAAATATTTCAAAGGAATCCGTAAATTAAATAATCTCCATGGTGAAAACAAATTGGTTTCACCAGGTACATTAAAAATAGAACATTATTTTATTCATTTGTTGAAACATTCCATATAAAAAATGTGAAAAGATTAATTTTGAAATCCTTTAAATGTAAATTAAAAAAATGATAGAATGTACATTATAAAATATTTTATTTCCATAAAAAACATTCATAAAATAATTTTAAAAACATGGACCTGGACCACGAATATTTTGAATTAAAACATTAAAAGTGTATTTTAAAAAGAGAAGCCCCTCTATCGCATGGAAAACACACGAATCATAATCCCCATGAAAGAATAACATTAAAAACATTAAATCCCCTAATAATTAAATAATAAATGATATTAAATGTAAAAGGGGAAATATACACACATCATGAATTATTATAGGTGTATAACAAAAAAAATATTCCCCAACTAAAGAAAATTGAGATGATGTAACTTGCCTTAGGCATAACTTGTCACCTTTTTATATGTATTCCTGAATAATAAACTTTTATCAATTATTAAATTTCATGATAACCTTTTAATATTTTATTAATATAATTATTTAACTTGATACCATGTTATATATATTTAATTAATACATTATGCTTATATCATTTGTTTTGACCATATTCAGCTTATGTGTCAAAAATAACTTGGTAAGATGATTATAGTCAATGGGTAAATTTTTTAAAAAATTATTGAATAATAATTATTGCATATATATCATACTTAAACATAAATTATAGTTTTATGACTGATAATTAATGTTTCTTTTGAGAAAATTATTAGGTTACTATCACGGAGACGGTAGGTCGTACAGACGCATGGGTAACATTTCCATTTTAAAATAGTCATTAGGAAATGGAGGTAAGATGCAACAAATATTTGCAAAATGATAATAATATAACATATAAATATAAAATTCCTATAAATTTACTTATATAGATCTTTCATTTTTTTTCTTGATGAAAATAGGGTCACATCGCTTTGTAAAGGTAGTGGTGCACACATTCACAAATGACTTTGTCATTCCTCAGTGTTAAAATTGTAATAAGGAAAATATTATATTAACATTTCATAATAATAAATATTTTATTAATATCCCAATTATTACATGTATATCACATATATAAATTATCTTTACCCATATTACCTACCATTAAATGTTTTAGTTAAAATTAATCATATCACTTCATGAGGTGATCGTCCACTATACACCATGCATCATCGTAACCCCTGTGGAATAGAAATAAAAATAATTATATAATATATAATGATGATAGATGTATTATTACGTTATAAATAACATATATATAATTTATAACCATCAACATAACCACTTGATATAGGTGGTAATGGAAAAATGAATGAAGTTGGATCTCAAGGTGGTCATCCACCAAACACAAGAATAATGAATTTTTTTCCCTTTTGAAGGAAGTGTAAATGGTTTTAGGTTATAAAAATATTATAAACAATTATAGTATATGGAAGATACTGATTGTATTATATCATCATGGTTTCATAATATATAAATTATGTGCAGAAATATAAAATAAAACACTTCTAAATAGTGTTTTAGTTCTTTGAAAATACTCCTTAGGTTTTCAACAAAATTTTCCTATATATCATTTACACAAAAATTAAGTACTATAGTATTAATTTAGGGGATTTTTTATGTGATTTTATCTTGTATTTTCTATCCCAAAATGGAATGAACGTGTTAATAATATAAAAGAGGTTGTGACCATTTATAAGTGAGGTGAGTGGTCCACATGTAATTTTTGGAAAACATTTTGTAAACACCACATTTTTTATCATGAAAAAAGCCAAAAAAATGATCCATTATAGAAATTAGAAGAGGTAATAACTCAATATATCCCTATATTGGGTGTTGTACAAGTTTTTATATTATTTTTAACAGCAATATTCTTTATTTGACCCCTGGTAAATCCATTTTTACCTTAACGCTGAAAATTAATTATTACAATTCTCACTATTCATTATGTTAAAAAAAATTCTGACTTATTAAAACCTATATATTATTCTTATTAAAAATATTTAATCCATTTTTTTCAAATTCAATTCCATGAAGTGGAAAATATAATTTAAAATTACTCTCACAGGTGCAACGAAAAAGTGGGTTTTAAAAAGAGAATGTTCAAAATATTCAAATATTTTCATATCAATATTAAATATGAAATATATTAATAATATATTGTCTTATAAGTCGTGTGTAAATTTTCTAAATTATATGGAATTATTTTGAGACCACACACTTTAACAGAATGTGATTCTGAGGCCTGGCGATCCCGAAACAGAATTTTGAACTTTTTTATGTACGTTTAAGTAAACGCGTGAGTGAGTTTTTCTATTGTTTTAGCAGGTTCATGGATAGAAAATTTGAGGTCATGATTGAATTAATAATGGTGGGATTCAACTATAAAGAACTGAACATTAGACAAAAAGGGCCAAATGGAAAAGTAATTTTTTTGACATTTCGAAAAATAATAAAATAACATTAAAATATTATTTTATATTATTTTCTCATATGTTGAGCGGCAGACAGAGACACAATGGTGCAGCGATGAAGAACATTTATGAGGCACATTAATGGATCATTAACTCGTAGTGTTACAATGCTTTAATGATGTGAAACAATGACATTGTTTCTTAATGGAAATAGCGTAACCACGTAACATCGCAACATAAAAGAAACGGTCTGATGTGATTTCCATTTATTTTTCCGAGGCATTGGTATAATGGGGAAATAAAATACAATGATTCTCTGATAAACCTCTGATGAACATCCTCTCCAATGAATAATGAGAAATGTAGATGAATGTCAAAAATATTTAATGCACCTCAAAAAATGGAGCTAAAAGTGACGAACGACGTTGACATCTTGATACCTAAAGGACCTAACACCGCAACAAAGAACATAAAAAAGGTAGGGGTTAAATTTGTCCAAGTTCTTCCCCATTCTTATTTTAGAAATGATAAACGTGGATCAACCCATGAAAGGGTTGATCTACGAATCATGAGTTTATGCAGGGATGACTTTTCTTTTGGGATTTATTATCTGGGATTAGTTTATCTCAAGTTTTATTGAACTAAAATCCCCAAAAATCCCATGATTATAAACACCTAATGTTGAGGGCACAAGCTGAGACAAACAAGGCTTGATCACCTCCACTATGATCCTTCATTATGGCCGCAACCTCAATGTGGTAGAAAGATGATTCTGGGACCTTTGCGGTGAAGAGGATGATCCCCAGAGAGTGCATGCATAGGAAGAGAAAAGAATATACCGTCAGAGCACGCTAGGTGGTCCTCCGACCATCTTCAAATGTGTTGGTGCTAGTGGTGGCTGGTGGTGGAATGTGGCTATGGCCTACAGGAACCCACAGCTACGGCCATGGGTGGAAGTAGGTAGGGCATCCTTCGGTGCACCTAGGCCACATGACACCTCTGACAGCAGGCAATGGCATTCAGAAGGTGCACCTCTAGGCGGGAGCCACGTGGTGGGGTGACCCATGTCTAGGCCACCCAGGTGGCTGGAGATCCACGGTCTCCTGATCATGGTTGGAGGAGCCACATGTGTCTGTGGTGTAGGAGGGAGGTCATATGCAGCCAGCTTCTACATTCTAGTAGTGTCCCATCAGCTTCCCACACTGCTAATCTTCGGGCTGGAGGGTCGTAACCCCAGCCAGCGGGATGCACCCCCAGCCACCAAGACGGGTCAGTCATAAAGCCCAGTGAGCTAGTTCTACACTGATCGGGTCATACTTGCACTGGTGCGTTGGAACCATGCTAGTAGGACAGACCCACACTTTTTGGGTCGGTCTAGACGAGACTGGGTGGCCGGGTGACCCGACAGATAGGACCCTCAACCGAATTGGGTCGGGTCCAGTGAGCCCCATTAGGCCGACCCATTTTCCTAGCCGCAGCAGCTCGAATCAGACCCGGACCGTGTTAGGTCGAGTTAGTCGAACATAGATAAAGGTATGTGGGACCCCCAAGGTCGGGTTGGTCGGGCCAGATTGGGCCAAGACATAATCGACCCCTGTTTACTAAAACACATGTATCTTATAAACCACATGTCCGATTGATGAACCGTTTGAATAATTGGGACCCCCATGACAAGTTGGATCTTGGGAAATGATCTGTGGTTATTTTTATGGATGTTTAGATGAAAACATTACATTGATAAGTTATTCTATGAGGCGTGCAATGTATGGAATCCTACAGTTGGCTATGACCTGAAAACTGTTGTCTTTCAACTCTGTGTGACTCGACGATGGCTCAGTGGGAAGAAAATATATGTGACTTTGCAGGTCCATGTTGAGAAGCACTTTTGTGTTGCATTTCAGGCCTGCGGTACCCGACGTGGAGGAGTACCTCATTTAAAAATGATTAGTTATAAACACTTCTATGTGACTTTATAACCCATGGTAGATGATGAGGAGGTGTACCGAAGAAATCTAAGGTTAGTTGGAAGCACTTTTGTGTGACATGGTAGGACAAATATACTCGATAAAGGTTGAGTTCTCAAGTAGCTAAGGTGTTCGATGATCTGACTGATGATTCATCTATAACTACACTAAATGTATACATGGTGTGAGATATCTTGTGCCTCATGATTTTCTTTGTGGATTGGTGTGTGGTATTTCCATTTTTATTTTTGGTCCCTAATTAGTATTATTTTTGTCACCCCTACATGGGCTTCACTCACACGTGTTGTGTATGGTGCAGAAGATCGACTTTTTTACAGAGACTTTGGTATTCCAAGACCCAAAGGTGCTCAGGGATACATGGCCGAAAAATGCTACAATAGTGGACATGGTGGCCCATGACCAAGAGGGGACTAGTAGGATCAGGTGGACATGAAGTTCTATATCATCTTCTTGTAGCTACACTACACTCACAATCAGGTGGTATTTTTCGCGGATGGCCATCAGAGTTTCTTTTTTATAATTTTCTATATTCATTTCTTCGGTTGCATTTGTATTCCAACCTAATTATATTATTTTTACTTGTATATAGTTTTTTTAGATATCCATGTTTCCATCTTAGTGTTTGGGATATGGTTGGTCATGTGAGCATGTACAGGTACTCCAGGAAATTCCTCTCACTTGCATGTTGATACCTTTGGCACTAGTCTCCAACCCCTAGCCTTCGAGAGGTGGGCTTGGTGTAACATCCCAGTTAAATAAAGAAAAATACATATTTCATATTTATTAATATTTGTGAATTAAATATTATTTTTACTTTAAAGGGTTTGTTATGTTCAATATCATACCTGATATGCAACAATGGTTTTCATTAAAATCTTACATTGCACACTAATAATAAAATATAATTATTTTAAATTGATGTTAACTCCTAACCATTGTATTGGTGGGATTGAAAAAAACCAACTAAAATGTCATTATACATGTTTTTTAGATTTATTTATTTTTATCCAATAACAGTTAGAGGCTTAAAATGTGAATGACTGTAATTTTTAGCATAATTTACATTAAAAGGTCGATTTACATAATTTTAATGGTGAAACCTCTATAAATGTAGTATTGGTAATTTATATATTTGATATTTGACCAAATAAAATTCTTCATTTGATTTGGGACATTAGATTTTACTTTTTGTAACTTTGGTATTTTTCTAATAAAGTTCATTTTTTAAGGAATAGTGGAAAATATTGTATTTTAATTCAAAAGTGCCTTTTAATATAATTTATTTATTGGGTTACATTATTTTTTAAAGGTTTTAAAGTGTAATTAGAATATATTTTTACCATTTAATCCAATTTTGGTCATTGGTATTAATTTCACTTTGAAATTGGACATAAACAAGTGTCGATCTTTTGATAGTTATTGTTTCTAAAAAACACGCTATTTGTTTTAACAATGGGAATAAATTTTAAAATTAAGTAATGACAATTTTATGTTTTGAATTTGGAAAAATAAACATCATTTTGGAATTTGGAATATCAAATGATTCTTAGGCTGAATTTTTGGTATTTTTTCTGAAAAACATCAAATTTGGATGAATAGTGAAACCACTTAGTAATAGTTAAAAACAGACATTTTGATTTAAATGAAAATTTTCCACATTTTTGAATTGAATTTAAAAAATATGACATACTTTGTTGTTATAATGAATTAAAATATGGTTCAAAATGACTAAAATAATTTTAGGTGAATAGTAACTTTTGAATTTTATTTACACGGTTAAAGGTAAATAAGGTAATTCAGGGTAAAAAGAATATTATAATGATTCACAATTACCTTAACACTTGTCTACACATTAATGGTTGAGCCATTAACGTCCATGGTCATCTTTGGGTCGATTTTGGAACCACATTGAGCCACTTGTGAGTGATAATGACAATTTAGATTAATTAACTTAAAGTAAAGGAAAAAATGGCAAAATAAAATATCTTTTAGTAAATTAATTTTTAGAAGGGGATATACAAATTATATTTTTGACGATAAAGAATAATTGTAAAGATAAAAATATTTCCAATATCATGGTATTTTTTGTTGTAATTTTTAGACATCAAATAATTTAAATTATTTATGACACAATAATGATGCAGTGTTTACCTCATTAATAAATTATTTTAATAAATAAGATTATAATGATTAACATATTATCCAAAACCTATCCAATTCTAATTGGATTATTTTATTTCGACCATGAGTCATCTTATCTTTCACTCTAAATATTTTTGGACCATTATAAACAGAATATCATTATATAATAAAATAAGTTTTTCACACTTTCCAAAAAACCCATCATCCAACTTATAAAATGAGAGCAATTCTAACCAATTCCTCACACTTCTAAAGCCATTTGGCTCATCCAAACTCTGCATAATTAATCTCCCTACATCCCTTTGCTTCCCCTAGAAGACTTACCTTAGGAATAAGGAACTTCAAGTAGTCCTTTGGTTCAAACCAAAAAAAGTTACCCAAATTAATGGTAACAGTTTCTCTTAAATTATTTTCTATTATTTTACTTCTCCAACCCATAAAATATTTTTATTCCTCTCTTTTGTAACAACAAAAGTACCCTAAATATACTAGGATGTTTTTATGAGAAGTATTCGAACTACACTTACACACACCTCCATCAAATGGATGAAAAACATAATGTTTCTGTTGATGGAAAACTAACGCCTCACAAAACGATGATTGTTCAAATATCTCCAACTGCCTCGCATGGTGGCCTTTATGATTGAATTGTATTTATATATGATATGTATTATGTTTATGTTTTCTTATGCTTCTGTAATTTACCTTTATATCATGCCTTTATGGTTTTCATTTTGGGTAAACACGATAATCTCCTTAAAGGAAGCGCGGACTACCGCCCCCTCAAAGTGATATGACTCATTAATTCCATATGTGGGACGTATAAAAAATGTAGTTAATGATATTATATATATGATATTATATATAAAATTATAATGGAATTATAATATACCTATATATCATTATGTTTTAATTTCATTAAAATAAGTAATAGAAATGAAAGTAGCGTTCATGCGTACGTACGGCTTACGGTCTACATGAACGGTGCATTTCATTTCTTACCCTTAAATGTTATGTACTATTATAAATACATGTATATACTAGATATATATTATATATATGATATCTAAATCATGAATATAATTCTGGATATAATTATCCTTTGACCACATGAACAACATTTAATTATAAGAAGTCCATTTTTGACTCAAGTACCAAATATTGACAAAACGAACATTATTATCATAAATGATTAAATAATGTTTATAACATGGTAATAAGTGATATAAAGGGAATAATAAACTTGAAAAAGGTTCTTAATGAAGTATAAATTATCTTATGTTTAATATTTAGGATATTAAATAACGATCGAGTCAAGTCGGACACGAGGTAAGGGGTTTCTTATCCAACTTTCAATTCCATGAGATTTCCATTATTCGCCACTTATTTATTGCATGTGTTGTATTGTGTACTGCCATTGATATATATTATGATGATTATATTTATATTCATGTTATTTTGTGATTCATTTTGTGGTCATTAACTTTTAGTCCTATGACTCGATTTGATTACAATGAAGTAAGAGTTTTTCATCTCATTTTTTATTCTTGAGAGATTCATTCTATATTTACCACTATTTCCTTTTGTGTGGTGAATGTACTGCCCATGATTTTAATATTTTTTTAATATAAATTCATTTATGTGAGTTTAAATATTCATTGTATCCTTCTTCTATGTGGCGTATGTTTTGTTAGTTTTCAAATCGGTAAGGGAACCTTTCACCCTCCTCATTTTAAAAGACTTGTTTTTGTTATGTATTATAATTTACATCTTGTTATGTTGGGATATGTTCTTATATATCATTATTGATGTATATTTTATGTCCAAGTGATGAGATACCCTTTTTATCTCATCAACTCATTTTCAGAACATAAAAGTGACGATGTTAGGCTGTCGAATTTTTATAAGGGAACTTCTTAACCCATTTTAAATTCATTGGGTTCAACATGTACTTATTGAATATGTCATCCTATGAATATGTGTGAATGACCTATAATTGTTTTACACATAATATTAACTTATATTGGGTGTATTTATATTTTTCACACATAATTATGTGATTGATTTATCATTAATTTAAGGATACCGTCTTTATAAGGGATTTCATCTCAATTTACATTTCCATTTAGACTTCACTATTGTTATGCACCAATTCACTCTTATATGGTGCATATACTATACGTTTTCATATTACATCATGAATCCCTTTATTCTCATGATATAATAAAGTTCATATTAAATGTTATTCCTCAATTATTTCCATTCAAGAGTCTCTCATTCTATTAAAGATACTTTAACTAAAATATCATTTTTAATGTTTTAAAGATTTATTATTCTGAATATTTATCTCTAATGTCCATGTTTTAAAAATAGTTTTCAGTATTTATTTATATGGACATAAATTTATTGAAATTATAATTACATTATAAGCTTCAAAGTGGTATGGGACACTTTGATTAAAAATTCAATTTTTAAATGGTTTATGAAAATGGATTGATTTTTTCAATATCTTGAAATTACTTCTTGAAATTTCAAATGAAATATTATTAGTGAAAAGTTTATATTTTCAATATTTTATGTACTATGATGGTACTTGGACATTTGACGGGTGGTTATGTGATAAACCAAATGACGGGTGGTGCCGTGAATTCAAGGACGGGTGGTTACCTTATAACCTCCAATGCATTGGGTATGGAAATCAGCCGTATGGCTATTGCATTTAGTGATGCATGTGGAAGTCTATCGTATGGTTATTACACTTAATAATGTTAATGTCCCAAGTTACATTTATATGTTATGTGTTCTTTATATGGGTTTTATGGTAATATTTTGGTTAAAAAGGGTATGTAGAGATCTTTTATTCAGTGTAGAATAATTACTAATTCATAAAGGTGAAAAGTATTACTTATGTTAAAGTATTCATGGTTTGCTGGTTGTTTTGAAAAAATAATGGTTTACCTTATTTATGTATCACTTACTAAGATTTTTATGCTCACCCCATATTTTTGAAATGTTTTTCACAAGACGTAATGTGTAATAGGGTCAAGGATGGGATCAGGGAAAAGTCATGTTGTGTTAAACATGGAACTAGACATGAGTATTTTTTTAAAGAGTTATTGTTTTATGAAAAAAATAGAATCTGTGTAGAAGTGACTACTTTGGAATCTTTTGAGATGTAATAGTTATGTCCTAATTCTCTAAAACTATCAACCTGAAAAGATCCTCAATGTGAATTATTCATTTTATTCAATATTTTGTGAGGTTTAAGGCCAGGTCCTTACAATTGGGGTAGTCACAGCCCGGGCCTTAGGGGAAGGGTCATGGTAAAGTGGTATAAAAGGGTGGTTGGTCCAATGATAGAGACCAAGAGTCTGCATTATGTTTTAGGTAAATAGTGTAAATTTTTTTTGAGTCTAACTTCTAGATTGGAGGAGTCCGGTATTTGTGTGGTGGCTGACGTATCCATACACCAGGACCTTGAATTTTAAATTTTTACTCTATAAATGAAAACACTGGTTGAATAAGTTTCCCCTTATGAATATTGGAATAAAATTAATCTCACCATGCATAAACATCTAACCATGATACATCTTGATCTATATCATGATGCCACAATGTGGACGACCAGCCAGGATCCTGATACAAGGTCACGCATGCAGCCCACCTAGTAAAGAGGTGTCAGTTCAGGGCTAGTTCTAGAGATATCCCCATGGGGTGGGGAACCAATCTACCACCACCTGATGGTCAGCATCTACTTAAACAATTCCAGCAGAAGACCTACATTAAATCAGGGCCCTACATGAGTTTTAGAGATAAATACCTCCCATGTTTAGGAAAGAGATAGATCCTCAGGTCCCTGAGGAATATATAGAGGTAGTTACACTAGTCATTCGATTAGTGAGGACACCAAATGAATAATTGGCGATCTTAGAAGTGATCCTTTTTCAGAGCTTGGCAGAGAGATTCTAGATCATGGACACCCAGATGCATGATGAGGTGACCCTCACCTAGCTAGACTTCGAGTAGATTTTATGGGTGGGGGTTTTCCCCATGACCTTGCGCTCTGTGTGCATTCAGGAGCTTCTTCACCTACAATAGGGAAGAATGATAATGGCTGAGTACTCAAAAAGGTTCTTTGAGCTATCTCAATACTCAAAAGGTTTGGTACGAGACCCTTTATTAAATTTTTGATCCCTTGTTCATGGAATTAGGTGGGATATAAGGGTGTTGGTGTTGTCTCTTAGCATCCCTACTTAGGCTGGTGTGCTGGAGTGAGTCCCTCTGGTACATAACATCATTTCAATGAAGGAGCCCATAGCTAAAGCTACCACCAGACCCCAGGTGGTGGGGTCTTCAGCAAGTAGCAGAGAACAAAAGTGGGGGGCCATATAGTCTAGGTCATTCAGAGGATGACCCTAGGAATCAAGGTCAGTAGTACAAGCCTCCCAAACTCGAGGGAGTCGGGCATGAAGTAGGATTTTGTTGTTGTGTGGTGTAGAGGGACACATGACATGTGACTGCCCGACTTGTTTTTTAGATGACCAACAGACAGTCGAGGGGCCGTCGAGGTAGTGGAAACGGTTCGATAGAAGAGGTATGCAGGGTAGCATACATGGTAGGGGAGCCGGCCGAGCAGCATGAGGTGGGCGATGGTTTGCGGTTTTACCACCATCTCCCCCAAGTGGTTCACCCCCAATATCAGGGAGCATATAGAAATGGGAGAGAATAACTTAATACAATGGAGGATAATGACCACAGTGCTTTAAATATGATCCAAGGTATGATATGGGTCTTCACCACCCTAGATGCAGTTCTCATAGTCTCAGGTGCTAGTCACTCCTTCCTTACAACTTATCTTTTTCAGAGATTGGAGATTATGGTGGAACTATTGGATTGATCCTAATAGCTAGAGACACCTACATGAGGGGATGTGAGGATTAGACACTGGTTCTTGCAGTGAAAGATTACTCTATGATGTGCGATCATCAACTGGGATCTCATAGTAGTAGAGTTGAGGCCTTACGGCATCATCTTCAGTTTGGATTGGTTATCCATTGTCCATGCTCATATATACTTTTTAGGCATACAGTACAGTGTGTCTATAGATATGGGGCTAGGTTTTCTTTCACTGGTGAGAAGGAATCCCTTGCAGCACTGTATAGACTTTCTTGGAGGATGGTGCAGCCGATCACTCATTAGTGGGATAACAGCCTCTTGGTCTAGTGGATGAAGGGTGTCCATGTCTTCCTTTAGTGGTGGATGAATATGAGGATATTTTTCATGAGAATGTTTTAGTACTACGTCCTCATAGGGAGGATGACTTTTTCATCAATCTGTACATATGGACAACACCAATATCCATACCGACATATCGGATGACTCCTCTCGGGCTTCGTAAGACGATGGTACAAATGGAGGACATGGAGTATAGTGGGTTTGTAAGGCCCAGTATTTCACTATGGGCAGCCTCGATGCTTTTTACCAAAAGTTAGATGAGATTCTGAGGTTGTGTGTGGACTTCCAGTGCCTGAACTAGGTGATCGTGAAGAACAAGTATCCACTATGAAGAATCGATAATAACATCATCTAGATGAAGAGGGTTGAGTGGTTCTCAAAGATAGACCTTAGATCAGGCTATCACTAACTTCAGGTACATAACAATGATGTACCGACAACAACCTTTTGGTGTCAGTAAAACGACTATGAGTTCTTGGTGATCCCTTTTGGCGTGAAAAAATCTCAAGCAGTGTTAATGAGACTCATGAACAGGATATTCTAGCCTTACATTGACCATTTTTTTGTGGTCTTTATTGATGAAATTTTGGTGTAGTCGATATTATAGGAGAATCATGCTACACACCAGTATATATTATTTGATACCCTCCGAGAGCACCCGCTTTATGGAAAGCTCTCAAATTTTTGGTATATTTTTTCGAAGGTCCACTTTCTAGGACCCATAATCTCAGAGGCTAGAGTTGTTATGGATCTAGAAAATATCGAGTTAGTACTTTTTTGGGAGAAGCCCAAGAGAATGACTAAGGTGTAGATATTATTGGTGTTGGCCTGTTACTATCAAAGGTTTGTGGTCAACTTTTATGGAGTAGATACAACATTATCACATTTGACATGGAAGGGAAAACAATTCGTGTTGATGGAGAATTGTTTGCATGCCTTACAAGAGATGAGGTAGAGACTGAAAAACTCCCCCATCTCGACACTACCAGATGAGGGCATTGGGTATGTAGTTTACTGTGATGCATCAGGGACTAGACTGGGTTGTGTCGTATGGCAGGAGTGAGTAGTGACCACCTACGACTCACGACAATTGTGGGGGCATCAAAAGAACTATGTGAGTCATGACCTGAAGTTAGTAGTAGTGGTTTATGTCTTGATAATGTGAAGATAGTAATTGATAGGTGAACGGTTTATGGTTTACTCAGACTATAAAATTATTAGGTATAACTTCTCCTAGAAGGACATGAACCTGAGACTACGATGATGGATATATTTCTATCAGGACTATTACATTGAGATATTCTATAATTTGAGTAAGAGTAATGTGGTGGTCGAAATGTTTAGCAGCATGGCTAGTTTATAACTGCTGTGTGAGGTGACAGAGCAGTTGGTCACGATACATATATGATTTAGGGATGATGGTGGAGCTTCTTACCTCTATTTGATGACTGTTACTCCCCCATTCTTAGAAAAATTTAGGGGAACTATTGGTGGATGTTGACTTCTAGGCCTAACATTCTGTGTTATCCTTAGGATAGGCACCAAATGGATTTTCAATTGGTGGGGAGAACTACATCCTTTTCATAGGGTGCACCATAGTTCCAGTGACGTTGTAGGAGGATGTGTTCCATGAGTTCCATACACCCCCTTGGTAGTACATCCTGGAGAGGAGATGATGTACCAGGACCTACAATATCAATACTAGTGGTCAGGGATGTAGAAATCAGTGAGTGAGTTCGGTTCACGACACCTCACATGTTAGCAAGTGGTGGCCAAGCATCAGGTTCTAGCAGGCTTCACACAGCCACTTGAGGTACTGGAGTGGAAATGTGAAGGTATCTTGATGTACATTATGATAGCGGTACCATGTACTTCTAGGGGCCACACCTCTATTTGGGTGATCGTTGATGGACTAACCATGTAGGCCCACTTCCTACCCATTCAGGAGTAGGTAATGGTAGGGGACTTGGGCCGCCTCTATGTCCAAGAGATTGTGTGGCTTCACAGGGTTCCTTAGATGATCGTCTCATATCCTGATGCATTCTTTACATCCTGGCTATGGAGGGGATTATAGGGGGAATTCGTGGTGCAGCAATGCTTGATAAAATCTTTTCATCCCTAGACATATATTCAAAAGGTGTAGACCATACAAACCATGGAGGACAGGCTATGTGCTTGCATCCTTTATTTTGGTCATTTTGGAGAGGAACAACTTACACTAATGGAGTTTTCATAAAACATTAGCTATTACTCCATCATTGGCATGGCCCATTTTGAGGAATTGTACGGGTAGCCTCCTAAATCACCACTAAGCTGGATAGACCTAGGGGAATAGACACTAATGGGTCCAGAGATTGTACAGGCTACCACCAAGAACCTACAGATCATTTATGAAAAGATGAGGACTTCAGAGAATAGGTAGAAGTCTTATGACTACAAGAGACAGAGACTCTTAGAGTTTGTGGAGGGTGATCATGTATTCCTTGGGGTCTCACCCTGATGAGGATTTCAGATATTTGTCTGGGGTGACATGAAATCTCTGAGATTCATCAGAACATTTTAGATCCTATGCAGTTTTGCTGAGGGTAAATACAACCTAACTCTTCCCACATAGATTCACCACGTTCATGATGTTTCCATGTGTTGCACCAGAGTAGGTTTTATCATGATCAATCACACCTCATCAAGTGGGGAAAGCTAGACATTGATGATGGGGTGACATTTGCAGAGATCCTACTGGATATAATGGATCGACAGAATCAGTACCATTGTGAGTGATTGACTCCTCTGGTGTGAGTTCAGTTCCATCATGAGAATCTCCAGGAGAGCACATGGGAGCGGGTGGCACAGATTTGTGCTTAGTACCCCCATCTGTTTGATTAGATTTTTTTGTCATGAACAAAAATACCTATGCTTAGTATAATGTAATGCCTCATAAATTAAATGTATTTTTTTTTAATTTTATTGAGTTATTCTGAAACCACATCCTTTAACGAAATGTGATTCTAAGGCACAGTGATCCTGAAATGTAATTTTGATCTTTTTTTATGTACACTTAAATGAACATAGGAGTGGGATTTTTCTAAATTTTAAACCAGTGCTCGGATCAAAATTCTAAGTGCACTGTTGAATTCTAAATTCTGGGATTTTCCAAGGAAATAATTAATGTCGGCCGGTAAGAAGAAAAGAGAAATGTTAATTTTCAGACTATTCAAAAAATAATAAAATAACATTAAAAAGTTGTTTTACTTTCTATTCTCATTCATTGAGAGGCAAACAATGATGCTAAGGAGCAGTGACAATGCACATAGATGAAGCTCCTTAATGAATCATTAACTCTCACTGTAATGACACGTTAATGACATGTAACAATGATGATATTTCATTAATGAATCAGCATAATGAAACGACATTGAAACATAATAGAAACTTTGCAATTTTTTTTCTGTTTTTTTTTTGGTTAACATGTTGGATGAGTGGGGAATTAAACTGTGAGGATTCACTGACAACCATCTTATGAAATTACTCCCCAACGAAGAATGAAAAATGTCAACAAACATAAAAAATCTTCAATGCACCTCTACAAATGGAGATGAAAGCGATGAATGATGTTGGCAATTTGAATCATCGAAGAATTAGCAGAGTGGTAATGAACGTCAAAGAGGACAGGTTTTAATTTGTGAATGTTATTACCTGTTCTTTTTTAGAAATGTTGATTGCAGATCAACCCATGAAAAGGTTGATCTTAGAATTTTTCATTTATGTGGGAGGGTGACTTTTATTTTGGGAGCTATTATCTGGTATTATTTCATATCGTGTTTGATTGAACTAAAATCCTTGAAATTCCCATTATTATAAACCTCTAACACAGTGGGTGCGATCCCACACAAACAAGGCTAGATCACCTATGTTGTGTGCCTTCTCTATGGATTTACCCTCAAAGTGGTAGAAAGATGATTTTAAGACCTTTTTGGTGAAGAGTAAGTTCCTAAGTTAACGGAGGCATAGGCGGTGTGAAGAATGGACTAAAATAGTGTGTCAGGGGGTCTGCCGAACATCTGTCAGCATGTCGGTGCAGGAGGTGGTAGTTGGATGTCACAACAACGAGATGAAAATGTGTTAGGCGGGGCACCCCATGGTGGGGTGACCTTCATCTGGGCCACCCATGTGACTGGTGCGCTATGGTCACCTGACCACGGCTAGAGGAGCCCTTTACGTTTGTGGGGAATGCTGGGGGTTGGATGTGGCCAGTTGTCGCATCTTAGGAGCACACAATATCCCACCCTAGTGGCCGGTCTTTAGGCTAGAAATCAACACCCCCAGCCATCGGGCTAGGCCGGCTTTATGCCCAGTGGACCGGACATGATGGTAGCCAAAACGGCACTGGCAAGCCAGACCCGCGCCAACGAACTGAACCCACATCGGCAGAACGGATCCGGGCCGGCGGGATGGAATCACTCCCAGTAGGGCCAACACATGCCATAAGTTCTTATCCGCTCCCTTTGGGTCATCCCTGACTCGAGTGGGTAACTAGGCGACCTGGCGGATTGTACCATTGGTTGAACATGGTCGGGTACAGTGATTCCCATTAGACCTGTCCCACTGGTCAGGCCGGACCAGACCGACTCAAGCACAAACTAGGTGAGGTCAATTTAGTCGAATTTAGACTAAGGTATGTGGGACCCTTAGGCCAGGTTGGTCTTGTTGGTCTGACTGAGTCTGATCAGATCCAAAGGAAACTGGCCCATGTGTACTAAATGATTCGCATCATGCAAACCGCGCATTCGATTAACGAGTTGTCTGTGCTATTGTGACCCTCTGAACAAGACTAATATTTTGGCATGGTCTATGGTGACTTTCATTAATGTTAATATGTGACAATTGAATTGAGGTTTGGTTATCCCAGGCGCGCTACATACAAAACATTGTGGTTGGATGAGAACTGAAGACAATTGTCTTTTTTACTTTGTGTGACTTGACTATAGCCCAATTGGAAGTAGTTCTATGTGACTATGAAGGACCATGGTGGGAAGCACATCTGTGTGAATTTTCAGGCCAATGGTACGTGGTGAGGAGGAGTAACTCAGTTGGCCAAGATTAGTGGGAAGTATTTCTGTGTGAAATTGCTGGCCCATGGTACGCGATGAGGTGTCCAAACTTGTATAAGGTTAGTGGGAAGAACTAACTTGTGACTTGGCAGTGCCACTATACTTTATAGAGGAGGAGTTCTCTAGGAATCTAGGTTTTAGAGGATTTGAATGATGATTCTTCTATCACTACCCTAAAAGTATACCTTGTGTGAATTGTCTTGTGATTCATGCTTTACTTTGATGATTATTGTCTGTTATTTCCTTTCTATTTTGGGGTCCCTAAGGATTATTTTTTTACTCATCCCTACAGCGGCTTCGCCTGCATCTTTTGTGTCTGGTGTAAATGATCGACATCTCTAAAGAGAATTTGGTGGACCGAGACCCAAAGGTGCTCAAGGAGAGGGGACCGACGAACACTACGATGGTTCACTTGGTTGCCCAGGAGTAGGCAGTGCCTAGTTGGATCGGGTGGATAGGATGTTCTACTTCAACATCCAATAACTACACTACTCTCATGATTAGGTGAGGTTTTCCGCGGATGGCTATTAAAGATTCCTTTTTGTACTTTTTTGTTTCAGTTCTTTTGTTGTGTTTGTATTTTGACCCACTAATATTTGTTGTTCTTGTACTCATCTTGGTTTATGTGATACTTGTTTCCTTTTTAGTGTATGGGACTTTTTGGGTCATTTTGGTGTATACAGTTACTTAGGAAAATTCCTCCCACTTATAGGATGACGCCTTCGGTGCTAGTTGTCGTCCCCTGGCCTTCAGGAGGCGGGCTCGAGGTACTCCTGACACGGGCTCTGAGGAACAATTCATGACTAAATAAATATAATTAGTAATTAATGACATACAACTAAACTTATTTTGAAATATAAAAAATTAAAAATATAAAATAATATTATTAATAATTTAAAAAATGATTCTTTCAAGTAAAATTTAGTATTTTTCATTTTTCATGAAAAAATAAAACTAATTAGAAAAATCCAAAAAATTCACACGATGATAATTTTGATATTTTGATTTAAAAAATTGAGTTTATTTTGTAAAAAATCATTTGGAAAAAATTATTTCTAAATTATTTCCACTGAGCACGACTAAACTGTTTTTTAGAAAAACATTATAGTATATGAGAAAAAATTCTTATTT
Source organism: Viscum album (assembly GCA_963277665.1). NCBI lineage: Eukaryota > Viridiplantae > Streptophyta > Magnoliopsida > Santalales > Viscaceae > Viscum > Viscum album. The sequence continues at coordinate 837,425,819 of OY728134.1, read as the reverse complement.
CTATTGGTTTAAATTTTATATATATTCACCATATATGAAAATTTATATGTATAAATTATATATTTTCATAGTTTAGTTAATACTATACATACCCACCATTCTAAAATTTATGTGATAATTATCATATTCAAATTAATATTTTACTAATATTTCATGTTTCATTTAAACTCGGTGTTTTGTGTAATGAAACTGACGACCACTGTAGTGTGTAATGAAATATATCGAAGAGATTTCCTTTATTTAAAAATAAATATATCATAAATTCTTAGGGGGCTATATTTTTTTCTATTCATGGTGTTTCTTATCACATACTCTTTTGAACATAATTTTTTTCTTTTAAAATCTCAGGGTGTTACACTAAGTGCAATAGAAAATCCTTCAACTAGATATATAATCTCGATTATACCATTTCTATGGTTTGATTATGTTGTGAATATAAAATCATATATATATAATTCTCTCAATTCTAGGGATAAATTCTTATATAATTCTCTCAATATCTGAGAACTTTGATCATTCTCCTCCCTCACTTGTTGTGAGAGAACTATATTGATTCCTTTTAGTCCAAATAGAATTTTATTTCTAGTCAATGGGAATGTGGTAAGGTGAGTGTTATTTTAAACTATAATGATAAGATCCATTATTTTATCTTCCAAGATTTATGGAACACATATGGATACAGCTATATGGACTCTATACATGAATCATTCGATGAAAAGACAGTATAATAAGAAGAGATCAACTGATTGGAAAACAAATTAATTTTATGTAACGATAGTTATTATTTTTTAAAAAATATTTATATAATATTTGTTAAATATCATTTATTGATGATTAATAGTTTGGAATTTATCATGTTCTAATTATATATGCAATGAAATTGGTAAAAGTGAATTATTGGTCATGCGTCCATCTGTTTCAACAACACCTTGTAACCATCAAGTTGTATCAAAAAAATCACATATTAATTTATAATTTTTTATTAATTGTTTTTATCAATATAAAGAATTTTGTGTAAGTATTTAATTTTATATTTACCTTTTTATTTTTATTTAATGTCATTATATTTTTTAACCTTTATATTCCCAACAATAAGATATGAAAAGATAAAGAATAACTAGAGATATAATTGGGAGGTGCCAAGGATTCATGATGGATAACATGGATAAACAATGTGTAACTAAAAAGTACAAGTTATATACCCATGTTCTCGACACCATAACATGTTCAAATAAATTATGGAACAACATGTTGTAGAATAGTATATGGCATTATGAAATGTCAGGTATTTTTTAGGCTAGTTGACATGCATCTTGGAGGGTTATATAGCTTATAGTTGGAATCCGTAATGTGTAATTCAAATAGTGTAACCCATTGAAAATATAAATGTCACGTGTTCAACACAAAAACCATATATTAATTACACAATTCTTGATGACTGCTACCAACTAAACATGTGTTGGATAGGATTATATGGCATGTAGCTAGCATACATGTCATGTAGCTAATAAATGTTAGTGAAGATTACAAAACAAATTCCCTAGTTATGTATCACTGATGGACATATAAAGTGGAACACCATATGTAGTAGGATCTAAATATCATGTAACTTGTACATATTCACATAAAGTAAATATCAAACATAGTGGTATTTCATATTAATAAATTATAAAAAATAAAAATTATTACTAGTACTAACCAAAACTACATAGGGTGTAGTTGGAGTACATGTCATGTGACTGTGTTTTATATAATATTACATTCTTAATTAATTTTTATGAAAATTTTTGAACTAAATTTGATGAGTGATCATCGAATATTTGGTATACATTATATACATTTCCAGTAGTACATTACTTTTATATTAAAGGTGTTTCATGTCTTATAAATGTTGAGTTTCCTACTTATCCTGACTCACAGAACTAAACCCAGTGAAATATTATTTATCACTATTAATGTTACATGTTTTGTATATACACAATACACAATAATGAATATATAAGATATTAGTTAGTCTATAGGGGTTGAAAAAATGATACCTATATTACACACATTGTAAATAATTAATTTATAATTAAATTTATTTTAAAAAATTATTGATGATGTGTATCTCTTTGGCTATTCAGAAATATAATTAATCTAAATTTATTTACTTATTTATTTATTCAGGGATATTATATTAAATTGAATGAATTGAAATGGATTTTATTGACTTTTAAATGTATATACATCTCATGTATGAAAAATCACGTGGTTGACCGACCTAGTTTGTGTTCAATTTCTTCAAATTTACTTATTTTTCATGAGAATTTATGATAAATATTTTTAAATAAAAATGTTGATTTAATGTATCATCCCCACATCTTTATTATAAATTGGTATGTGTGTACATATTTTCTTTTATGAAAACCCATTAACATTTTCCCACTCATCAATATGTGATTAAATCATATATAAAGGATAGATATCCTAGGTGAAAGGAGGTTGTTTAAGAAAAAGATATGTTGGAACCAATTTGGTGCTACATAAGAGGAGAAGTCTAATGTTGAAACTAGAACCAAACATGGTTCAATGAGTTATTCTCCTAGGATAAAACGGTATCTAATCACCCACTGGATAAACTAACCTTTAGAAAAGGTCATCATCATAAAATATATATTTATTTGTTTCTTTCAAGATTAATTTTAATTATTTATTTTCATTATGTTCTCTATTTATATCACATAAAATGAAACAACAATTCAAAGTGACTGTATGAATTAAGTCTGTCTAATTTCAATTATGAAGGAGTTTTAAACTAAATGCTTGGTTAAAAAACATAGTTCATATAAAAGGATTATAATCCAAGGTGGAAGTTTGTTAACATATAGGAAATTGATTAATAAATTCATGTCTAATATTTCATGATTTTTATGTCCACTCAATGGATCAAGGGGTAGTGATTTAACGTAATTGGAAAGAACTACTTTACTAAATACCTCCCTATGACTTTTGAGGCCCATTTTTGGATTATGAGGAAGGTAATATGTATCCCTTTTACTAGAATATAATTCTGATAAGATATTTTGAGTTTAATGTTGATAGATATTTTTACATTAAAAAATGGATCCAAATAAGGTAATAAAATTATTTTTCATTGCATATTATTGTATTCAAGGAAAAGTACAAGAATAATCATTAACTTTTTCCCTTGAAAATGGAAGGCATTTAGATCAGGAAATTATCAATGTGATATATATTTGGTAAAGAGAATATCATTACATACAATAACTCTTAGGTTTGGTTCAGGTGCTTATGTATTATATGATTCCAAGAGTGGAAGTCATATATTCTGGACTCCCATATTTTTTATGATCCTTCTAAAGAGGTGAGTGTGGAAAATATGATGGTCTACTTCATACACCTAGATGATGTTAATGATGTTCAGTTTTCAATGTTTCCATATATGTCAAGGGATATTATGATGTTTTTTGGAAACATGGATGCATATAAAATGTTGTGTCAACTCCATGATCATTATGAAGAGATGGCTAAACAGGAGCGATATGAGATCTCAAAGGCACTTCTCACCTACAATATTAGAGAAGGTTTGATATTTGTACCATATATAGCCAAGATGATTTTATATATTGAGGATTTGTATATCACGACTTTAAATCAAGTTGATGAATGTCACATCAACCATGTACATTATTCACTCCATCAAATATTACACTGATTTATTATAAATTATAACATGAACAAATTTGAGAAGTATCTACTGAAACTCAACACTTGAATTCGCTAACAAGATAAGGACAAGACACATGGAACCAAGATTAATTATAGGGAATAAAATTAAGGGTAAGGAAAAGGGACACAAGAACACATATAATTCTATATCTTTCAAACATCACACAATAATAAAGATCATGATCGATTGTCATGAAATATAAGAGGATACAAAATTCAATCCATATAACACACTGATATATTAATAGAGGAACTACATGTTAAAAAATGTGTATAATATAAAAAACCAATGTAAGAAAATGTTACACCCAGAAACATTTGATATATTTCTTTTCAAAATATATTTAATCATCTTGATAGCTTTCAAACACACAACACTGGTTTTAGACAAAATGTTATACTCTATTAAAATATTATTTTTTAAACATGTCCATTATAACCTAGCTGTTATGTTTTTGGGTTTGAATAGTAAAAACTAAATTTAACAAATATGGTCTACACATTTTTAAAATAAATGCAATGGTTATATATTCAATAGTAATAAAATAAGAACCATTTTAAATAATATAATTGTTTTGGAAAAAATATATTTTTTAGAACAGAAGATTATCCATTTTTGAAAACAGAAATTAATTTTTTTAACATTATTAGGAAATATATTTTATAAAATATTATAAATTTTTTAAGTCAACATTTATAATTTATCTTGAGGAGAATTTGTGATAATTTTCTGGAAATAAATAAATTTTAATGAACAGTGAAAATTATAATTTTTATTAATGGTTGCCTTGTCATTGAATTTATAAAAAAGATAAATTATATTTTAAATTGTGTGTAATGAAATATTAGTTCAATTATATTTAAATTTAGTTAATTTAGTTCATTGAAATAAATTATATATTGAATTTGGATATTAAAATATTATATACTTATGAATTTTTTCCTTTGGAAACTCTCTATTTCATCACGTATCCAGTTTAATATTAAATTGAATTATTCCAAATATTTGTGTTGAATTTTGAAAAATTGATTCCATATTTAGAATAATAATAATTTATATTAAATAATTATTTCTACTTAAATTTTTACAATATTTCATAGTGAACAAAATTAAAAAATAATTGTCACAGTTATGGTAAAAAAGGATTTACTAGGGAGTTAAACTAATAATATAAGTGTTAAAAATGATCTAAAACTCATTTACGATCCATATTTCGACTCTATAATTTCTATGTTTTGTTAATGAAAAATTTGGATGTGTGTTCATGATAAAAATGTGTGTATCACTTTATAATATCAATAATTTGATGTCTGTCCTCTCCCACAGTTATAAAATGTGACAACCACCCCTCACAAATTCAAACATACAAAACCATTTGTCTCAGACCATACATATTGAAAAAAATATTTTTATTCCAACTACACATCCAAATTTTCTTATTTTTATTAGTAATATAATGTCTCAAACATTTATAAATTAGGGTTCCATTTTTGATTTAATTAAATGTATTATTATGTAATTTGGTTTTAGAAAACACATGAACTTCCTTGGTTATATTTGTGTATTTAAAATATTATTAATATTATTCACCATTTTTGCTAAAGCTGTAGAATATTGATCACAGGATTAGTATAAATATAGTTTTTTAATCTATTTTACTCAAATAATGGAAGTGATGGAATCACCAATAGAATCGTACCCCATGAAACTGATTTAACTGAACTTATCATGGAGGAATAATCTCTAGAATTTTCCCTTGAAGAAGACCAAGCTGAGATATAACAAATTAACCATGAGATAAATCACTTATGGGATAAGTTGAATCTCATCGAGATCACGGACCAAACCATGTTCGCCAAAAAACCCCAAAAAGTCTCACTTTCAAACACCTTACTCTTAAGGTGTACTCTAGTGAAATAAATGGATATGTTTGATGACTTTAATAATATGAATATATATTTCATATAATTAATATTTTAATTTCATTTTTATTTTTTCTCTATAAATTTTTTAGATATTGATTCAATCAAAAAATACATATTTTCAGGTAATATTCAAATTCAATTAAGGGATTTATTTTGATGAATTACAAAAATTTTGAAATAAATATTTTTCTAATTTTTTTTATTAACTAATTATTATTAACCATAAATGGTCACATAATTTTATTAAATGAAATGTAATTTTTATAAGGGTTTAAAAAATTATTATGATAAAAAAGCAAAGCATTTTTCAACAAATGTTGAATATTATTTTCAAAGTGAAAATGAACATATTTATAAAAATTGTTATCTAAAATAAATATTATTTTTTCAATTGGAATGTAGAAATTATCCAATGTTTAATATTTCATAATTTTATAATGAAATCAAATTTTAATATAAAACTTTAATATAGTATTTATATACGGTGAGTTTTTTGACATCATATTGACCCAAAAATGATTTCATAAATACAATAATGGGTATAATCATCCAAATATATGTTTTCCCCTTAAATTAATAGTATTTTATTTTTATTTTATTAATATTCTAATTCCTTTATGAATCCATCAAAATATATAATAAATTTTATGATTTGAAATCTTTTCCTTAAAATAGTTACTCACCTCCACATAACCAAGGGTAATACTATAATATGTTCAAGTTTTTTACTAATAAAATAATAAAAACCACCCCATGTTAGAAAAAACCATGGTATATATTAGGGGAAGGTTAGTGGTTTTGAAAATTTTATTATATAGAGTCCAAAACCTATATTTGGGAAATATTAAATAATTCCCCTCTAATTTATTATATAAACCCACCAAATATCACACTTACCTTCACTAAAAATCCTTGGGGAATGTAATCAACCTACCCTTGACTTTCTATAATTCTCAAAAGGCTCCCCAAGCTCTCATGAATCTCGTTTTCATTCTTTTGGGGAACACATTAAGATGGGGGTTCTTTTCTTTTTCAACATTATCCAGGTTTATTCATCTAGTTATTCCAATATATTTTCAATTAATAATGATCGGGAATGTTTTATAACCTCCAAAACATGTCCATTATTATTTCTAAATTATGATATACCCCTTTATCTCTCATTAATCCCTCCCATGTACACCTATTACCATGCCGTAATTTCGTAAGAATTTTTTCATTTCTCTTTTTATTCAATCTTATTTATTATTGTATGCTATATTTTTCTAATTTTAAATTTGTGGACATGTCCTTCCATGTACCTAATACTGTAAACATTATTTTCAAATTATTATAGACTTATTTCTCTCTCATCAACCCAATTTATGAATATTTAAGTGACATTATTATGCAACATAATTTTCACTGTGATTTTTTATGTGAAAACAATTGTGTAGGGAATGTCGTATCGATTTCCTATAAATGGTTTCCACTTTTATGCACATGTATCTTTTTATTGGGCACATAAATGTATGTATTCCAATCTACATGATCATGTAATAAATTATTATGATGAATCAATCAATGTTTTATGGTCTATGTGTTACACTAAAGGATGATAATGAAATGAAAGTGACGGGTGTGCCCAAAATTATATAGCACTCCAAGGCATTGGGTAATGATTAGTATCATGAAATGTCTTATTGGGAAAGTGGTGTACCTGATTCATTTATGGGATTTTTTCCACCATTAATTCTATTTGGTTTAGTCTTTACCTATGTTTATGATGTAATGTTTTATGTTTTGGACACATATCCCATGATACAATTATCATATTATATCATGCCTTGTTATTCAGGTTCTATTATGCCTCATTGATATGCCTTGTATAATAGGTATTATTATCTTCATGTCATTCCATGTTAATTCCCTTAATTGTATTTATAGACCACCCATCTCTTATGTATTTTTCTATGTTATCCAATATAGTTTTATGCTTGTGCATGTTAATAATGATTTCAATAAAGATGTTGTAATTCTTTTATAAATTTTTAATGCAGTGTAACTAATTCAAAAATTCCATATACATCATGATCTTTTGATTTTTATTAATTTTAGTTTTAGTTAATTAATTTAGGTATTAATCTGTAAAAAGGGAAGGGTTTTGTGGTTGGTATCATAGGAAAAAATAGTTATTTTTGGATTTTGATTAGAAAAATATAGAAAAAGCCTTATAGATAAGACTAATTATAGGAATAAATCACTAAATATTGTTAGTATCAAGTATGTTGTTTATCAAGGAAATACATCCATGTATGGATATTGTTAGATGAAGTGTTTTTTGGAATAGATTTACCTAATGGTTAAAACACAAACAAGGTGCTTTGGGCCTGACTCAGGGTAACCAAGTACACAACAACGGGCCATACTACGCACCTGGTTTGACACTCTTGATGTATATGCTTTTGGAACTTCATAATATTGTTATGAAAAATTATTAATGGAGTAAAAAAATTCCTATAAGAATATATGTTATTAAATACATCACGGATAACATATATTGAGGTCTAGAAATTCCTAAGTTAAAAAAATATAATTTATAGGTTATCAATTTAATGTCATTGGATTCTCTTTTATGTGTTAAATAGTTTGAAAATAATCACCACAAATTATACTTTTATTCTATCCAATGGCTAGAAATATGTAGAATTAGGTACACAATCATCATGAAGGGTAATTTGACGACTTACCCCATGAGATGCCCAATCCATTGAGAGAATGAACCATGGTCTTTAGGATGATACTCTCTCTGATGACTCAGATTTTGAATAGAATCCTAGATCAACAAGAACGTTCAATGCCCCCCCTCCCAAGATAAAAATATCCAATTGAGATATTCATGTGATAAATGCCTCCTATATTAAATAGATCATCTTATCTCTTAAACATCGAATAATGGATCAAATCTCATGAGAATATATTCCCCATCGTAAAATTCTATGAAAAAATAAGGTTCTTTTAGTTGTTTATCATATGGAGGGTGATGCTGACCAATGGTGTACATTGATAAAAAATTCAAATCAAGAGGAATATATCTAGGTGATGAGATGGAAGGATTTCTGGAAAAAGTTTTTCAATAAATATTATCCCTCCACCCTCTGAGTTAAAATGGATATGGATTTTCTTTCCCTTAAGGAAAGATGATAAATTATATATCAGGATGTATGAAGAAAACATCCTAAGGATTGCATAATATGCCTCTTTTTTTGTTATTACCCCCCAATTTCTTGGTTGACCACTTATTTGGTGGACTAAAACCTATCCTACATATATATTTGGTGATCTGTGACTTTTATATTTATATGTAAATTTTACGATTGACCCATATAGATGAAATGGAGATTCATGAATATTAGAGGTATAATGGGGATAAGAAAAGAAAAGTGGAGATCAATTGTGATGGACTAATATAAATATCTAATTGTGCCCATAAATTTCAACATCCACATTCAAAACTTGTTGGAAAAAGCACCCTAGAAATTGTATGAAGAGTACTAAGAAATGATTTAGGTGTTGGAAGGAACAACACCTAGCCAGTGATTGCCGGTAGGAAAAACCCGCAACTAGAATAGAGAAAAAGAATTATCCATTCAAACCTCAATGTATTATTCATTTCTAAAACTATAAGGAAGCAAGTCATTTCTCATACCAATTCATTAAGCCATGGGTGTTTGTAGACAACCAAAAAACTGCAAGGAAGAATGGGGCATCTTTTTTCCATCCCAACTACCAATGTTGACCCTGATAATGAGGTGGTGACAGTTATGCTAGTTATTAATTCAATAATAGTGAAAATATTTTTTATTTTATTTTTAAAAAATCCTTAATATCATGCATGATTAGTAAAAATATTCAATCACAAACACACGGTATGGAAGTGGAGTTATCGGTGAGGAAGAAAGATGATGTAATTATTTCATCCCAAGTATATAACTCCTCCCCTATCACAATTTGTGGGTTGAACATCCCAGTTAACCTTTTCATGCTTCTTTGGTGGAATTTTATGTAATTATGGGTTTGGATTGTCATTATTTATATAGATCCAACATAACTTTCATAAGTAGGAAATGAATTCCTGTATTATAAACTGAATCCTGATTCTGTACAAGTTCAAGGAGGGATATTAATTATCATTAGAACCATCATCTCATGCATGTATATTATTAACCTATGAGAAATCATGTCTACCTCAAAATATTTATTCCACTGAGATAATCATATTTGATGAAATAACAGTTTTGAGGTAATACAATGATATGTTTCCTGATGAATTTATTGGTGTTCCTCCTATTCAATATGATAAATTTTTAATCGAGCTGATAACATGGGTATTACCATCATCCAAGACTCTATATAGAATGGCTATTGTCTAACCAGGGGAGATGAGGAAATGACTATAAGATATTTTGGACAATGGTTTCACATTCCTAAAAACTTCACCATGGGGTGCACTTGTCCTCTTCATTAAGAAGATGGATGGGTCAATGAACATTTTTAATGATTATTATGATTTTAACAGGATCACGATAAAGAATAAGTATCCTTACCCATGGATTAATAATCTATTTGATTAGCTACATGGATCCCAATAAATTAATATGGTGGATATGTGGTCAGGATATTACTTTTTTAGGATGAAGAAGGAGGATATTCCTGAGACTGATTTTGTATAAGATATGGGAACTCTGAATTAATAGTATTTACTTTCAGACTAACTAATTCTATTGAAATGTTTATGTTATAGATTAATATAGTATTTAGATATTAACTAAGTAGATTAGTCGTATTATTTATTGATGATATTTTAATATACTCCAAAATTAAGGAGGAGAAATAGGAAGATTTGAGTATTATGTTAGAAACCTTGTAAAAGGAAACTATTTATGCCATGTATAGAAAATGTGAGTTGTAGTTGATCGAAGTATCATTCATATGAAATATTGTAAAAATAAATGGGATATCTATAGAAACGTTGATAACAGAAATAGTTAAAGCATGGATGAGGAAAAAATCAATGATAGATATTTCTATTTTTCTTTGGTTAGCTTGGAATTATCACTAATTCATAAAAAAATTCTCACGACATTCAAACCCTCTCACCAAACTTTTTTGGATGGGGGTCACATTTTCATAAAATGGTGAAGGAGAAAAAAATTTAATGGATTAGAAAGGGAGGCTTATCATGGTTAGTATGCTCACACTACCCACAAGTTGAGAGATAGTCATGGTATTTGGTGGTTCTTAGAAGACGGTCATGGCTTATGTGCTAATGCAAAATGATAGAGTCATTGCCTCTGCTTCAAGGAAGTTGACGTTTAATGAACAGAACTACCCAACACATGATTTGGAGATGGTTTCAGTGACTTTTTCTTTATCATTTTGGAAGAATTATCCATTTTGGGAGAAGTTTGAAATATATATGGATTAAAAACTTCTCAAGTGTATATTCGCACAGAAATAGCTAAACATCTACCAATGAGTATGTTTAAAGTTGATAAAATACAAGGACTACTTGATTAACTGCCAACATGGGAAAGTTAATAATGTGGAATATTCTCTATGTAGAAATAATCCAACAATTATATAATTGATGAAAATTGGGAAGGATCTGATCTTTTTAGAATTGTAAAGGATGGACATGGGAATCAAAAAATAAGGAACACCATCAATACATTAACAAATAATTTCTCACCCGTTTCTTTAGGAGAGGGTAAAAGGTGATCAAAAATTATTTGTGGGAATTCCAAAGAATGTGGGAGCTATAAGGAAATGGGAATATTCATAGTAAAATGTTAGTGATGAGTTTGTTTTTATATTTTGGTGACGACTATGTGTACAATCAAATAATGAGTTAAGGAAGGAGTTGTTGGATATTGCATAGAGTTCAACCTTCTCCATAAACCTCAAAAGCACAAATATGTATTGAGAAATTAGATAAAACTATTTCTGGGGAAATATGAAGAATGGTATTTAATAATATAGATCATGATGTCTTGTATGATAACAAGTGATACCAGAAAGTAAAAAATCCATGGTGATGATGCACCCATTACACACAACTACATTAAAATGGGAAAACATCCCAATTGACATTTCTATGATCTTATAAATACATCAAATTGGAATAATTAGATATTGGTTGTAGTGTATCATCTTAAAAATATTTTATACATCATTGAGATAGGAGAGTAATTCTCACTAGATATACTTACACAGATATCCATCGAGGAATTGGTTAGGTTATATGGAGTACCACTATTGATTGTATCCGATCAAAATCTATGATTTACCACCATGTAATGGAAAATTCATTAACGTAATCTAAACAATGATTTGAAACTCAATAGGGATTATAAACCTCATAATTATGGCCAATCAGAGTAGACTATCCACGAAATTTATGACATATTGAGAGCATCCTCAATCGACATCAAAGGAGGATGGCATCAACATTTTATTTTAATTGAGTTCTCTTACAATAATAGTTTCTACTCGAGCATCCAAAAGGATCTCTATGAAGCCCCTTATGGGAAAAGGATTAGGGAACCTAAATTTGAGGTTGAAGTAGGGGAAAAAACTTCTAGGTCCTATAATCATCTTGGAAATAGTGGAAAATGTTAAGACAATTCACCAACACATCAAGGATACTCCGAGTGAAAAAAATATCTATGTAAAAAATTGTCAAAGAGACCATGAGTTTGATATTGGAGACATGGTATTCCTAAAATTATCTTCATGCAATAAATTAATGGTATTTGGGATAATTGAAATCATACTCAAATATACATCATCCCATTTAAGATCATGGATCACATTGGAGAGTTGACATGTTGACTTCCACTCCCACCAAACCTATATGAAGTTCATGATGTATTCTGTGTGTCACTCTTGAGGATGTACATACATGACCACTCACATTAACTCAATCCAGATGTGTTACCATTTTATAATGATCATTTTAATGAGGATACTACAGTGATGTTCTTATATCAAAGATACCAAATATTACGGAATAAGACCACACACCTGGTCAAAGTGTTGTGGAGAACCCATATGTTTGAAGAATAAATGTGGGAACCAGATGATGTGATAAAACATATTTACCCTCATCTATTTTATTATTGGAAATAAATATTTCAAGGGTTAAATTTCATAAGAGGGGATATTTTAACTACCCAAACTATTATAAATAATGTCTCACCTTCTGATTTAATTGAATGTCTTATAATGTATTATTGTTATACAAAACCTGTGAAATCACTTAGTTATATCATTGTATTTAAAAGTCTATTGAGAATATTTACCATTATAAATATAGACATAGAATAGTGATAACATTATTTTTGTAAATATAGGGCTTCAAACAAATAAATATGAATCATATAAATGATGTAATAACATCAACCTGTAGAATTATACCCTAAGAAGACCATTTATTGGAGCTTTTGAGAGAGATTGTATCTCTTGGATTTTCCATTCACAAATTCCATTGTGATATCCAATAACATAAGCATTAATGAAACCATTTACGAGAGATGTTCAAGATAATCGTTATCAAAACCCAAACCATGTTCGTCTAATGGGCCATTGAACGTCTCACAGTCAGGAACAATACTCTAAGGGCGTACACCATTGTAATAAAATGAAATGTATCAATAAATTAATTATATTTATATTTATATTATATAGAATACTGAATTAATTTTTATTTCTATTGTAACTTTATAAATGATTTTTATTTTGATTCAATTAAACCCAAATTGTATTTTCAGGTAATATTAAAATTCAATTATGTGGTTTATTTTGGGGATTATTTTTGTTTTTTAAAAAATATTATTTTAATTAAATATTATAATTAATTTTTGTTATTAATTATAAATTTTTATATAATTTTTATTCTTTGGAATGTAATCTTTATAACCGTTTAAAAACTGTTATTTTCAACAACCCAGAATTATTCAACAAATGTTAAGTACTATTTTAAAAGAGTAAATTAACATATCTGGAAATTTATTTGGGTAAAATAAATATTATTTTTTGAATCTTAATGTAAAAATTATACAATGGTTAATTTTCCAAAAAATCAAGAATGTTGATTTTCTTATAAAAAATAAATATTGTTTGAATATATTATGTGTTTCTGACCCAAAAATGATATAATAAATACTATAATTACTATCTCAGACAAATATATATCTTACCTTAAAATAATGTAATTTTATGTTTTTTGGATTAATTTTATAATTCCTTTATGAATCCTTCGAAATATATAATATATTTTATGATTGTAAATTCACTTATTTAAAAGAGTGACTCACCTCCACATAAGAAAGTTTAATATATTAATATGTTCATACATTTTACTAATAATAAAATAAAAACCTCCCCACTTTGGATAATACTGTGGTAAAAACCCTGGGAGGTTTTTGGTTTTGAATATTTTATTATATAGAGTCCAAAAACTATATTTGTGAAATATTAAATAATTCCACTCTCATTGCATATATAAATCCCACAACCTTCCACTTAAATTCAATAAAATTTCTTTTATAACATTCTTACACTTCCCTACCCTCTCAAAAATTCTCTTAATCTTCCATGTGCTCTCATGAGGCCCCTTTTCAAGCTTTTGGAGTCATACATTAATGTTAGGGTTCATTCCTTTCACATAATTATATGAGTTTATTTACCATGTTATGGCCTTTTAATTTTAAATAATTATGATGAGATATGTTTTAGAACCTTAAACATACATTATTTATTATTTATAAATTATTTGATACCCCCTTTATCTCTCATTAATCCCTCCGATGTACACCTTTTACCATGTGAATTTTCATTAGCATCCTTTCCTTTTTCTTTTTATTAAAGCCTATTTATTATCATATGCATTGTTTTTCTAATTCTAAATATGGGTAAATTTCCATCCTTGTCCCTATTACATTTAAATTATATTACCAATTATTATGTACCCATTTTTCTAACATAAACCCATTTTATGAATTTTAATAAGATGCTTTTATGCTGTCGAATTCTTACAGTGATTTTCCCTGCCAAACCAATTGTGTAGTGAATCTCGTACCCATATCTTATCAAGGGTGTTCACCTTTATGAACATATACCTTATTATTATGGATGTATATTTATGTATTAAACACTCGTTTATCATGGAATAAATTATGATGATGAATGATTCTATGATTTATGATCGTTGTGGCACACTCCCTCATGAGAATGAAATGAAAGTAATGGGAGAAGTCAGAGTTATATAGTGCTCCAATGAAAATTGTAATGTTCATTATCATTATATCTCATGCTGGGAGAGGGGTGAACCAGATTAAATTATGGTAAATGTTTCACCATTAGGCCTTTGAGTTTTATCCATGACCTAGGTTTATGAGGTAGTGTTTTAACTTGTCACTATATTTCCCATGTAATACATATCAAGTTGTATCATGAATTATTATTCATGATCATTTATAGCTTATTGATATGAATTTTATAACATGAATTATTTTAATTATTTTATGAAATGTTTATTCCCTTAATGGGATTTACGGATCACCACTTTCTTTTGTATTTCTCAAAGTTATCCTAAGCAGTTTTAAGTTAACATGTTAAAGAAGTTTTAAATAAAGATGTTGTAATTCATCTTTAAATTTTTAATACAATGTACTTAATTCCAAAAGGCACCATACATCTTGATATTTTGATTTTTTATTAAGTATAATTATATGTAATTAAATCATTAATTCTTGTCTAATAAATAGAATGTTTTTTATAATTAATCTCTCCTATCAATGATTTTGGTATACACCTAATATGGATATCTGAAGAAGAGGAAAGATTCACAGATGAGTACATTCGTATTTTTTCTTATACCATATCCATAAAACAAATTTAAAATTTGATAAAATATTAAAACCATTATATAATATATATTGGTATGTTATAATGTTAACGGAATAAACTATATCAATATGAACTTTCATAAAATGGGAAACTAAACCATGGATTATGTGTACGTTCGACTCCCACCTCACGATCATATGTAATTAATTTTCCCTCAACACCTATTAAGGCTGGATATAATAATGGATTTCAAAAATTAATAATAAATTTTTAGAATTTTTAGAATTTTTTAATAATGAGACCACATATACCTTCTTACTTCCAATTTGGGGCGGGGGTACATTAAAGATGCTCATGTGTACGACGGAAAATTGCCTCATAAGGAGATGTGATTCGTTATTCACATACACATTACATGAAATGTATAAAGGTTATATTTAATAAAAATATGTGATATTTATTATCTAAAAATACTTCTAAAAATATAATATCATATTTATCTTCTAATATTTTAATATGTTAGAAATTAATAACATATCTAGTGTGTATGTGTTGATTACCCCGCCTACATAGCGATGCAAAATTTTTTCCAACTTATTTTCACATGAATGGTAATAAATATATATTTGATTTATATAAATTATATATATTAAATAATAATTATTCCATAAATATAAATTAATATTGTTTTACTTTCATTCCATTCATCACAAAAAAATTGAAACATTGTTCATGCTTACGTATAGTGTAACATTTCCATGAACAGTGTACTCCATTTTTTGTCTAAAACAAATAGATTACTGGAAAGACATATATAATGAATATATATTATATTGATATCATGGTTAAACTTCTATAGATTATGTAACCACGATAAAATTATAATGGACCAAAATTACATAACAAAAATAGCCATTAAAAATGAAGCAATTATCACCCAATACAATTATTTTAATAATAATTTAAAATAAACTAGTGTTAAAATAATTTCACTAAATCATATTTTTTATATTATATATGAGAATCATTATGTAATATATTTTTAATTAACCTATATTTTAAATACAATACATTAAAATATATACGATGGAAATTGAATATGAGATAAGGAGTTTCTCCTCCTGCTTTTACTTACGAGAGAAATATTCCCTATTCACCAATTATTCCATTCTGTGGTGAGTATACTAACCCAATTGAAATTTCGTATCATGATATTATTTTTATTCATGGTATTTAATGTTTCATTTATGTTTATTTCTTTCATGGGTCTTATTATTCAATTGTTACGAAATTGTTAAGGGTTTATTTCGTAGTGTTATAATTATTCATGATCGTTTTTGGATAAGTATCCCTTGGGGAAATTAGTAGATATTTATTTTTTAAAGTAAATATATATTATTCTCCTATAGTGATTCATGTTCTCTTTCATTAATAGTAATATTTTCCACCTATTTCGTTTTCAAAATGATTGAGAAAACATATTTAATAAAATCTTACATTACTTCTCTCTTCTGTCAAAAATCATTATCATCAAAATACATGTTTGAAATTCAATAACCAAAAATATTTTTAAACTTTTAAAAATTATATATTAATGATATTATTACCCATTTATACTTTTTAAAAAAATTCATGAAATGGATCTTCATTTAATCTTCAAAACAAGGCATTTTTTTCATTTACATGAAATGTGAAATGAATAGTTGTTTTTTACGTACGGAATGAACCAAAATTTCATTCATCAGGGACAATAAATGTTATAAACTTTATATAAATTTTTATAAAAGGTTATTTTTATATAAAAGTGTTTCAGAATATTTTCTCATTTTTTTTCAAAGTTAAATGATTATATTCTTCAAAAAATGTTTCCTATGATGTTTTTATCGTATTTTTATTAATCAATGACATCGAACCTTTATTGTACATGTGATAAACTAGGTATATTTTTTACTTATATCATTGTTATTATTTCGTAGGATGGTTAATAATTATTTTGACTGAGGATGTATATTTTTATTCGTATTAACCATATTACGGTAGATTTTTTATAATATTGTTTATTTAAGTGGGGTATGTATGAACAATTTTATGTTATTTTTTCAATAAAAATTGTTAATATTTATTATGATTCACACATTTCGTATAAGGAATGATTTTAACATAGTATGTGACAGGTGATTCCTAGTTATAGATATCCCCTTGATGCATCAACAGGTCTCCTGTGATAAATATGTTGACCAAATTAGACAGGTTTATACCCACTTTTTTAAACTGCATTATAAAACTTCTTAGTTTTATTTTTCAGATTTCCAACATTAATAATTCTCTCAGTATGAATAAGTTATTAATTTCCATATTAATTTTAAATTATAGATAATAAGCATGGAATAGTTTTAAGCTTATGTGATTATTTATATGGATTAATTTGATCATATTTTATTTCATACAAATTAAAATCAAGTTATTATTTTAATTATATTTTATTTTAGTTATTTACCTTTATATATTGAATATTATTTTTATTAATGATAGTTTCTATTGTACACATACCCTTAAAAATTATATAATCTCACCCATTTCTTATGATTTATTTTCTCTAGGATACTAGAAGGTGTTTATTTATTGATATACCAGGATACTATATAATTAATAATGGAATAATCAAAGGAAACACTTTTTATATTTGATATTTTCAAATTTATATGAAATTATAGTCTGTTTTATATTCAAAAAGACTACTAAATTTATTATTAATTTGGGATATGATTACTTTTATCAAGTTTCAATTTAATAATGTTACCATTGGCACTGTGTTACTATATTTGGTGTCTTTATAGTTGGTATAAGGGGTATTTTAATATAAACCTTATGAATATATTCAGTAAAATATTGATTGTGTAATATTACTCTATGATATGTACTAAGAATAGGTATATAAGAAAATTCAAATTTTATTTAAGGTATAGATTTTTTCTTTTTCCTTACAACATACCATTATATGTATACTTCAGGTGTAACAAGGTTAAGAATAGATGTACCTAGGGGTAATAACTCTAAAAAGAGTTCATTGTGATTAAATTTATAGTAACCTAGTACATGAATATGGACCTAACTTTGCACCTATTCTAAAACTCTTATGGATATTATTAAGGTTATTAAGATTATATTTAAAAACTATTATAACAGATTTAAAAACATTTTTATGTCCTATCAAATTTCCAATTGAAAACATATTTATGAATATGATATAATATATTCATAACCATTTCATGTTATGTTAAGTGTTTCACATGTATTGGGATTATAGATTATGATACAGAGTGTTATGATATAATCTATTTCATACCATTTTTTACAAAAGGGAACTAGTTGATGTAGAGAAAATTGTATCAATTCACATAATCCAAAGACAAATAATGATAATTTATTTATTTTTCTTAAGCCAATCTCTCATAAGGAACTAGTCTCCAAAAACATCTCACAAAACAATGACATTGAATCATTCTTTATCAATATAGTGAAACCGTTATATAAGTATTATGGATTCAAATGAAAGAAAGAGAATAAGAGTATGACTAAGTAAAACATACATATAGGGAATTTTGGAAATATGGGTTTTCCCACATGCGATAATCATAGAAAAAATACCATGTAAATTGCCTTAATGGACTAGGAATTTTCATCATGTTGGGAGAGAAAGACCATCAGGATCAAGAATGATATGGTAAAAATGAAATATTTTAGTTTTATTATTTCCTCTATTATTATATGTGTAACAATTTAAATGAAGGACCCATGTTTAAAGTGAATATACCACAGAAGAAGATAAGGGATCAATGTCAATCATATGATATTACTATGACTAAAGTGGAATGATTAAATGCATTGACTATTTAGAATAAAAAATTATGTTATATGTGTATTTTTATCAATGATATTATATTTATAATAATTATAAAATGTTTAAAGATTTTTCTATAGTATTATTTCATTATGTATTTGAGAGAATATATTAAATAGTACTGATTACTATGAAACATGATTCAGTGAAATGTTTATCTTTTTTGAAAACACATGATCCAAGGAAGACACTATTGATCAAGTGTTTTTTTTCAACAATACATAATATTTTTATTAAAAAGGGCGAGATTAATGATCAAGTATTGTTTTAAAAAATACATTATATTTTTATTAATAAGGGGGATATTTTTAAGAACAATACTCTATTGATTTATGATGATTTTGAAGCTCAAAAATACCCTTATTTTTTATTCTAATGATTTAATTTTATGTTTATTTTAGGAATTTATTATTCATAATATTTTTTATTACTGGAAGAAATATTTATGTTCTTGAATAGAGATAATAAATTACTTTAGTGTGTTCTGGAAATAATGTTCATGCACTACAAATTCAGAAATTAATTTAGCGTATTTTGGAAACACTCTTCATGTTCTACATCTTTAGAAATTACTTTAGCATATTCTGGAAACATTGTTCATGCTCTACATATTTAGAAAATACATTAGATTGTTCTGGAAACACTGTTCATATCCTACATGGAGAAGCATAGTGTAAGGATGGAATGTGGTGTATACATTATGTGATACCAAAAAAGTATGGTTAAACAACCATACATTATCAGAAAATAACAGAAGAATAACCCTATGTTATGAAGGAACCCCTTTGTTTTGGGATATTGGAAAAGTATGGTAGAAGAACCATACGTATGCTTTAAATGTTATCTTTGTTTCTGAAAAGTATGGTTCATCAACCATAATTTTTTGAACAACCTTATGTTTCATCATAAAGTATGGATCATGTACATTATGTTTGGAAGCTTATAAAATTATGGACCATTTACCATATGTATGAATGTTGAAAAGAAACGTATGGATGATCAACCCTATGGTTTTATTAAAAATTACATTTGGAGGTTGTGTCATCAACCTTATATTTGTATTCAACCATACATTTGATGGATTTTTCATCAACCTTAGAATATTGATCTACCTTACATTCAGAAGATGCATTCTATATAGTTCAACCTTATGTTTGGCGTCAGATAATTATATACAATATTATTATGCAACGTTCTACAACGGAATTATTATGTTTACTTCAAGCCAGATTAAAAGATTATTTAAAATCATGTCTTTGAAATCTTAAAATCCTTTTATCTTTGATTCAAAGGATCAATTTAAAAGGATCTTTTCATGCCGAATATTTAGGGGAGTTACGACTGCTCTTTTATTTCGAATTTTTAAATATCGCGATTCTAAAGGAAACTTTTGTGGATATAAATTTGAAAGGTGAACACTTGAATTTATATACCTATATCATTTTTTATATAGAGATATGATTGAAATAATGAAGACATATAGATCTGATGTTACAAAGAATGAAAAATCTATGTTTATTAAAGAAGAAGAAACATGACAGAAGATTCACACATTCAACATCAAGGATCTCTTGTGAATCTATTGATGCTGAATATTCAAATTATTTTTCTATATCAACTACAACCGGATCGAATCAGAATGAATCATACTTGATGATCATTATTTCTGAAGACGATTATCTATCTACAGTCAATTTCATTCTATTTCAATTGTGAAGAACAACGGGAATGTATTTTCAATGAAAATATACATCTTTTTTCCTTGAGTGACCATATTCCCATTCTAAGATGTGTAGGTTCTGTAATTGAACCAAAAGGATTTTTTTGCCTTAGATTGTAAAGGCTTAAACTGCCTGTACTCTGTTTTGGGATGGTCTATTGATTGGAGGACCACATATTGAAAATCACCAAGCTCATGGATTAGAGCATTGGTGGAGTGGACTAGGGTCATTATTTTCCCCAAACCATTACACATCGTGTGTAAATTCTATTTAATTTTGCACTACATTAATCAATCGGATTAAAATTAATTGTTAGAACATGATGTCATGAAGAATTTTTCAAAGACACAATTCACCCCCCTCTTGTGTATTTTTGTTATAATTAGATCAAACAATTGGTATCAGATGAGGATATTTCTAATAAATCTTTAACAAGATAAAAATGATTATGGATTATAAACAGAGAAAGATGATTGATACAAGAAAGGGAATGTCTATGGTCAAAGCACTGTACTTCAATAGAGAATATTACGGATGCTGAAAGTAGATAATGATAATCTATATGAAAAACATTGGATATATTGTATGTTCTAAGATTCTGACTCTATATGAACTACCAGAGAAAACTGAAACATGGAGTACAGCTACTAAAGTAGAATATGATATGAACTCGAAGGAAATGAATGCAATTATATGTGGTATAGGACCTGATGAATTCAACAGAGTATCTCAATTCCCAAAAGCATATGAGATATGGAAAACTATTGTTGTATCTTATAAAGGAACTGGCAGTGTCAGTCAAATGAGACATGCTACTACTATGCATAAATTTGATATATTCAGAATGTTTGAAGGTGAAATCATTACTCAAATTATTGTAAGATTTAAAAATATTATCAACAATATAACTGCATTTGGATATCCAATCAAACAAGAAGATCAAGCTTTAAAAGTCCTCAGTGTACTGCCTAAAAATGTAATGGAATCTCTACTACAACCAAACAATCAACACCTGTCAATGACTTAACCATGAGAGATCTGATTGTAACACTTAAGATGTATGAAGCCGAGATGCAAGTTGAATAAAATGAGCATAAGGTTTTTATCAAGAATGATGACACTTCCCTAAATGTGTCATCACCGATTAAAAGTAGAAATATAATGAAAATAGAAGTAATAGTGTAATCATAATGTTTTGATTCATAAAATTTTGAAGTAGAACTGGCTTTGCTAGCCAGAATGTTAAGTAAATTATATAAAAAGATGAAATTTTTAGAGAAACATTCAAAGAAAATGAAAATGAAGTCAGATGTTATGAGTGAAAGAAAATGGGTCACATCGGACCTGAATGTCCTCTGTTAAAAGAATACAACAAGAAGAAGTTCTTAAAAAAGAATGATTATGAGAAAAAAGATAAGAACACAATGAAATCTATAGGGAGTGTTAATGAATTCTCCAGAAGCTCTTCATAATTAGACTCAGATAATAAAGAAGTAAATCTGAATGCCCACATGTGCTTTGTGGAAGAAACAGATGAGGTAAAATCATTCTATTTTTCTGATTCTAATGTTGACTCTTGTTTTGAAAAAACCTTTTCTAATGAAAAACATACAGCCTACAAGAACATGCTTGATGAAAAATACGATTATCTTTTTAAGAAGAATAAATATTTAAAGAACATTCATAAGGTAGTTTCAGATGAAAAAGATACAATACTGAAATAACTTAAGGAGTTAACTAATAAGTATAATTCAATTAACACTAACAATACAAATTACGAATCAATGGTAAAAAAACTAAATATTGATATAGAAACCTATAAAATGTAGCCCTTGTTTTTACCAAAGGTGAAAAATATTTGAATGAAATTATTGGGAAAACTATCATTAAGAAATAAAGATTTGGAATTACCATTAAAGGTGAAAAACCGATGCTGTAGAAGAATTATTATGTTCCAAGAACAAAAAGATTAAATCCTAGTTACTATGGGATAGGGGGACATATTTCTAAAAACTATTTCCAATGACAGCATCAAATATGTGGCAATAAAAAATATGTTGTATCAAATAATTTATTTGATTCTGGTGAATTTAAAAAATCTAAGCATGTCTGGATTCCATGATCATTACTAGATAACACTCTTGGACCCAACAGAATATGGGTACGAAAGCAATTTGTTTAAATTACTTTGTAGGAAGCAGGTTATTGAAGCAAAAAAGATTATATGGTATATGGATTGTGGCTGGTCAAGACATATTAGTCGAAGCTCATCAAATTTCAATACACAAAGTAAAAAAATGGTGGACAAAACACTTTTAATGACAATACCAAAGACAATTTAATTGGCATTGGAACAGCTTGATATCCAGAAGTTGTCTCAATCAATAAAGTACTTTATGTACAAGTTTTAAAACACAACCTGATATGTATATTTCAACTCTATGATAATGGTGATGTTGTGGTTTTTTCTAAAAATTGATGTTATATTTTCAAAAATAAATTGCATAAATTTAGAGCACCTAGAACTGATAATGTGAGCACCATGGATTTAAATTCCTTGTGTAAAAAAAATTTAAACTACTAAACTACATAGATAAATGAATCTTAGATCTGGCATAGAAGACATAGACATTGCAATATATATTCTTTACATAAGTTATCTAAGAAAAAAATAGTTTTTTATTTTCCTAGTCTCATGTTTGAAATTGGTATAGTTTGTGATGCATGTCAACTTGAAAAGCAACACAAATCATCTTTCAAATCTGTTAACAAAATTTCTACATCTAAACCTCTAGAAATTATCCATGTGGATTTTTTGGACCTTCATGTGTAAAAAGCATGACTGGTAAATTATATGTATATGTTTTAGTTGATGACTATTCTATATTTACATGATTTATCTTTTTAAAATTTATAAATGAATCTTTTACATTATTTGAAAGTTTTTGCAAAGCTGTTAAAAATTTAAAAGGTTTTAAAATAATTTCTTTAGGAAGTGTTCATGGTGGAGAATTTGACAATCTGGAATTCAATTCCTTTTGCTCAAATATGGGTATTAAACCCACCTTCTCCACACCAAGAACACCTCAAAAAATGGTATTGTTTAAAGAATAAATAATACTATTCCTGAAATGGCTAGGACTTTGCTAAATGAATACAGTATTCCTACCTATTTTTTGGCAGAAGATGTAAGTAAAACCTGTTATATAATGAATACAGTTTAAATTAGACCAATTATGAAAAATAAACCCTATGAACTATAGAATAATAGAAAACCTAAAGTAAATTACTTCAATGTTTTTGGATGCAAGGTCTACAACTTAAACACCAAGGATAATCTTGGTAAGTTTGATCCAAAATCTGATGAAGGCATTTTCATAGGATATTCTGTTACTTACAAAGATTATAGTGTTTTTAATAAAAAGTAAAGGGATGTTGAAGAATTAGATCATGTGAATTTTTATGAATCCGATCCCTTTAAGAAAAGGACAGATAAAATATATGAACTTGATTATAATGATTACATGAGACTTGAGAATGTGCAAAATGATTTTGAAAATGATATTAATAAAATCCAGTACAGTCCAGAAGAAAATGACACTGAAAAATCTATATGTGTACTAACTAGATAGTCAAGGACCCTAAAGAATCAACTTTTAAAAACAATAATAAGAGACTTAGAAACATGAATAAAAACTAAAAGGAACATACGAATTCTTGTGGATAGTTCTGACATTCTATCCCAATTATAACCTAATTATATAAAATATAATTTAGATGATAAAAGTAGGATGATAGAAATTAAATAATAACTAAACCATTTCAAATGAAATGAAGTCTAGAAATTAGTTGAAAGACCACATAATTATCCAGTTATAGGTACGAAGTGGATCTTTATAAATAAACAAGATGATCAAGGAATATTAACTAGGAATAAAGAAAGACATATAGCTATAATATATAATTAGGAAGAAGGTATAGATTATAATGAGAACTTTGTAACTGTATCTAGATTAGAATCCATTAGAATCCTTTTAGCCTATGCATCTCATATGAGCATTAAACTAATTCATATGGATGTTAAGTCTAAATTTTTTAATGGTTATTTAATAGAGGATGTTTATGTTGAGAAACCTCCTGGTTTTGAAAATTCACAAAATCAAATTCTATTTTAAACATATTAAAGATCTTTATGGACTTAAATATACACCTATAGCTTGGTATGGAAGATTAAGCTCTTTTCTTTTGAAAAATTAATTTACTGTTGGAATGACAGATCCAACACTATTTTAAAAAACTATAAATTATAATATTTTATTATTTCAAATTTATATTGATGATATAATTTTTGGATCAACTAAAAAATCTATTTGTCGTGAGTTGTCAAATCTAAGGCAAAAAAAATTAAAAATGAGTATGTTGGGAGAGTTAAATTTCTTTTAGGACTACCAATTTATCAAAAAGAATTTGATTTTTTTTAAATCAAAGCAAATACATTGCTAATTTCTATTTGATATTTGGTCATGAGAACAACAAGACATATAAAACTCCTATGTGTACTAATATGAAACATGATTTGGATGAAACTAGGAAATCAGTTGACAACAAGTTATATAGAGGTATGTTTGGTAGTTTATTATATCTTAATTCTAGCAAGCCAGATATAATGTATTTAATATTTCATTGCGAAATATTTCAATAAAATCCTAAAGAATATCATTTAACTACTGTTAAAATAATTTTTAGATATTTAAAATGAACTGTTTTCAATCTCTTCTTTATCCAAAAACATCTGATTTTAATTTAATTTAATATTCACGTGCAGACATTGGGAGTTCTAGATTAGATAGAAAAATTACATCAGGTACTTGTCACTTTTTAAGAAAATCCATAGTATCATGGTCTTATAAGAAACAACAATTGGTTGCCCTGTCAACAGCTGAGGTAGAATATGTGCCTACTGGTAGTTGTTGTGCACAAGTGTTTTTTATGAAAAACAATCTTATGGATTTTGGAATAAATTTTAATAACACACCTATTTAATGTGATAATATAAGTGCCATCAATATTTCAAAAAATCCTATTAATCATTCTAGGACTAGGTATATTGATATCATACATCATTCTCTAAGAGACCATGTTCTTAAAAATGTTATATTCATAGAATTTGTATGTTCTAAAATTCAATTAGCTGATATTTTTACTAAACCACTTCCCACTGCAAGGTTTGATTTTATTAAAGGGGAGCTAAGATTATTTATTTTTAAATAAAGTTTAATTTTATTCATTTTATTATGTTATTACTATTTTATTTTTATTAATGTTTTAAATAAATTAGTTATTTGTTTTTGAAACAAAATATTTTTTATTTTTATTAGATTTTATATAGTTTCATGTACAATTTTATTTGCTTGTAAAATTAATTTAATTATTATTGATGACACGTGAAATGATTCTATCAGATCCCTTACAAATTATGAATCATTTCATTTCAACCAAAACCCCTTTTGATCTCGTGATGCAATGCCACTCTTTTTCAATCAAACATTAAACCTTTGAAACCCTAATCCTTTTTCGAACCATCAAATATCTCAGAAAGAAAAGGAAAAGACCAAGAGATTTGATGAGGCTGAGACCAAAACTGCCAAGAGGTAGCGCTCTGAAGGAAGTAAAATTTGGCAAGGAAATTTTATAGATCTAGAATGGTTATATTAGGCGAACTTGTTGCTAAATCAGGGTCATTCTTTTCAAAACCTTGAACAAACATTAATAGGTGAGAAAACTGATTTTTTATATGAGGTGGAGCTTCATTACTTTTTCAAATCTGTTCATTTTAGTATGGGGGAAGATGAATATTCTATAATTTTGAAAATCGAAGACCAATATTTTTCCATCTCATCTATAGAAATTTCTCAGATTATAAACTTCACTCTTGAGGGATTTTGTCATTTCAATTTGAATAATATTGGCTATAGTGTACATAAATCTGATGATATTATGTTGTTTCTATTTGGATCATCAAATATCAAGAAATTTTTTAAAAGGACATGGAACCGAACTAGAAGATATTCGTTATGTTTGTACAAACTGGGATTTCACCAAGGATTTCATAAAGGGAAAATATTCTTTATCCAGATATGTATTTATTGTTTTTTCTGATTAACGATATCATGTTAAATTTTACTATGTACATGGTAAGGTACCTGCATTACTATTGTAAAATAGAAGCACGAATTAGTTTTTATCCTTTTGTAAGATTTATCTCAAATATTATTTTTTAAAAAAATTATTATAATATTAGTGAATGCTTGAGTGAGATTCCACCATAGTAATATCTTTAATGATGGTACATTGAGAAAAATTGGATATTCATAGAGCACTATCAAATGAAAACTGCTTCTTGTTGGAGTTGAATGAGGATTATTCTGTGGAAGAGTCTGAGATAGTCTCTGAGTAAAATTCTCTGGAAGAACATATTGAGGAGAAAGATTAGGATAAATCTGATGCAGAGTCGTTGCTAATAGTTCTACTAAATCAAGTACAAGTAGAGGATGAGAATCAAGAACATGGTTCCTTGGATTCACTGAATAAAGAATTAGAAGAGCGGTATATGATGCTTTCATGTTTGGAATCAGAAAATACTACTCTGAAGAGAGCCTTAGATAATGAAAAATTGAAATTTCAAAGGCTGGAAGCATTGGTGGCACTCTAGCCCAGGAGGGTTATGGGGGTACTGTAACTATGTGCAACCAGGGGTCTGCTCAGCCTTATGCATTGTGCCCAAGTAATGGTGATGGCATCTCTATTCTAGAGGGGGAGGTGCCTACGATTGGTGCCAGTAGGATGTTAAGTCCCAACCAGGGTTCTAATAGAAGGGAACATATGGCCTGTCTCAATTCAAACAACCATTTTGAGGTTTTTAGTTCTGATTGAGGGGCTAAATGTATCTCTTTTTACCCCTTGGAATCAGAGTCTGAAGGAGAAGGGCAATGATCAGGCGATAATGGTACAAGAGGGATCCACAAAGGCCTGCACAACCTTAGGAGAAAGAAAGGAAATAATGAAAATAGGGACCTAGGGTGCTGCATAGTTTCTAAGAAACAGAAACCAAAGGGACACAAAGACTACTCATATCTCCCCGGGCCAATAAAGTCTCGGTCTGCCAAAAACTGTGGTAGACTCAAAGAACTCGAGGTTCAGATAGTGGTAGGTGAGGAGGCCCAACTAGTCGGAGACTCCGGGTCTCTAGAGCAGGGAAATGAGTTTTCTATGGTAGAGAATAGCTCAATGTTTTGGTGAATCCTCTTGGTGAGGCAGCTGAGAGTTTGGAGGTTCAGTTAGGGGAGACTCCCCTGCATATCGATGTTGTGGCACTGGGGAAGGAGGCTGCATTTCCTCCTGAACAATAGGGGGAAGGAAAGATATGGTAGGTTATCATACGTTCTGAGGAAGAGATGTTGGAGAAAGAAAATCCATTCAAAGCCTCGAAGGAGGATGGTGATAAGATGTCTGAGAGAGCACTTCGGGTGGCCACTAGTGAGGTGCAGACAAAGTGGATCGACCATCAAGACATATTCTGGCAAGAGGATTTAATGTAGAGAATTTCAACATTGAGGTGTTCATACAAACGTGGGAAAAAATCGCTATCTGGTTCAAGGACCTCATCAAATACTATCCGGATTTAGAGGTAAATGGAATTATTTGGAAACTACATAGGAGTAATATGTCTAAAAGTCTAAAACTTGATTTCAATGGTTCATCTATCTCATTTTTGGTCTGATGCTATGTGTTTTTACTGATATGGGTTCTCACTTCCCCTCAAAAGTGTTTGAAAATAAAAAAAGTAATTTTCAGGTCAGGTCATAGGCTGCAATCTAGTTAGGTTTCAAAGCATGTAGTTGAAGTATTTAAGAAGGAAATGTTAAATGAAGTTTCAAAGTTCAAATTGGAGATGGTTATGAAGATAGATTTGATGGAATTAAAATCCTTTATGGAGCAACAATTTTAATCTTTCAAACCAAGTGAGGATAGTGCATTAGGTACTTCACCTTATTTAATTAGAAGATTTTAGAATATCATAGCAGAAATGAGCAATATGAATAAATGATTGCAAGATCTTAAATGTAATAGTGCCCCTTTTTCTGTGTTATTAGATAATCATAAGCTCCTAGTTGATCAACTGACTTCACATGAAAAAATTATTAGAACTGTACTGACTTAGTTCACAGTGAAGTTGACATTGTTTATGGAGAAGTAAGAAAGGCTTCATGAGTTTTTCAGAGTAAATATGGTAAAAGATATTCATATGATTCAGAAAAATATAGATCTTATTATAAATGTGGGAGATGGAATGATGAGAACGCTGAGGGAACAGTTGAAAGAAATCAAGGCCTTAGTTCAGAGAAGATATACCCTATCTCATAAACTTAACACACCTTGATTCATGTGTTCATCGTCATTATAACTATTATATATTTTCAATGAAATTTTACTTTATTATATATTTCTATGTTCCTATTAGTTTTACTATCTTTGTTTAGATATGACAATAATCAAGATTCACTTATTGACAAATAGTTAATAATTTCATCTACTTAAGTTCATTGATACATTAAAATTTGTTCTATTCTATATTCTATCATTCATTCTGATATCGAAAAAGGGGAAGAAATTAGAATAAATAAAAAAATTTATTTTAACTATTTCACATTGTACTTTAATTATTCTAAATCATAGTGGATAAATTTTTTTAAATCTTTTTTTGGGGGAGAAAAATGACTACACATTTTTTTTATTTTCAAAATTTATTTTTATTTTATATTATTTTCCCTTTAGAAAATGGGTGAGAAATTTATTTTTAGGATTTTGAATAACATAATTTTTTAAAATAATCTGTTTAAAATTAAATATTGTTTTATCTAAGAAAAATTATATACTATATGTAATTAATTTTGGATGTTAATTTAATTTATTATTTTATGGGTTCTCTTATCATTAGAAAGAAGGATATTATTGAGAAAGTGTTGTTTTCAACAATACAAAAAAAATTATTAAAAAGGTGAAGATTGTTGAGAAAGTGTTTTTTTCAGTAATACATAGTATTTATATTAATAAGGGGGAGATTGTTGAGAATAATACACTATTTCTTTATGATGGTTTTGATGTTCAAAAACAACCTTATTATTTATTATAATGATTTTATTTTATGTTTATTTTAGGAATTTATTATTCATTATATTTTTTATTACTATAAGAAAGATTTAAGTTCATGAACAATGAGAATAAATTAATTTAGAATGTTATAAAAACAATATTCATGATCAAAATATTCGTAAATTACATTAGTATATTCTGGAAACACTGGTCATGTCTACATATTTGGAAATTGCATTAGTGTATTTTAGAAACATTGTTCATGCTCTACATATTCAGAAAATACATTAGCATGTTTTGGAAACATTGTTCATACCCTACATGGAGAAGCATAGCATAAAGATGGAATGTGGTGTATACTTTATGAGATATTAGAAAATTATGGTTAAACTACCATATACTATCATAAAAGTATGGAAGAAGAACCCCACGTTAGGAAGGAACCCTACGTTTGGGATATTGTAAAAGTATGGAAGAATAATTGTACGTATGTTTTAAACGTTACATTTGTTTCTCAAAACTATGGTTAATCTACCTTACTTTTGTGAACAACTATACATTTCATCTTAAAGTATGGATCATGTACCTTACATTTTGAATCTTATAAAAGTATGGGTCATTTATCATACGTTTGAATGAGGAAGAGAAAAGTATGGATGATCAACCCTAAATTTGTATTCAACCATACATTTAGGGGATGTGTCATCAACCTTATGTTTGTATTCAACCTTAAGTTTGAAGGATACATCATCAACCATATGTTTGTGATCTACCTTATGTTCAGAAGATTCTATATATACAGTTCAATCTTACATATGGCGTTGGAAAATTATATACGATATTATTATACAACAGTCTATAAGAGAATTATTATGCAGATTTCAAGTCAGATTAAAAGCTGATTTTAAAGTGTGTCTTTCACTGATTCAAATCCATTTATCTATTATTAAAATGATCAATTTAAAAGGATATTTTCATCGTGAATTTTTTGGGGAGTTACGACTGCTATGTTATTTCGATTTTTTTAAAATCGTGATTCTAAAGGTGAATTTTTTGGATCTAAATTTGAAAGGGGAAAGCTCGAATTTATATACCTATATCATTTTGTATACAAAGAGATGATTTAATAATATAGACTTACAGATCTTCTAATACGAATAGTGACAAATCTCTGTTTATTGAAGAAGAAGAAACACGGTCTGAGATTCACTGATTCGACATCGAAGATCTATTGTGAATCTACTACTGAGGTAGTTAAAAATTATTTTTTTATATCTACTCCAACCAGATCGACTCAGAACGACTCTTACTTGAGGATCATTATTTCAGAATATGAAGATCCATCAACTATCAATTACATTCTATAAAAACTGTGAAGATCAATGGGAATATATTTTCAAAGTACAAATACTTTTTTTATCTTGAGTGACCAGTTTATCCTACTAAGCTGTCTAGGTTTTGCGATTAAACCAGAAGTCTTTGTTTTTCTTTAGATTGTAATGTTGTTAACTACCTATACTATTTTTTTGGAAGGACTATTGATAAGAGAACCAGATATTGAAAATCACCAAGCTCGTGGAGTAGAGCATTGGTGGAGTGGACTAGGGGCCTTCTGTTTCCCGAACCACTATACATCGTGTGTCCCTGCTAATTAAATTTCCGCTGCATTAATCTATCTGACTAAAATTAAAGTTCAGAACCTGATCTCACAAAGATTTTTTGAAAGACAAAATCCCCCACTCTTGTGTATATTTGGTGTAAGCTGATCCAACAGATAACCCTTAATTTGTGATCAATTTTCAGATGATTATGATAATGATTTGTTAATTGGATATTATTGGATACCATGAAATGTGTTAGTGATTTGATAGTTTATGTTATCCTTCATGTATTTTACTACATGTTTGGATTTATAGAATATATTCAAAAACATAAAATTTTATTTTTGAAAGCATTCTATTTTCATTAGGTTTTTATGGTGATCAATGTATTCACATATTATGAATGTTTCATTAAGAGATATATTATATTTTTGTGGGGAATATAATGTTGATTTAGTGATTTTTTTTCTAATTTTGGTCAAAAATATTTTGTATGATCCATAAGGTTAACTATTTATGAAATGAAATGAGTTGAAATTTGGGTGTAATTAGTTTTCTTTTTCTAATAATTTCTATATTTAAAAGTATCTAGAGATGATATGGATTAATTTTCAAACATTTATTGAGATAATGATCAGATCAATGGTAATTTTAGTGCTTTAAGAATGATAATATCATCTTAGATACTCATCATCTAAACAAAACATGATATTCTGCTAGAAATTATTAAAGGATTTTCATGTAATTATATTTCCTTTAGTTCATATTGTAAAAGGTAACAGAAACCCTTAGTTGTAGAGAAATGATCTTGAATGAAAAAAATTTATCCTATTATATTCATATATGTTGAATCAATGATTTTTTGAATCATCACAAATTTATGTTTTATGGTCTGACTTTATATATATGATTCTATTTTTTCAGATCAATGATCTCTATCACTTTACATTTTTATTTACACATTACTCTTTACATATATATCCATATATTTACTTCCAACCAATTTTCTCCAACTTATAAACCTAGTAATGTGATTATTTGACATGTCCTTGATGATTAATTTATATCTTATCAAAAATTTATTTTATTAATCCTTCTCACACAGTGGGATTTCAAGAAGGCTATTTCTGTATGAAAAATAATTAGTTTTCTAGATAAAGATTAAATTGTGATGAGGTAATTTATTTAAGGGTTCGAATGCAACACCCAAAGACATTAAAAGAGGAACATCACATTCGATCACATGTATGAAACATAATAAAAATATTATAAGAGAATATAAATCCAATTTAATTTATGATATATTTATTCAAAAATAAATTCCATTACTTTGATATCTTGTTATACATGTAACACCGGCTATAAATGAAACATGATACTCAATGAAAATATTAGTATTTATACATGACCATGATTTCCTAGCTTTTAAGTTACATGGAAAAAATAATAATAACTAAGTTGGTAATATTTTTTGTATTACACATGTATAAACTAAATTCAATGGATATATATTTATTATAAAATGTTAATAAGCATTTTAATGAGAATGATATTCTTTTAAGACTACTATATTTTTTTTGAAAGGAAGATTAGTTATGCATTGCGCACAAAATTTCAAATTAATTTTAAACATTTAGAGAATTTATATTTACAAATTAAATTCATTTTTGAAATATATATTGTGAAAATATCTGTGGATTAAATATTGAATATTTTATGATATGATGAATATTATTAGGATTACTGGAAAAATATATTTTTATTGAAAAAAAAAATTTCATTTAAATTATTTACCAATTTAAATTGAATTTAGAATATTTAATATGTAATATTAGATTAATTATATTACCATTTATATAAATTTTTTAATTTATGGCAACATCATATTGAATTTTAATATAAAAAAATTACATGCATACGACAATATGTTATTTAGGAAACCAATCTTTCATTACATCTATGTTTTAATTTTAAATTTAATTCTTTCACTTATGTCATTTGAATTATAAAAGTGAATTCCATTTTTGGAATCATAATAATTTATATTATCTAATAAGGTAAAAATATTTTTTAACCTTAGATAATAGTGGAAGTAGTAAATATTAATTATTGTGGTTAATGTGAAAATAGGTTTACCGGGGGTTAAAGAAAGAAGATAAGAGTATTAAATGGCAAAAAACTAGTCTAATACCCATTATATTTATGTATTTATACCCAATAAAATACAATGTCAAATAATTACCCATTTTAGAATATTTTTTCATGCTTGAATATTTTTATCACTTTATCTTTCTAAAAATCAATGTGTGTTATCTCTACCAGTTTTAAAAAGGAAACCCCCTATCCACATATATTAAAACCTAAAAACCCCTTTGGATTGGACAAGAATACCCAAATAACTTCCTTACATCCATTCATAGATCACATAGTTCTTATTTTGATAAGGAAACCCTCCTAATAAAGCATTTCGTATAAACATAAAGAGGATAACTGAAGAAGTAGTAAACTTTTTTAAAATGCATAATTTTTTTCTTTATTTTTACACAAATATAAAACCATATTAATCTATGATTATATAGTAGCATGATTATCTAATAAACGATGATGTTTTAATGTTTTAATTTCTTAACTTTGGTCTATCTTTACTTCCATCAAATGAGAAACAAAATTTTCAATCTTGTGTCTGGAAGACTACCACCTCACGAACCGATGAAATTTATTTTCCATTACCAAAATTAACATTTTTATATAACTATTAAATGATCACATGTTTACTATATTTATTAATACCATCTTAATTTCCATTTTATGAGGTATATGATAACATCACTCATGTGTACTACAGATTATCGCCTCAGGAAACACTGTGACTCATTTATCTATTACACTTTACATGAAAGGTATAAAGGATATAGTTAATGAATATCTGTGATATTTAACAACTAAAAATTATTATAAAAATATAATACCACATCTAACATCTTACCTTTCAATATTTTCAAGGATAGTAATGTTCCTCGTGTATACGTGTGGATTACCCCATCCATGTCTTTTCCATTTAATTTTTACATTGATAGTAATATGGTAGTATTTGATTAATATAAATTATATATGTAATAATAATAAATATTCTATAATAATTAATTAATATTTATTTTCATTTCATTACATCATTCATGAAAAAATCAAATAACATTCATGAGTATAAACGATATATTGTCTCCATGAATGATGTAATTCTTCTTCAACATCTAACTTTAATATATTTATATAAACATGTATATAATGAATATATATAATATTTATATAATGTTAAAAATTTTAGAGATTAGGTAACCATGATAAAAATAAAATAATTTGAATTTCTAAAATAAAACATACATGGAAAAAAAGTAATTATCACATGAAATTATTATTTTAACAAATAATTGATAATAGAGGGGTCAAAAAGACTATAAATTAATCATATATGGTATGATAATATGATTAATGTCATACTATAAATTTATCATGAGAATATATTTATTATACAATAGGTTCTCACATGTACAAACTAAGCTAATACTAGGGTATGCGTTTTCTCATCTCAATTTTACATATGTGATACATTTTCCAAATTCACTACATAATCACTTTTTTTGTGTATATACTACCCCTTATGATGTGTTATATCATGAGCTTATTTTTTGTCATGATATTTAATGTTTCATTTTATTTTATTTCCCTAAAGAAAATTAAGATTTAGATGTTACCAAAGTTGTAAGGGTTTATTTCAAAATCTCGTCATTATTCGTGATTATTTTATTTAAGTCTTCGTTGGGGAAATATTTTTTATTTATATATTGGAATATATATATTTTATTCTAAAATATTTATTTATAAAAAATTTTAGGTAATAGTTCCATTTTTCCACTATTTATCACATAAAATTATTTTTTATATTTTTTAAGAGAATCTAACATTATTTATCTCTTCTTTCAAAAATCCTTAATCATCAAAATCAATTTTTTCTATAAAACATTTCAAATAGATAACATTTTCCAAGAATAATTATTTAATAAATTTATACTCATTTTGATACTTTATAAATTTTCATGAAATAAATATTTATGTCTTTATTGAAATAATTTCATTTGGATTGAAATATATAAGTATATGCTCAAATACATGAGGGAGTGAATTGTATATTTAAAAACATTAATTTTTAATTTTATGGATGTATTTTTTTAACAAAGTTACAAAAAGTCACTAAACCCTTTTCTGTAAGGTTATGGGAAACACCCTGGGTTAGATAAATAGAGTTATCATAATGAAAATATATCATAGGATTTCTTATAAAATACTATACCTTAATGTGTATATAATATTATAACAACATTTAAACAATAGAGTATGAATAGAAAGTATCTATTTCTATTTTAAATTAATTAACGCAGAATTAATAATCTTGTTATGGAATAAGTACAAACAATTAAATTAAATATGTTAACCCAAAGATAAGGGTATCCAATTTATTTGTATAAATGTCACTGGATTTATACAGTCAAGAAAGTTGGTATTACCCAAAATTGGGAAATCCCTCGATCCGTGAAAGATGGGATGAAAC
The DNA here is from genome assembly GCA_963277665.1 of Viscum album. Lineage (NCBI taxonomy): Eukaryota > Viridiplantae > Streptophyta > Magnoliopsida > Santalales > Viscaceae > Viscum > Viscum album. The sequence goes on along the minus strand of OY728134.1, from coordinate 837,389,288 downwards.
TACTATCTTTCTTTCCTCGCAATCCTAGGCCTCTATTAAGAAGGTAATTGGAACATCTATATTCCATTCACTGAAAGCATTCGATTATAAATTTGGACTCACGTAGAAAATATTAAAGAGACAACTTGATAAGTATTCATTAAGTTTGACTCTCTCTTATTACCATTACAAACAATGACCAAATAAAATTCAACCGAGAGAAAAGCAAAATCATGTAAATACACATAGTAGTCATGCTATTTATATATAAACAAGTGATCGGGTATTTATATGCTTAGAATGCAATGGTCAACTTGGTATCCAATAGTTATAGTATACATAAAATTTTGAGGAACCTCTATAACTTTCACATACAATGGTTCTAATATAACGAAATAGATGACATCATTTTTGCATAAGTAAAAATATCATGAGAAACATCATTATGTTATCATTATTTAAAAGATTCATGAATCCTATTATATGTATACTAATATTAAAGAAATATAGTAACTAATTGTGTTTGAAAAAGTTATGAACTCATATACATAAAAAAGTAAAAAAATGGATTCTATAAATTGTGAGAATTGGATTCTGTAAATAGTGTGAATCAGATTTAAACAATTTAGAGAATCAAATTTGATGAAGTTTGAGAATTAGATTCAAGAAATTGTGAGAACTAGATTTGATAATGTATTGTAATAAGATTATTTAAATTATGAGAATAAAATTTGAAATTATAAGAGTATAAAATTTGTTGAAGTATGATAATTGTATTTCATAGAGTGATAATTAGATTTTATAAAGTGTGAGAATATAATTCAATATATTAGGAGAATCAGATTTGAGAAACTCTGTGAATAAGATTCTAAGTTCTGTGTAAATAAAAATTGAGAAACTTTGAGAATCTGATTAGAAGTATATATATGATCTCTTTTATTGCATTTAGTTTCTATTCAGTTTTAGGAAAAAAATTATACATATATTGACAAGAACAAAAAAGTAATTGAAGGATACGAGTTATATAGTTATTGTTCTTTCATAAATTTACTTTATTGAACAATATAGAAATAAAATATTAAAATCATAAATGTGTTTGTGATTTCCAAAACATAAAGGAATAAAGAATGTCAAGAGGCTTTTGAATCAACAATAGACCCCTTTTTATAAAGCACACATATTTATTTTGGAAATGAATATTATGGCTGAAATATTTCATATTTAAACATAATGTAAATACTTATCCCCCACCAATATCATGTCCATTAAAAAGAAGAACAAAGATAACTACCCTTTAGGATATAAACTACCCTAAAGGATCATATTCATTTTAGTATGTATTTTTATTCCTTTATTAAATAAATATCTCCCAATTACCTAAGGATGTATTCTTTAATATTCTTAACCCTTCACCCCTATCTGATTTATAAAAAGGAATGAAAAATATATAATAAACCAAAAAATTGTTAGGTAACATTCTATATGAAACATGATGGATACAAATACTTGATATTGATAATTTTTACAATAAAAATTTTAGATATACAAAATAAATTAATCCTTCTTCGACATTATGTATTTTACGTGATCCTTTATATTATTCAATTATTTCTGTTATTTTTCTACATTTTCAAGGAGGACATCAGTATGTTGAATCTTCTTATCAGCTATTGAATTTATTATTCTTGAATATGAAAATTTTCTCCTGGGGACTTGAGAATATCAGCTAACTTTTCATTTTGATTCATTAAAATATTTATCTCATCTTCGTAAGCCTTTCTATGTTTAACTTAAACTGTGATGGAATTTAGTTTCCCATACAAATATTTGTCTTCTTGAAAACAAATTCATTTTTCCTCCTTCATTTTATTAGGAAAAATATTTTTTTAAAACCATTGAGTAATTATTCAGATTCTGAAAAAGGCATTATTTCTTGAATCAAACATATCATCAAAAACCTAAAGATCAATATTGATATACCCTGACCACTTGGTCATCTATCTACAATATTTCCTATGATAATTATAATTTGAAACAAAGGTTTTGAAATAGGCTTTAATATTGATTATCTTATCCCTATGAATTATTATTGATTCCTTTTTAAGATTTAAAAATTCTTCAATTCTCTAACATCTTGACTTAGTATTTAGTAATTATAGAATAGACTTTACCAACTTCTTCAAATATTATACACTGAAATATTCTCCCATATACGGTGGTGACTTTTTTTATTCTTTTTAATTTTTCAACGAAGTTCCAACATCTATCTTCTTCCATTTTACTTTCATATATTTTTATTTCTATTTCCTATGTTATGTTCACTATTAATAATAAATTTAAAAAATATTGTCTTTATTGTCACCACCATCACCATCATCATCACCATCGAAAGGATCTTTCTAAACATCACTATCAATGAAAATTTCTTTCTGGGTTGAGGTTGACTTATGGATATGAATATTGGATTTATGAAGTAAAATATCATCTGATTCTAGATTGGTATAGGAGGTTTGATTATTTCTTATTTATTATGTCAAATTGACTACCTATTTGAATGTGTCTGAATTCTAGAATCTCATACTCACTTTCATTCTCATTACTATATTCATTTCCTAATTGAGTTTTCACTTCTACACTCTGATATGAACCTGAAACTATAATTATCTATTTGTGTATCCTCTACCACCACAATACCAGATTATTTAGGGAGAAGTTTGGATTATTTAAAGAAGGATTTAAGAATATGAATGTTTTTTGATTATCTTTTTATGGATTTCAAAAAAGCCTAACAGAACGCATCTTCTGTTGCCTTTTAATTAAGATTATTCACTATGGATTTCTTATCTAGTTTTGGATTTTATTGAATTTTTATGGACTTTTATTCAACTATATTTACACCATAGTCTGGATCTCTTCCTTTCCTCTTCTCCTGGTATTTTCCCCACTTTTGGAATACATTGTCTCGATAAAATATCCACTACATTCACTTCTACTATTTGAAATCTTGATATTTTCTTTTTAAAGAATCAACTATCTCTTCCATATTACATTCTCCCAATGGAACTATATTTATGGAAAGATCAATAAATTACTTAGTCTTTTGATAAAAATTATATTTCATTCTTTTAAATATATCATCACTTACAAGAATAACTTTGAACGCCATTGGCTTCAAATTACAAAGAGCATTGAAAGAGATCAAGAAATTAACTAACAACATGGAAAAGGATACTAGAAACATAATAATATAAGACATGATCTACCCCTTCTTTATCATAATAATCATAAAAAAGATGTATCTCATCAGGTTTATCTTCCTTGTATTTACATGAAAATCTTGCACGATGATATATATTATGTTGAGGTTATCATTGTCTCCTTTTATTGGAATGAGTAAACATTGTATCCATAAATATATCGTCATATTATTGGATGTGATATGGAAAAATTATAGATACTTTATTGATGCAGTGCATAAATATTATGTTGTGTTTTTCATTATTGAACGAACATTCTGATTTTGGATGTTTGTGAGAAGGGATGAAAGATTCTCCCCTAAAGGTTATTATTAAGACATAGGATTCTTTCTTGAATGATGATGAGTATAGAATTCTAAAAAATTTAAACTATACCTTATCTTTTCCTACTATTATAAAGAACTCAACTGATTCATAAAACAAAATAACTAGTTCTAGATAAACTTGATCCTAATCTACCTTTTTTTCAAAATTAATAGATTTCTATCCATGGAAATTTATGTTCTTACTTAATGAATAATCATACTTGAGAAGTAATTCATGATAAACTAAACATTCTCAAAATATAAACCAATAATTGAATTCCTTGTATTTGGGAATTGAACTTTTATAATATAGTATCCAATACATTTAGATTTATGGAAATGGAGAGGAATTAGATTGCAGGTTTTGAAGCCTGGAAGACACTCGGGCATAAATTGATGATAATCGATATGGGACATGGGGTCACGTTCTATATACAGGCAGAGAGGTGATGATTTATCATCAAAAATTAATATGATGGTTAAAAATAGATCAATCTAATCTAAAGATTGAGATTAAGATGAATAATGTTTTATAAGATCTGAACAGTTTTGGTTTTAAAGAAAAAATGAATTTATTAAAAGATGACTATGATGACGTTTTTAAAAAAATTGAAATACAAACATATTTAATTTAAATTATGATAAAATAGGTTCGATGTTTTACATTTCTATGTTCTCAAAATATTTATTAATATTTAGAATAAATTCTTTTTAAAAGATTAAAATATAAAAAAATTGACAGTTTCATAAATTTTAAAAAAAAAACTTATGTCCAAAAAGTTTAGCAGGTTCCAAAAAAATTTGATAGGTTCTGAAAAAAAAATTGATGGGATCTGAAAATTTTTTAATCAATCCAAATTGTTTTTATATGATCTGTAATAATATTTATAGAAACATTTCAAATGTTCCCCACTATATAAAGGAGTAACTTCATGTAAGTATATAGTTTAGACAAATAGTGGAAATGAATTATTACCTTTTAGTTCTCATTGCAAAGTATAGTTTAATATATTCAAATTGATCATAAGGTAATGGTTTTTTAAAAATATTAGTATGTTGTTCTTGATTTCTGATAAATTGTGAAATAATATCCCCATTAATTGTGTAATCCCTAACAAAGTGATTCCTAATATGTATGTGCTTTTAACATTAGCGATATGTATGGTTTTGTCTTAGGGATATAGAACCTATTTTATTACAATGTATTTCAATTTTAGTAAAACTCGTGCTATAATTAGGGAGTCTATGATGAATCTATAACACTTGAGCATAATAGTTTCCAATTCCCACATATCTAGCTTCAATAGTGGAAATTTCATTGAAGTGTTCTTTCTTACATGATCATGAAACTAAATAATCTCCTAAGAAATGAAAAGTTTTAGATGTACTATTAATATCCATTCTATAACTGCTTAATTCAGTATCCGAAAAAATTAGTTCAAAACAATTTCCATACGGATAGAAAAGTCCTTAATCCATCAATCCCTTTAATTAAAAAAATTGTTTTAATATATTTTAAATGAGATTATTTTGTGTTTATTGATACATAAAATTTAATCCTACTAAAAAAATTATGACTATATGACTGGCTGTTAGGTATAGTAAATAATGTATCATACCTCTAAATGTTGGTTGATCCACTAATTGTCCAACTTTATCAATATAAATGGTATTTGAGTTACCAATTGGAGTTATAATACATTTAGTATTTTCATATCCATAATTCATTAAAATATCTCCAATATATTTATATTGATATATATTGGTTCAATATGGAAAGTGTGATATTTCGAAAAAAAGAATGTTATCTCAACCATTATACTAATTTCTAACTTAGATTTCATAATATTCTAAGAATCAGTTAATGATTATTGGGTTGATATGAATATAATTTCATCAATATAAATTGGAACAGTCAAGTAATTTTTATTTTCATTCTTTATAAAAAGGGTTGTCTCAGTAGTTCCATTAAAAAATGATTTTTGAAAAATAAATCTTTCAAGTTTAACCTCCCAGGATTTGGGGGATTTTTAAGTCCGTATAAAGCTTTAGAAAGCTTATAGACATATTCAGGATCTTTTTTTTCTTCAAAACCTGGATTTTTTTTAAAAGAAAAATTCCTATTGAACATATGCATTATATAAAGTAAAATTCATATCATTTTGAGAAATTTTGAAATTAAAGAAAAATGAAAAATCTAATAGATTACAAATATTTTAATGTTTGGTAAGTGGCGCATTATTTTCTACATATTCTATATCTTATTATTGATTATATAATTTTGTGACTACTATTCCTTTATTAAATACAATGATACCATTTTCATCACATTTTTTTCTAAATACCCATTTTACTCCAACTACATAGGTTTGTTTAGGCTTTTTCCCAAATGTATAGCCATTATTTTTTTAATTCATTTAGTTCATCTTGCATAGCCTAAATCAAAAGTTCATCACCCAAATCCTCACCAAGAATTTTTCATTTAAATTGGGATGGAAATTCAAGATGTTATACATCATTCCTAAAATAAATTCTAGTCTTTATGGGTTAATTTTCATCACTAGTGATATTATCACTAGGATGATTACTATGAAAAAATAGGATTGGGTTTTGTAAAACTAGTTCATCAAAATAAGGTAGAATGTATTCTTGATTGACTTCTTAAAAAAATTATAATGTATTATCCTTATAAGAATATTCATTCAACGTTTGATAATTAGTGTTGGAACACACATTGGACTATATAATTTGGGATTGTTTAATAAAAAAAGGATCGGATTCATCAAATTTAACATGTACTGTTTCCTCAATAGTATAAGAATTTTTATTGAAATCTCTATAATCCATAGAGGGAGTGGAATAGCCTAAGAGTATTGCTTCATAAGACATGGGATTAAATTTATGTAAGTTATATTTGGTATTCAAAATAAATACTTTGCATCCAAGTACTATGAATATTGATGCTTTTGGTTTTAATCTTGTCCATAACTCAAAAGGTGTTTTATTAATAAATGGATTGATTTAACCTCAATTTATAGTATAGAAAGTTGTACAAACATATTCAATGAAATTTTTTTATTAAAATAATATTCACTCAATGTGGTTCTTGTTATCTCTTTAATAATGTAGTTGATTCTTTCAACAATTTCATTTTGTTGAGGAGTTATTAGAGATAAGAAGTTATGAGTAATGCCTTTTTAATACTAAATTTTTTAAAATATAAATTTTCAAATTCTCCCCCATCATCACAAAGTATAGATATCAATGCATGGTTTTTATCATTTTTAATATTGGGATTAAAAGTTTTAAAATAAGAATAGTATTTATTATTATTTTCAATAAAATAGACCTATGTAAATATAATTTAATCATCAACAAAAACAAAAACATAGTGTTAGCTTCTAACACTTCCAGTCTGTGTAGGACTAAACAATTCCATGGGAACTAACTGTATTACATCAAAAGTTGAGACTTCACTAATATAGTTGATGCTAGACTTATGTTTCTTTCTGTATTTACGATGGTCACAAACATTTAATTAATCATTTTTAAGATTTATTAGATCCATAAAAAGTTGTTTTATAGTCAATTAACATAATTTTCTAAGGTTACAGTGTCCTAGAATTCTATGTGATAATCAATATTGATTTTTCATTTCACTAAAAAAGGGAAATTTTGGATCCTATGGATTTCTATGTTATCATTGTAAATATTCTCATGATGATGGAAAGAATGAATGTATACATCCTTGGAATTATGTACTAAACATTTATCACTACTATAATTCAAATGGAAACCTTCATCACAAAATTTAATTATTCTTATAAGGTTGTTCTTAAGACCATTAATAAATAACACATTTGAAATAAAAGCTTTTCCATAATAAAATGTTACCTATACCAATAATCCCTCCTTGAGCATTATCTCCAAATGCAACTTTTACATATTTCATCTTGATAATATTTTTGATGAATTTTTTTTAAGAAATGTCCCAAGAACTTCCCTTATCCATGTACCATGTATTTTTATTTTTGGAACATTCATTATTTTCCTAAAAAAATATAGTCAAGTTTTTGGAACCCCAACATTCATGGAATGAGAATTTCTAGAAAGAAAAATATTAGTAATCCACAATTTTTTAGAAATTAGGCTTTATGAAATCCAAAGTATTTAATTTTATTTGAATAAATGTTTTTGTTTCAATGACCACCATTTTGACACTTATTACAGAATGGGGCACTTTTGGGATTAAAATATTTATTTCTAAAAATAGGTTTTGAATGAGAGTAACCAATTTCAGAACTATTTTTTAAAGGATTAGTCTGTGAACATATCTTATCAAAATTTTCATTACTCATGGTAAAATTTGATAAGGGATTATTTAGAGAAAAGAGTTCAAATTTTAGTATAATGAAAAAATTCTTATCCTCATAAGAATTATTATTTTTCTCAATATCATTTCCCATAAAAATAATTTTTTCAAGATCCTTATAAAGTATATCCATTTTAGAATTTGCATCATCATGGTTTTTGGAAAGAGAGACAACATCAAATGATTTTGTATCAAGATATTCAGAAATATCTAATACTTATTTTTTAGAATATTGATCCTTGAATATTCTTTATCAATATTCATTATTATCTTACAATTTTCATTTTCAAGCATCTTGGAAATCTAGAGACTTCTTAAAAATGAAAAAATGCCTTCTAATAATGAAGATTATTCATTTAGTGAATTTGATTGTTTTCATCCGGGTAGTTTGAATTTAAAGACATATTGGTTAAGGAATCAACAATTTGTACCTTTTCCATGAAACATTGATTTTTAGTAGGTATTATGGCATAGTGTCCATTATTCATTTTTCCATAAGTTTCATTGTCTAAAATTAATCATATTAATATCCACCACTTTCACTCTATGAATAATTTTCATTCACAACATTCATTCACTTAGTCTTGTCATAATTTTTCTTGTTCCGCTCAAAATCTCTTTTGTTTCTATATCTAATTTTGAGATTTGGACAAACTAGCCTAATATTTCATTTTTATTACATTCATGACATGTAAATTTAGAATCTTTCTTATAATTAATATCATTTTTCATAAATTGTTATTGAAAATAATTCTTTGCAATAATCTTATTCATCCTTAGAGAATCATTAGATAACATATTTTCTGATTGTTTAGATTCACTTGAACCATATTGAACTCCCCCATTCTTTATCTTTCTTAATAACTTTCTCAAGAGTCTTGGTTTTCATATAATTTAAATTAGTAGTAAGGATGACACCTCCATTCTTCTTCCTTTAATTTATTTTATCTATTTTTAGTTCATTATCATAATGAAATAGAGTTCAAAATAACTTATTGAGAGTTGCATTCGGGGCCTTTCTTGGTTCGTCAATTTCTATTCTCTTCGATTATCATTCATTATTCATGATGTCTATAATATTATCCTCAACAATCTCATAATCTCATCCTTTTTATCCCATTGATTGTAAGCTATTTACAATAGTCATGAATCTTTATGAAACATTTGATATGTGTTATCCATATAGAAAATACCAAGATAATATGCTCTAAGCATGGATCTTCTTGTCTCAATGACTATAGATATTCCAAATTGAGTAATTTTTAATTTCATTCATATTCTATTAGATTATTCACAGGATGAAATATGGTTGTATATATTCTAGATCATATAACATAGAAAATAATTATTTACCATACTTTTTAGTTGATATTCATTCTTCTCTTTATTATTAAAATTTATCACTTATTTATCAATACTTTTATAATATCTAATAAGAATAACAATATTATCAATAGTATTATTTATAAAAAAATTATTTATTCTGTATCTCTAGTATTCATAGTCATTTCCATAAAAAATATTTGGTCTTGTAGGATTCAAATTTTATATTGATCTAACATTAAAACCTTCCATATTTATAATAATTAAAAAATTATTTTCCTATATCATGTGTTAGTGTAGAAAATATTTATAAAAAAATATTTTAAAAATGAAATATAACTAAATTTAAATGATAATGTTTGAAAATATATGATCAGTGAAAAAATACTATGATAAAAAATTTAGAATCGAAATATGTATGTAGATGCTAAAATACAAGAGGGGGTGAATTGTATATTTCAAAACAATCATTTATAATCTTATGGAAATATTTTTTAAGAAGTTAAACAAATTGGATTCACTAAACCCTCTTATTTAAGGTTAATGAAATAACTTTGGGTCCAATAAAAATTATTATTGTAATATAAAAATAGATAGAGGTTTTCTTAAACTAGATTCTACCTTAAAGCGTAGAGAATCATAAATCAATGTCAAAAATAGAGAATGAATATAATGTATCAATTTCTATTAAAATTATTTACATTGGAATTATATAACATGTAACAGAAAAATTATAACAAATAAAATAGAATCTTTTAACTCAATGAGCAGGGTATCTAATAAATTTGGATAAAGGTTCCTTGATTTATACTTTCAAGATATTATTTCTTACCCACACCAGGGTAAGCATTCAATCCATGAAATATTAGATGCTTCTTCTATACTATTATCCCAACATTCCCTTAATGATGATGGTAATTAATACCACTATCTTCTATTTTTAAATCCATTGATAATAAAATCAGATGCATGAAAAAAATCATAAAGAGTAAACCTAACAAGGTTTCTTTAATATTGAAACTCTCTTTCTAAGTTATAAAAAATAAGAACAAGGAGTTCACAAGAGTGCAAATCCATATCATGTTGACACACATAGTAGTCGAGCTATTTACCAATAATGAAGTGATCATGTATTTATTGTCTTGGAATGAAATGGTCCACAAGGTCTCTAATAGTCATATTTGTTCTAATATTTAGGAAGGTCCTATATATATAGGACTTTCAATCGTCATAAAATAATATATTAGAAGAAATCATTTTAGTATAAGGAAAAATATCATGAGAAAAATTATCATGTATTCACTATTGGATATGTGAATAAACTTGATTATATGTGTAATATTAATAAGGAAATATAGTAACTAATCTGTTTTTGAGAATGTTATAAAATCATATTATTAAAACAAGGAAAAAATATATTATATAAATGTTAAGAATCTGATTTATAAATATTTTGATTTGAATGTAAAAAATTGGAGAATCATATTTGATGATGTGTGAGAATTATATTCGATAATTTGTGAGAATAAGATTCAATAATGTTTGGGAATCATATTTGAAATTATTAGAGAATCTAATTTTAGGATGTGTGAGAATCAGATTCGATAAAGAGTGAGAATCAGATATGATAAAGTATGATAATCAAATTTGATAATATTTGAGAATCTGATTCGAAATTCTAAGTGAATCATATTTATAAAACACTGTGAAATAGATTCAAAAAATTTCATTGAATCTAATTTGAGAAATTGTGAGAATCTAATTATAAGTATGGATCTGAATTCTTTTCTTGGTTTTAGTTTCTATTCGTTCTTAGGGAAATGTTTTTTAGATATATCTGGAAAACAACATAAAATCAATTAATTAACATGAGTCCAAATATTATTGGTCTTCCATAAAATTCTTTTATTAATACTTATAAGAATAAAATATTAATAAAAGAGATTTTTTGTGATTTATAAAATATCAGAAATGAGAAAAGTCATATAAGGCTTTTGAATCAACAATTTCATTTAAGATTTTACCAACTATGTGAATGGTAATATTTCGTTTGACATGTATTATATGAATTGAATTTTTTGTTATCATGAACACTTATTTTTTTAATGGTTATTTTACATGTTTTAAAAGGTTATTTTAAGATAAATTTTTTATATTTTTTATGATCTTTTTTTAAATATATATATAGATTGAATTTTCTATGTACATTTTCCTAATAAAATGTTTTTAAGGATGTTTTTATAGTATTTATATTCATCAATGAAATCAATCCTTTATTTTATATAGGATCCATTGTGGGTGTGTTCTATTGATATCATCCATAATCGTTTTTAGATGTTCTATGATCTGTTTGATTAATGCTCTATAGATTATTTTCCATTCACCATATAACATTGGATGTTTTAGGATTTTTTATTTGATTAGGTTAACTATTATAATTTCATATGTTATATTTTCAGTATGAATGTTTGTGTTTATTATGGTTCTACAATTTTATTTGATGTTTGAATTAAAATTAGTAAGTGATAGGTGGGTTTCAATTATAAATTTTCCATTGACACATCAACAGGTCACATGATACAAATAAATTTCCCAAAATTGATGTGTTTCTAACTGCAAATTTAAACGGTCTTGTGAAATTTCTTCACAGTATATTTCATATGTTCGACATTTTGCATTGAGTCATTATGAACCAATGATTTATTTCTTTTTGATTATTCAATTAGTTATAAAATTTATAGATATGTTTCTAGATTTTGGGATTATTCATTTGGATTTATTTGATAATCATTCATTCATACCATATTATGCTCTGGTAGTTTTTTTAAATGCTATGTGTTTATGTTATTTACCTTGACATATTTAATATTATTCTTTATTCATGATTGGTTTCATTGTATACATACCCTTAAAGTGCATCTGACCAGACCCCTTTCTTGTGATTTATTTTCTAAAAGATACTAGAATGTGTATTGTGATTATTGCACTAGGATATGCTGTGAGTGATAATGTAATTCTCAACAAAAAACGGTGCGTATTTTATGTTTTCAAATTTATGTGGAATTTAATTATGTATCATGTTTTCCAAGAGTACTAAACTATTCAGGCCTTAGAATATAATACATTATATCTATAGATAATTTAATAATGTAACAATTGAATTTGGTTTACTAGAGTTAGGGGTGTCACATGTCACATTGAATGATGTTTCACTAGATGAACCACAACACTGTGAGGAAGAAGGGAATGTTTTAGATGATTTTTTATTGTTTGTAATATTTTTATAACAACTAATTACATAATAGAGAAGACTTTTGGTTCTCATATTTATATCAAAATAAAATATCCAATTATATTTAGTAAGGATTCTAGAGATGATGTGGATTTTCATTCAGCCAATAGATCAAGACTAGATTTATTTTCTATAAGATACTACCACCTTACATTACTGATTGGATTGATTTCGGTTTAATGAATTTTTAGGAAATGGATAACGTTAACATATATATATATATATATAGATATATATATTTCATGTTTTGAAAACAAACATTTACTTCTCTAAATATGTAATTTTTATGGTATGGTGCACCATAATAATGGTATTTATATACTATAAAAACTAAATAATGTGTTATATATTGATGATGAATAAAGATTAAATGATGTACATCACACATAATTTAGGAATCAAAAACATGGTCATATAAATAAAATTTAATTGACTAATATATTTCTAGATGGTTATTTAGATTCATTAAAACCAAAACAACTTGCCAAATGTCCCACATGTTTTTAATGTAAGATAAACAATCCTTCATTTACTGGTAAGGATAAAATATAAAAAGAGATTCTAGAATTAGATCATGCATATGTGCGTGGAATTTGTTTATTAAATAATGTGGAGGATACTCATACTTCATTACCATTACCAATGACATTAGTATATATGGATAATCCAACTTGATGAGTTGTCAGTCTATATACATTGAAAAATTTTAGGATATAATGAATGATGTATAATGTCATCATGTTTAGATGATTAAGGAGATTAGATAACATCAACGTTTACAATATCTTAACTATTAATCCATAAATTATCTTAGGAATTTTGGGATTCTATATTAACTAACCCCTCCTTATCCACTGTGGCGGAATAGTGATAGTAAAAGAATAAACCACACATTGTTAGACATGGTGTGGTCAATGATGATTCATGCAGTTCTTATATTATAATTTTGAAGATATTCAATATAGTCTCTGTCGAACTAACTTAATTATGTTCCCACTAAACAATAAAATGGGATTCCATTTTATTTATAGAGAGGGAAGAAACCTATTTTTTAGCATTCTAATGTATGAGGTTTTTGGCATGTGTTAAGGCCAGTTATGGAAACAAACTAGAACCATGAGAAAAGAGGTTTATTTTTATTTGATATAACATGTAAACAATGTGACATTTTTTATATTACTCCTCATACAATATGGTAATATATTTAAGACAAATCATATTCCTTGAGTGGGGGTATATCTCAAAAAGATAATTTTTTACAATATTGAATTTGATAAACAAGATGCTCAATATACATCAGAGTTGGAATAGGAACAAATTCCACAAGAACCTACAGAAAAGGTTTTTATAGATTCACCAATATTATATTAGATCACTAAAAGGATTAGAGAACTATAGTCATATAGTTTTATAGTCACCAATTATGGTGACCAATTATTGGTTGATAATGATGAATCTTTACCCTACAAGGAGGCATCTAGTAGAATAGTAAATACATGATGGAAGCATTACATGAATTATGATATGATTTTCATGTACTATAACTATGTTTTTGTTCTATTAGATCCTCCATTAGATATAAATCTTATTATTTGAAAATTGTTATTCATGGAGAAACTATAAAATGAACGATATTTTTGTACCCATAAGGCATAGTTGGAGGGGGGTAATGGATTTATGAAATTTTAAGGAATTATCTATGATAATAACTTTTCCCTAATATTTATTATAAAAGATATCTTCTTTATTATTTTAATAATAGCTTTCTCTAATATGAAATTTGTAAATGGATTTTGAAATATATTTTTCATAATGGGTTACTTATGAAATATGTGTTTATGAACCACCCAGAACGTTTTTCCACACCAAACAATTCCAATAAGTTATCCACGTTCAAGATATACATTTATGAATTTAATATGGCTTTGAGATAATGGAAAATTCATATAGATGAATCCATAAGGGTATTTAATTTGATAAATAATGAACGTGAGTGATGTGTATTTGGGTGGTTTAGTTGGAGTGTAATTATTTTCCCTGTATTGTATATTGATGACATATAACTAATTATAAATGAGATATTGGTCTTATGGTCTATGGAGTCATGGATAAACACATGATAATTCATGGAGGACATACGTGAAACAACCTACATTTTAGGAATCAATATCATTCTTAACAGATCTAAGAAGATTATTTTACAATGTAAGTGTACTTATATTAACAAGGGATTGAAGATATTCAATATGGAATAGTCCAAGATAATATTATTTCTTGTTTCACATGAGATACATCCCATTAATGAAATTTTTCCTTGTTCACAAGAGGATAGAAAGAGGACTATTAGAATACATCATAATGAACAAATAAGATCAGTAATTGTTTTCATGATATATACCAGAATTGATGTTTCCTATTCCTTGAGCATAGATCGATGACATATGAAATTTCTCATACACATTGATTGGATGGAAAATAAAACTATTATAAATCATCTAATTTTTACTAAGGATATAATCCTAGTTTACATAGAATATTAGGAAACAGTTATTAGGGGATATATAAAATCTAGTTACAAAATAGATTAGAGTGATCCGAAATGGGAATTAGGATATGTATTCAATTTCAATGGAGGAACTACGAGATAGAATATCTCATAGGAGTAATTTGTTGGTGATTCAATTTTAGAGAGCATGTATATTTCATCTTTTTATGAAGGTAATGAAGTATTGTTGATATTAAAAAACATATATGAGCTTGAGGTGGTAAATAATAATAATTAGTAGATAGCATTTTATTATGAAAATAATAATACATTTTCCCCTAACAAGGTTCCAAAGTTACCTAAATGTATGGGGAATTTAATTTTGAAGTATCATGTCTTGAGGGAATTTTATCAAATAGACGAATTCATATTAAGAAATAATCAATGTAGGGGAAATTGGTGTACCTGTTGACTAATTAATGTCTTCATAACATCATGAATATCATATGAGATATAAAAAATTAAAAGTACTTAGTAGTTGGATCTCTCGAAAATGGATGTCTGTTGGAGTTATCTCCACATCACAATCTACTATTAACCATCCATTACCTGTATATTCAAAATTTTGAATATTAATAAATATCTTATCACAAGATGGGAATTATGTTGTATAACAGTAATGTAATAACATAGTTAGATTATATATCACTTAAATAGGCCGTTGTTTTTCCCCACTATGGTGAGAACCTTGGAGTGTTTTGAAAATATTCTTAAATATGTTTTATGTAGATAGATAAAAAATAACACTGAAATCTTGGGGGCATGTTACTTTTGGAGGTGTATATATATATTACATTAATAAAACCATAAGATATGTAATATTTATTTTTAACTCCATATGATGAGCATATGTTTTCTTTTTATCTTATTACTAAAATGCATAAAATAGGGGAATACATAAAGATAATGGGTGATATTTGAATCCCAATAAGAGAATAAGAAGAGTAATGAATTTTAAAAAAGTAATATTTATGACAAAACTGGCCTATCATTATAAAAAAAAGAAGTAACATGTATAATCACATGCTATTATATCATAATAATATGATTTAATAAGATCATAGAATCATTGGAATGTGAAAACAACATAAAAAATTACATTATAATTTTATGTTATGTCTAACTACTAAGCCAACATTACAAATTATGGTAAGATAAATCTATGTGCATAATAAATGGTATCTCGTGAGATGATAACATTATCCAATTAATTGGATATGTATAAATTTGGTCCCACACATCACATAATAATATTTAAATGCATATGTTTTTTATATAACTAAATCATTCAAAAATCAAAATCATAAGAAATTCCCATGAAATGAAATGTGTTCCATAATATTTTCCTTAGGCATAAAAAAGGACTACAATAAGTATTACCATGAAAATAAGGGATTAAATAATTTTTCAAATGACTAAATGAATAAAGAATAATAATTTATAAAAATGATGTTCTATTGAATACAAATCTATGAAATTATTATAGAATAAATAATGTTAAAAGATACTTTTATGTGACATTTTAAGAAGTGGGTAAAGTGTGTTTTAAATAAGGAATGATTCTTTTATTTTTAATACAAAAAAAATTCAACAATAATAGTATAATATATATAATTAGGGTTCATATAAATTTAAAAAATTATAGTGTGGTCCACAAAATTAAATAGATAAATTTTCATAAATTAGATTTTTATAAAATATTGAATATAATAGGGAACCTTAAAATATTTCATACACATAGAATATGAACATATGTTAAACTAAGTATATATGTGAAGAAAAATGTACATAATAATAAATAATTAAATGATAAACTAAAGATTTAAATTGAGTTTTTTAGAGAGAAATAATACCAAAAAATAGAAGACAGCAGTTGAGAAGTTCCCCTACCTTAGATCCTCGAATGATTTTTATATGTCTATAACATCCAAAATAATCTAATTATGTTTATTAAAATCCATATTCATAACATTTTTCATTTATATTTATTTTGTTTAAGGATTTGGTTTTGTGATACCTCCATCATTTATAACACTTTATTTTTCCCACATCAACAATTTGAGGTTGTTCGGATAGTTTCTTCAAAACATTTTCAGCATTTTTGGAAATAATCAAGGGTGTCATCAAATAAATTTATAAAAATATATATTTTGTATTTATTGATCCTATATTATTTCATTAACATAGAAGTTATTAATTTCAGTGTATTATAAAAAATAGATTTAAACTATGAATGGTATCTTGGTATATATATATTTTTCCCATTTAAATTACCATTGCTATTATTTGTTATTATGGTTAATATCCTCAATTGCCTTTATATAAACTATTTTATCTTAAAAATATTATAATTATTTTTTAAATACATTTCCAAAAATATCCATGTAATATAGTGATGATAAATTAATCACATCATCTATGGTGGTGGGAAACCGACCATAACATGTGTGACAATTTCATTTTAGAATTAGATAGAGAGAGTAAGTTAACTGATATTATATTGATATGATAAAATTTTATTATTTATATTATAATAATTTCATTATATAATTTTGGTTTTAACAAACTTAGTTGAGGTATAATATGTTATAATCTTGAATGAACTCAGTTAAGACAATTACCTCTTCCTACGATAGCCTTCTTTAGACCACTCCTTAAGCCTTCATATATTTATCATTTAGAGAATAAAAAATATATAGAATATGATTTATATATTTTTTGTTATTTTTTTGACGAATTATGGTGAGAAAAAGTTCTTAGAGTGTGTTCATAAATGGGGTGGTGTGTGGAGAATTTTATAATGAGACTAGAGTGTTCTTTTAGAAGAAAATAATTAATATTCATATAGTGACTAAAAATATGATTCAATAGTATAGATATTTTGAATATTTAATAAATTCTACTGTAAAATATTCATATAAATTTTAATATCCTAAAAAAACATCATATACGCTTGTATGGTATTTCTCTATTCACCACAGTTTCTTTTATATAACTTAACTTCACCCTCGCGCTTTTTTGATTTTTTGTTTCCTAAAAATAAGTCTATTTCATCAAAATAGTTTTCTAAATATATGATATGTAATTTTAAAATAAAATTTATTTTTATTGAAAAATATTATTTTGTATAGAAAGGTAAATTCTCTATCCTTTTGAAAAAATAGATTATGTTTCCATAAAATTGTGATATCATTTTTATTTTAATATATATTATTTCATGAAATTATTTTATTAATTGTTTGTTTTTAATATTTTTTAATTTATTATAAAAATATTTTATTGAAAATAAATCATATAAATTTTATAATAAATATAATTATGATTTATTTATGTAAAACTTTTGTTTTATCATTTTTAAAAAAATTAAAAACATTAATAATGAATTTCATATATGTAATGTTAATATAATAGCATTAATTTTTTTAATTAGAAGTTATTTATAAAGAGAAATTACATTTATAAAATAATTTTTTATTACATCATTCCCCCACTTTATAAAGTTCACCATCAATACTTGTTTATATACACTCATGTGATAATAGAAGCATGAACAAGTATTTCATTTCTTCTTTGGGTTACCATATCTCTTTTTCATGATTACAGTTTCAGCAATGAACTATTCAAAAATGAGTTATCATGTTCTATAAAAAAGTGTATCTATGGTCCATGATCTTCACTTACCTCTCCTCAAAAGAGATATCATGCTCCAATTATAACACCACTCTATTTAGTACTTTTGAGAGATACGTCATGTACATACATTAGAGGGATATATAGAAAACATAGTGAATGTGAGAATGGTTTTGTTTATGTTCTAGTAAATAAGTTATATCTCTGATGTAATCGAGAATCTGTAAAAGGTCAATGTTTCAAGGAATTAGTTATACCTTATTCATAATACTCATCCCTATATTCCATGTATATATGGGAAGGAACACTATATATCTAACTTTAAACTCCAATTATAATAATATTTTGTTAGTCTATATTTGATATTGACTTTGTGTTGTGATGATATGTTTCTGAATATTCAAGAATTATTTTTCCATTTCATCAAATTTTCATCTCCTAGAAACATAATCTCGCCAATTTCATCCCAGTATGTGAGTTTTCAAGTTTTATTCCCATATAGTTATTAATTTGGATATATTTTAAGGCTCAGAAATAAGATTTTCTTGTATAATAACTCAATAAAAGTTATATTTTCATTCAATCCTCCTTTAAAATCAATATAGAAAGTGCTCAATGAATCCTCATGTGTTTATATAGTCTATTCAGATTGGTCATTATTCTAGGGGTGATAAGATATAGTAAATTGAAACAATATTTTCATATAATATTAAATACATTTTCAGAATAGTTTTTTAAACGCTAAATCTATATCAGATACAATCGATAGCAGTGTTCTATACAACTTTACCACTTATCTTATGTATATATTTTCGAGATGATCTTGTGATAAGACCTATTGAATGGAAATAAATTTATGAGTCTTTGTAGGACAATAAACTAGAACCCATATGACATTATTCCTTTTGGATTTCATTTTAATACTTTTTATTATTTCCATGGTGTTGTTCTCCCATTTTCATGAAAGTATGTGTAATAGTATTGTTATACCATTTGAATTATTTTTTATACCATTACATACTGAAATAATATGAATATTGATTTGTATTTATAAATATAATTATTCATATTGTCCCTCTATTGGTTCCCTAAAATATTATTAAATATCATTATACATCTTGGGTGGATAGAGAATATTGAGTTATAAGAATTAATCAACCCCTCTTTTTTTATCTCAGGTTATGGTGTTATGAATAGTCTTGTACCAAATCTAAAAAATACATCATTATACATAAAAAACTCAAAAGATATCATATTTCTTATAGAAACTACATTTTTTGTATCCCCACATCATTCTTTTATGAATTCTTGATATTATTCAGAATGGTTGAGAAATCATTTAAGGAAGGTATGATGTGATTTCTTCCTATGTATTTTCCATATCCTTCTATTCCATGTCAATAAAGATTGGATCCTTCTTCAATTCCATAAATGATAAGGATATAATATTTTTTATACTTATATTATCTTCTATATTATTCTCTTTCTTATGATGGTATTGTATTGATATATTATATTCTTTGATCATAACTAATTGTCTTCATTGGTGATTACACATCTATGTTAATATATACTTCCAACTCCTATGATATATATATATATATATATGATACACATATATTTACAACGATAATTCCTCTCTATCTTCAATGTGAAGATTACAATATCAAACAACAGATCACGTATCAAATAATTATGCTCATATTCCATCAAATTTCGTATGGAATTACATATCTCTTTATCATTTCATATTAGTACACAACCCAATACCTTCTTTGAAGAATAATTATAGATCAAAAATCCTTCCCCATATATGGATATTGTATGTGAAGGTGTAGTGACTAGATTCTTATTCATATTGTTAATTCTATCTTCACATTCGTCACTTTTGAAAAAAATTCATCCATTCTGAGTTAGCATGGTTACTAGGTTTGAAAATTTTTATCATTTCTATAAAAATCATTGGTAATAACATTATAATTCATGAAACCTATAGATATATGTTATAGATGTTTCTCTTGGACATTGCTTAATTCTTTTTTTCATACAATGATCTAAAAATATCCCTATACTTATAATGATATTATCCTAGAATGTTTCATCCTATATCCAAAAATCACATTTATAATTCATTACATATAACTCTACTTACTCAAAGTATTAAACACAATACTCAAACTATATTCATGTTTCTCCATTATTTTAGGTTATACAACAATAAAATATCTATGTACTACAAATAAATTATCGAGGTAATATCTAAAGACTCAATACATCAAGTGCATAAATAATGGGAGAATGTGTGAGTAAATAGATCAATACTAGAAACCCATTGTGTTTGTAAAATTTTCAAATAATAGTCATTGGAACATCTTCCATACTCACTATAAATCGATGATATCTCATCTTAATGTCTACATTAGTGAAGTAGTAGACAAAACATAAATGATTGAACATGTAATCAATTTATGGTAGTGGATACTTATTCATAGTTATGATCTTGTTTAGTTCATGACAATCAATGTAGATAATTATTGATCAATCATTATTCCGGGAAAATATAATTGAATCACCATATACTGAAACAATTGGACATATGAATCACTTATTTTAATTCAATATTTGTTTTGTATTCAATTCTTCTAATTCAATGGTTGTTATCCTATATGAATTCATGGATATGGGTTGATATCTAGGTATATGTTAAATTAAGAACTAAAATTATTAGTCACGTGGAAGATTATTTGAGATCAATACCCTAATTCATAAAGAAACAATATCCATACCTGAGAAGATGTTTCCCCAAAAAATCCATACTCCTCTATAAACGTGTTTATAATAGAAGGACCATTTGGGATATTGTATGTGATTTCCTTCTCCCAATTCTTGTTGTTCTCTCTATATAATAATATTCAATATATGCCTATTATAGTGTCAAATTATAAATAATTTTGTATGATGAGTTTTATCAGTTGATTCAACCCCTAGATGTCAATTGGGTAGATTTTTATACATGAGAAGTAGTAATTACACTCCTTTGTTTTTTAACAATAATTCAACCTTGATGTCTTGAGGTGGTTTTTGAAGTGTTCCTAATAATCCTAAATTATATGGAAGATTGTTTAGAACTAAAATAAGTAATACAATTCTATTATTGAATGAATGACAACTGTAGTTATCAACACTTTTTTTCATCATCAACCTCAATATTATTAAATGAATAATCTCGTCCTAGATTTATTAGCCTTAGAGGTTATTATTATTTGTTATCCGAGAGGACATATTTCATAGAGATTTTTATAAAGTAATCATTTCATTTATAGTTCAAAAAGTTACCTGAGATAAGGTATTTATTGTATCCTATTTTTCTTGCATCATTTTAGTGTCATTATCCATATCCAATAATCTTTTATTTTATCGATGACCCTATTTTTGACACTTTGAGCATCTCCTTAAACCCTTTATGTAGTTTATTGGGTGTTTCTTCTCACACATAGAATATGATTGTAGTAAAATTTTCTTCCATCAATGAGATTTATACATTAATCATCTAGTATTAAACTGAATTATCCTCTTTTTGTTTATGTAAATTTGGGAATTCTGATAATCACCATTCTTTATTTAATCTTTAAGATCACATTGAAAATATTTCTCAAAGATTTAAAAGTATTAAATCATCAATTAATTTTAATGTCTCAAATCTAGTATATTAAAACGTGTTCAATATTATATTTAGGTTCCATGAAAAATATAGAGGTCAACCATGAAATCCTTATGATGTTTTTGTCGTAAGAACTTATTCATTCATTTTCCTTTTACCTGAGTCCTAGAAATTCCCCCTCCATTTTAGGATAGAATGTCCAAGGTAACAATTTATAGGATTATAACTCCTTAACACATTCTCCCTTCACTGATTCAATTTATTTCTTGTCTTTTATATTCTTAATTAGTGTTCATCACTAACCATATATCCCCCTATGTTATATAAAAATAGTATGGATTTATCTCTCTATCTCTTGGATTCTTGGAGGAAATAGAATATCTTCTGAGTGTAATAAATAAACTATTATGTGATTTGGGTATCAGAAAATCCACTTAATTTAGGGATATTTGGTTTCATTAATGACACAACCATAACATTATCTATCTTAAAAAATGTCTTTTCTCCTCATGATTAATTTTATTATTCATAACATGTGTTATTCATGAAAGTACCTCTGAGAAGTTATCGACCCCCACTATAATCATATTAGTAATTTAATTTAGGAAATAATTTTATTTCCCATTATATATGTTATTGGATTAATTTTTCCTATATACATACATTAGTAAAATAAAATAATGTAAATAATGTGGAAATTAAAATTAGAAATATTGTCAAATTGAAAAATAATGAATTTTGAAGTAATTCCATATAAATTCTATGTATACCATAAGTAATGAATTTATATTATTTAATATAAGTTATCCATTTAAATTTTATTATTAGGTTATATATCCTAACTAGTTATATATGTTATCATATATTTATACAATATAATAATAATATTTATTCAAATCCTTCATATTGGATCGTAAGTTTTATATAAATAAACCAAATTGTACCCCCCACAAGAGTTCCAAACAGGGTCTACTATTAGGGTCACAAACTATACGCTAAGTAACAATATATTTAATACTCAAGCATACATTTTAATGATTATCAATCCTATATGAATCTATACTATATCCAGAAACTACATATAGTATCCATAATGGAATTTCATTGATATAAATCCACACCCTCTTTAGTTTACCAAAATTTTAGAATGTTTTTATATACATAATATTATCAAGGGTTTTCACTAATGTTTTCCCATCCAAATAAAAAAACTAAATATATATTTCTCTAATAAATACTGTCTAAAATTGAAAAAATTTCAAATTTTGTTTAATGAATATTAATATTTAATTCAATAAAACTCAACATGAAAATATATAAGTTTGGTAATAGTGGAAGATTATAGAGATATTACATCAAATAAAGCATAATATAAATAATATTAATTTTGATCTATTTAATTTGTTCCAAATATTTGTTTTCTATTATTACTAAAAATGTTAAATTTGGGTCATAAATAATGAATAGGGGCTAGCTATGAAGCCAAATAAGGGAATAATAAGAATAATATGTGACGATGAGGTAATACATATAAGACAAGATGTAAATTATTTAATCATAAAATTATAAGATCATGTACAAACATATTGATGTTATTAATATTTTCACAACTTATTATATTCCCCCTTTACTTATTTTATATGAAATGTGCATAATTTGTGTGAAATATTAATGTTTTAATATTAAGTATAATATTTGAGCATTTTTAGAAGTAGTCAAATTGAGTCAGTTTAATGTTTTAATTATAACTATCACTATACTGATCCAAATTGTGTGGTTCTTGTTTTTTAGGATTCTACGTTCAATATACAACATTTCATTAGAAGGAACCATGATCCAATTCTTCCATTTGAAGGGTCATATGGTCCTCACAAACAAGACCAAAGAATCTGTGAACAAACTGGACCATCCTTGAAATTTGATTTACTGGGTTCAATCGAGAAGTCCAAAGACCTTCAATCTCCACCATAATTCGGGGGACACTACATTGCATCTTGGATAAAAATTTCATGGCCCAAATCCAAGTAAAAGGGGCCCAAATAAACCTTTGAAGTCCAGCCCACCATTCTGGCCGAGAATTAAAATCAGTATAGTATGCATGACATATCTCCTGATGTAAGCATCCAATCGAGCTGAGATTTTTCAGTGTGAAAGAGGAGATATAGGCGGCCGACTTTGTTGAAGAAGTCATTCAAATTTGAAGGCATCTTCCTGTTCAAAAATCCATTCACATTTTGGCCATCGAAAAAGAATGGATAGAAATGGACAGTTTACCTTTGTTTAATCAACCGGCCATAACTTTGGCTCCAATTGTCCAAATGCCTCCAAATTTTGAGAGGTGTCGGCCAACAGTATTGTCTACAACTTTGAAGAAGGATTTATTTGAAGATTCGGCTGTCTGTATAGCTCAATTGGCGAAGAAAGTGGAGGGACAGATTGGGAATGCAAACAGTCCACTCCTTGGGCTATAAATACTCTCCCCTTCTCTCCTTGAGAGGGGTTGGCATTTCAGAAGATAGGAGATCACATTGGCACGACCAAAGCTTTGCCAAAGGCTTGGGAGGACCTGCCATACTCAAGTTTTCACTTGAGAGACCTTTCCTCCTCTCTTTCTTTTCACTTACTTTTGTGTTCTTCATTTTTGTAATCTTGTAATTCCCTTTCTTTGTAATTCTGTTTTAATGCAAGTTACTTCTTCAATATCTCTTATTCTCTTCCACCTTCTGTATTTTAATATTAATGTTCTTAAAATAGTTTAAATTCAGTTCAATCCCCTTCCCTTCTTAAGCTTCCTCATTCAATCGAAATTCCATTTTTGATTCTTAAATTATTTCGTGTGTGTGTTCAGCACACTACTCTTATCTTGTCCCTTTCTTTTTCTTCTCTTTATAATTCATCACCATAAACATATATTACCAGATTATTAAACATCCAAATGGCTGAGTAAATCTCTCATTGGGGTGAGTTATAATTTGGGGATGTTAATTGATTGAGAGTTTTGCTCGATGAGTATTCTTTAAATTAATATTGTGTATGTTAAACTTAATATGTCATGGATTAATGATATGTTTTGTTTAACAAGTGGTTTCCATGGATTATTGGAACCATAAATACACTACCATAAATAAGTTTTGATTGAGATTAGAACCCTAAGTTAAGTTAAGGCTTGTATTAAAGCCTTCACACTTAGGAATTCCAATCAACGTCAACTTATGACATGGGTGTTAATTTAATGCAATACAAAGTAAGGCTCAAGGATATCACATGCTTAACTCCCCAATGATGAACTCACCCCAATATTTATCAATTTGGTAAATCAAACATCATCCATAAATCATTTCAATTAAGCTCTGCATACAAACCCCCCTAATCAAAATACAATCAACTAAAAACAATCGACTATTACGAAGTACCATCACCGAGGATTCGACCCGAGTGCTGCTATACACATTAGCAGAGCACCAGAACTTTGACCGGTCGATAGGCGACAATCGGACGTGCATTTCAAATGGCGCCGTTGCCGGGGATGGTGCTTTAAGTAGTCATTAGTTTCTGGTTATTGTCAAGAAAACACAAAAAAAAAACAAATTTTTAAAAAAAAAATTGAAAAAAAAAACACAAAGAAAAACCCGTCTTCTCATAAAAATCATAAACTGAAAAAATACAAAGAAAAACCCGTCTTCCTCTTTCTTCCAAAATCTCTCTGAATGCCCCGTAGCCTTCCAAACAATCCCTCGGATTTGTTTGACCCTGAAATTGAGCGAACACTTCACCAACTTAGGAGGAACATAAGAGATACTCAAATAATTCAAGAACCAATCATTGCCCTACCAATTGAATTAGATATGGCCAATCCTAGGGAACAAACATTGAAAGAACATGCTGCCCCTGATATGAATTACCAACCTCTTGGTATTCAATATCCAAACATTGAAGCTGACTTCGAACTCAAATCGGGTTTGATTCATCTTCTACCTCATTTTCACGGGCTAGCCGGTGAGGATCCTCATCTCCACCTCAAAGAGTTCCAAGTGGTCTGCTCAACCATGAAACCTCAAGGGGTTTCTGAAGAACAAATCAAGCTTAGAGCTTTCCCCTTTTCCCTAGCGGATTCTGCCAAGTCTTGGCTCTACTACCTCCCACCTGGTTCCATAAACTCATGGGTTGACATGAAGAGACTTTTCCTTGAGAAGTTCTTTCCCGCTTCCCGAACAGCTTCTATCCGAAAGGAAATAAGCGGCATCCGTCAATTCCCTAATGAATCACTCCATGAGTATTGGGAGAGGTTCAAAAAGCTTGTGGCAACTTGTCCACACCATCAAATCCCTGACCAACTCCTGATCCAATACTTCTATGAGGGGTTATTGGCTATGGAGCGAACTCTCATTGATGCCGCAAGTGGCGGTGCTCTTGTTGACAAAACTCCTGCAGCTGCAAGAGATCTCATAAGTAACATGGCTGCAAACACGCAGCAATTCCATACTCGAGCACATGCTCAAGTGAAACAAGCCCAAGATAATCAATCCATAGAGCCCAACAAGATGACTGAGTGGATGAGTGAACTTACAGGTCTTGTGCGTCAACTAGCGGTGGCTACCAAAGCCCCAACCTCATCTTCTCCACAGTCACTATTCCCTGGACCTATCAAGAATTGTGGAATCTGCAACTCTCCATCTCATCCGACTGACACATGTCCACAACTTCAAGATGATCCATCTGATTCATCTAGTCCAATGGAGCTCAATGCGGCATATGCTCAGCGAAACTTCAACCCTCAACAATCAGGTCAGTTTATTAGAAACTTCAACCAACCCCACTCTGAGCCCTTCTCTTCTACCTTTAACCCACCTCTGAGGTATGGTAATCCCATTTCTCATCCTCCGCAGTTCCCTCCTCAAAACCCAAACCAGTTTCAATACAGTCAAGGTGTTGGTAACTTCCAACAACCTTATCCTTTTGTTCCTCAACCCCAAAGGAACAATCCTCCTCCTGGATTCCACTATCCTAACGAGCCTTCCCAATTCCCCACCCAATACAATCGCTTTCCCAAGAACCAAAATCAAGGCCAACCCAATTTGGGACATGCCTCTTCTTCTAAACAACCATGGGAAAGTGCTGTAGAGGATCTTGCTTCCTTCACCCGTTCTAGCCTAAAGAACATTGAAACCCAAATAGGTCAACTTGCATCCCACCTTAGCCAGCAACAACCATCCAATTCATCCCAACTCCCAGCTCAACCATTACCCAACCCCAAGGGTAATGTAAGTGCAATTGCACTTAGATCAGGAAAGCAACTTGCTATGCCTCAAGATAAATCCTCAAACCCCCCTTTCGATGTTGATCTAGAAAATGAAAAGAACAAAAAGCTGGAAAAGGAACTTGAATCCACTCCTTCACCTTCTTCCATTCCACTTAGGAACCCGATTCCTTTTCCTCAAGCCATCTCCAAGCCTAAGAAGTCCTTTGAACCTGATCCGGAAATGCTTGACATGTTTAGACGTGTTGAAGTGAACATCCCCCTCTTAGATTCCATCAAACAAATCCCTAAGTATGCCAAGTTTCTTAAGGAATTGTGCACCCATAAGAGGCAACTTAGGAACATTGAAAATGTTTCAACTCAACAGTCCATTCCCATGAAGTGCAAAGATCCAGGGACCTTCACGGTTCCATGTCAAATAGGGAGTTCCAACTTTGATGATGCACTCATAGACCTTGGAGCCTCAATAAATGTCATGCCCAAATCCATTTTCTCCAACCTTGGTCTAGGTCCCTTGCACCCAACAGGTATTGTCATTCAATTAGCCAATCGAAGCACTGCCAGTCCTGAGGGGATAATTGAGGATGTTCTTGTTCGGGTCAATGATCTTATCTTCCCAGCTGATTTCTATGTCCTTGACATGGAAGGTGAGACGACCTCTTCTCGATCTCCCCTAATTCTAGGAAGACCATTCCTCATGACTGCGAGAACCAAGATTGATGTCCACTCAGGCATCTTATCCATGGAATTCGGTGACCAACTGGTCAAGTTCAACATTTTCCAAGCCATGCGATATCCATCTGAGGATCACTCTGCATTCTCAATCCATGCTTTTGAGGACACTTCTAAGATTCAATCGAACCCCAATCCACCATGTTCTTCATGTTCTAATGATAAAGGATCTTGTGAAATCTGCACCATGATTAACAAAGTCATAAATGGTGAAGTTGATGTGGACCTCTCATTCATAGACTCCATCAATCTAGAGGAACTTGAAAACTCTCTTGAATCCCACATCAACTCTGATCTCTACTGCTCCACCTTGGACAGTGTTGAGGAAAATGATCCAAACCCATCTAGAATCCCTTCTCCTACTCCTAACTTGTCTAGCTCTCCAATAAAGGCTGAAACTGATCTAAAACCACTTCCTTCACACCTCAAGTATGCATTCCTTTTCCATGATCCCTCCTACCCTGTCATTATCTCTGCTTCACTTTCTGAAATAGAGGAGTCCCAACTTGTTCAAGTGTTAGAGGAAAACAAAAATGCCTTAGGTTGGACCCTAGAGGATATTCCAGGAATCAACCCTGCCCTTTGCATGCATCACATCCATCTAGAGGAATCATCCAAACCAATTAGGCAACCTCAAAGAAGACTCAATCCACTCATACTTGAGGTAGTTAGGGAAGAGATTACCAAGCTTCTTCAAGCTGGTATTATCTACCCAATTTCTGATAGTGAATGGGTTAGTCCAATTCAAGTCGTTCCTAAGAAGGGCGGGATAATAGTTGTCACAAATGAACATGGAGAAGTGGTCACAACTCGGGTGAAAAACAAATGGCGTGTGTGCATCGATTATCGTAAATTGAATGCTGAAACACGAAAAGATCACTACCCACTTCCTTTCCTTGACCAAATGCTTGAGAGATTGGCCGGAAAGTCACACTATTGCTTTCTTGATGGTTACACCGGCTACTTCCAAATTCCAATCGCACCTCAAGACCAGGAAAAGACCACATTCACTTGCCCCTTTGGAACCTATGCCTATAGGCGAATGCCTTTTGGCCTTTGTAATGCTCCTGCAACATTCCAGCGGTGTATGATGAGTATCTTTTCTGAATTCATTGAGAATTGCATGGAGGTCTTCATGGATGACTTTACCATTTATGGCGAGTCATTTGAATCTTGCTTAAATTCACTCTCTTTGGTCCTTCAAAAGTGTGTCAAGTGCAACCTTGTGCTGAATTTTGAAAAATGTCACTTCATGGTTTCAAATGGGATTGTTCTAGGGCACATAATTTCTCAAGAGGGTATCCAAGTTGATCCAGCCAAAATTGAGGTGATCCAATCACTTCCTGAACCCAAATCAGTTCGAGACATTCGGTCCTTCCTTGGTCATGCCGGTTTCTATCGGCGATTCATTCAGAACTTCAGCAAGATTTCCATCCCACTCACTCGTTTACTTCAAAATGATGTCACATTCAATTTTGATGAGGCTTGCAAGAGAGCCTTCATTGAACTCAAATCTGCTCTCACATCTGCTCCAATAATCCAACCCCCAGATTGGTCCTTACCATTTGAATTGATGTGTGATGCTTCTGATAGGGCCATTGGGGCTGTTCTTGGTCAAAGAAGAGAAAACATTCCTCATGTCATCTTTTATGCCTCAAAAACATTGGATGAAACTCAATCACACTACACTGTGACTGAAAAAGAACTTTTAGCTGTGGTTTTTGCCTTGGATAAATTCCGGCCCTATCTCTTAGGTGCCAAAATCATCATCTTCACGGACCACTCAGCATTAAAGTTCTTACTTAAGAAAAGTGATTCCAAACCAAGGCTAATAAGATGGATTTTAATGCTCCAAGAGTTTGACCTTGTGATAAAAGATAAACCTGGAAAAGAAAACCCTGTGGCTGATCACCTGAGTAGAATTTCTAATTCTTCTCATTCTGAAATAATTGATCCTGAATTTCCAACTGAACACCTCTCATCTCTCACTCCAAAGTTACCATGGTATGCCCCAATTGTCAATTACTTGGTTTCTGGTGTTTTCCCTGAATATTTTTCAAAAGAACAAAAAGAAAAGATGAAAAGTGATTCAAAGCATTATTTTTGGGAAGATAATAAACTTTGGAAAACTGGGGCTGACATGGTAATTAGGAGATGTGTTGATGAAACTGAACAATCCTCCATCTTGGAATTCTGCCACTCAATGCCTGGAGGTGGCCACTTTGGACCACAAAGGACTTCTCGAAAGGTCCTAGATTCTGGATTCTTTTGGCCTTCACTCTTCAAGGACTCACACGAATTTTGTCAATCATGTCCCACTTGCCAAAAGTTTGGCACAATTTCCAAAAGAAACGAAATGCCTCAAAAGCCATTAATCTTCTGTGAGCTTTTCGATGTTTGGGGCATCGATTTCATGGGACCTTTTCCCCCTTCCAATGGATTATCCTACATTATCCTTGCTGTTGACTATGTTTCTAGGTGGGTCGAGGCCAAACCCACTAGGAAAGACGATGCTCAAACTGTGAGTGAGTTCCTCAAAACTCATATCTTCCATCGATTCGGAACACCACGTGTTTTGATAAGTGACTTAGGAACTCATTTCTGTAATAGAACCATGGAGTCACTTTTGAAAAAGAATGGGGTTGTACATAAAACATCCACTGCATATCACCCTCAAACAAATGGAATGGCTGAACTTTCTAACAGAGAAGTGAAAAGAGTGCTTGAAAGAATTGTTAAGCCCACAAGAAAAGACTGGCCCGATAGACTTGGTGAAGCACTTTGGGCCTATCGAACAGCCTATAAGACACCCATTGGGATGTCTCCATTTAGGCTAGTCTTTGGTAAAGCCTGTCATTTACCAGTTGAAATCCAACATAAGTCATTTTGGGCTGTCAAAACATGTAATTTTGATTGTGAAAAATCTGTTGAAGAAAGATTGTTGCAGTTGACTGAATTGGAGGAGCTTCGACTCGATTCGTATGACAACTCCATTCTCTACAAAGAAAAGGCAAAGTCACTCCATGACAAGTACATTCTTCGAAAGGTATTTCATGAAGGTGAAAAGGTAATGATCTTCAATTCTCGATTTCGACTTCACCCAGGTAAGCTCAATTCTCGTTGGGATGGACCTTTTATTATTACTAATGTTTACCCATTTGGTGCAGTGCAAGTCGAAGACCCTTCTTCAAAAAGAACATTCACGGTAAATGGACACCGGTTAAAGCATCACCATGAGAGGCCATTCACTTCAGGTTCCACATCGACTTCCATTGACCCACCACTAGATGGAAATGGCGACCCACCAAATCCAAACCAGGGGGCACCTCTTTCCCTTTAACTCTCTCTCTATCTCTTCCTCTCTCTACCTCTTTCTTCTTCTTCCTCTCTCTTTCATTTTGTTACCACTTTATTCATCAAACCCTTTCTTTTTATCTTTCTTGTGTGGGTGTGTATTTTAAAAAAAAACCTTAAAAACTAAAAAAAAAACAAAAAACACAATTACTTAAAAAAATTACACAAAAAGAGTCATGCTTACTCACCATCTAGTTTTGAAATTTTGTCCAACCATTTTGGGGAGTCAAAAGGCTTGTTTTAAACTCAAATATATTGAATTTTTATCTCAAACTTGGGTAAACAATTTTGTGTCAATAACAAACATTTTGAATGAACAATTTTTGGTGGAAAATGATTCTCCCCTACCGTGAGGAATAACATTAGCCTTCATGCCAAGGTCATCTATGGCCATCTTTTTCATTGTGTGTCTTCACCACTGATTGTGAGTCTTGCGTTTGTGGACCTTCGAGCTGAATTTCCATCTTTTGTGTGCATTAATATGATAGAGGCATTTTCTAAGCCACATGAGAATCAGAATAGCCAAATAGCCTCCTGTTACCCTTACATTGATCCTACTTTTGAAAGCCCCTTTGAGCCTATGAAACCCTTTCTTTTGATAGCCACATTACAAGCCTAATACCTTGTCCCACCCAACATCTTCATGGATTTTCATTGTACAATTTATTGAAATTTAAGTGTGGGGGGAATGGACTTCATTTTTGGGCGTACTTTCATTGATTTCCAATGTGTCATCATATGCTTGAGGGCAAGCTTCCATTCAAGTGTGGGGGAGAGGTTGTAATTCTGTGAGCTTTGGGTTGTATATGTGTAATTGTCATTTGTACAAAAGTCATTGAAAAGTGTTCAAAAAAAAAAAAAAATTATAAAAAAAAAATGAAAAAAAAAGAAATGGGTTGTGTCTTGGGTGGGTCAAAAATCATTCATCATCAACCTTTGATCATGTTATAACTACTAAAATTAGTTCCATGAGGAGATCAAGCATGGTTTGGGAGATGACTGTGAGACTTGTTTCAAGCACAACTTTCGAAAGAAAAAAAAAGAGCAAAAAAAAAAAGAAAAAAAAGAACACTTGACTCATCTTGTATTGTGTCATTATTGGAAGTCTTCCATGTTGTACATATTCCATCATCTCAACCTATTCCATTTTCTATCTCCCTCACTTTTCATTCATCACACATTCATTCCCTTGTAAATATGTGTTTCTATTTCCTTTCAAATCAAATTTCAAAAAAAAATGTGCATTGATTTTTCCATGTTGGTGTTTTTAACCCCTCTTTTCCTTTGGACATTATATACCTACCATCCCATAGCCACTGAAAAACCCCTTAAAAGACCTCTTGATTATTGTACACATTAGATTTGGGAATGGAAGCTGAGAGCTCTTACAAACTCTTGATTTTCACTTTTTGTTGGTGAATGAGTGAACCTCCTAAAATACATTTTTATCATCTTGAGAGGAGTAAGTTTGGAGTGCCTACATTTTCCAATTCAAACCTTGAACATGAAAAAATGAATTGTTTATGATGCATTATTGTGAACCAAATTTGTGATGGAATTCAATATGGATGAGTGAAATAGTCTAAACCTCCCCTGATTGGAGAAAACAAAATTTTAATATTTGTTGGTGAGTGAAAATGATTTTGTCATGTTTTTATATTTGTTGCACATGAGGACACGCGCAAATCTAAGTGTGGGGGAGTTGATGTTATTAATATTTTCACAACTTATTATATTCCCCCTTTACTTATTTTATATGAAATGTGCATAATTTGTGTGAAATATTAATGTTTTAATATTAAGTATAATATTTGAGCATTTTTAGAAGTAGTCAAATTGAGTCAGTTTAATGTTTTAATTATAACTATCACTATACTGATCCAAATTGTGTGGTTCTTGTTTTGTAGGATTCTACGTTCAATATACAACATTTCATTAGAAGGAACCATGATCCAATTCTTCCATTTGAAGGGTCATATGGTCCTCACAAACAAGACCAAAGAATCTGTGAACAAACTGGACCATCCTTGAAATTTGATTTACTGGGTTCAATCGAGAAGTCCAAAGACCTTCAATCTCCACCATAATTCGGGGGACACTACATTGCATCTTGGATAAAAATTGCATGGCCCAAATCCAAGTAAAAGGTGCCCAAATAAACCTTTGAAGTCCAGCCCACCATTCTGGCCGAGAATTAAAATCAGTATAGTATGCATGACATATCTCCTGATGTAAGCATCCAATCGAGCTGAGATTTTTCAGTGTGAAAGAGGAGATATAGGCGGCCGACTTTGTCGAAGAAGTCATTCAAATTTGAAGGCATCTGCCTGTTCAAAAATCCATTCACATTTTGGCCATCGAAAAAGAATGGATAGAAATGGACAGTTTACCTTTGTTTAATCAACCGGCCATAACTTTGGCTCCAATTGTCCAAATGCCTCCAAATGTTGAGAGTAGTCGGCCAACAGTATTGTCTACAACTTTGAAGAAGGATTTATTTGAAGATTCGGCTGTCTGTATAGCTCAATTGGCGAAGAAAGTGGAGGGACAGATTGGGAATGCAAACAGTCCACTCCTTGGGCTATAAATACTCTCCCCTTCTCTCCTTGAGAGGGGTTGGCATTTCAGAAGATAGGAGATCACATTGGCACGACCAAAGCTTTGCCAAAGGCTTGGGAGGACCTGCCATACTCAAGTTTTCACTTGAGAGACCTTTCCTCCTCTCTTTCTTTTCACTTACTTTTGTGTTCTTCATTTTTGTAATCTTGTAATTCCCTTTCTTTGTAATTCTGTTTTAATGCAAGTTACTTCTTCAATATCTCTTATTCTCTTCCACCTTCTGTATTTTAATATTAATGTTCTTAAAATAGTTTAAATTCAGTTCAATCCCCTTCCCTTCTTAAGCTTCCTCATTCAATCGAAATTCCATTTTTGATTCTTAAATTATTTCGTGTGTGTGTTCGGCACACTACTCTTATCTTGTCCCTTTCTTTTTCTTCTCTTTATAATTCATCACCATAAACATATATTACCAGATTATTAAACATCCAAATGGCTGAGTAAATCTCTCATTGGGGTGAGTTATAATTTGGGGATGTTAATTGATTGAGAGTTTTGCTCGATGAGTATTCTTTAAATTAATATTGTGTATGTTAAACTTAATATGTCATGGATTAATGATATGTTTTGTTTAACAAGTGGTTTCCATGGATTATTGGAACCATAAATACACTACCATAAATAAGTTTTGATTGAGATTAGAACCCTAAGTTAAGTTAAAGCTTTGATTAAAGCCTTCACACTTAGGAATTCCAATCAACGTCAACTTATGACATGGGTGTTAATTTAATGCAATACAAAGTAAGGCTCAAGGATATCACATGCTTAACTCCCCAATGATGAACTCACCCCAATATTTATCAATTTGGTAAATCAAACATCATCCATAAATCATTTCAATTAAGCTCTGCAAACAAACCCCCCTAATCAAAATACAATCAACTAAAAACAATCGACTATTACGAAGTACCATCACCGAGGATTCGACCCGAGTGCTGCTATACACATTAGCAGAGCACCAGAACTTTGACCGGTCGATAGGCGACAATCGGCCGTGCGTTTCACATATGTATTTTTATAATAATATTATTATATCATATAATCATGGCCTCATAGAAATATTTCCACAATATGAAACATGACATCATAATAATAAGTTTAGGCTCAATACCGAGGAATTGTAACACAATGTGCTACATTGACTACCTGTGCATAATACATTGTATCTCATTTGATGAAAATATTATCCAAGTATTTTTTTTGGATTTATAATTCTATTACCACCCAAAAAATAATAATAAGTACATGTATATGTGATTCACATAAGGAAATCATGCATAAGTCAAAATCATAAGAAAAAACCATGAAAAAAAATGAGAAACATAACTTTATCATAGGGACTAATGAAATATAATAGAATAAATATTTATATCACAACTATATATTAAATCGTTAATACATTATAAAATTATAAATTAATAATTTTTCCTAAAAATTAGGTCTAGTTGAAGATAAATATTATGAAATATGTGCATATGTGGTAATAAAAAACCATCTTAGGGGATGTCGTAGGATGTGAGTAATGAGTCTTTTAAAGAAGAAATTATATTAATATTTTCCATAAAAATTGAAATAAACCATGATGGTTTTTTATAAAATAATTATTATTCAATGAATAATTAAAAAATTGGAGCGTTACATGAAATGATATAATAAATAGACAAGTATTGTTAAATCGGATTTTCATAAAAAGATGGAATGAAAAGTGGTCCTTAAAACCTTATGTATCCCAAATAAAGAAAGTTATGTTAAACAAGGTAAATATTTTATAAAAATATATTTATATAATATAAAATTCATTTTTTACAAACTAGATATATAAATAGATATTTATAGATGGATATAAAAACTTGAAATAGATCATGGTGGTTTGGAAGTTCCCTTACCTTTGGTATTGAGTAATTTGATGCATGCTTATATTATCTTGAACAATAAAATTTATTTTATAAAATGATTGATTAATAATATTTTTTAGGTATATTTAATTTATAAGGGCTTATTTTTTGTTATATGTCTATTTATTACCTATTCATTAACTCACATTGGCCACATGAGGTTGCTCAGTTAATTTCTTCAAAAACCTTTTTGTTTGATCATGGTCAACGGTGTGGTCAAAAAGTTCCATGATCTCTAAAATGTTTTTTTTATTATTCCTTTATTACATTATTAATTATGTATTTATACATACCAATATATTTAATTAATTTGAGAAAAAATAAGATAGGTATCTTAGTATTCTTGTTTTGGATAGTTAAAATAAATTTGTCCATTATTAGTCATTATCCTTAATATTATACCCCATTTTTTATTATAGAATAATAATAATTATAAAAATATGTTATTTGTTCGTGGAATAAATTTTTAAAACCATCCATGTAAGGAGGATATTAAAATTAAATGCATCATCCATTGAAGCGGTGAACTAGTTATAATGTGGGTGAGGATTTAATTTTAGAATTTGAGAGAGAGAGAGTGTGTGTGTGTGTGTGAAAATTTATATTATATTTATATAATATCAAATATGTATTAATATGACACTAATTCCATTATATAATTATGATTTTAAGATATTTAGGGGTGGTATAAGAAGAAATAATCTTGAATGAATGTTTCTTGGGAAATTATATCTTCATTGGATATCTTCTTTTATACCACTCCTTAAGCTTTCATAGATTGGTCGTTTGGGGATATCCAAACCTCAAGGACATTAAAATGGGGACTAATGAGATATTTGGTTTTCATATTGGGAAATTTATGTATACTAGACTATTTTCCAAAATTAGGTGGTAAAGGGTTGTATATATAAGGTGAAAGAGGTGAGTTCCAGTGCTTCATAGGGAAAATAAGGTGAAGCAAGGCATGAATTCCCTCATGGATAATGAAGTTATTTTCAATTCTGAAGATGTGATTTCAGGTACTGTTTATATCTATTTTGAAAATCATTACAATGATTTAATGGATGACAATACTCAAAAATTGTTAAGGAATATTCCTCCTATGATTGAGGACTCCTAGACTGATATGCTCAATAATATACCCACTGAGGAGGAAGATAGTAAATAGGTCACTCCTATGAATGCTAATAGTGTGGGAGGGATAGATGTTTTGTCCAATAATTTTTTTAGGATTTATTGGGAGAATATTCATAGTGAGTTTGTCAATGAAGTTAGAAACATCTTTTAACATTCTTCCATTTCTTTTGGAACCAATGCTAGATTTATTACATTGATTCCAAATATGGAGAATGCTCTTAATATTCAGGATTTCAGGATGGTGTCTATATGGAATACTCTTTCAAAGGTTCTTAGTAAATGTTTGGCAATCAAATTGAGAATTATTTCTAAATACTTTATTTCAACAAATCAATTTAGGTTTGTGTTTGGAAAGAACATTCAAAACTTTATATATACAGATTCTGAATGTGTTAATATTATAAGAAAAAATGTGTGGTATGGAGGTATGGATCTCAAGGTTGATATCTCAAAGGCTTATGATACTATGAAGTAGAGTTTTATTTTTTGGGTGTTGGGAATGCATGGTTTATTTAATGATTATATCTATTAGATTAACAGTATCCTTAAGAGTTCTACGCTCTCTATTCCTAATAACGGATCTCCTAGAGGATTTTTCAAGTGTTCCAGGGGAGTAAGACAAGGATATACATTATCTGGACTTATTTCATTCAATTTAAAAAGATTACTAAAGTATTTGTATTTTGGATCT
Organism: Viscum album; assembly: GCA_963277665.1. NCBI lineage: Eukaryota > Viridiplantae > Streptophyta > Magnoliopsida > Santalales > Viscaceae > Viscum > Viscum album. The sequence continues at coordinate 837,351,239 of OY728134.1, read as the reverse complement.
TCTGCATGATTGTTTTTATCAGCAAATGAATGTTTTCAGAAGGCTCTTTGCTCCATCAAATTAATTTTATTCGAATGATATTCTATTGTTTGGGAAATATGATATAATAACTATCTGATATTTCAAGGTAGGTTTGGAGCATTAGGAGGAGGTCTCTGGTCATTTTATCAGTTGGGGGAAATCCTCTATGTTTTTTGGGGAAGGGGTTATCATCTCTAAGCAAAACACGATTTCCCAAAAGCGTGGGGTCAATAAAGGGTCTCTACCTTTTAATTAACATAGGGTTCCCCATTTTTGGGGTGCTATAAAAAGGTGCTACATGGAAAAAATTTACTACAAAATTTTCAATCCAATGACTACCTGGAAGGGTAAATCTTTGTCCTATTTAGGATGTGTCTGTCCTGTCATTTCTATAATTACCTCCCTATGTGTCTACATTTTTTCTTTATAAAAATGGCCTCAAACCCTTCATAAAGAGTCACAAGGTTGGATTCAAAATTTTATTTTAACAGGATCAATTAATCAAAGGATTATTATTACTGTTTCTTGGAGTGATTTCATTAGGCCTATTGATATGGGATGCATGGGGCCCAAGAATATTATGCATTTTAATTAATCTATTCTTAAAAGTTTCACTTGATACCTCTTGAATTCTAATGATTTTTCTATGTAATTTCTATGTAATTGAATTGGAATAAAGATGTTAAAGGGGTACTCTCTTTATGTCACTTCTTATATATGGCCTTTCATCAAGAATGCTTTTTTGAGCCTTTCGAAATCCATGAAATGGGTGGTGTGTAGAAATTAATATTTGAATTTTTGGAAGAATATTTGGATATCACGTTATATTGCTGAATATATTGAGATCCCTCCTTCTTTGATGGATCTTTCTATTGATAAATTTCATAATAATATCTCGGCTCAGGGTTTTCTTTCAGATTCAATGAAAATAAAGCTAGATTATTATCGGTATTCAGCTATGGATACCATAATTTGGTTTCCAAATTTATTTTGAAGATTTAAAACAAAAGAGGATTATTGATCCATGTGTGATGATACTATTCTAGTTCATTCTTGGATTCTTGTGTTTCATTCTACCTTTATTCTACCAGCTCATAATTTTCCCATGTGGAGGATTTAGGGTAGACTTCCTTTGAAAAGGATGTTGCAGTGGGTTGGATTATCTCTAGCACCTGTTTGTTTTCATTGTCTTCCAGTGGATGAAACATTTGATCACTTATTTAAATCATGTTTCTCTTCATCTATTATAGGGAATTATTTATAGGATTTTTTGGTTTCTACTTGAATCTAGTGAGATTTGGACATCTTATGGATTCTATATATCGGGCTGATTGCATTTATCATGTAAATCACTGCTACTCTCTACAGTTTCAGCGCTAATTTATTTGATTTAGAGAGTTTGGAATACTGTTATCCTTGAGAACAGAACTACACATATAACTGTTGGTATTTAGGAGCTCTATATTGGTGTTCTGGTGGTTGTGTGGATCGAATTGGAGTCATGCGGAATGATTTTTCAAATCTGGTTGTGTTGCGAACTCTGGGTGTTTCTGGTAGATGCAAGTAGTCGATTATGATGAATTATGTATAGTGGAAACCTTCAATTTCTCAATGTCTGAAAAATAATGTGGATAGAGAGGTTTCATGTGCATTGGGTCATTCGGCCTATAGTGGATTCTTCCTTACTTATTGGGGCTTTGTTAAAGGTGGTTTCTACCACATCGTAGTAAGTGGTTTGGGAATTGAGGTCCAATTATGGGATATGGTTAATGTTGTCTGGTATGCTTCTTATCATGGTTGGATGGTTTTATAGATGGTATCCGACTAAATTTTTGTTGTTGACATTCTTATAAATCATTCAAGGAATGTTCCATGAAAGATGATTTTATCCCGGGATGATTGTCTCAAACATGTTGCATAGCTTTGTTTGGTTGTCACTCAGGTTTATAGAGAGGATAACAGGGTTGCTGATTCACATTCAAAGCATGCTATTGAGGAGGTTAGTTTTTAAGGAGCTTTGTAACACCAACTTTTTTTTGTGGTTTTGTGGATGCGGATGTGTGTGGTAAGGTTTATACATGTCTTTGATAAACCGTTGCTTCTTCACTTTACTGTATTTACATTTTTATTAATAAAACTTCTTGGAGTGGGCTTGCATGATCCTGAATTTTGTGTTATTATATCCTCAAATATTGACTCATAATGTGATTCAAAAACAAGGGATTTTTTATTATATAGTTAACTAGAAAATAAAATTTATATATAACTTTTATAAACCTCGAAAAAATCATATACACTATAAAATAAATATCATCCTTCTATCATGTTTCACTACTAACATCCATATTTTTTATAAAAAAAAATTAAAAATCCATCAACCTGTAAATTTATTATTTTTATTATTAAAACAATTACAACAATTTTATGCTAATAATTTTATAATTATAAAAAACATAATTTTAAAATAAAATCCTTATATATTTCAAATAACTAATTTTTGTGACATAATCAGTCATCCATCCATTTGAAAATTTAATTTTGGTTTCATAAAATTATGTTATCATTTTCATAGAAAGACATATTGTCTCATAATAATAATTTATGAAATAAATTATTTATATTTTATAATTTATCTAAAAAATATATTTTAAAAAAACATATATATTATTCCGAAAACATATATGTACATTCAATGTGTCTAAAAAATTTCCCGATATTTTAATACATTTATTTAATGGAATTGGGTTATAATATCCACTTACGTAATATTAATATAATAATTTTAATAGGTTTTACACTATCTTAATTCTAAAGGGAAATTAATTTTATAAAATTTTACGACTTTATAAAACCTTCCATTCATAATGTTCTCCATTGGTAATCTTAAATGGATATATTTTTTATAAAAGGCCCACCCATAGGTATTCCAAATGTATAATGTGTCATTATATATTTATATCAGAAAGTGTTTTTATGGGTTATCACATTGGATATTATCATTAATGTAAATAATGGGTAACATACTTATATTTTTTGGAAAAATATTTGTGTAATTGAAATGGAAATAAAAAATTACTCAATAATAAATTTTACCTTCTAGGTTAATAAAAGTAACTATCTCAATCCCTTCGATTGTAATAAAAAAATCTGATTATTTTCTTGACCATAGTGGTTTTATTGACACGTTAATTTGTATAATTTCAGTAAAATATATTTAATTATATAAGTTGATGACATAATTATAAAAAATATTAAAAGATATATCATGAAAAAGTGATTATATTATATAGTAAGCATTTATAGTAGGTTGTTATCATTTTGGAATTAACATGTACCTTTATGGGATCCTTAACATGTTAGTACATTATGATCATAGCCTTTTGACCAATTTACCTAATTCCACTAAGGGTCTATAAGTTTATAACATTATGTGTATCTAAAAACCCAATTATATTTTATTTGAATTTTACATTATAATTAATGTTATTCACATTGTTTTAGGAACAACATTTTTTAAGGATATATTGAATGAATATATTGAGTCACAAATTATTTAAAATAATATTTATATTGGTATAATATTACATAAATATTTATTCAAGAGATATGGAATATAATATTTATTGATTGAATGAATGAATAATAAAATGATATATATTTATTTATTTAAATATACAGTTTTTATCAAATGATCGAAAAAAACAATGATAATTGACGTATAGAATTAAGGGATTGGTGAGGTTGAAATTTCTAATTTTATTTAAATAAATATTAATTTATTTATATAAGAAATTGTATTAAAATAATCTTTTTGTTTTTTATACCTTAAGAAAATAATATTCTTATTATTATTATTATTATTAAATGGCTATTATAAGGATTAAAAGGCTACATAAGGGATAATATTAAATAACCTAATCCCAAACTAGTCATATAAACCTGATTTTGTCATTTATTGGGATAGACACTCTTGTTCATAACAACTCATCTCTAGATAATTATTTCATCCCTAGAGAGAACCTCCTATTTAATGCTCTCATAAACTAAGGGATTAAATCCTTCTCCTCTATATCAAGACATCAGAGCGATAATGTGATTGTTTCTCTTCTAGATGGAATTCTAGTTGAAATCAATTTTAATAAAACAAGGAGATTATTCATTAGTTGTAGAATGAAAATATTCATCTGTTGTATTCCAAGCGTTTGGAAACATGTGTGAATACTGCTTAAGGGGTTCTACAATTGAATCCATCAACACTATGATGTTACGTTAAGAATAGGTCAACTAAATTCATAATAAATAATCAATTTCAAGAAAAATAGTTCTTATTTCAAAAAATGAATTATATAATATATGTGAATAATCATTTCTTAAGGATTAAAAATTTTTAATTCATAATTTTTTGAGGACAACTCAATGGATATCCATGAAAATAAATAATTCATCATGGTCCTAACTACTTGTGTTGCACCCCACAACCATCAAAGAGATGTTGTCCAACGTTGATATTAAGAAAATGGGAAAAGGGTTATGTGATACCACCAACCTAGGGTAATTTTAATAATTGTTTCATTTGATTTTTTAACCAATGTTGATCATTTGGATCTATGTCTATTTATAAAAAATGGTTTCTGTATATAATATATTTTAAATTGTAAGAAGATATTTATTTGAAGTATTTTTTCATGTATATAAAGAAATATTGTCATAAAAATATCATGGGGTTGGGTTTAATTCTAACATAGGATCAATTTAAAGTGATTTGGGTGTAATTATAACTGAGTTATATTTTTAGAATGAGAATGGGAGTAATTCTGACTCATAAATATGTTTGATTAGTAATTTTTTTTAATTCCAACTATAGGGTATTAGTTGGTATGTTTTATGATGTAATGACATCATTTTCCAAACAGTTAAAAAATTGAGTGGTTGGGTGTCAAACCATCATAAGGGTAATATTTTGAAAAAAGTTGGGTGTAACTAACACTTTTACCGTTTGATTATATAGAGGATAAGGTTCTAGGTAATTCCAATCTTGGTTGTTAATGTGATATATGTAATGGGTTGTTCCAGCCATTGATGTCTTTGGGATACATGTTGGGTGTACTATAACATATGATGTTTCTATGGTGGGATTTGGGTGCACTTCCAACCATACCATACATGATTACATAGTTGGGTGTACTATCAACTACTATTATCAATCTATGTATAATTTTATTTGGGGAGAACATCAAAACAGACCTTGTTATTTTTATAAGACATGTACATACAATTCATTGACACTAGATAAAGAGGTATGGTCGATCCCAAGTGTCATAATAAATCTTGATGATGTAGTGGACATTTATTATAGATATGTTAATATTTTTATTTATTTTTATGACACACTAATATAAATTTATATTTCTAGATCCTATAATGCAAACTATTAATAGTGGATATGGAGTTGTATTCACAACATGCGTCGGAGTCTTGGGGCTTGTGAGGATTTAATAGTTCACGGTGTGAGTAAGTGAGAAGTACCTATAGTGGATGGTTTTGTAATGTATGCTATGTCATAGTAGGGATATACAACTTGTCTAGTAATTGAGGCTACTTTTTTTATGAACCCTTCATTCTTTTTTTAAATAACGTTTTTATTATCAATCCATAAAGGATATTATTCTTACCTATATAACTTTGGATACATTTCATATGTTTATTTTGATATAAAACATTCCATATTATTTAATAATGGTTGCAACTTATATATAATTTATTTATTCTATTATTATATTGAGTAATATATTTCATTTTTTATTTTGAAATTATTTTATCATTATTTATACCATATAATTTATAATCTTCACAATATGCATATAGTCCCTCACCACTGGTTAGAAACCCCTAGAATATTGGGAGGATTTCATGAGTTATATAACTCCCCAGTTCAATCATGGTGGTAGTGAATTGGATTGGGTTCATTGTACTTCCAAAACTACATTCTCATCCTTCATATTGACATGTTTTAGGGATTATATAACCCTAGTATTTTTATTTAAAAATTATTCCAAAGTTTTTTCAGTAAAAAAATAGAAAAAAATACATATAGTAAAAGGAAAAATACTAGAATTATAGAATTGAATTTATAATAAGTTCCATAAATACCTAATTAAAAAAAGTAATCATGTTCAAGACCATGATATTTTAGGATAGACTAATATTTGGGTGAATTATAAAAAAACAAATAATGTCAAATATCACCAAATAACAAACATATCGATAGATAAAATATAGTTTAGGATGATAGAATGAATAGAATAAAAAGTAATGTGATGATTCAAAAGTATATAATATTCCTTTATAGATTCAATATAAATATTCAATTGTAACATAACATAATCAATTAAAATGGATGATTCACTGAAAAATGATGCATTAGATGGATATCAACTTTTATAGAATCAACCAAATCATCCAGACACAATTTATCGATGGAAAATTATGAAAAATAGATGATAAAGTTAATATATTTAGTAGGGTTAGTTGATGAATTTTGGGGAATAAACTTCATCATATGAACATTATTTATATGGCCAGATATCCAAAGTTCATAACTGAATAAGATAACATGGCATCTCATATGATCATAAAAACATTCTACTCTTTTATCCAACATTCCACTTCTACCAAACCTTATTTACTGCAAAAACTATTGACCATCCTGATAAATATACTTTAAAAATATTTCAATGAAATGATACTAATATATTTTTTTAATATCAACATCACCTAGTCATGTTTCATATGATGATAATTGAACAAATAATCTTCATATAATGTTTAAATGAATAAAAATGGAATTTTATTCAAGATATGTCTTGTTGAACATAATTAGAAAATAGAAAAATAGTCATAAAATGGGATTTGATAGATTTAAAAGTTATAAAAAGGAATATTCGTAGAATAATCCATATAGAATACATTCATTAAATGAAAAAATGGTAGATACTAAACCTCTACAAGAATCAATTACTATAATTCTCAATGATCATATTCTAAATTCTATATATGGTTTCATGCCTTGGTATTCAAGATCAAGAGAAGAGATATTTATTTTTTTCATTCCAAGCTATAGGTAACTTTTTAGTATGTTCATTTTTTTATTGTTCATGGTAGTAGAAGACCACCAACTAACTAGTGTAGGAAACCAGATAGGTGATGCAGGTTCATTGAACTAGTTAACCTCTGTAGGTTCGATTGGGTAATGGGAGGAGGGCCTATATGTGAGTTAATTATACCTCCACACACCAAATAGTCAGTAAGGAGCAATAGCTAGTTGGTAAAAATAATGGGAATATGTATTAGAAATGTAAAAAAGTCAGTTTATCCTAAATTACATGTTTACTCTACAAAATCCAACTGTTACATCTCTGAATCTATAATTCATTGAATAGAAGGTCCAATGTGATTTGTATGGATCTCCGCCTCTTCTCAGTGGATGATATTTGTGTTAGTTGAATCGTGGTTATCTGACGATTGTAATTAAGTGACCTGCTGCCATTTGATTTAGTTCATTATCCTATCCTCCATGTGTATGTTTCTATTTGATACATTAACAGTATATATAAAATGAACTAGAAGAATTGTTTTTGTTTCAATTGAATATATGTAATCTAGGATCTGATCTCTCCCTCCGCCATTAAAAGTATAAAATTTTATAGTGTTTTCATAGATCTTTAGGTACTTATCTCTATCTTACGGTCTTACCCTTAGCATTACATAGGTCCTTATAATGATTCCCTTTAGGTTTAGTTGTGACGTTGGTCATTGTAAATGGATTTTTTATTTATGGGAAGTGTAATTTATTTTTCAAAAAATGGGTTTTTTGGAAACCATTTGAAACATATGATATACTTTTTAAATTTCTGTAAATGTGATTTCTAAAGTGAAATTGGTTTTCAAGTGGTAATGTGGGGTAGATGACTATCAAAAATGTTTTCAGAAATTTCTCATTGGATTAAAAAATCATTTTTCCAAGTAATATAATTCTGAAAATATTTTATTGGTTTCTTAATTTTAATTATGATATAAATCACATTTTATAGGCCATGGGTTATAGTGAAAACTAATAATGGATGATCCCTTGCAAAGTTAGTTATCACTTGGGAGGATCCCTTGGTTCTATGAAATCTAGGGTATAGGCCTTCTAATGGACTGATATTCCCAATCATTAAGAGTTGAATATATTGGATAATGTTCCATTGTGTGTCTTAGTGGTTTTTTACACCCAGATGTCATGGATTTCCCACTTTAGTCATTAGATATTTTTTTACAAGAATTTTATTTTAATATTCTTACATTCCCACTTGATCTTGATATTGATATTGATGCTTAAAATCTTTATTATTTATCTATTTATGGCATTGGATTTGTGATATATCATATTGATCTGTTTATTGACATGACATTAATTTTAATATAATTACCTGATTTTTAAGGGAATGGAATGATTTTGAATAGAAAACCAAAGTCTGTTTGGTAAATGAAAGTGATTTCATTTGAATTGTTTTAGAATTTTTTTTTTCAAGAAATAATAGACGGAAGTTGTTTGTATAGATTCATGGCAATATATTACATTGATCTTGACCACATTCCTTAATTTTTCAATTGGTAATTTTTACCACTGGTATTATAGCATACAAGTAAATGAAATAGCATCATATAGAGGATTCCACTCCTAGATCATGTTTAACTTTTGATAGATTAGAACGGTTTTGATGCACAATCACATAGAGATAAGTTCCTGGGTTGATTCAAGTGAATTTTTGTAGAATTGTTTTCCTTTCTGTGTCCTTTTAATGTAGATACTGACATTTATATTTTTTATTTTGAAACATAATATAATGTATTTATCCATTTTTATGTACTGATTGATTCTATCTTATCATAAACACGATGATGGTTAAATAATTCCCATATCCTTTTTTATGATACAATGGTCTTTCCATCATCATATGGTGATAAAAAATGTTCTTCATGCCACATGGTATGATAGTTTTAGAAACATTATGGGTTAGTTAGTATTGGTCTGTTACAAATTAGTATCAAATTTCCAAGTTTCATTAAATCTTATTATCATGATTTTGAATCACCTTATTATGTTGTGGGGTTATTTTTTGACAAGATATAAGAATATTGTATCTAAATATGTGGTGTGATTTTTTTTCATGGATAGCTCAGTTTGTTGAAAATCTATTAGTAGACATGGTAATTTTGGGGTTGTTGAATGTTCTTGTTTGTAATTTTATTTTATTGGTTACAAATATTTAAATTGGGTTTATGATTATGGAATAAATATATATTATAATTTTTTTATCTTATTATTTAATATTTTATTAATCGTCCATGAAGAATAGCTCATAATTCTTGATAGGGAGATATGGAAAAATTCCCAATGGTGAAGCCCTTAAAAGACACAAATCATTGAAATTGTTATATGAATGGTCTTGTCTGTGGGCCGAGTCACCAAGGTTAAATCAGAATAGAATGAAAACATGATTTTGAATTAAACAGGAAGAATCCACCAATAATTCATGGTAGAAATGGTCTATATTATTTTTATGAATAGATTTAAATGGTCAAGGGGATTTTCTATTTTATGAAAACTCAAGAAGTCTCTAAGTTTAAATTCACCTCATTTATGATTTAAGTAAAAAAATGATATATTGGGATCCTATAATTCTAGAAATTTTATGGGATGTCCTCACTTTTACTACATTTATAAAAACCATATATCAACATGTCTATCCTATGGAACGATGAGTGGGGAAGTTATGATAGTCTTTTGTTGTAGGGAAAGGAAATTGTTTTTTCATGCAATATGCTAGATAGTTTTTTGAGTTGGTGCACTTGTATCCAGACTAAGTTTCAAATTAATATCTCAAAGAAGGGATGATTTATATGTGATTAATGGGGGATATTAAATCTATGATGATTCTCATATGCCTACCCAACTATTTGGAGGTTTTGGACAAGGAAGATATGTATGAGGTAGACATAGCTAGGAAGATATGACTTTTGGTTCAATAATTTTTAGTAAGAGTTAGTTATAATTCACTATATACTAAGTAAATGACATTGAATTACCAACACCAAATTCTTATCATGAGTGGGAAACATACATCATGGTAGAGTTTAGTGGTTATCTTTATTGCGGGAAAAAGGATACCTCAAACTTGATTATAATGTTGCATCGAGGATGTATCACACATGAGGAAAATCTGGTCATCATTATTTCTCTTTTGAGCAGGAATCCTAGGGAAGTATAACTAGGTCAATATTTACCAAGGTAATCCATTTCAAACAAGATGTAGAAAAGGAGGTGGTATATGTACCTAAATACCATGGTCATGATTTGGTTGTGATGAATGTGTAGATTGAGGTTGGGCATTTGTATGTAGTAGGTTGTGCACTAGGGTAGACAGATGTAGGATAGGATAGAGGGAGAGGTGTCTAATTTATTTAATTCATTAGATCCCAAACATTTATGGAGATGACTTATACTTGATTTTAGATACTCTTTTGTCTTTATTTGAGTAATTTTTTTTCTTATAACTAGGGATGTGTTTTGGTGTAATTTTGAAAAAAATGAATTAAAAAGGGTTTTACATGGTTGAAACACAATTAGAGATAACAATGACCCCAACCTAGCAAACCAGGAAAACCTAGTAAGGGGGGATTCACATGGCTTGTACACGATTTGGAAAACCATGCACCCCTAAAATAATAGGCGCATGATTGGTGTACAATAAGAGAAAACAATGCACCTCATCCTAGATAATCATGTGTAGGAATTAATGTCTATAAAAAATAAATTCTAAAATACCTGGAGCCCCTTAATTAATCCTAAATAAACCTTCATTCTACCCTAGGTCCTCTCTCATATTTTGGGATCTATATAGATGAATTTTAGGCCCTCTTATCCTCCTTTATTCAAAAATTGAATCCTATAACGAGGGAAACTTCTTTCCCAATGAGTGGATTCTTCTCCTTTTCTTCCCTCATTATTCACCTATTCCTTCCATTTTCTTTCATCAATGTAATCCTCTATATTTCGGTCATATCTATATCTTTTTAGTTAGATGTAGATGTATATCTGTATTTCAATGATCCTTATTTTCATTAATCTTGATTTAGGGTTTTGAGAATCGGATCAAGATATATATTGTTCTACCATTCAATTTTCATAGATTTCAATTGGGTGATTATTATTCAAAAAATTAAGGTATTTTTTCTAATATTAAATTCTCATAATCTTGATTTTGATACGTGTTTCCATGTTTAAGGATTTATAGCACTATTTAGGATATTTGAACTCTCAAATAGATTTAATTAATGTGAACTATATAATAATTGATATATTATTGAAATAGATTACTAATGGTGTAGTTAATATTGATATTAAGGGTTTCTTCATTTAGTTACTTAATTTTGAAATTATTTCTGAGAATTATGGAATACCCAATTCGATAATTAATTTGAAGATTAATTATTTGATTGAAGTATTTTTGATTTAGATAATGGTCAATTGAATGATTGGATTATTATTAAAATTTATTATCAATTTAGGAGTTAATTATGAGACTAAGTGGGTATCTGTTTAGATAAGTATTTGGGGAATTAATGATTATGTCTAATGGATATCCATTTAAATAATTAATGGAGGATTAATTATGTGATTTAGGGATTTTTTTATTTGGATAATTATTCCGGGGATTAAATTTGATATATTGAGATAATTCATTTCAAATAGTTAATTGATGAATTAATTGTGAGAAATCGAGATATATGAGATGTTATAATTAATCGTAAATTAAATTTGAATTATTTATGTCTTGAGATCCGATAATTAATGGTAGATAAATAATGATATATTGAAATTGTGAGTATGATACATTAACGTATGAATTAATTAAATTTTATTGACAATGTTCAATATTGTGATGTTGTTTAATATGTGTTAATAAATGATATATGTTAACATTGACACTATAATAAGTATTTAGAATGGTAACAGGCTAATTTAATTAAGTTTTATTAAATGTTATGTTGTAACATTGACATTTTACCATGTATTATTAATGGTATCATGATCATTCAATTACGTGATAGTAAATGGTGAATAGTAACATGGAAATTCTGAATGAATTAAGAATTATAACATAGACATTAAAATTTGATATTACTTGGGGATAGATTGGATTCTGAAATGGGCCAAAATGGGTATTGTGGTTCGGGTGTTCTCAGGAACCTAGGAGTTTATGTGATCAAATGTAGAATATTTAATAATTTTATAGACTTTTATTGTGCATTATGTTTATTTATTTATATATTTTCACACAATGTTATTGACCTGAATAGTTTAAAGATCATTCTTTGTGGCTTACTATGCTGTACTCATACCCAATAGGAGCATTCTGATCGGTACCTGAATAGAATTTTTTGTTATAGAACATGTTAAATGGAAAGGACTTGAGTTAGATGGCTTATTTGGGGGTGGAGCTTGGATGAGGGAACTGGAAATGTTTTGGGACCTTCATGGGATTTTCTGGTGTATTTATATTAAATTTTCTTATTAGAAACATAAAACATACATTAGTATGACTTGTATTCATTTTTAGTTGAATATTTTATTTCCAACTTTGCTTATCTTAAGAGATTGTAATTATGTGTGATTATATATGCTTCTGATATTGTTTTCTTCACTAGTGTACTACACTGATCAAAGAGTGTATAGTATCCCATGAATGACTAATCAGAACATTGCCTCAATTCAGAAGCCTCTGGAATATGGGGAGGCATGCTGGCATTGTGTGACTAACTGGCTTGCAGAACCGGTGTGTTGCACCAGAGTCAAGACATTACCAAGTGGAATCAGAGGTAGTTTTTTAATTATCTTTTTTATACTATTTTTGGAAAGGTACCTAGGATACTATAAAGATTCATTCCTCGGTAACGTGCTTTTTAATGGGATTTTCAATCCCATTTATGGGGGAAAATCCAAGTACCTAGGGTGGAATTATTGTTTATTATTATTCGTTGGTACATGTGAATGTTATTTCACCTTGAGTGAAGCACTAGTTGAGTGATGTGTTTATGTTTCTGAAAATTATTCAAAATTAAATCATGTAAAACTATGTATTGAGGGTGGAGTCTATATGCATCCTTCTTAGATCTTCGGATTGTTTTGTAACATGCATCATTCTAGGCACGCAAGGGAAAATGGGTTTTTGATTTATTGTGGATCATAAATTATTTTGTCCATGCTTATGAAATATAAATTAAAATGTTTCTTAATATGAAATTAGAAGGGGTAAAATGATGCCAAAATCCGAATAATTGGGTGTCTATATGAGAAAAAAGTATAATGAAAATGCCCTTGGATAACCAATACCTTGAAGTATGGTGGTTAAGGGTGGTGATATCGCCAATGTTTTGAACACATGGAGAGACTTGGGAAAATGACTTTTTGTGATTATTAATATTATATATAATATTATTATAGTTGTGTTATAAACCCTAATATGCACATTTGGAATTATAGAGTAAGGAATCGATGATAATTCTTGTTGAGTGGATGACAAGAGAATATTGATAAAGATGATCTTCCAACATAGGAACATGATGCACCGGTATTTCTGGGTAATGAAGTGGAGGATATGTTCTGAGAGAAAATAAATTTCTATATGAAATTCATGGAATGATACATACTATGGGTTGTGAAGAGCATGTATGAATAGATGAGGGAGTTTCAGATGCAGCACCCCCTGAATTTTACTGGAGACGGTGGACCTAAGGGAGTTGAGTTCTAGGTTGAGTCTATCCAGATGATACATGGAAATTTGGAGATCCCTATTAAGAGGAGGGTCATGTTGGAGCTTTATATTATATGTGGATTAGTAAAAAACTAGTAACACAATCATCCGTGGACTAAATAGGCTGATGGGATGCTATGGAAAGACTATTTGGAGATGTTCCTACAACACAAATATCTTGAAATGTTGCGACATGATTGATTAATAGTGTTTGTCCAATTGAATCAAGGGAAAATGTTTGTGGTGGATTATATTGGATGATTGGTATATTTTTAGAGATTGTATCCAATGTTTGAATAATATGAGATATCTACAATGAGATTCTTTTTGGATGGGCTTAAGTAAGAGATTATGTCTTAGGTCCACTTACTTAGATTAAAGATGATTGCTGAGGTGGTAGATCTGGCTCTCATAGCCGAGGTGAACTTGAGGGAGGATTACAATGAAATAAATTTAGTTTCTAGTTGGATGATGATGGGGTATAAATTTTGAGATAAGTAAACATCTCTATTAAAACTTTAGTAAAGGTAGTGGAAAAAAGAGTGGCCAGGTGGAAAATCCAATTACATAATACCTTTCTTTAGTTATTTTCCACCAGGGTGGTAGGCCAGGCCACTATCATCAACACTATCCCTGACCACCAGTGGAGTGTGATCTAATGTAAATATGGATAATATAGTGAAATTTTGAATGTCACATTGATATACGGTTAATAATAATGGATCTGGATAAAACTAGGGTGATTAGAGGGTATCCTCTACACTTTATTAGCCAAGTAGCTAGAGTCATACTGGATAAGGTGGTAGAGGTAGTGTACATGGGGTTTCTAGAAAAGGGAGGCCACTTTAGAAAAGTGGGGTAATTCAGGGGAGTCAGACTAAATCACATGGAAGAGGAGTAGGAAAACTACATGGAGTGCATCCTACACTGGGGGATAAAGATGTTGAACCACCGATAGTTATAAGTAATATTATTGTATATCCTACATTATCTTGAGGATTATTTGAAATTGGGGACACTAATTCATTTATATGGGAAAAACATGTTAATGGTATGACCTTAGCATTGGAATCTCTGAGTGGGACAATAAAAATAGATACATCCTTGGGAGTACGGTTCAGATGTATCTATTTTTGAAGAGGATGTTATCTTGTGATTGGAGAGTAATATTTTCTATGGGATCTTGATATTCTTGATATGTTTGGATTCTACCAAATAATTGATATGGACTGGTCAGTCTCATACTAATCCAACAAGGACTCGTACTAGAGGAGAGTAAATATTACATCAAATAAGGGTGACAATTACATTCTTTATAGAGACAAATATATCCAGGCAGAAAGAGTGGATCCAATTACTCAGCAATTGGGAGATCATAAAGACCATGTTATCAGTTAATGCTTGATTTTTGATGTGTAAATCATGATATATTTCCACTGTTTGAGGAACATTTTCTAGATGTTTTTTTTTCTAAATACTTAATAGGTCTTCCAATATAAAGTGATATGAAATTCACTATTTAACTAATGTCAAAGTCTGAACCAATTAATATTTCTACTATACAAAATGGAATGGATAATGCTTCAATATCTCAAGAATCAACTTGGGGATTTAAATGAAAAAAGGATTTATCCATCCAAGTATGTCCCCTTGGGGTTATCTGGTGTTGTTTTCAAAGAAGGCTGGAAAAACTTAATGGTTATTTAATTACTTATCAGAAGTTGAACTAGAGGACTATGAATAGTTGATATCTTCTTCTGTGTATCGAAGACCTATTTAACCAGTCTAGAAGTGTTTTAATGTTCTTAATGACTGACTTGAGGTTGGGGTATCATCAATTGAGAGTTTAGACTAAAGATATATCGAGTAATTATTTTAGAAGAATGTATGATCTATATGAGTTTGTTGTAATGTCATTCGGGTTAGAAGACACACCAGAAATGTTTACGGCCATGATAACTAGATTCTACACCCATAACTATATCACTTAATTGTATTATTTTTGGATTTCATCATGGTTTACTCTCAGACTCATGAAGATCATGCCTAGCAAATTGACATCATCCTGAGTATAATAAGAGAGAATCAAATATACATAATGTTATTTATGATCTAGTTTTGGATCCACTATTATCACTTCTTGGTGCCTACCATCTTGGAAGAAGGGGTGTCAGTGGACCTAGAGAATGTCTAGGCAGTGGATTCTTGGGAGTATCCCAAGAACATATTTGATATCCATATCTTTATAGGGAAAGAAGGATATTATCATATTTTGATCTAGTAAATTTCAAGATTAGTGGAAACTCTTTTGGTATTGAACAAAAAGTTGATAAATTTTGATTGGTCTAAATCTTGTGGGAAGCCTTCTAGGGGTTGATGAAGTAAATTACATCAACACCGATGCTAACCATACCTTAGCTAGGTGAAGAGTATATAGTGTATTATGACACTTCTGGGATTAGAGTCAGAGTAGTGTTAAAGAAGGGCGATCTAGTTGAGCGTATGTGCCTTATTAGCTAAGGCCACATGAACTGAACTACCCTATGCATGAGCTTGAGTTATTTTCAATTGTTTTTATTTAATGTTTCTAGGAATAATCTATTGGGTGAGTAGTGACGGTTTTTTCCTGATCAGATGAGCTTAAAGTATAACTTTTTACAACAACACATGAATCTGCATCAGTTGTGACCAGTTGAGTAAATGCAGTCATTTGATTTTGAGCTTAAATATATGACATGTAAAAGAAATGGCGTGGATAACACTTTGAATAAGAAATCACAGGCTTGGGATGTTCAGGATCTTAGCGCTATATGGAATATGATGTCCTTTTTATCTAAGATGGATTTCTTGGATCCGAAGAATTAGGAGCACATAACTATTATATCAGTTTTAGTGGATTCTACACTTTTGATCTAGATTTGAGACAACAAGTATGAGGATATGGACTGTTTGACCTTGAGGTAAAGTGTTAAATATGGGGAGTCATCATCTAATTGGAGCATATATGAGGACGATATCACCTCTTTCAATAATTGGTTTTTTGTGCCAACGAACATGCAAGAGTATGTCAGGTTGTAATTTCATGCTTCATAGTGGGCGGTAAATCCACAGGTGAAAAAAATGTACCATGACCTATGATGGTAGTTTTGGAGGCCACAAATGAAATAAAAGATAGAATTATTCATGACATAATGCTACAACTATCATTAAGTGAAGGAAGATCATCCCCATCATAAAGGATTTCTATAACTGTTTCCCATTTCGGAATGGAAGTGGGATGACATGATAACATATTTTATGGTGGGTCTCCCAAATACCCCAAGGAATATTGATGCTATTTGGGTTATTTTGGATAAACTGTAGAAGTTACCACATTTATGGCTTATACATGAGACTTTATTAGTAGTGAAGTCAGTATATTTGTATGTTTGGGATATAATACGTTTGCAAGGGGTCCCACGGACAATAGTTTCTTATCTTGACTCATGTTTCACATAGAGATATTGTAAGGGATTGTATAAGGAAATCAGTACACATGCATTTTTAATTATGGTCTTTCACCCACAAATAGATGGGCCTCCAGATTATACTATACAGGTACTTGAGGATATGTTGTGGGTGTGTTTTATTCAATTTAGCGGTTCATGGGAAAATTAAATGGATTTAGTGGATTTTTCCTATAAAATGATATCATGAAAATATACAAATGAAACCATATAGGGCTCTTTTTTTTATGCCATGCGGATCACTGCTATGTTGGATGGAGGCAGGTGAGTCATAGTTCTTGGGGCCGAGTCTTGTGTTGATTTTTTTGGATCTGATGCAACTAATTAATAGGTATATGGCTATGGCTTAGAATACAAAGAATTCATTTACTAATAGATGTCGATGACCCCTAGTGATTATAGTGTGATATTTTTTATTCCTTTGGGTGTCTCCTTGGTTGGGTCACTACATTATAGGAGAGAAGGGAATGTTGGCACATAGGTTCATAAAACTGTTTGAGGTTGTAGAGAGAATCGGGTTAGTGGAATACCAATTGGATCACCCACACAAAATATATCTCTATGAATAATGTTTCTCATGTATCAAAATATAGGTATTATCATCTTGACCCTTCTCATGTGATTTAGGTGGAGTATGTTGATTTTGAGGTAGATGCATTTTTTGAGGAGAATTTAATACGTTTGTCATATCATAGTGATAAATTGTTTTGTGGAACGACCATACTGATAGTTCTTATATTATAGAAACATGGTCAGTTATAGGAAGAGACATAGAAAATAGATTTATATATGTGGGATTAGTGTCCTGATATATTTTTACTAGGAATCATAGAGTCTCATGGGAGTGCAGCTTAAGGATGAGCTACTATATGTTGGGGAGACTGTAAGATCCTAACCTTTTTGGAGTTGGCATGGACATGATTTTAGTTAATCATATGACTTTAATTGATTGGTTTATATTTTTTATATAACATGGGGTGTGTATGGGTAGAATTTTGAGGAAAATTAACTAAAAAAGGTTATGAACAGTTGGCACATGGTTAGGGAAAATCATGACCCCAACCCAGCTGACTAAGAGAACAAAGATGGAGGGGATTCATATGGATATTTCAGAGTGTAGAAAACTATGGACCCTAAAACGAGAAACTATGAAACCCTAAAATAACAAGAATATGGGTGTTTCACGGTTATAGAAAACCATGCTCCCCATCCTAGCTTATCATTCCTAGGAATTATAGTCTCATAAAATTTAATTATAATCATTCCAAAACCTCCTAATTATCCCCAAATCAACCCATTTGATCCTAGGTACTCATTAATAGTTAAGGAGCTATCCAGAAGATTAAATGTCCCTCCCAACCATCGTTCTTCATCAACAGAAGCACTGATCGAAGGCTTTTTCTCTTCCGGTAAGGGGATTCTTCTCTCATTCTTCCCTAATTCTTCCCCCATTCCTTCTATTTTTTAGGGATGTTATCCAATATATTTTGGTTAGATCAATATATTTTTGGTGAAATATATATCTATAGTTCAAGATATAGATCAGTATAAAAAAATATATTTATTTTCTTTAATCTTGATTTAGGGTTTTGTTATTAGGATCTAGATCAATGTCGTTGTGCCGCTATGTTTTTGTGGATTCCGATTGGGTGAATATTCTTTAATGAATTAAGGTAGGTGGTCTAATAATAAATTCCCATAGTCTTTATTTTGATATAAGTATTTATTTATAATGATTTATATCATTATTTAGCACTTTTGAATTCCAAAATCGGGTTAGTTAAAGCGGCTGATTGAATAATTGAGTTATTCTTAAAATAGATGAATAATGGCGGGGTTAATCAAGAGATTATATACCTGTTCATTTAGATAATTAATTGATATATTAATTTTTAGAATTATGGTCTTCTCAATTAGGTAATTAATTAGAGTATTTATTATGAGAATAAGGGACATGTGATTTAGAAAATTGTCAATCGATTTATTGGATTTTTTTTTGAAAATTATGATTAATTTTAGAGTTAATTATGAGATTAAGGGGGTTTCCATTTAGATATTTAACATGTGAATTAATTATTAGATTTTTGTGATGTCTATTTAATAAATAATTAGAGGACTTATTAATAGATTTAATGATTTGTGATTTAGATAATTAATTGGTCAATTAATTACAAGATATTGAGATAATTAGTTTAAGATAATTAATTGATGAATTAATTATGAGATATCGTGTAACAACCTTTTTTTAATTTAATTTTAATATTATTATTTCTTGCCTCTGAGGTCTCACACCATGGTCCGGGCTAGGTCCTAGACTAAAAAATATTTTATTTAACTTTTTTACGGGGCTTCGAACACATGTCTGGTCACCGCATGAATGGTGGTAGCCGTGTAGTTGGCCCAAGAGTTGGGAAGGTGCTCAATATTATTACCATTATTATTACATTATTTGTTTTATTATTATTATTATATTTATAATTAATATTATTAGTCTTATAAAAATAGTTATTTTTATTATTTTTATTTTTCTAATTATTATTTGTATTGGTAATTATTTCTGTTAGTGTTATACTTATTTTAGTATTTTATATTATCATTATATCTTGGTTTTATTATTATTAATTTAATTATTATTATTTGTATTCTTAGTATTTTTTCTACTACTATTTTTATTATTTTAATTATATTAATATTATAAGAAATAAAAAAAATTAAACTAAGCCTAACCCAAATCTACATGAATGCCCCCCCCTCATTCCCAATTGATTGGTTGCACAACAGCATTGCAACCCAAACCCCAGTCCCCACTACCTTCACCCTTGCATTATACCACACCCATGCCCTCATCCTCCAACCCTCTTCTTCCAGGCTCACCCCATCCGCTCGCCCTTCACACTACCAGCCTCGCTCCGCCTCACGCCGCATTATCACTCTCCAGCAAAAACACTACCCTCTGACCCTTTATCCCACACATCTTCACTCCAGTAGACATCCCATCTCATCCTTGTCTCCCATCCACCCCTCCCTCAGTTTGTCTCTAGGTTGCACCGGCTAGAAGCGCAGGCGAACACCCAGCTGGTGTCACCCCGCATCTCCAGTTGACCGCCTCACCCCATCGCACCTTTATCCATGCTGTGCTCTGAAACTCTCACATATTCCCTTCTCTGGTATCCTAACCCCCCCCCCCATACACACACCTAGCCAGAACTGCCTCTTACTCTGGAGCACCCTCTAGTGGTATCCTCTCCCCTTTTGTGGCCTCCTACTCACACGCGACCACCCCGGCTCACCCATATTTGGTCATGAACCCCCTCGCCAGTTCATTTTTCTGTCAGTTTATAGGGATTTTATTCTATAGTAAAACCCTAATGGCATATATTATAATTCTATTTTTATCACATTGTTTTAGGTGTGTGTTTGGTCCCTATAGGGATATTATTATTTCCGCTAAAGCAGTGTCATGGCCGCTCTCCATTAAGGTAGGTGATTCCAATACTTCATTTTAGAAATGATTAATTAGAACATCCATGTTTTCAACTGGTTCTTAAAGGTTAATTTCACCTCTGTGGTATCAATGGTTTGATGTGAATAGTGTTTTTGTCTTCTTAGAATTTACTATAAATGAGTTTTTCTTGGTGGTTTTGAAACTATCCGAAGTAAAGATACCTATAATGTTTATTTTAAATGTTATTCTTCTTAAAAGTGTGATTGGGGGTTCAACTAAATTGATTGGTTCATTTATAAAGTTTTTCATAAACTGTATAGTCTATTAATAAATTTACATGGTTTGTTCATAAAAGTGTTTAAAAATTGGTTGGATTGTTCATATATTTTTGTATAAACTATTATCCTTGTTTATAAAATCATTTATATAATTTTTCGTTTTTTATGAAATTATTTACAAATGGTTTAGCCAGTTATGGTTTAAAGGTAATTATCATTTTTTGGAAATTTAATCTGAGTTTCTCTTTGGATGTTTAGGGTTCCACAAAAAGTTGGAACATCTAAGGGTGCACTAGGCACACACATGGAATTTTCTTCAAATGAAGGAGGTGTTTGAAATTGAAATTTATTTGAAGGTTTGGTTTTCTAAATGGTGCATGTCTTTTATATGAGGTTGGGACTTTTTTTTTGTTCTTAAAATTGTTTAAAATTTATTCCTCAAGGTTTGGACGTTTGGCCTCGAAACATGATTTTTTGTGAGTTTGGAAAGAACCATGCCTTTTTGGCTTTATATATTTAAAAGTGGTATTGGAAAGATGTTTTGGGTAAATGAATTTAGACATGTCAACTAAAAGGAATGTTTGGAACTTTCAATTTGAAGGTGATGTTTGGATAATCCTTTTGGAGAATTTGGACTTAAAGGTAGTTTTGGCTCTTCCAACTCATGGGTGGTGTTTTTTAAACCTTTATAATGGTTTGTGGAATTTTTTTATTACTGATCGGAGTTTTAATTTTTTTTAGAAAAATTATTTCGACATGCATGTTACATGATGGAACGTTTCTCACATTCAACATTAGTGTAATGTTTCTATTGATTCATGGAAATGATGACATTTTTATTACTATATTCCTATTAAACAATGTAAATATTTTGAAAAATGTATCAAATGGTTTTAATGATTTCATGGCATGATAACCCAGTTAAAGCCTTTTATGATATGATGTGTATATATTTTTGGGGAACCTCCATAGGGGGGATATCCCTTATGGGTTATTATAGGAAGTGATCGTGTTTGGGGTAGGAAAATGTGGTGAGATGATTCATGATTGCAAGGGCCTCTTACATACAGAGTATTATTATGACCACTATGTGTTCATGGGAATCTTTTAGATGATCAAGTGATGGTTGATGAACAACCCCAATTAGACGGGTTGGTACCCCCTAGAATTGGTGTTAGGCCAGGTGGTATTTGCCATTTTTTTCATTATTTTAGGGTGTTTGGTAGGTTATATACATAAGAGCTTCACCATATGTCAGTAGGTGGTTCGAAAACCAAGTATGTCTAGTGTTCTTTTAGGGATGTTTTGGATCACCCATGGTTAATGTATTTTTTTCATTTTTTGTTTAGTTAATATTATACTAGTTTATTTGAAGTTTTTATTGATTACCTATTCTACATTAGCCCAGTATAGGTATATTTTATTTTGAGTTTAGTTTATAAAAATAAAAATGCTTTTTGAAAAGGATGCTGCATGTGTTGGATTTTAAAATGATAAAAACAAGTTTCTTATTTTTGAAAAATGTGAAACCCCTAATTTCATATTTGTATTTCAAATATGGGTTAATTGATGGTTTTGGGAAAGGAGACGTTGGATTCTATAGATTATCATGGAAACCCTTCTAAGCATTTATAATGCTCATGATTATTTTTTATCATTTCAGTTTCAGTTTTCCTTTACTCAGGTTTTCATGGTTGGGATGCTCATTATTGGAGCAAGGTTGGCCTTTGGTTGGATGGTAACCTAGAGGGACACATGGAGGTGTGTTGATATGTTCTCTTCATTTATTTTCCACTTCTACAATTCAGTTTTATTGTTCAATTTATTATTTTTATCTATTTGTCTTTATGGTCCATATCGTATAAATAAATTAATGTATGATGCCCAGTACTAGTTTCTATCATGTGGGCGTCAGGAACACCCTTTGTGCCAGGCTGCAGACCAGCTTGGGTGACTATTTCAGGGTCGACCTGGGTTGTTTCATGAAAAAATGGTATTATAGGATGCCTTTATTATTTGGGGTGTCTGGTAGAAGGATATTGGGATTTTCAGAACATGAGAGGTAGGTATGGGAAGGACGTCATGAACCCTCACCCATTCCAAACCTCAAGTTTCAAGGGGTAGTCCGAGAATTGAGTCCTCGTATCATTTTGATTTGTTTTAGATTGAGGGATGAAAATGGAGTCAAAATAAAATTACATCAGGATTTAACAGGGATTAGTGACCCATGTGGAGTCCAAGTACACAGTTTAAGTTCTTCCTAGTTGTTGACGCTTAATTGGGGAAAGGCCCACTACCAATTCAATAGGTTAAGCATGACTACTAGTCCATCCCTCTAGTATTTTGATGCATGTTTAGTGTCTTCTTGGTTTTTGATGGTGTAAGTGC
This sequence comes from Viscum album, assembly GCA_963277665.1. Classification (NCBI taxonomy): domain Eukaryota; kingdom Viridiplantae; phylum Streptophyta; class Magnoliopsida; order Santalales; family Viscaceae; genus Viscum; species Viscum album. The sequence goes on along the minus strand of OY728134.1, from coordinate 837,327,742 downwards.
ACTTTTGAAAATGAAAAAGGGTTTTTAAAATGAGAATGATTTCCTTTAAATGGATTTTAATTCATAAAATGAGTTTTAAAACTGAAATCACTTGGACTAGAAATATGTTAATTGCTCAAAACTGGTATAGAAATGTTTTGAGTGCATCCTCGAGTACACTTTATGTACATTTTCACATGTGAGGGGATTCATGGGAAGTTCATGTTGGTGCATATGGATAAATGAAGATGAATACATCTGCAACAATTCATCATATCATTGGGGAGTGTACTTGAAAATAATGGCATGAAATTGTTTTTCTAAAGAGTTTTTTTAAGATAAATGATTTTTGAAATTGAGTTTGGTTTGACATGAGTGCTTGGTATTGAAAAATTTTCCTTCAAAGAAGGTGGGTTTTAAATCAAAAATGAAAATGTTATTTTGGTTTGTGTTTGTGTTTGTTTTGTTTTTGGGCTGGTTGTTTTTGGGTGAAGGCGTTTTCAATGCTGTTGATTTGGCTTGATATTAGTTTTGGCTTTCTATTTTATATATTATTGAAGAAATTCCTCCCAGAAAGGTCCCCAAACATTCTGATAATTCCTTCCATGTTTTTGGTCCTTCTCGGACATTACCTATCCTTCATAGTGATCAGGGACCATTAGAGGCAGTAGGGTGGCTTGAAGAGGTTCGTCACGTCTTCATGATTTTTGGAACTCCCAAAGCAGTCAGAGTATGTTCTGTTTTGGGTTTGTTTAATGGTCCAACCTTGAATAAATCGGAATTGTTCACCCTACCATTAATAAAAGTAGGGATGACAAGGTATATCTTTAAATCCATCTTTATCTGAAGGTTTATATATGAATAAGTGAAGATGATGAAAAGGGAAGAGCTCATGTGTATTCAAAAAGGCCAATGGATGGTGGAAGAATATGATGACCATTTCAAGGAACTCGTGCCCTTTTCATTGAAGGTAGCGTCAAATGATTTGATGAAGAATTCTCTCCTCATCATGGTATTTGTCCAGAGATCAAGGAGGGGGTCCTCCAATCTAAGGACCATCATTTTGAGAAGCTAGTGGATGGGGAGTTCTCAGTTGAGTTGGTCATAGAATCACAGATGGTGAGAAATTCAGGGTATTTGGATGCTCGTGGAGGTTCCAAATCTAGAGTGAATGGTGTTCTAGAGGGACCTATTTTTAAATATTCATCTACAGTGGTTTTGGATTTCAGTTCATTATACGGTTCAGTGATGTGCCACCATTTTTGTCATTTCAGGCCTATGAAGTCGTCATGTCGCACCCCTCTGAAGGCATGTCATCGTTGCGGGTGTCTAGGTTATCTAAAAAAGTATTGTAGGAAGCATCGCCTGAAGAAAACACTATGACCGAAGGATTCCATTACCTTTCTATGAGGTAGGAGATGCTTCATCCATCAGAGCCCGTGCCACAGGTCTGGGAGTGAAGCTCACGCATAGTTAGGATTTTCTCGGGGCTATGAAGGCTTGGTATGGTTTTTGTATTCCATGATGTTAGTGGAACATTTAAATTATTTTATTAATTGTTTTTTCCTATTATAGTTTTGACTTCATTGTAAGTTCATTTTTTTATTGTGGTGTTTGGACAGACATGTCTATTTTAATACAAACAGATTTGTTTGTCTAGTCATGGTTTTATGAATCGTGTGCTTTTATTAAAAGTGTGTCTACCCCCAGTATGGGTAGATATTTGTTTAGTAGAGTTCATTTGGAGATGTAAGTTCCTAAGAAGGAGTCAATGATTGCAGTTATGCTCAATTTTACAACTAGTATTATGTTCTACTCAGAATACATTATGTAATGTTGGGTTTTTTTGTTTGGTTTGAGAGTTCAATGATTCAGTTGAAGTGTTATTTTCTCATTCTATATAAGTCTGTTATTTTCAGTTGGGAGTTCCCGAATCCCCCCATTTCGAGGTGTTATGTTTGGGTGTTAAATTTTTGTTCTAGTTGAGTTCATGTGGTGGGAGATCCCTCTCTTGTTCTCCAATTCCCTTGTGTTGTGTTTTTTTTAGATTCCACAAGAAATGGATTTAGGCTTTCTCTATCATTTGACGGGGTGACATTCCGGGGGGAAGAAAGTGTCTATGGTGGGGAGAATGGTCGCACCCTACTTTTTAATTTAATTTTTATTCTATTATTTCATACCTCTAGGTTGTCGCTCTATGGTCTAGGATGGGTCTCAGAATGATTTTTTTGTTAAACTATTTTTATGGGCTTCAAACACGTGCCCGGTCCCCGCGTGGATAGCGGTAGCTAAATAGACGGCCCAGGAGACCGAAATTTGCTCATTATTCTTGCTATTATTATTATTGTATTGTTTTTATTGTTATTATTTTTAATATTATTATTCATTTTATTTATATAATTATAATCACTATTATTATTTTTATAAATATTATTTTTATTATTACTGGTTTTTATTACTATTACATTTATTATTTTTATTTTTATTATCATTATTTTGTTATATTATTATTATTAATTTTATTATTATTATTTGTATTATTATTATTATTATTCTAATAATAATATTATTATATGAATGAATAAAACTAAACTATTACTAACCCTAATCTACCTGTGTCACCCCCCCCCCCATTACCCATTGATTGGTTGCGTAGTGGTGCGGCAATCCCGACCCTTGTCTCTACTACATTCACCCTTGAATCCAACCAAGCTGAAGACCTCATCCTCCGGCCCTCTGCCTCCACACTCTCCCCAACTGCATGAGCTTTACCCCACCCGCCTTGCCCTACCACAAGACGCACCACTATGCTCCAGTGGAAGTGCCACCATCCGGCCCTTCACCCCTCACCTCAGTGATCCAGAAGGCTGCTTGTCTCACCCCTATCTTCTATTTACCCCTCCATTGGTTCTCTTATAGCTTGCACCACCAAACAGAGTACTTGACCCACTAGTGGGCCTCGCCCCGCATCTCGGGCCAACCACCTCTCCCCACCACACCTCCGGCCAGACCGTGCTCTAACACCCCCACAACTTCCCTTATTCTCATTCCCAACCCCCCCTCCCCCCAGCCAGTGCCACCTCCTACTCTAGAACACCCTCTAGTGGCCGTCTCTTTCCTTGCTCAACCTCCTACTCAGGTAAGACCAACTCGGTTGACCCATCTTTGGTCGCAAACCCCATGCTGCTGAATGTTTCAATCAGTTTGTAGGTGTTGAATTCTATATCCAAACCCTAATGGTTTGAATTGTAATCTGCATGTTTTTATCTTTGTTTGAGGTGTGTGTTTGGTTTGTAGGGGGGTTATTCTTCTTTCCATTGAAGCAGTGTCACGGTCGCTCGCCATTGATGTTAGTGTTTCCAATATTTCATTTTTGAAATGATTTGTTGGAACATTCATGTTTTCAATTGGTTCTTAAAGGGTGATTTCATCTTTATAATATATGTTGTTTTATGTGATTTTTTCTTTGGTCTTGTTAGAATTTACTAAAAATTGATTTTTTCTAGGGGGTTTTGTGAATTTATCTTGTTAAGATACATGAGATGTTTATTTTAAATGATTTTGTTATTTAAAGTTGGATTAGGGCTTCCACTAAATTGTTTGGTCTGTTTATAATGTTATTTAGTCTGTTTATAAAATTACCAGTTTTTTATAAATGAATTTATAAATTGGTTGGATTGTTCAGAATAATTCTTTATAAACTAGTTGTCTTGTTTATAAAATCATTTATAAACTATTTGGTATTTTTATGAAATTATTTTAAGAAAATTTGTTTAGTAATGGCTTAATAGAAAATAATGTCTTTTGGAAATAGCATTTTTGTGCCTCTTTGGATGTTTGGGGTACCACTTGATGTTGGCACATCCATGTGTGCACTAAGTGCACGCATGTATGTGTCGTCAAATGATTGTGTTGTATTAAATTTACATTTCTATGAAAGTTTGGTATTCTAAATGGTTCAAGCCTTCCAGATGAGGTTGTTTATTTTGTGTGGTTCTTGAAATGGATTAAAATCTATTCCTCGAGGGTTGGACTTTTGTCCTTGAAACATGATTTGGTGTGAGTTTGGAAAGAACCATGCCCGCGTGGCTTTATAAATTTAAAATCTTTATTGGTAAAATGTTTTGGGAAAATGAATTTAGATATGTCAACTCAAAGGATCATTTGGAACATTCAAATTGAAGGTGATGTTTTTGTAAAGATTTTGGAGACATTATAATTAAAGGCATTTTTGGATCATCCAATGTAGGGATGGAGTTGTGTTAACATTCAGAACGGTTTGTGTTTTGAAGTTTTCTATGCCTGGTCAGAGTTTTAAATGTTTTTTGAAAAATGATTTCGACATGGATGTGACATGAAGGCTCATTTGGAACTTTCATATTTAGTTTATTTTTGTGTTAATTGTTTGAAATAACGATGTTTTTATTACTATATTCCCATTTTAAAACATTAATATTATAAAAAATGTATCAAATGGTTTTAATGATTTCATGGCATGATGGACCATTTGCAACCTATGATGATATATATATATGTGTGTGGGGAACCTCTCTAGGGGGGATATACCTTATGGGTTATCATATGGTGTGTCCATGTTTGTGGTAGGATATTGTGGTGAGATGATTTATGCGTATGAGGGCCTACCACATACATAGTATTATTATAACCACCATGGGTTATTAGGAATCTTTAAATGATCGAGTGCCGGTTGCTGACCAACCCTGATTAGATGGGTTGGTAACGCCTAGATTTTTTGTTAGGCTAGGGGGATTTGACAATGGATTGGTTAGTTTAGGGTGGCCATCTAGTTGTAGAAATAATAGCTTCACTATACGCAGGTAGGTGGTTTTGAAACTGAGTACGTCCTAGGGTATTTTAGGGATGTTTAGGATCACCCATGGTTTCTAGATTATTTTCATTTCTTATTTACATTTTGTTATACTAGTTTATTTTTAACATGCATTGTTTATCTATTCTATATTATCCCAGATTTTGTATTTTTTTTGTTTAGTTTATAAAAATACGAATGACTTTAGAAATGGTATGTTTCATGTGTTGTATTTTTAAATGAGAAAACATTTCTATAATTTTTTAAAAATGATAAAACCCAAGTTTTATAGGTGTGTTTTAAAAATATATTAATGGATGGTTTCTGGAGAGGAGACATTGGAATCTGTTGTTTATCATGAAATCCCTACTGATAATTTATAATGATCATGCCTATATTATATCATTTTAGTTTCAGGTTTCCATTGATCATGTTTTCTAGGATGAGTTTCTCTTATTGGAGAATGACCAGCCTTAGTTTGGGTGGCGACCTAGAGTTTCGCATTAAGGTATGTTGAGATGTTCTATTTATTTATTTTCATCTTCTATAGTTTAGTTTTATTGTTTGATTTATTATTGTTTATTTATTAGTTCTTATGGTCCAAATCGTTCCTAGTAATTAAATTTTGATGCCCGACAGTAGCTGTGATTCTGTTGGGATCGGGAACACCCTTCGGGCCATGTCACAGACCGGCTCGGGTGACTGGTTCATCGTCGACTCAGGTTGGTTCATGACATATCAAGATATATGAGATGAGATAAATAAAGTTAGATAACTTATGAATCATTTATTTCATTAAATGAGATAATTAATGGTATATTAATTATTAAATATTCAAAATGTGAGTATGAATAATTAATTGATTAATTAATTATTGGTTTTTGAGATATGTGAAATACTTTGATGTTTGTTATTATGTTTAATTAAATGGTAAATTGTATCATGGAAAAGTTTCCAAGTATTATGAATTATAACATGATCATACAATTATTTTCTATTGAATGGTATATGGAAACATTGACTTTTGACCAAATAGTATGAATCACAACACATACATTCAATTATGTGATATTAAATGGTGAATGGTAAGATGGACATTCTTCATGTATTATGATTGGTATCATGGGAATTAAAATCTGATATTCCTTTCAAATATATCAGATTCCAACATGGGCCGAAGTAGGAATTGAGGTTTGAGTGTTCTTAGGAACCATGGGGTTTATGTGATTAAATAGAGACTAATTTATAATGTGATATACAATTTATTTATGAATTGTTTTTATTTAATTATATCATTACAAACAATATAATTTGCTGTAATTATTTTCTACACTATTTGTGGTAGCCTACTAAGTTGTACTGACATCCTGATTTTGTTTCCTGATAGGCAACCGAATAGACTTTATAGTTTCACGGTAGGTTAATAGTAAACACCATAAGTATGGTAACAGATTTGGGGATGGAGCTTATATGAGGAACCCAGCATGGTTCAACACCAACTTGGGAGTCAGCAATGTCTTTATTTACAATTATTCATTTTAAGAACTTAACAATTACATTAGCATAAAAGGATTTCTTTTTTGGTTGAATATTTTATTTTCTACTTTGATTATCATGGGTGATTGGATTTTTTTATGGTTAAATATTCTTTTGATATTGATTATATATTTACAATAGTGTACTAATATGATCATAGTAGTTATCGCCTCACTATGAATGATTTATTAGACCCTCATTTCTAGTTGAAATCCTTTAGCATATGAGGAGACTTTCTTGACGTCGTGTGACCAACAGGCTCTGGGAACCTGCATTTGGAACCAAGGTTCGGATATTTCAAAAAACTATTTGGTTATTGATTTGTTTAATAAATGTGAAACACATTCCTATATATAAACCTGTAATATTAATATGTTGGGCTTTCAATCATAACATATGCCTTTTTAGAGACCCTTTCCACTCATTTATGAAAGAAATCAAAGTATGTAATTAAATGTTCCTAGTGTTGGGTGATGACTTATGACCAAAAAATCATATTAGACTTTTTAGTTATTGGTATTTACATATATTATCTTATCATTGGAAAGTTTTGGATTATTATATATTAATCCCATATTAATCACTACCATTATCAGGTATAGTCTCTTTCCCATGATGGATTCAGTCACATCCTCCATGGTGGGTGGGGTCCTAGAGTAGGGAGTATAGGTCTCATTGTTCCTACCATGTATATGATCTCCTTTTAGTTCATAGAGGAGTTCCTTGATGTCATTACACATTTATTAATGTTCCCCTTCCTATTTTTGTGTGTCAGTACCTCGATGTTTTCAGTATTATTTCTTGGGGTTACCACCTCATAGGGAAGTTGTGTTCTCTATAGACATTCTTCCGAGGTTAAGGCCCTTTTATATACCATCATACCATATGTAACCCACTATGTTAAATTAACTACAGGTTTATCTTTAGTATATTGAGGATAAGGTATTTATTTATATTGAGATATATAATTGGGAATATCTGGTTTTCTTTTAAAAGAAGGTAGATGGGAGTCTCTTGATTTGTATGGATTATCGAAAACTCATTGACATGACATTTAACAACAAATTTATCATTCCAATGATTGATTCGCCTTTTCATCATCTTAAGGGGGATTGGCAGTTTTAAAAAATTGATTTTTGATTTTAGTACCTTCATTTGAGGGTCCATGAAAAATATATTTGAAAAATGACATTTGGGGGGAATGTATGGGAATTTTGAGGGTAAAGTTATACCATTTGGCCTTAATAACACTCCTATAGTGTTTTTTGTATTGATTAAAGGAATCATCCATTAGTTCATGGATTTTTTTTTATTTTTTTTTTGATATTCTTGTTTACTAAAAATCTGACTAGTAACATGTCGATCATTTTAGTATCAAACTAGGAATCTAGAGAGAACACCATTTGTACATGAATCCATAAAATTATCAATTCAATATTCAATAGGATAAATTTCAATGCCATGTGATCTATCTGAAGGGTTTCTCAATATATCTTGAGAATATTTATGTGGTGATTTTCAAATAATGGTGTATAAATATTTTTGAGATCTAGTGTTTCTTGGGATTAGCTGGTTATTTTATGAATTTTTTTAAGTCTTATCCAATATGTCATCTCCTATGATAGATTTTATAAATAATGGTGTAATTTTTTATTATAGATAACAACATTAGTGATATTTGGAGGATTTTAAAGTGAGGTTGACTTTATCATCTATCTTTATTCTTCCTGAACTAATAATCAATTATAATGTTTACTTTGATACCTTTAGTAGGGGTTGGGGTTGTATTATGATATAGGGGATATAGGTATCTTATGGATCTAATAAGCTACACCCTCATATGAATAACTACCCACTAAAGATATATATTTGGTATCAATGATGAATTCCCTTAAGACTTTGTCCGAGTACATCTTTATAGAGAAGTTTTCTATGTATTCAGACCATAAGATTCCAAAGTATATACTTACTTAGAGGGATATAAATTTGAGACTAATATAAATGGTGGAGTACTTTAAAACCATTAATTTTTATATTTTTTACAACTCTAATAATGGAAATTTGTTCTTAGACAGTTTGAGTAGGAAATTAATGACTCTGGTAAAAACGGAATCACTTGAAGAGTGGTGACTAAGAAATTTTTTTGCTGAGATGTTCATGTATGAAGGGAGAGTTGAAGGGAATTTATTCCTATCTTGTAATAAATTAGGATAGTTTTAGGATATTCATATTTTATTTTTATTGGGAAATGATACATATTTTCTACATTTTAGTAGTAATGTCTATGGTAGGTAACCTATAGTGAGAGGCCTCAATGAACCGATGGAGTTTTTTCTCATTTGAGGTAAGAGAGTTGTTCTGATATTTTGACATAGGTGTTGATTAATAATTGAGATTGGTTGAGTTGGGTTTTGTACCCTAAATATAAAAACATCTTCTAGGACTTGGTTTTTCATTATTTGTGGATGGAAATGAGATGATCAATTATAAGTTTTGTCTCCATGTTCCTCACATGTTATAATATTAAGGTGGAAGAGTAGAAAACTGCAAGGATTTTAAAAACCATTACCCATTTCAATATGTAAGTGGGATAAAATAGCAATTGAATATATGATTATGATACCTCATACTCTTAGTTTTAATGATGCGTTATGGTTGATTATTGATGAATGATTGAAATTAATGCATTTACCACCTATTAAAGAGTATATATCTTTAGAACTTATATGTTTTAATGATTGTTAATCATAAGAGTGTTCTAATAGCCATCATTTATTATAGATTCAAAATCTATATCTCACGATTATAGAGTCTATTATATATATGTATGGTTTTTTAGATTATGTTTAGTATAACTTATCATCCATGGATAGATGTCTAGACTGAATAAGCTATCCAAATTCTCGAGGGAAGTCATCCCACATGCATTCTTGACAGGAATAGATTGTGGGAGAAAGATATTCCCTTATAAAAAGTTCCCCTATAAAAATATTAAATAGGGTTTTATCTGAATGGTTACATTGGATCCTTATAGGTCACCTCTCTATTAGGAAGAGGTCAGAGATAGGTCCTTATTTAGACAGAGCATTATATAAGAAATGAGGCATATCATGTAATTTTTCATGAAGCGTTTAGGGATGACATAGAGTCAAAAAAAATCTATGTCTACCATAATTTTCATATATTTTAATTTGATGTAGGTTATTGGGTTTTTATTATCATTTCACCTCACTTTCAATATAGATGTTTTGGGTATCGAGGAAATTCAATGACTTTTTATTTCCACTAGTTTGAGATTATGTAGTTACAAGGGAAGGTGGACTATCATTTTAAATTACCTACTATTATATTGTGTATCCATGATGTGTTCCATTTTTTCCTACTAAAAAAGTTTATTCTGAATATAAATTATAAGATTGAGTGGGAATATGTTGAGACTGAATACATCACCTTAGTAGTCAATATATAAGTTCTAATATTGGACTGATAGGATAATGTGTTGTGTGGAATGATGATCCCATTGGTTCATGTGAAATGTAATTTTGGTTGGTAAATCTATGAGACATTGGAGTGTTCTTCCTTGATGGGGAAACAATTTTTATATCTCGTCTTTTTTGGGATATTTAGGATTTCATGGGAACAAATATTTTTCTGGTGGGGAGAATTGTCCCACCCATGTATACAACGTATGATAAACGATCTTTTTCTTATTTTTCAATTTTTAGGTTGATATTAAGTAGAGAGAAGGGATTTGGCATGTGCCTAGTAGAAAGAGGACACCTAATAGCCTTTAGAGGGGACCTACAAGCAAACGTAGGTTGGCAGAACAAGCTTAAATTTAGAGGTTCCTCATTCCAAACGGTGGGGAACTACTAGCCAGTTGGTTGAGGGCATATATGTGTATGAATTATTCATATATCCGTCTTCCATAGAGCATGATTCCATTTTCATGCTACTAGAATTAATGTAGGTTCAAGAATTATTCATGCAGCCTCTATCTAGCTTGTGAGGCCTAAACGATGGCTGGTGATGCCCTTGGGAATACAGATTCATAAGACCCAGAAAGCAATTTTATCTCAAATAATGTTTTTAAACTCCATAATATTACCTTGATATATCTAATTATATTTTTCAAATATTATATGCTCAAATGTGATGTTCTTGGCTCTATCCTTCTCCCTGATGGAATATCTTTGTTCATGTTTATGCTCAGTGCTTCATTTTTCATAATTTGGTGAGTTTTTTCCATTTAATTATATTTATTCCCTTGTTCTATATATTTTTCCAATTACAACTCGATTATTAGAAATATCTTCTACATAATGAATTTATTTTGATTCTCCTAGATATAGGATATTTAAAATTTGATCTCTTCTTATCACATTAAGAGTCTAAATGGTGATATAGTTTTTATAAATCCTGATATAGGTGTCTCTATCCGAATGTCATACCCTTGGTATGCCTTATATTCTTACTATCATTTCCCTTGGATTTAATTATTAAATTTTTCATTATAAATGACTTTATTTTTGTTTTATTGAAATGTTTTCAAAAAAAAGGATATTTTATAGAAATGTTTTGATACATATGACTCTGGTAAATGTTTCAAAAATATTATTTCTAAAGGAATGATTATTTAAGGAGGAAACTGTTGTGGATTTTTCTATATGTTGTCTTTGAATTTCAGGAATATATTTGAAAATGATTTTTCCTTGGAATATGTTTTATGAAAAAGGTTTTTGGTTTCTTAGATGAAATTATGATATATATAGAATTGGGGACACCTTTTGGTCAGGTGAAAGACTAATAAAAGATGATCACTAGTGTAATTAACTTTAACTATGGGTGGTTTCCATGATTCCATGAAGGCTAGGGTAGCCATTACATGGGACTAAGGTTACAAAACATTATGAGTCACATATACAAACTAGTGTTTCTTTGTATTATAAGTTTTATGTTTGTGTATACTGTCGTGTCCAGGATTTCAAACTTGAGTTGCTTGAGATTCCGTTTTATGTATGATCGTTCAATATTCCCATTTACCCAATTTATCTTGATATAGATATTGATACATTAAAGCTATTTTATATATATTTTTTATTCCCTTGGATATGTGAAATTTCATATTTCCCTATTTATTGCTTATTAAATGATTTTGAAATAATAAAATCATTATGAAAGGAACAACCTGATTTTGAAAAGAAAACAAAATAGTACCATATAAATGTAATGTTATTACCTTTGAAATGATATATAAATCTATTAAATTAAAAAACTAATTGATACATCCAGTTGTGTGATGTATGGATTCTTAGTGGTATCCTTTTAGGATTTTATTCTCGCACCCTTATTTTTTCCGATGGTAATTTGTAGCCGCGGTTTTTTATGATACTAAATAATGTAACATCATAATGTAGAGGATAAACCAATATCATGTGTTAACTCTAATATAGGTTAGTATAGTGGTGACATATAGTCACATGGAGATAGACTAATGGGTTGATTCATGTGCCCTATTTTTTATATTCCTTTAATTTTTTGATGAGACCATGTTCCCTATATGTTGGATGGGGCCTTTTTGGTTTGTTATTTTGACATTTGAAATATTATGGATTTATGTTATAATTCTCTCATTGATGTTATCAGATTATATGTATTTTGATGGTGAAAAAATTCTGATATCTTCTTTATATAATACCTAGGTTCTTTTCCCCTGTCTGTGGAGATTCAAAATTTACTTCAAATCTTTTATAAGTCTAGTTAGAGAAAGATAATAGGTTAAATTGGATTTTTCAATTACCTATAGTCTTATTTAGATCACATTCAATGAACATATGTAAATTTATTTGATGTATGAGTGTTATATCAATTATGTGAGAATATATTATTTGAGAGCAGCTCATTTACCCTGAAACATCCCTTTCTTATTTTTCTTAAAAATTTTGTAGTATATCTTCTTTTTATTCTGGGGTTTCTTATATCAGTCCTCATTTTTTAATGAATTATTTTATATTTTCTTTATATTAAATTCATGATGGCACAATAACCCCTCCACTATAATCAATCCATCACTATATCGTTTAATATATAGATAAAATATGTTTTCAAGGATATGAACAAGTCTTATTATAATATTTTAATTAAATAATTCATTGGTGTAAACACTAGAAAAATAACCAACACTTAATCAAGAAAATATGGATGAGAAGGCCATATTATTTTAATTTAAATTGAGTAATAATTATACTCATTGTTTTCCGGAGATTGATAAAAAACCTACGTACCCCATTGGATTAAAAGTAAATAAGTTTCAAATGATAGAAACATACATTAACATAAATACAAGATTTAGATATTTCGTTATCTATAACGTTATTATTATATCATATTTTCTATCCATCAAGAATTTTAGAATTTAATGTTTTCATTTTTAATTGGGCTATATTTTATTACTTAAGTTTTTACATCATTTATGGAGCATGAAAAACTCTATAGAGGGATCATAAAGTATTCACTGATCATATTATGTAGCCTATATTGATATTATATTTTTTATTAATTTATCTTATTTTATATATTATTTCTAAAATGGATCAGATATAATTTGATGGAAGGGATTTAAATATTTAAAAATTCATTTAATAAATAATCATTATCTTTCTGATTTGTGTACTGACATTACAATATCAGTTTATTCTCTAATATCATTCTTTTTCTACGACGTGATTAATTATTTTTACTACGGGTCCATGATTTTAGAAAGAAAATTATTTAATGATGTTTTTTCATTAGATATTCAATATACTAACTCTTGAATTTTTGTAGAATATTTCAGATCTTTTATACATTATGGACCAGTAATTCCAATATCTTCAAATAATCATCATAAATCATGTTATATCCCATCATCAACTCAATATTATCTCCATATATTTAACATTGAATGTAAAATTATCCTCTTTTATGTTTAATGTAAATTATAATTTTTTATTAAAACATCTTTAATGCATTCAAAATACTATGTAGAAATATCATCAATCACTATAATTCTATACATGTCACACCCTGACCTCACTTTTTATTATGTATTTATTTCCCTCTTGGGTTTCATACCAGTTTCCTCTATTCTATTATTTCTCAAGTTATTTTCCTTGTTTTAGAAATCACTATTTAATATAAAATGATTAACATGGTCATATAAGTATTTTCTAATGGTAAAAATTATTATTTTTACAATTCCCATGATGTCTTATAGGCATTTTCTTGGCCCTGGTTGTTTAGGATGGAATTTTCACCATGCAATTTCCCTATAAAAAGGGGTTATGGTTTACATGTCCATGGAAGAGGTGGGTTCCATAATGCAAGGTTAAATATCCTACCCAAAATAGTGAGCATGGATTGGGAATATTTCAGAGTGTCTAGTTTTCATATTTTTATTTGAACCAAAATAAAGATGATCAGACACACCATGTTACATTTATAGTGACCATTGTTTCAATTCTAAATGGAGTTTCACGTTGTGGTACATAACATGGTTTGATTAAACAAACCAATACCTAAAATAAAAAAGTAAAAAAATGACATGGTGTGTTCTTAAGTGAGGTTTCATATACAGCAATGAGGTAAGGGATAACCATGCCATGGTTGTTGTAAGCCATGTTGTTCTGAGAACCTCTCCTATTTTTTATGTGTGAAATGTGTATTTTACCCTTCATCAAATTAAAACATTCTTTAACCCTTTTCCACTCTTTTTTAAATCCCATAACCCTATGTGAATCTCTTCTTTATTCCACTCGTCCTCCTTATTTATTCGATGGTATTTCTTCATGTTTTGATAGAGATTGTTTAGAGAAATCTATTCATTTTCCTCTCCCCATATCCTTCTTCGTTACCTTAATTTTATTTCTATAGTATAAATCTATAAAACTATTTTTTCCTTCTACTTGTAATTAACTAGGTGTTTATTTTGGATATTGGGTTTTTTTGTGGCTTTTAAGAAATTTTATCACATTTTTGTGGTGGATTAACATTGAGATAGTGGAATCAAGGTGAATAAGGCAGGTTTTATACCATAATAAACCATTGATTTCAAAACCATGATTTTATGCCCATTTAATTTCATGTTTTGATATTATTGGACTATACAATGTATAGGTATTAATATTTTTTAAGGATTGGGTCCCTATCTTAATTATCATTTTCCATGAAATGGGTTACTCATATTTTATTATAGTTAAAAATATGAATGATTTAAAGGCCCATAGCTTGTGTTTGTCAAACTTTCTATATGGTAATTTTCATTGGGATTATTGAATTCTTGAAACAATTGGGATCTTTAAATTTTCTGGTTTGTGATGAATTTTATTATATATTAATGATATCTTTTTCTTAATAAAAGGGGTTCTTCTGTGAAGGGTGTTCTATAGTGAAGGTTTGTTATTATTTTTATATATAAGTTTTTGTTACTATTGTTTATATGATGGATCACCCCCATTTAATATATTTCATGGAGAAAGGAATATTACTAGTTGGGATATATGGGTTCACATGTTGCAGTATTTAATGTTTTTTATCTTGAGAGTAGTCCCTGAATCGTTGTTTTATTTTCTGGGATATTTTTTACATAGTAAATCAAGGTAGGGTATAACCATGTGTAAGGATGATTGGATTAAATATGCAACAAATTAAAATGATTTTTGATTGGATACTATCTTAGATAGTCTCTATATCTCTTAGGTGTTCTCATTGTAATTTATTTTTGATTATACTATAATGTAATTAATTCTATTTCTCATTTCATTTGAATTTTATTTTTTCTATTCTTCTAATTAATTTTGTTTGAATTATTATATTAATAAGTTATATTTTATTTTATTTATTTTTTATTTTAAAATAGTAATTTAATTTGTAGATTCTTAAAATGATTGATTTATAATTTTTTATACTCTTATTCATTTTGTTTATAGATGGGTACTTTAAAAGCGATTCTTGAAATAAAATATACAATTCCTATAAAAAAACGATCGACTATGTTAATTTTTAATATGAAAATATCAATGTTTTGAATGAAATGATTTCAAAACTCTAATATCATTTTATTGGTTTTAAATGAAAATATAAAATCTTTTTTTAAAAGTGTATTTTAAATAGCTATAAATGGATCAATTCATAAAAGTTTGGCATGGTGTGTGGAGATGATACGTGATGAGTCTTTTTTATCATGCCTTTATAGATTTTATGTTCAGTAATGATTTTCCAGGATATAGTGGCAATTTTTGGATTCCTTCTTATGTTGGATGGTGGTAATAAGGGAATATGTTTGACATGATTAATATATATAGATATTTTAAGTGTTATTTTCTGTTGTTATTATCTCTTTGATAGATCATGCTACTTTAGATATCCTTTTTTTATTCTCATTGTTTATGATGGTCATTTTTATAATATTTATTTTGGACTATGAGCTATATTTGGTGTTTTAATTCGTTATTTACAACTTTTTATGATACTATTTATGTAATTTATCTATATACCTCCAAATTATATAATTTTCAAGAAGAAGTTTTAAGCCAGATGACTTTTTTATTTAAAATTAATCAAGTTAAATCATTCTTATTATATTGGTTTCGATTCTCAATTACTATTTACAAGACCATAGAGATTGAAAAAACGCTTTGGTAATTTCCATGAGTTGGTTCTGGCTCCCAGATCAATAGTAGTCTTTACCGGATCATTAATAAATTGTATCATAGTTCTCAGTTTTTATTTTGTGATGTCTTGAAGATGGGAGATCGAATCATCGGGACAAAGGAGGTAGGTCAGGGGTATGTTATTTATCACCACCTATCATGATGAAACTTAAGTGACCATGAATTATCTAGGTTTTTGTCTTGAATTTAATCATTTTTTATGATTCATCCCAATATATTTTTTCTTCAACTGATGGTTTTTTTATCCTTATGGGTGTTTCAAAAGTTCCTTTGTTTTTTTAATTTTAGGGGTGGTAATGGAAAGAAAATAAAAGGACTATTCTTAGCTAGAATTCTATTGATAACCATTTAAAGCTTCTTCTCGTGGTTCTAGTTAATTTTATACAAGTAATTCCATGCACTTTTGTATTGTCTAACAAACCATGTGGCAATACCTTTCACATATATTTACCACTATATATTTATCAGACCTCTTCTAATTTTTAATTGCCCCTAAATTGGTTTCCACTTTTGGCAAGGGGATTAAAATGTTTTTTAATGTAGTCTTTATATTTTAAGATTTAATAAAAATTATTTTTATTCATAAGTTCTGTTCACAAGTATGTTAAAATTTCTTTTTTTAAAAAATGGGATTTTAGGGAAATTACAATTTATCTAAATGGGAGTTATTATTTTTTCAAGAAAATTGTGTTTCTTTTTATAAAATGATATAAATATAAAAGTATGTTTCATTATTTATTTGTTAAAATATTTTTACATTCATTAAATTATTTTTAAAAATGTTTTATTTCATTATAAAGAGTGAAAACTTTTATGATTTCAATTTTTGAAAGACTTGTAATGTAAATTTCTATAAATTTTATAAACAAATTGAGTAATTTATAGGATTTTTTTTTCAAAAATGGGTTCCTTAATGAAATGATTACTGAAATCTTCATGTTATGTTGTTTTTTCTAAACTAAAAAAATATGTTTTATCAAATGTATTAATTTTAAAATTAGTTGGTTGGATCTTTGAAGAGGTATTTTTTTGATTATGAGTCATTTTCTGAAATACATGATTTAAAGTTTTTTAAAAGAATTTATATTTTTATAAGTGTTTAAAAATAATTTGTGAGTATTTCTGTATTTTAAACTCATTGGTGAATTATAAAATAAATATTCTACATTTTTATTAAT
Organism: Viscum album; assembly: GCA_963277665.1. Taxonomy (NCBI): domain Eukaryota; kingdom Viridiplantae; phylum Streptophyta; class Magnoliopsida; order Santalales; family Viscaceae; genus Viscum; species Viscum album. The sequence continues at coordinate 837,310,511 of OY728134.1, read as the reverse complement.
AAGGTAAAATTTATCCATGAAATTTCCTTGAATTTTTCTGGTTTAAAAAAATTACAATTTGTTCAATTTGGTTGAATTATGAAATTAAATTTATATTACAGTTATGAGAGGATTTTTTGATATATTATTTGTCTTATTTATATTAATAATATTAGAAATATTTTTATGTTGTTGAATTCTATCACTTGGGTTTATCTTTAATGTGATTCTTTTCATTTTCTAGATGTACATCTTTTTTTGGATGGCGGTGATAATCAATTTTGGTATTTATGAACATTGAATTTAGAATGGTTTAAAAAATTTAGGAGATTCTTAGATAATTCAATATATTGGAATTTTATAAAGTAATATTTTTTAAAAAATGAGTAATTGTGATTTTTTTTCCTTAGTGATAGATTTTTCTATTTTGGTTTTGATGTTAGGGTATACATTTAATGAAGGGTTGATTTTGGAGAGCTGTTTATTGGAAGCATTGGGTATGTGGTTGGGTAAATTGGTGTTTTTTACCAAACATTGATTTTATTCTATTTGGTGTCTTATTTATTCATGCAGGCATACTCTTGGTAGATATAATGAGAGAGAAGATTGAAGTTACCCACCCTAGACATTTAACTTGAGGATAGAACCCACATTATTTTTCACAAGGAATGTTTTTTTTCTTTAGGTACCCTAAATATTGTTGTATTATTATTTATCTATCCTATCATAATTTTCTATGTAAAAGGTAATAAATATATTGAACTCAACAGATATGTTATCCCATTGTGTTGATATCAATTATTAATAAATTCATTTTGATATTTATGTCGTCTGATGGTTTTTCATGGGTAGAAATTCTATCTTTCATCAAATCATGGTTGTGAATTGGTTTCATTATATAAGTATTGCATTAATGGAGTTCTTATTAGGTGGGTATATCCCAATGATATGTCTTTTATTTACTAAATTTGTTTTGTAGTGGTGTGGAACTGAGAGGTGAGGTGTTTATTTTTTCCCAACCCAACCCAACCCCATTGATTAAGTACTAGTTCTTCAGCATTCATAATATTCTTGATATAACCTGAAGTCCTTCATAATTACCCTTATTTGGTGAATTTGGATAATTTTAGAATGAAACCCAAATTACAATGTTTTGAAATTCTATATTTTTTGTCATATTTTTTGTTTCTTTTTTAAGGAATGTAATTGTGTTCTATTTTATGATCTATAATTATTGATGTATTTAGTTCTTTAGTGACATTCATGGTGGTCCTTGTATTTTTATGGATGTAATGGCCCAAATGAATTATATTTTTTTTTTATTTTTTTGACATTCAACATTTTAGTTGAGTTTATGGTGTACCCTTATGGTCCTTGTATTTTATACATGGAATAATTCATAGACGGTTTATCCTAATTTGTTGTCATTCACTAAACATTTTCTAATAATTATTTTTCCTAGATATAAAACAGATGAAATCTAATAAGTGGGGTAAAATTATATTAAACAATGTGACTTTATTCACCTCATGTTATGAAATCACTAATATTTATGATCTCTTTATTTACCTATTTTTATAAAAGTAAATATACTGTTAATGAACTATAATGAATAAAACAATTATAAATTAACTAATTAATTAATTGATATAAATGCAGTGAAAATATAAACTAGTATATATAATGTAAACATAATGAAAATTATATTTATCAAAATTTTATGAAATTACAATTAAATTAATAATTAAAAAATTTATTCATGATATCAAATAACAACATGGGAACTGTGGTATAGGAATTAAAATACTCATTTAAAGTATATTATAAAAGAAAAACATTATCCTAATGTGTATGGAATTAACCTAAACCTGAACTAAGGTATCACAAACTATAAACAATTCACAACTTTTTCCATCTAATCCCATGAATCCCATGACATAAACCCATTTAACAAGGATCACTTTTCATATCCCAAGAATCCCAAAAATGGAATCAATTGATCTAAATTTTTCTTCTTTTCCTTGGAAACCATTGATAAAAATGATTAAAAAATTTATAGAAATAAACTTTTCATCATATATAATGAGTGTATCATAAATTAATTATTTAATAAAATCTCTCCAAAAGAAAAAACTATAAATATCATAGTTACACTATGAAGAAAAATGAATTAATCTTTAAAATGACCATGCTGCTCCATCTACAATTATTGTAATTGTTTTCATAGTTTCTCTCCTAAACATTGAAGCAGAGGTCCTTTAATTGCAGAACCTTCAATGTCAGTTCCCATGTTATTTTGGTTCATTTGTAACTATATTGAAATTATCCTTTTAAACTTTATATACATTCCAAATTATTACTCACCTTCTGATGATGTTATTCCTTCACTCCAATAGTTTTTATATATCAAATGTATTTAATTTGACATGAATATTTAATTCCCTATATTGTTTCAATTTTGAATCAAAACTTCATAAATTAATTTTTTGAATTTACATTTAACAAAACAAAGATAGATTAAAAAATATATAAAATTCTAATTAAGTGTATTTTGATATTAAAAAAAATTGAAGCATCATAGTCTTTAACTCAAAAATATGACCTTTTTTAGAAAATGAAATATAAGAAAATTGATAAGTTCAACTCTATATTATATTGATACACCATATACATTCTCATGAAGTGAACATATTCTATTTTTCATATACACTTAAAAAACAAACTCATTAATCATAAGAAAAAAATGTAGACTGAATCTCCCACATTGTCAAATAAAATAAAATATTATCAATTATGAAAATATATCCTACATAATGAAAAAGTAAAAATATATAATTAATCATATATTTATACCCATTTATATGATTCAAAATACTAAATACTTTTTATATTTCACATATTTTTTATTTTTTAATAAAATATAACCCTCTCGAAATAAATTCTCCTCTATTATTTTTTAAAAAACTCCCAATTTGTTTTTAAATAATCTTTTTTTTGGAATAAGGTATAAATTATTCCAGTAGAAAAAATCTAGGTAATAATTATAATGAATATCTACCCATAGATTTATCCTCTTTTATATGATTTTAATCCAAACATAAAGATAAAATAATGAACCTTATTTTTAATTTCATGTCTCTAAATGTTTAAATTTTCATTATCATGGATATTTCATTTGTTTACAGTAATAAAATCTCCCTCTTAGTCAGTGAATTTTTAGATGATCCTCCACATGATTGAAATTTTTTATTTTTACACAAATTGAAAGACTTTTAACTAATGCTCCTAGAAATTATAGTCATGATAGGTTTCAGAACTAAGATAAACTAAAATTTAATAATTATATAAAAATAACATCAATTATATTTCTTTCCATTGAATCAATATTTCATAATAGAAAAGCATAAAAATATTATAAACTTTTATAAAATATAAAAGATAAATGAAAGAAAATATTTTATTCCCTTTCAATAAACATTTAATGTTAGGAGATAGGTTAATTAATAATTGATTTTAATATTGCATTAAATTGATCATTTTTATAATTTAATAATTTTATTTTAAAATATAAGAATTTAAAAGTATTAGTAAAATTTTTAGAAAGATGAGTTTTTTAGAAAAAATTCAAGAAAATATTTCTTTTTTGTGTGTGATCACGAATAAAATGGAATCTTACATCAAGGTTCTTAGATCATGAGGAATATTTCATGTTTCTATAGAAATAAATTACCATAGTATTGTCTCAAGGTATTGGAGTGTGAGTGAATTTAAAACCAAAATCTACAAGTGTGTGTTGCATCAACAACATGGATTTATAAAAACATCTAGATTCTAAATATTTATCATCTATATTGGAGAGTGAAATATGATATTTTTTCTATATTTATAAATATAGGTTAATCCTAGGAAGTGGTTTCTTTCAGATGTACTCATTTTATCTAACATACAACCTTCTATGTCAACATTTGAAAAACATTTTTTATTAAAAATAATTCCTATATAACAAAATAGTCCCTCATTAGATCAAACATTCATGTGATGAAAAATTAATTTTATAAAAATTTTAAGTTATTTTTTTAGATTATGTTAATATATATAGAATAATCATACCAGAAAATTATGTTCAGTCGACTAGTTATTAAATGTAATAAACTTCTGACCTTACCTCAATAATTTTTTTATCAATCAATTTTATGGATTCATCATGATCTAGAATGAATAAGGAACTTACTACAGTACTAACACCTAATGTGTTGTCAAAACAATAATTTTATATTAAATATAAAAAATATTTTGGGTTAGTTAAAATGATTCAATTAAGTATTTGAAAATTCTTAAATCCACTAAAAATGTTGAGTTCTACCATCATGATTATTTCAAACTCCCTCTTCACATGTTCTGAAAAATCATCAGAGGGGAATTTTTAGATTAATTAAAAAAATAATATTTTCAATATAAATTTGAAAATTTATCATCTCCCTAAAATCATTATTTATAAAAAAAATTGATCTCCATTTCACATAACATAATTACATTGAATTATATATCATATAAGTGTATCATGAAAAGATCATGGGGGGGTTAAGGTCATATAGATATTTTTAAGCCAATATACATGTTATGTAAATTTTTTTCTTTAAAAATATGATATTTTATTAAAAACATTATATATGACATAGACCTCAAGAAAATAAAATTTCTAATCCTTTTAAAATAATTTTAAAATTAGTTGTGATATGAATGATAGTAATATTCCTATATACATTATCCTCGGCATCGAAAAAAATCCTCACCATAGTCTATGATTTATTATTAAAAACAATATTTAGAAACATTTATTTTTTTTCTTATAATAATCCATTTCTCAATATAATTGTTTCTGAAAAACTAGTTTACCCAAATCATTGAAACTTCCCAATGTTGTTTAAGAAAAGTCCTAACTAGATTTTTTTTTCTAGTGGATTGAGTTCATTAAACAAAGAAACAATCTATATTTTATCACATAAAGATGTATCTTCCATTTTAGGATATATTTGTGATGGGAATGAATGATGAAAAAATCATTTATTAAATAATTATGAGTTTTAACTAGTTTAGTTACACATACAATGATATTATTAAGAGAATGACTTCATATGATAAACCAGTTATTATGTAACAAGGGTAAGTTTTTCCTCAAATATTTATTATGTATCTTCAATAAAAATAGTTTTTAGTTATTGAAAATCTGCAGACCTAAATTTTAGATGATTCAATATTAATTGGTTTATTATAAATTATAATGGATTAATATAATTACTTTCAAAAACATCATCTATATGAAGGAATTATAGTGGTTTTATAAAGTCTTAAAAATTCGATTCAAAAAATATAAATGAAAACATTACTCAAAATTCTAGTTATTTTATTAAAGACTTTGTATGCATTATTAGTTGTAGAGTAACCAAGATAAACACCATCATAGTCTCTAGTAATGAATTTATGATTTATATATTTAGTATTAAATATGAATACTTTACACCTAAAGACTATGAAGTTCGAAATTATTGGGGGTTCTTTATTTCCATGACGTATTTGGTGTCTTATTAAAAAATTTAAATTTAATACCATATTTATAGTTTAATAAGTTTTAAATATACCCTCATCCCAAAAATAATTAGTATCATAATATTCACACAATAAATATAATGTTATATTATAGATAATTATATTTCAATGTCTAACTATTTTATTTTTTTACGTGTTCTTAGCACTGAAATGTCAATAGAAATAAATCTCCCACTAAAAAATGTTTCAAAATATGAACTTACAAAATGATTATCGAAATAACTATGAATAGTAAAGAATGTTATGTTTTATTCATTTCTAAATGAAGTATAAATAATTAAAATAGACAGCGTAGGAACTGTAGCAGGCACTGTAGCGGTGGAGATACTGTAGCGGTTACTATAGCAGTGTGGGCACTGTAGCATTACTGTTCACTGAGGGGTCATTTGGACCAAAAAATGGGCTTTCCAGCCTTGTATTCAGGCCACTTAGCCTTTGGCCTTCGGGCTATGTAATGGGTCACCCTCTACCCAGTCTAAAGAGGTCATTGCTTTAAATAATAAATTGAGGCTTCGGCCCCAACCATTAAATAAATAATTAAAATAGAAGAACAATTTGAATTTTCAAGTGATAAAATATGTCCATGTATATCTATGTAATCATCAATAAGGATATACCTATAGTTTATTCCTTTAATGCTTTAATTTTTTAGGAAAAAATAATTCAATGTTAACAAAATATAATACTTTATAAAATGATAATTCACTTATCAGTTTAAGGCTATAATTTTTTTACATTCTATGTTGACAAGGATCATAGAATCTAGTTTATTAAAACTTATTTTCTTTTAGATCCCCAACAAAAAAAAAATTTATAAATATTAAAAATTTTATAAAAGTTAGTGTGACCTAACCATTTATGTCAATTCTATGAAAAATGTTTTATAACACTTAAGTAAGAAAACTTATGATTCTTATGTTCTTATAAGTCATGTTTGTAAACACTCTCATTCATGACAATCGATAGAATAAAATTACCATCCAATGTTTGAAAATTTCCATTATTATTTCTAATGTTCACTTGGTATCCATAATTATATTTTTGGATTATTCTAATAATGTTATCATGAAGTACTAAAAAATAATACATTAGAGAGTAATGATTTTCTAAGAAAATAAATATCATTTATTCCAATAATTTATCCCAATGAATTGTCTCAAAATGTGATTCATCTAATATATAACGTTATCTAGTTCTGAAAGTTAGTAATATCTCATGTCATATATCGAGAACAACAGGAATCCATGCCCCACTATTTTCTGATTATGGTGATCAAATACTTTTGTTGAAAATATTAAAACTGGGTTCTTGGTACAAAAACTTCCATGGGACCGTTAATGTTTGAAAAAAATTTGGAAGCCCCCACTACCCTAATAGATTATGTTGAAAGGATTTTATTTAATTGATAATAAAATATTTATAAAAATCAAAATAGGGAATGTGATTTAATGACAAAATTTTCTCCATTGACCTCCCATTGGATATTTTATAGAAACATTACACTTCAATGTTCAAATAAGACTGATTGAAATTAAATTTAAACATAAGTATAACAAACCCAATAAGATGTTATATATGGTTTAATTTTTTTATAAATATTTTTAAAATTTTCCTTACCAAAAATAAGGACAGAAATAATTTTATTTCACTCATTAATTTTATAATTAATCTTAACAAATGACTTTCTATAAAAATAAGTTGAACTAGAATAGTATTTTCATTATAATTCTAATGAAATATTTTAATTTTTATAGTATATATTTAAATTATGATTGTATAATTAGAAAACTCATCCATAATACTATCATAGACACTATTTAATGTTTTATTTTATTTTAAAATGTAGTTTGGTATCTAAAAATTTGTTTATATGTAGGTAAACCTTCATCATTATCAAATTAATTAACTATTTTATTCTTCTATGAACTATGGTTTTCATAATTAGATGACATTGAAAAAATTTCATGATTGGTGAAATAAAATTTAAAATCTACTGATATTTTTTAAAAATAATTTTTAATTAGATTCAAAATCAAGACATTCTCATCATTAGGGAAATTCCCAAAGAAACAAATAATATTTTGATTCTACTCCCCCTTTTTTATAATGCACTATCAAAAGTTGTATCACCACTACTAGGAATTCACTTATCTTATAAATTAACACATTTACTACTTATATTTTCAGATGTTCTCATTAAATTTCTATTTTTTCTCTTTAGTCTCTAAAAATTAGTTCTTATTTGACCTATCCTCTTAAATTTATAAAAAATAACATTTTAGGACACTTTCCTCAAAAGTTTTTCTCTTTTATATCTCTAATGATGATGAATTCAAAAGTTCATATTTCTGATAATCATGTTCATTCTCCATGATAATAGATAAAGTAATTATTTATAAGATATAGTGTTGCAAGCATCTGAAAAACTTTTATATTTTTTTCTTTTAGGGTTAACTATTTGATTTAGAACACTATAAGAAATGTAATCAAAAGTATATGAAAATTATACAACATTTTTTCAATCAATTTTCTCAGTGTCTATTTTAATCAACTTTTATAATACATGAGTGTTGAAAAAATCATCATGGGATAGATTATTCATGTAATTTGTGTAATTGATAAATGTATGCTTATAATATCAATCCTTTGAGAGTATATCAATTAACTTTAACAAAATATAATCATAATATATCTTCTTCTCACAAATGTATTGTAGACTATTATAAATTATCACGATTTACTAATTCATCTAGGAAACATAATCCCCATGTATTAAATTTTATCCCCAAATAATTATCTAAGAGCACATCTCTTTTATTTTCATGAAATTTTTATGTTATAAAATGTATAATCGCTGACATCATAAATATTCTATTAATTTCATTATTTGAAGATATTTTACTTCTGGTATTCCTCACCATGGAATTTAAAAAAGTTTTTTACACTTTTAATTTTTCACAAAATTCTAGATTCATAACTCTATAAATAAGAAAAAAAAGTGCCTCTAAAATCATATAATTTTAATTAGTATTAGAGACTTATATAATCTCATTTTAATGATAATAGTATTCCTAATATCAAGGTATTACTCATAGTAATTTTAATAAAATTACCATGGATTATTAGTATTTAGTTTACTAATCAAATAAATATAAATTCCTTCAATCCTAAATAAAAACATTTCTCCTCTACACGGTTAGTGTAAAGAAACTGAGATAGAAAATTCTAATAAAAAATAGAAAATAAAAGAATCTAACTCAACCTCAAACATTGTGATTTTCTCTTATACCAAGAGTTGTTTTTAGTAAAAAAAACATCTAACTATCATAACCCTATCGATTAAAACTCTAATGATAATTTCTATCGCATATATGATAGGTTATATGACATGGAAAATGGGTAAGTTTTAGGAAAAAAATATGTCTTTCCATTTTTATTCACCTAAGGGTATAAAAATTCCCAAATTTATGATTATCTAAAAGAATTATAGATCTTAAAATTAAATATAGATTTAATAAATGTACATTGTTTAATACCTAAAAAATTTATAAATCAATAAATCAACATAAACATGGTATAAGAATAGAAATATGTAATACTTGTAATAATAAAAAAAATTTATAGAATATTAAGAAAATAAAATAAAATATAAAAATAAAAAATGTATTTTTAGGATGAAAAAACACAGAGTAATCGATTACAATCAAAATACTCTTTCAAATGATATTAAAAACATGCACACTTTTAATCATAGTGTAAGGTATTTTTTAAAACATAAACCAAGGTAGCACTGACATTAACTTTTTTTGAATTTCTATTTTAATATCCCCAAAATCCCAACTCTTAAACACATTAGAATGGGATATTTCTTCCAATATCTATAATCCATCAATCATAATTATTTCATAATTCTATGTCTTTTTGTCCTTAAAAAACATCCACTTAAACCTATAAGAGGGGTTTACTTCATCCTCTCCCTATAATCCCACGACCCTAACACTTGAATCTATCTCTATCTTCTAATTCCCATAATCCCTTGATCACATAGGAATGAGAAAACCAAATATTGTCTTTATATCCCTAAAAGACCTCAATAATAATGATCAGAAACAAAACAATTAAATAATAAAATTGTAGATAATTTATAATTAGTTCCCTAAAATAATATACTCTATGTGAAACTAAAACAATACTATAATTATAAAAAGATCCCTTGAAAACAAGACATTGCAAGCTTTAAAAAGTCATTGACATACTTTCTATAAAAGTTATTACTTATTTTCATAGTTATTATCCTTAACCTAAAACCAAAGTTCTTTCTTAAGGAAAAATGTCAATGCCCACATACCACATTTTTTGGGGTCAGTTTTAGCTTCATCATAGGTAGCTTTACTATATTATGAGGAACTCATTGGAATTAAAAATTACTCAATAATGGTATCCACACACCGAAATATAGCTCATATATCTATTTTATTTAATTTGGCCTGAATCATCAATTCATAAATTATATTACAAGACTAATATTCTAAAATACAAATATAACTAAATAAAAAGGATACATAAAATTATTATTTTGTATATTTTTATTTTCAAAAAAATATAATTCAAGAGTCTTTTATTAAACATGTTTTTCGAGGGGAAAATGTGTTATGGTGGGGTGAATTATCATACCTCAAACTCAATATCTCTTAATATTTTATTTCATTACTAGTTTTCATATTTATTTTCTCTATTCCTTTATTTTTAGGATGTTTTTTGTTTTTTGATATGTCTACATCAATTCCATGGAAGCACTATGTCTTAGGGTTGTTCTTTTAGGGTAAAACAATAATTTTTACTATGACCACATGTTAGTTTCAAATGTTTCTACGTTGTGGGGATTTACTAGGGTTTTTTTGGGGAGTTTCCATGTGGGAAACAGTAAAGACCAATTTGTCTATGAAAATCATGAGAACTATTGTTAATGGTCAACGACCTTGACCAAAATGATAAGCATGGGTTGGGACCACATCATGGTGGAAAACCATGGTGGTTGTATGGGGACCAATGTAGTGGGGATTGATTCTTTTATAGTCTGTTTTTTTGTGATCATTTGTACTAGTCCCTAGGGAGTTCCACACCATATTTCATGGAATGATGAGATGAAACGCACCATTATATGTGACAATAAGGGATAAAAACATCATAATGTGTCCTATAGTGTCATTTTATCCACATATGTGTGGGTAAGCCACACCATGTTGTGATAGGGTTATTCTATGACATAGTGAGACCCTACCTATGTTCTGAAAATGTGTGGAATCCTTATTCTACCCCCACTAGAAATATAATATTTTGAGACTCTTTTCTTCTCATATTCAGACTCCTTAAGACCCTAGAATATCTTCCTTTCATTTCAACCATCCTAATTGCATGTTTTCTAGAATTTATTCATGTTTTGGATGTTTATTTTGACGTTTACAACATCTCACCCCTCCACACCCCCCACTTCTTCGGTTACCTCTATTTTCATTCCCTATTATAGTCTTAGTGAACTATTATATTCTTTTACAGAAAATTAATTTGGATTTTTGTTGTTTATGGTTATTATATGTCCTTAATGGGGTTTCATCCCCCTATTTGTTTATTAACATTAGAATAGTATAAGCAACATTATTGAGGTAGGATTCCGACATGAACGAGAATATAATTTCAGATCCATTATTCCTTTCCCCTTTAAATTCATTTCATGTTATTGTATGATTATACAATGTGATTCTATTTATATTTTTTGATGTATTTGTCATTTCATATTGTTTATAATGCCCTATATAGTGTTCTTAATATATTTTCGTAATGTTAAAAATTTTATTTCATAAATTAATTGTGATATCACAACCTTTTAGAGAGATGTATCATGCTCTTTTTAGGTTCACTTTTCTATATTTTCATAATATACTAGTTGGAATTTTTTAGGGTTTTTTTGGGTGAAATTGGTTTATTTTGGAAGATAAACTTGTCGTGGACTATTGGATCATTGTTTTTCCAAACCATTAACCTACCCGCACAAAATCATGGAATCCCAAATACATCGGAATTGCAAGGTTGGGATATCATTTTCCAAATTGTGAACCCTAATGGTAAAAATGGTGCACCCCTATGGTATGGTTCATGGTCAAGGAGTGTTTATTGGAAAACTATGTTCCCATGCCATTCAAACTTCAGATATGGGATTAATTTCTCAGAATTTGTATTATAAAAATCATGAACATGATATATTATCCCCGATTTTCTCTTACTCAACCCTATAATTTTTCTTTCAATTGTGGGAGATCTTGGCCAGATTCCAAGGCTCCCAAAACTTCATTATTGATGAATAGAATATCTAATTGAAGGATATACTCCTCTTTTGTTATGAAATCTTTGCATGTGTTTATTTCACTCACTCTTTCTCTCTCTCATCTCTCTTTCCTAATGAAGTGGGGTAGGTTTTACTCCATTGGTGATTCATTAGATCTAGGTTTTTATGGATGTTAAACCATTTGATTTTGTTATTATTTTTTGGTACAAATTCTATTGTGTTATTGTTCTCTTGATCATTTTTCTTCAATATGTGGATTTCTAGATTAGAGAATGTCCTACAATGAACTCAAGATATGTGGTATAAATTACAATCCCATATTCGTGCATGTATTTTTCCAATTGAAATTTCTATGTTGGAAAATTTCATCTTGGAATTTAATTAATCAAAAAACTAATATGATTATTAAATTGGTCAATTATTGGGATTTAAAAATGGAAAAATTAATGGGGTTGTGAAATTGGTAGATTAAATGTGATTATGAATTTTATGATAATGGGAATTAATGGATAGTTTTCTTAACCATGAAGTGTTAATGGTTTAAATAATTAAATTTTGATAAATGGTTTAATAGTGAATTTTTTTTCCATGTGATTAAAGTGAAGAACCGTTTTTGTTATGATAAAACGAAATAGTGAACCATGATTTGATTGTTTGATAATGTTAATGATGATTAAATTTGATAAATTGTTAGTATGCAATGTTTGTGATATATGTGATATTTATGATATATGTGATAATGAGTGTGGGAAAAATAATTTAGATACTAATACCCACATGTGATAATGTGTATGGGATATGGAATGTTTCTCTAAATACCTATATGTGGTAACAAAAAGGTGTGGGATAGGGACTGATTCACCAAATACCCATAGGGTTTTATACATAACTTTTTAAGCCCATGATATTAGAATTGGACTATGGCTCAAAGTAACTATAATATTAAATTGGAATTAAATTGATAATTGAAGCAGTTGTTATTATAAATATGGATTCCCTAGGTGATATTATTCTGAATCCGGTAGGATCCAAATCATGTACTATTATTTTAGGTGTCATCATGAACCTAGGAATTTATGTGGTTAATTAGAGAATAATCTAATGGTGGAATCTATTTTCTTTTCTCTTGTATTTTATACTTTATAAAATTGCATAAACTTTTATAGAGTAGATATATTTTCATACATTGTTGGGGTGGCCTACTAAGTTGTACTCTCACCCAACATGGCCATTGTGATCGGTACTTGAATAAAAAAATACATGTGATAATGGATTATACAACATTAAAAGTATATTTTTTTCCTATTTTAGATTATCATGTTATACTTTTTCTATTAGTTTTTGTATTATTAGTGTTATCGACAATATCATTTGGTTATTTTTGATTTCATTACACTATTGTGGTTCTTTGATAGAGATTATTGTCTCCAAATGTTATATATTTTACCCTTTATTCTTATCATCGCCCTCTTTGGTACGGGGGGGAATGCTTGAGGTCATGTGACTGACTAGATCAGAGAACTGGTGTGTGGCACCCGGTCTTGGACTTTACAATGTGGTATAAAAGGCCAATAGTTTTATTTTATTTTATTTTATCTTTAAATTTAGGAAAGGTATACATGATAATAGGATGAGTCTGGCCTTGGATTAGATATAGTGAATGGGCATAGAAAACCCATGTTTGGGGGAAACCCTTAGTACCCATAGTGGGATTAATTATCTTTTTGATTTTTGTTATCATTTAATATTATTACACCCTAGGTGATACACTTTTTGTGTGATGTTGTTGATTTAGAGATTTTGTGGGATTTTACTCGTGTCCTAATATGGCAGGATAATTGTGTATTCATGAATCATTTTAGAACTCCGGAATTATGTCACATGAATCAATTTATGTATAAAATAGAAAACATGTTTTTTAGGATTTTTTAATGAAGATAATTTTCTTTATTTTATAAATTAAACAAAAAATGTGACAAAAATTATATAGAAAAAAATTGTAAATTATGAAAAATGCGCTAAATTGAAATTGGTAAATTGGTGTATATTGAGAAACTTGAATTATGAAAATGTTTTACCGTATGTGAACCAGGACCTAGATGAGGGATCTGTAATATCCTAGAATTTACATGTAATTATTTTAAAATTATATGAAATTATTTTGAGACAATATTCTTTGACGTCACATGATTCTGAGGCCCGGTGAAGATGAAATGAAAATTTGAATTGTTTTTTATGTTTATTTAAGTAAATGTGAAAGTATGTTTTTCTATCATTTAAATCGGTGCTGGAATAAAAAATATTAGGGCACCATTAAACTCAGAACACTATAATTCTCCTAGAAAATACAAAACAATGGATGGAAAAACATGACCAAAAATGTTAGTTTTCAGACTTTTTGGAAAATAAATAAAATAAAATAAATTTATTTTTTATTTTGTTTTTATAAACAGTTGAGAAGAATATGTTGGTGTCGTGGTGTGTAGAGGATGCGCATTAAATTATTCTCATTCATGGATCGTTTATTGTTTAGCTTAATGACACATTAAATAAAGCATAAAAGATATACAGTTTCATAAATGAAATAGTGTAACGATGTGATGTTACAACATAAAAGAAATGATGTGATGTTTTTTATTTTAAGGGGTTAAGGTGTTGGAGAGTTTAGAATCAAAGGTTTGAATTTATCTCATAAACTAACATCAAGAACTATCTACAATGTCAAATGAAGAATGTTGGACGATCATTAACGACTTTGGTGCATCTTGAAGAATGGGACTGGGGAGTGAAAAATGCATTCAACCTATTGAATCATTGCGGGCTGAATACTTCAACATAGATTTTCATTAATGTAGGGGTTTAATTATTTTAATTTTTTCATATTCTTATTCTAAAATAATGAATGCGGATTAATCCACGAACAGGTTGATCGACGGATCATGTTTTCTTGCGGGGGGGGGGGGGGTGCTTTCCTTGCAGGATTTGCGTTGGGATTGATGATTATCTGATAAAACTGGGATCTCAAGATTTTCCTATTATTAATCTTCTAACATGTAGGGCGTGAGACAATACAAACAAGACCTGAGACCCTCCACCTTTTGTGTTCTCCATGACTGTGTATTCAATGTGGCGGTAAGGGGGATTTAAAGAAATCATAGGGAAGATGGCTTCCACAAGAGAATGCAGGTGTAAATGGTTGAAATAATGAACCACTAGTGCAGACATGGTGGTTCATAGAATAAACCTGCTGCCATGAATGTGGCTGACACAAGATAGAGGTGGCGCACCATAATGGCACACTAGGAGGAGCACCATGGTCGGCTCGTGCTGTAGTGGTGAAACAGAAGTCGTTGGTCGGGCTGGCAGCTGACGGAAGGACATGGAGCCTCAACCACAATGATGGAGTGGGTTAAGGTTGATGGTTGTGGTTCATAGGGTATGTTGTCCCCTTACCTCATGTAGAAGGTCTGGTCGGCTAGTTGGTCAGCCGCGTCATGGTGCCATGGACACGCTATGCATTCAGGCTAGAGGAGGCGGCCATGCGGCGACCCACAGGGTTAGAGGGTGGGTGTGGCCACTTGACGCATATCGACTAGGAAGAGAATCATCCACCTCTGGAATACATCAATAGACCCCGAACCATTAGAATGGACTCACCTAGTGGGCTGGACAAGACCATCAGGCATGACCCATGCTTAGTGGGATGGACCCACATCCTGTGGGCTTGACCCGCCAATCGGCCTGGATGAGCGGCCAAACTGGTGTGACCTGACTAGACTAGGCCGTCCCAGACAAGAATATGGTTATATCAGGTTAGTCGAACTAAACTAGGGCAGGTGGAGCCCCTAGGTTGGGTTGTTCGGGTCTGTCCGACTGGGTCGGACCAAGCTCGGATGCAACCAGACCACGTTTACAAAAACTCCAATATCGTTCAAATAGGATGTCAGATTGATGAGATATTTATGACATTATAAACCTCTCAATTATAAGGATCTTTTGGAATACACTATGGAGGATTTAATGGAATATGAAATTTTATTAATCACAAGAGGAGCAGATCTCCTGGAATTAAGCGCACTATGTACAAAAACACAGCAGTTAGCTGAGACCTAAAGATAGCTGAAAAGAAACCCTATGTCGATCATCTCAGATGGTCCTGTGGGAAGCAGCCTCTGTGTCAGCATGTATGTCTATATTGGGCAGTGGATCTGTGTGATCTGGTAGCCAATGATACTCGATCGAAGGAGTACCTCAGTATGGCCAAGGTGGGAAGCAGCTTATGTGTGACCCGACATGCACACGGTGGGGAGTAGCTTCTGTGTAAGCCATTATACCCATGATACTCGTCAATAATGAGTACCAAAACAATCCCTGGTTAGGTGGATGTGGCTTCTGTGTGACCAGGTAGGCCCATTATAGTCATTGAGGAGGTGTTACACTAGCAACACAAGGTGTTCAATGATTTGACTGATGGTTTTACATTCCTACACTGGATTAAACATAGTGTGAGATATCTTACTTTGTGATCATGTTTCATGCATTTCTCTATGGATTAATTTGTGTTATTTCCATTTTTTGGTGTCCACACTAATTATATTGTTACTCGCCCCTACACGAGCTTTGCCCAGACGTGGTTTGTCTGGTACAGATGACGGAATCCTTGATGGAGGACTTGGTGGCCTAGGACCTAGCAATGCCTACTGAGACCCAGAAGGTGGTGTGTACTTAGATGACATCCATCAGATAGTCAATACTTACCCATCATGTGGGGTTTCCAACATATCTATTTTTGTGTTTTCCATGGACATTCATGTATTCATTTTTTCATTGGTTGGGTTTCTATTCTCGACCACCTGACCTAAAGTTTTAACTTTTAATCAGTCATTGTTAAGAGGAATTCATGTAAAATTTTCCATCCAGGGGACATGTTTGCATGTTCATGCATATTGGTACTCAGTAAAATTCATCTCACTAACAGGATGATTCCTTCGGCACTAGTCGCCATCCCCTGGATTTTGAGAGGCGGGCTTGGGGTATGTCATAATACGAGCCCCGAAGGATGGGTCGTGACAAAGTGGTATCAAATTTTGTTCAGTTATACCTAAAAAAATGAGAGTCTATTGTTTTTTGTTTGTTAAATAGTATTAAATTTATTGAGTTCAACATTCAGATTCAGGGAGTCAAGTGTTGGTGCAACGACCGATGTATCCGTACCCCGTGACATTGAATTCAGCTTTTAGACTCTATACAAACAAACACTGGTTGCATGATTCATATAGAAATTGAGTGTTTTTTATGTTCGTCTGGAATATGAGTCAGCTTATCTGGTATGATCTATTAACCATGGTTTATCTTTATCTATATCAAGATGCCTCCACATAGACCGCTAGCTAGGTTTTTGATGTGTGGTCATGAGGACAGCATGCCTAGTAATGATGCATTGGTTCAGGGACCTGTTCTACAGATGGCCCCATCGGGTGGTGTACCATTGTGACAACCACCTATTCATTGGAATATACTACCTGAATTTTTAGTATATGACACACTCTGGATCAGATCCTTGCATGAGTTCCAAATAAATAGACCTCCTAGGTTTAGCGGAGAGACACATCCTCATGCTACTGAGGACTGGATGGAAGTGGTGATGTAGGTCTTCTGCTTAGTGAGGACGCCTCCTGATCAGATATAGATCTTATTTGTGATCCTTCTGCAGGTCTTGGTAGGGAGATGGTGGAGCCCGAAGATTTTGAATCATGATGAGGAGACCCTATCATTGACTAACACTGAGTAGCTTTTCTGGGAGGAGTTCTTCCCCGAAACCTTACGCTTAGCACGCATATAGGAGATGCCTTACCTACAACAGATAAACTTGTCTATGGATGAGTATTTTATGAGGTTCACCAACCTCTCTCATTAATCCAAAGACATGGTGTGAGATCCTTTATTCATGGTCCATTCCATTGTGTAGCTACTCATATGAGATATCAGGGAATCCATGGGTATCTCAGTATCCTCACTGAGGATAGAGTGCTAGATCAAGCCCTTTATATGGAGTGCTTCCAATTAGAGCAGGCACTGACATCCAGAGCCACCAAAATTCTTTTTGTGGTGGAGTCTTTAGTAGTGAGAATTAGGAAGTAGACACTGGGACCCAAGTGGATCAAAACTTTTAGGGGATGACCCCATGACTCTGGGTCAGAAGTGTGGGGATCCTAGAGTAGAGGGAGTTAGTGGGGAACTAGGTTGTGCTTCACATGCAGTGGGCAGAGACACATGGATCATGACTACCAGACCCACTACAAAGATGATCAAAAGATGGTTGAGGGACCACCAAGGAAGAGGCAGAGGTTAAAGCGGGGATGTATGCAGAGTGGAAGGCGTGGTAGGGGAGTAAGCCAACCAACATGCGGTGGGTGATGGTTCGAGGTGCTACCACTACCACCCCTAGATTGTCCACAATGGGATCAGGAATCTATAGGGCATGGTAGAGTCCCACATCAGGTGATGGACACCTATGACCATGACCCTCCATATATGATTAGAGTAATGATCGGTGTCTTCATCACCTTAGATTCAGTTCTCATAAACATAGGTTTTGGTCATTATTTTCTTGGCACATACCTAGTTCGAGGCTTGGAGATTTCAGGGGAAACATTAGATCAATCCTTACAATTATTGACTCCATTAGGAGGGTATTTGATGATTAAATCTGGTTTTGGTAGTGTGAGCTTACTCAAGGGGGTGAGAGCATCGGCTGAGACTTGTAGTAGCAGCGTTGAGGCCTTACAATGTTATCTTGGGTATGGACTAGTTATCTATAGACCATGCATAGATAGATTGTATTACACTCAAATTATGGTGTTTCATTGAGGATGGGACTATATTTTCTTTCACATGTGAGAAGAGAACTATTGAAGCCCAAGAAATACTTTCTTGACTAAGGGTGCAGCCGATCAATCACCATTTGGCTATCCTCAACCTCAGTGAAATGGAAGATGGGAGTCCAATATTTTTTGTAGTGGTGAGGGAGTATGGGGATGTCATTACTCTAAATTTTCTGGGACTACCTCCACATATAGAGGTATACTTATGCATCACCCTCTATCGTGGGATGACACTGATATCCACAATGCCACATTTGATAGATCCCGCAAAACTTCATGAATTATGGGTATTGTTGGAGGAAATATATGAATAGGGCTTTCTAAAGCCCAGAATTTCACCATGGGCTACCCCAGTGTTGATTTCCAAGAAGGAAGATGAGATTTTGAGGCTATGTGTGGGTTTCAAGAGATTGAACTGAGTGATCATGATGAAAAAATATACACTGCTAATATTTGGTGACCTCTTCAACCAAATGAAGGGATTTATGTGGTTCTCTAAGATAGACCTCAGATCATGTTATCATCGTCATCATGTACAATATGAGGACATAATAAAGATAGCCTTTAGATGTCATTATGGCCTCTATGAGTTTTTGTTGATGCCTTTTGGAGTGACCAATTCCCCAAAAATATTTTTGGGATTCATAAATTGGATATTCTAGCTTTACCTCGATCTTTTTGTGGTGGTCTTCATTGACGACATCTTTTTGTACTCGACATAAAAGAATGATCATGCTACAAACCTATAGATACTCCCATATACACTCCGAGAGAACCAACATTACGGCAATCTCTTGAAGTGCATGTTCTGGATTTGGGAGGTCCACTTTCTTGGACACATCATCTCGGAGGCTGGAGTTGCAGTGGATCCAGGGAAGATAGTGGCAGTACATTATTTGGAGACAACTAGGAGCATGACTAATTTGTGGAGTTTCTTTGGATTTTTTGTATACTACTAGTGGTTTGTGAGTGAATTTTCTAGATTAGCAGAACCATTATCAATAATGAAATGAATGGGAAGTCCCTTCAGGTGAATAAAAATGTTCTTGTACACATTCCAGAATCTGAGGTGGAGACTGATGAGTGACCCTATATTAAGACTACTTGAAGAGGGCATTGGGTATTTAGTCTTCTGTGATGCATCAGTGAAATGACTAGGTTGTGTCCTGATGTAGTAATGATAAATGATCACCTATGGCACATGAAATTTGAGGCCACATGATAAGAACAATGCAATCCATGACCTGGAGTAAATAGCGATGGTCTTTTCCTTGAAGATGTGGTAGAAATACATAATGGGTAAACAGTTTTGATTTTACTCCAACCACAAGAGTCTAGGGTATATATTCTCATAGAAGGACTTGAACATGAGATAATAGTGATGGATAGAGTTATTCTAGGGATATTACTTTGAGATATTCAACACTCTTGGGAAGTGGAGTGTGGTGGAAGACACACTCAGTGGGAGGTATGGTTTACAACCACTGAGAGAGGAGACAGATCATCTAACTGTGATACATTTGTCCTTCATGGATTGTGATGGATCATATTACCTTCAATTAATTACTTTCAGTCCCCCCTCTTAAATTATGTTAAGGAGGAACAACATGTGGATGTTGATGGAGAGGCACGACATACTCAATTATCTTCAAGATAAGCCCCTGGTGGATTTTCGTTAGGTGGGGAGCATGTCATCCTTTTTAAAGGATTCACCATGGTACTAGTCATGTTGCAGGATTAGTTGTTGAGGGAGTTACATACATCACCATTGGTGGTACATCATAGTGTGTCAAAGATATACCAAGACCTTCAATGTCATTACTCATGGCAAGGGAAGTAGAAAGAAGTTGCAGAGTTTGTTTCACGATGCCTCACTTGTTATCCAGTGAAGCATGAGCATCAAGTTCCAGAAGGCTTGGCCTATCCACTAGAGGTACCAAAATGGAAGTGGTATGGTTTCTATATGGACTTGGTGAGGGGGTTACGACGCACATACAGGGTCCATGATTATATCTAGTAGATCATTTATCAATTGAACAAGTTGGATCACTTACTACACATCTAGGATCATGGATTTTTATAGGTATTGGGATGCATCTACATCTAAGAGATGGTGAGACTTCAAGGGGTTCTTTTGACCGTCATCTTAGATCATGATGCACACTTTACATCTCGGTTGTGGAATGGATTGCAGGAGGCATTCAGGGCTCAGCTGAGCTTGAGAATAGCATTTCACTCAAAGTATTATGGTCAGACAAATGAAACCATACAGACCTTGGAGGATATCCTTCATGTTGGAATCCTTGATTTTGTTTGTAGTTAAGAGGAACACCTTCCACTGGTGGAGTTCTCATTCCACAACAGCTATCACTCCACCATTAGAATTAAACATTTTGAGGCCTTGTACATGCAGCCTTACAGGTAACCTATATACTAGAAAGACCCAAGGGATTCATCACTCATGGGTCCATAGTTTGTATGAGCTACCACTGAGAAGTTGAAGATCATCTAGGAGCTGATGAGGACAACATAGAGTAGGAAGAAATCATATGTTTACAGGTTACATACACCCTTAGTGTTTAAGGAGGGATACCATGTTTTTATTAGGGTCCCACCCCAATGGGGTTCATGGATATTTGGCTGGTGTGAAAATTTATATATGAGGATCATCAATCATTTTCATATTCTTAGAAGATTTGGTGAGGTTGCATACCACCTAGATCATCCTCCATAGATGCACCAAGTGCACAATGTTTTTCATATTTCCCACCTGGGGGGTACGTGCATGATTCATCGCAATTCATTTACTCGGGTGAGTTGACCATTGACGATAGTGCAACATTTGTAGAGTTCTGAGTAAAGATAGAGTGAAAAAAACAGAGGGTGCTTTGTGGATGGTCGATTCCTATGATGCACATTCGGTAGCAGTAGAAGAATCTCTATGAGAGTACATGGGAGGGAGAGGCTCAGATTCAGGCTCAGTACCCCCATTTATTCGATTAGCCATTTTTGGATTTTGGGGATGTAAAGCCCTATGCAGGAGAGATTTTAATATCCTAGAATTTAGATGCAATTTTATAAATTATATCGAATTAATTTTTGACAAGAATCATTGACAGTACATGATTCTAAGGCATGGTGAGCCCAAAATGGAATTTGGACCTTTTCTTTATGTTTGATTAATTAAACATGCAAGTAGGTTTTTCTAACATTTAAAATAGTGCTCAAATCAAAAATCTAGGGGCACCGTTGAACCCAGAATGATGGGATTTTCCTAGAAAGGAACTAAATTCATCTAGAAGTGGATGATCGAAAAAAATTATTCTTCAGAATTTTTTGAAAAAAAAATAACATAAAATAATATTTTGTTTTTTTTTCGAAACTGTTGAGCAGAGGATGGTGGCATTGTTGTACATTGACTATGCACATTAAATAAAGCACATTAATGGCTTGTTTTTGTGTAGTTTAACGACAAATGAAATGAATTGTAACAGGAATGTTGTTTCATAAATGAAACATCATAACAACATGACGTCACAGTGTAATAGAAACACTACGACGTACTTTATTTTAATGGGTTAATGCATTAGAGAGTTGATAATCAAATGAAATAATTTATCTAACGAACTAATGGTGAGAACTCTCTCCAATGACGAATGATGAAGTTCATCTGATCATTAATGAATTAAATGCATCTAAAATAATGGGACTAGTGAGTGATGAATACATTATACCACATGAATATTTCTGGGAAGACCACTTCAATTTAGAACTACATCGAGGTCTGGGTTTAATTTTTTCATGTATTCCCCATTCTTATTCAAAAACAGCGAATACAGATGAACCCACGAACAAGTTGGTCTTTATATCATGTGTTCTTGTAGAAGTGTTATCCTTGGTTTTTTATAATTGGGATTGATTATTATCTGATAGAACTGTAATGTCAAGCCGCCCTGATTTCTATACATTTAACGCACAGGTCATGGGATGACACAAACAAGGCTTGAGCACCCCCGCCTTGTGAATTCTTCATGATTGTGTTTTTGAAGCAACAATAAGGGGGACTTGAGGCCATATTAGGGAATATGGCACCCCTAGGAGGTCGTAGGAACATGAGTCATGAATAACAGAGCACTGGTGTGGACCTAATGGTCTACAGAATAGAGCACAGGCATGCCAGTGTCAACAAATGCCGATCGTGGCCACAGTCTAAATGCGAAAAGCCACAACGGCATGCCTGGAGGAGCATCACGACTAACTCGATCTGCAACAGTATAGTAGAAGTCAGTGGCTGGGCCACTGAGTAGTGAAGGGGTGCATCCCCTTTTCCATGTAGGTGGAGCATCCCACAACCACAGGTTGTGGTTCTCAGGGCACGTTGTCCCCTGACCATGTGTGGATGGTCTGAACGACAAGTTTGAAGGATGCATGATTTTTCCCAGGATGCGCTATGCATCCATGTTAGAGGAGGCAGTTTTATAGTGACCTACAGTGATGGAGGGGGGAGGAAACCACGTGCCGCATCCCCTCTAGGGAGAAAACTGGTCTTCCTCTAGTGGAACAAGTAGGGAAGTGGGATGAACACGTGCCTAGTGGTCCAGACTCATGCCCAGTGGGCCGAACCCATCACCCAACTGGCCAGACCAGACCTGATTGGGCTGACCCAAACCCGAACCAAGTCATGTTGTACAAGTCAAACTAAACTGGGGCTTGTGGGGCCCCCATTCTGAGTTGGTTAGGTCGGCCCGACCGGGTTGGACCAGGCCCAGATGCAACTGGACCTTATTTAAAAAATGCCAATATCTTTCGAACTACGAGTTTGATTGATGAGTTTATTTATAGAGATAGAACCCTTGAAATGAAGTGTTTATTTTGGTATACACTAGGATGGATTTCATGGAATTTTAAATTCAATTAATGGATTGATGTGAGGTTTTTCGCGGATCAAGAACACTATGTACAGAAACCCTATGATCGACTGAGGCCTAAAGACTTCTAACAAGAGACCTTGTGTGGATCAGCTACGATGTCCTAGTTGGAAGTGGCTTCTATGTGACTCAATAGTCCCATGGGGGGAGCATCTCTGTGTGACCCTATAGACTAACCACACTCAACATGATGAGTACCTTAGTATTGAGAAGGTGGGCAGCAGCTTCTATGTGACCCGACATTCCCATAGTACTGAGCAGCTTCTGTGTGATCTAGAATACCCATGGTACTCATCAAGAATGAGTACGCCAGTTGTCCACGGATAGTGGAATGTGACTTCTGTATAACGCAGTAGGCCCACTATAATCATTTAGGAGGAGTTCTCCAGCTGCCCAAGTTGTTCGATGATTTGACTGATTGTCTTATATTCCTACTATATATTATACTAGGTTTGAGCTATATTACTTCAGGATCTTGTTTCTTTGTTTGATATATGGATTTCATTGTGCTCTTTTCTTTGTTTTTTGGGATCCTAACTGAGCATATTGTTACTCAACCCTATAATGGCTTCTCCCACACGTGTTGTGTCTGGTGCAGACGACCATCGCCTTGACGAAGGACATGGTGGCCTAGGACATAGTGGTTCCTAGTGAGACCAAGTAGGCGGGGAATACTTCTATCTATTCATGCAGCTACTTTACACTTACCTATCAATTGGTGTTTCTAGTGGATGGTTTTCAAGGTATTCCTTTCACTTTCATGTTTTCATTTTATCATTGGTTGGGTTTCTATTCTGGCAAATTTGGCCTATAGGTTTTACATTTTTCCAGCTTTTTTTAGAGGAATGCTTGTTTACATATCTATCTTTGGGATGTGGTTGTATGTGCGTGCGTACATGTACTCCTAAAAATGCCTCCCACTTGAGGGTTCACACCTTCGACACTAGCTACTAACCCCTGGTCTCTCCGAAGAGGGCTTGGGGTATGTCACAACATGGGCCCTAGGGTAGCAGTCATGACAGATAGTGCCATGGTTTTGACCATGTGGAAGGTTATGGGGGAGAATTTTTATGTCCATGTATTTATCCCTCTTATATAAATGTGTTAATGAAGTGTGACATTTTCTAAGCAGTGTGTTTGGCATTGTTGACATACGATTCCAAGATGATGCTAATAGATAAGACGACAAGTGGATATGGATAGAAATGGTCAACCAATAGTAGAACCTAAGGAACAAATAGTGTCAGGTGAAGGAGCCAAAACGAATTTCCATGAGAACTTTTCTTACAATAGGCAGTTTAGGTAATGAGACTGAGGTTGGGTTAAACGGAACATGTATGTTTTACAATGGAGTTGTAGTTGCGTCACCCTCTGGCTTTCACCAAACATGTTATACCTAAGCCAACTATGTTATGGATTTATTATATCCAAAATATCATTGGTCGTCTGAAGACTCATGTTGAGAAGTGATTTGAGATAGCAGGTTATATGTTATGTAGTGAAGTGTAGAATTTATGGGACATCCAAACTTGGGATTGTCATTTGGAGAATATGGCATGGAAGGAATTCTCCGGATATTTTCGTGGATAAATTTTACACTAAGATGCTCAAGAATAATAGTGAAGTAGAGTTTATATGGATGACCAAGGGGAGTATGTCCTTGATAGAATATGCATGTTTCTTTACTGATTTCTAGTCCTTTGTTTCAATGTTGTTATAAGATAAGGTGACTGCAGTGAAACATTTTGAATATGAGATTAAATTTTAGATTATTTCATAGGATATTATATTTTTACTGAATTAGTTTTTGAAGGATGTTAATATGGATCACATATCTAATGGGAACCTAAAGGATAATTCAAGTGTAGGAATGGTGGTTTCAACAGGATGATTAGGATATAAATATTTTATGGGAAGGATGTTTTTATTTGATAATGTATACTAGTGTATAGTAAATTATAGTTTCCAAGGGGAATGATCAGTTTCTTAAGACATTACTGGAATGATCTACCATCAGTGTGGTTGGCCATTTCAATTTTGTAAATAGATCCCTTGACCACTAGTAGCGTATTGATATTGTGGTAGGATGGGATATCTACCATAATTGTGTAGTATCTAGTGAAATATGGGTAATCATGGAGGATCTAGGAAGAATAAGAGTGATGGAATGGGGTATTCTACCCTATACTAGTCTGTAATTTATAGTTCTACTCGTCGCGGTATTAGAGGTAGTGTGCATGGTACTTCTAGTCTACAGATCCCATATCAATAAAGTATGGTAGCTCAGGGGACTCATCCTGTAGTATAGGGATTATGGGTAGGGAATTTTAATTAAGGTCATATTGTACTTATAGATAGATGAGCTAGACTTTCAATAGTTATAGGTACTATTATTTTATCTTGTATAATTTCTAGTGCCTTATTTGACACAGGATCCTATCGTCCATTTATATCTACACAACTTGTGAATAGGTTGAGTCTGATAGTTGAGTACATGAGTGGGATTATGACAACCAATAAACATTTGGGGGTGTGGTTGAGAGCTATCTATTTATGAAAGGTGTGTTATCCCAAGGACGGGAAGTATCATATTCAATGGGATATCTATAAACATGATATGTTAGGATTTGATTTGATGTTGGTTGTAGACTTCTTGGAAGTGTACAAATCCCATATTGATTGTTAACACATTTGAGTGACCTTTATGTCTCCAGTGTGTAATTGTAATGTACATTATAAATATTGGGATATCTAGAAAGGCCATGAAAATCATGTTCATCAGTCATTGGGAAATCTTACCACCCAGGTTTCAAGTATTTTGATAGATGATGAGGGTTTTAAATCTTATATATTTCCACCCATAATGGACTGGTTTCAGGAAGTGTTTCCTAAATACTTTGTAGTACTTCCACCTATGAGAGATGTAGAAAATACATTTGAGCCCATGTTGGGGGTTGAGCTGCATTCCATTACACCATATAGAATGAAATCAATATTTCTACATGAACATAAGACTCAAATAGAAGAGTTGATGGATATGGAATTATCCATTTGAGTACATCACCATGGGGTTCTCTAATATTTTTTTTTCAATGATGGATATGAGATGTTTCATTTATATATTGATCACCGAACACTGAATCAGGTTCTAGTGAATAACCAATATACCCGTCCACATATAGATGATATATTTGACTAGTTGAGAGGAACAAGTGTTCTCTCCAATATTGATTTGAGCATAGGGTATCATTAGTTGAGAGTTATACCTTCTAATATTACACAAACATCTTTTATAAGTAGTTATGGATTATATGATTTCATCATGATGTCATTTGGGATGAACATCAATCTGGTAGTGTTTATGGCCTTCATGAACCAAATCATCTACCCATACCTAGATCTATTTTGGTTGACTTTGTGTATGAAATTTTAGTGTACTCCAAGGATCAAAATGATCAACCCAACATCATAACATCATCCTGATTACACTAAGAGAATTTCGACTATACACTCCTCTATCCAGATATCAATCATGGATCAACTAACTAACTTTATTGGGTTATATCATCTTGGAGTGAGGTGTGTTAGTGGACCCAGATAAAGATAAAATTGTTTTTTCATAGGATGATCTGAATTTTTTTTGATATCCATATCTTTTTGGGTTTATCAAGCTATTATTAAGGGATCATCCAGTAATACTCTTTCTCAGAAGCACCACTTTCATTCTTAAACAAGAAGGATGTTATGTTTGAATGCTTCAGAGCATGTGAGAATTATTTCTAAGAGGTGAAGAAGTGTTTAACCACAAAACAAATCTTCATCCAACCCAAGCTATGGGAGTTGTATACGGTGGTTTTTGATTTATATGCAACAAGACATAGTGCAATGTTGATGTAGGGGGGTTGAGTTGTGGTGTATGGTTGATGGACATTGAGGCCACATTAACAGAATTACCATATGTATGATTTCAAGGAATCGACCCTGGTTTAATCCACAATGTTTTGGCAGCAATATCAATTAGGGGGAAAATTTTATATGTATACTAACCATAAGAGAATAAAGAATATCTTCTCAAAGTTATATTTTAATCAATGGCATTGGATATGGGTTAAGAATATAGAATCATTTGATTTCGAGCTAGAATATATGACTGGTAAGGGTATAGTGTTTCTAATGATTTGAGTAGGAAAACATATACTCAGTAAGTTTTGGAGTCTAGTTATTAGTGAAATATGATGACATTATTAGGTGAAATGTATTTTGGGGTTTGGGAGGTCCCGAAGTAGACAACCCTTATATCACTATCTATGGAATCAAGAATTCTAATCCATATTAGGGAGAGTAATTATAAGGATCATTAGTGTTTTTACATTAGGTATTTGATTATTGATGGGGAGTAACCATCAGCTTAGACCATAGATGTGGCTGATATCATCTATGTTAATAATTTTGTTCTTTTTTTCTATAATCATATGATACAATAAAATGATTGAGATTCATGGAATAATGTGGGAATTAAATTAGGGTTTAAACATAATTTATAGTTACCAACAGTGATAGTATTTTTGATCGATCATGAAAAAAGAGATTGCAGGGTTCCCGACATGATGATACACTTATCAAAAGATAATATACATGCATATATAACCATTTGGTTTACTACCACCCTTTTTCATTACTAAATGGAAGTGAGAACATGTTACTATGAATTGTTTTTATTGTTGTCCCAATGATACCTTTTAAGAATGAAACTATTTGGGTGGTTGTTGATTGATTAATAAAACATGTTCATTTTTATCCAATTCAAGAGACTTTCATTATGGATCAATTGGGAGACATGTTAATTTCCAATCTAGTATATCTCAATAGGGTACCACGGTGTATAGTTTTATACCATAAGTTATGTTACACTTTTCTCTTTCGAAAACGCTTGACGAAGGTGCCTAATACAAAGGTATATTTGAGTATAGAATTCTTCCCAAGGTATGTTAGGTTGTCAGAGCGTACTACACATGTTATGGAATATATACAACTAATGTTAATTATTGACATTATTAGGTCTTGGGATAATCACCTAACACTTGTTTAGTTATCTTATAAAAATAGTAACAGGAAACAATTCAGATGACACCATATGAGGATCTTTATTGTAGGAATTGCAAATCACCTCTATCTTGGATGGGGGCAGGTGAGTCAGAGCTATTTGGACAAAGTCCTGTATATGATACATCTTAATAGGTTTAATTGATTATGAAACAAATGGATATATATCACATTATGAAGAAGTTTTATTTTGATAAAAATCGATGAACCATATCCTTTATAGTGGGTGAATATATGTTCTATTGGATGTCTCCAATATTGGGTCACCGTAGAATTTAAAGGAAAAGAAAGTTAGTTCCCATGTTTGTTGGAACTTTTGAGAATGTGGATAGAATCTGGAAGTAACAATTCCAATTATCTTTACGATGTAGGTAATATGGTATGCATGATTTTTTTCACGTTTCACTACTTTGACCGTATCACCCCAAACCTTCTCATGTGATCAATGTTGATGATGTTGAGCTTGGGACCAATGAATCATTTGAGGAGAATCTAATATGTGTTATGAGTAATAGTATGGAAGTTTTTTGGGGGACAACTATGGTGATATTTAAAGTATTGTGTAAACATTGTTATGTTCATGATGAAACATGGGAGTGGGAATAATCCATGATTCATCAGTGTCCTAGTCTCTTTTAATTGAAATCATTAATATTATTGGGAGTCAAGATTGTGGTTAAGAAATTGTAATTTGGGGATATATTAAGAACAAAACCATTTATATAGATTTATCATTCTCATTTTTCATGTACTCTTTTCCCTTCTTTTTAGTATAAATTGGTTGGGTTTTTTTAGGGGTAATTTTGTGTGAAATTATGAATTTTTTACGAAAAAGAGGTAGTTCACGGTTGGCGTATGGTTCTCCTAACCCATGTTCTTACCTATAGAAAACCATGTAATCTAAAACATATGGGAATTTCATGGTTGGTGCATGACTTTTCAAACCATGCACCCTCTTAATAGAAATCATACACTGCTAAGCTGACGTGCAAGGTTATGGTGTACAATTTGGAAAATAGTGCACCCCAATATAAGAACTCATGGATGTGGGTTTAATTTCTCATTTTTTTTAAATTTATCAACCCCCATTGTATTAACCTTGATTTCCCCAACATGGCCCTTCTGTTTTTTCTTCATTTTTTAGATCTATCAAAAGGATTCCAAGGAACCAAGATATTGTATATTTACAAATTAAAGATCCAATTAAAGGATCTTCACCTCTTTCGGTTTCTAATCTCTCCCCATGTTAATTTCATTCTCTCTCTCATCTATCTTTCCCAGTGCAGGGGTTACATTTTCTTCTATTGTATATGGTTTTGATCTAGGTTTTTATGGATGTTGGTTTTTTATTCTAATCTTATGTTTTGTTCCAATATCTTACACATCATTGTTATCTTGATTGTCCCGATTTAATTCGGGGTTTCTTGTTTGGAAAATGTCTACTAATGATCTTGAGTTAAGTGGTCTTAATTAAAATTCCCAGTGTCTGGATTATAATTGTGTGTATTTAATTATGCAATTGCAATTTCCACATTGGTAAATTTCATTTTGGAATTGAATTAATTGATCAACTAATAGGATTACCAAATTGTTCAATTAATGAAATTTCAAAATTGGTTCATTAATGGGATTTTGAAATTGATTGATTAAATTTGAATATGAATTGATTTATAATGGGAATTAAAGGATGGTTAGATTAACCTTGAGGGTTAATGGTTTATATGATTAATTTTAGACAAATGTTTTAAAAGTGAGTTGGTCTTAATATTCAATGTGATTAAAGTGAAGAACCATGTTTTTTATGATAAATTGATCCTTTGTAACATAATGTAAATGTTTTATAATAAGTTTAATTATGATTACTCTTATTAAATGTGAAATTTTCTATGTTTGTGATATATATGTTATTTTGTATATATGTGATAACATGTGTTGGACAATGAATGATTTTCTAAATACCCTTATGTGGTAACATGTATAGGATATGGAATATTCCTATAAATACCCATATGTGATAACAATGAAGTGTGTGATAGGGATTGATGTTCTAAATACCCATGGAATGTTTGAAATGACATTCTAGCCCCATTATAATGAAATTGAACTATGGTTCGAAGTACATGTGATATAAAATTGGAATTATGTGGATAATATAAGCTCATGTTATAATTAATTAAGATTCTATATGTGATATGGTTTAGATTACAGAACGGCTTGAAGTAGGTATTGTTGGTTCTAATGTCATCGTGAACCCATAGATTAATATGGTTAATTAAAGATTAATTTAATTTTGGAAACTATTTACTTTTTGACTTGTATTTTATTTTTTATACATCTATATACACTGTTAAAGAATGGATAAATTTTTGGACAGTGTTGGTGGTGGCCTAATATGTATTACTCACACCCTATTCAGGTAGACTAATTGGTACACAAATAGACTTCTTGTTTTCATGAAATTATATGGAAAATTCCATATTGATAGATTGTAGAGTTGGGACGGAGTATGTACGAGGTAACCAGATAAGATTTCAAAACATTTTTGGGATTTTTCAATGACTTTATTTTTTGTTTTCATTTGACACATGACACATATATTTCATGACATATATACTACATTAAGTAGATTCTATTTTCCTCATTTGGTTTATAATGTGATATTAGTTTGTATTAGTTATTGAACTATTCTAGTTATTAGATATATCATTTGATTTTGGAAAATTTCATTCCATTTTTTATACTTCTTTGAAAGAGTATATTGTCCCCAAAAGTAATATATTTGGCTTTGTCATTTAGTTGGAAGCCTTAGGTGTACGTACAGGTGTGGTTAAGGTCATGAGACTGACCGGATCATGGTACCAATTTGTGGCACCTGGATCGGGATATTATAATAATGCATTGATAGTGTTTATAAAAATACATATTTTTTTAATTGATTCTATATTTCAATGAACAATTGAGATCATTTGAATTATCTTAATGGTTTTTATTTCATAATAAATGCTTTCATGAATTTATTACAATTATTTTTAATTATTTATTGATTAATTCAGTTGTGTTATGATTGTCATGTGATCATTTTTCTAAGATAGTTAAAAAAAATGTTTCATAAATAATTTTTTAAAATAAGTGTTAAAAAATTATAAAAAAGGATTTCTTGTTGAAAAAAACATTTTAAGTGTTCCCTGTGATTTATTATGTATATGAATGTGATGGAAAATTCATGGTTAAGGGATATGAATTTTATATATTTATAATTTATTATTATTGAGAAAGGGGATTCTTATATGAAGGGTACTCAAAGGTGTGGGTGTGATATCTGATACAACTTGCTATGATAATTTTATGATTACATTTTTACTAGTGGCCCATTTTAGTAGTTCACCTTTCATGGGGATTTAACATTCAAACATGCCATGTAGGGTACAACCAAGCATAAGTGAATTAAATGACATATGAATCTAATTATATGAAGTCTATTTGATTATTTTTTATATAATATTCAGATATCCTATTCGTTACCCTGATTTTTTGTTCTCGGTTATACTATAATGAATGTGATTCAGTTTTCTCATGCTAGATGATTATGATTTATTAATATTATTCTCATTACTATTTTCATTATTTATATCATTATGAATTTCATTTTTTTCATTGTTTTTTTATTAAATATTAAATTCATATTATGTGTAACATCCCTATATTTTATAATACGTGTATTTTTATATTTAATTTCTTTGACATCAAAGGTTTCACACAACATGAATCTTAAAAAAATAATAACATACAATTAAATATCATTACATTAATGTGACTATAATAACCTAGCTATTAAATTGGTGGAAATAAATATTATTAACCAAATTATGAAATTATATATTATATATTTAATCAAATTTTTTGACATTGATCCAAATTATTTTATTTAATATGATAATAATGAATCCAATTTCAAGCATTGAAATTTTATATTTTTTTGAATATCGTTTTACCACCTTTTAATGTTGAACTTGTATTAAAAATAAAATTTGACACTTATATGAATTTTATTGATCCAAATAAACACCATTTTCAAAATCCTTATGTCACAATTATCTTAGGGTGAAATTTAGGTATTTTTCTGAAAATATTTATTCACTAGTAAATAGTGAAACATTTTCATTTTTATAAAACATTCAATTTTTTATAATTAATAGTATATTTAATATTTTAATAATAATATCACATATGAAATTTATATAAAATTTTGGTATCCTATTAATTCACATATTCTATATTTATATGTTTGAATATAAATATAAATGATATGAAAATTATTAGTTTTCTATTTGTATTTTCATGAGGCATAAATGTGTATTCATTATTAAATAATTAAATTAATTATTTAAAATAAAATTTATTTTCAAGAAATAGAATGATAAATTAATATTTTGTTGTCATGTGATTATTTGATGATTTTATGAGACTGTAATTAATTTTTCAATGTGTGGTAAATGCAGTTGTAATAGTAAAACCCATATTTTTTTAGAAGATGATTATTTTATTTAAAATTTAAATTTATCATATTAGAAAATTATTTTCAAAAATATGATTAAATTTTTGAGTTATAATCATTTAAAATTATTTTGGGTGAATTTTTGATATTTTTCTAAAATAGTTGAATTTTGGTGAATAGTGAAATACAGAAATTTATAGTATTTAACATATACATGAATTCTTGATTAAAAGATGATGTATGGATGAGAAAAGCCCATAATCATAAAATAACCTCATTATATTAATATTTTTATTTATAATTCTCTAATTATTCGTTTACTTGAGAAAAAATAATAAAATAATGAATAAAACAACTACAAAACACCCCTCTAATCCTTTAAATACCAGCCCTCACCACCCATTATCGATACACCTTTTAGTCCTTGAATATTATCTAAGTTTGACCTAATACTCTTCCCAATTATATTTCTACAGCTTGAAGGTTCTATTCTCCAAAAATGACCAAAACCAATTCCACTAAAGAGTTTCTAAAGGAGATGAATTCAAGATATAAAAACCTCTTTCTTTTTCTTTTAATTTATATCCAATTTTTTTTCTTTTATTATTCTATCCTATAATATACATATCAAAGAAACATTATAAATATATTATCTTTTAAATACTATAATTTTATTCTATTATAGAAACAACTAACCATCCTTTCTCTTCCCCATTCTATTTATTCTAAAAATAAAAACATCATCTACGGGGTACTCATTAGCTTCCTTCAGGGTGGACGTGTCTTTGTTTTTCAATTATAACTTCACGTATGGTCATAAAACAATATTTATGGTAAAAAACATTATTATATTTTTATTACATCTTCTTTAATGTTATATAAAAATTTTATATACATTATATTAATTAATGAGAGATAACAATTTTTCAGTGATAAAAAAATGATAAAAAAAATATACATGATTATCAATAATGTTTTATCTATTGATTCATCCTCTTACCATACCATATAATGAAATATATAACCATTTAATATTATTTAATTTATTTAATAACTTATAATTTCAATTTGGGACATATGATTTTACATAGTTATATGAACATATATACTGATAAACTAATCATAAAAACCAAGGAAACAAACACTCTCTAATGATAAAATTTTATTTTACAACTCATACAAAGGGATATAAATTAAATTAATAAAATTAAAATAAATATATGAAATGTAGAAAATTTTGTTAAATTATTTAATTAATGGATTTAATATTATTATCTAAGAAATTAAGATCATGTACAGAACACATTTAGATAAAAGGTAAGGGTTTTCTAATCTCACTTTTATTTCTATGAGATATAACTTATTTATAATTATTTCTTGTGTGTGATGTATTTATATTTTAAATTAATATATCATATCATTAATATATTCATATGCTTGTTATTCAATGCCTTATTTTATTATAATTAATATTCTGGGCCATATGGTTCAACTATTTGTAAAGTGGTAAGGGTCTCTTCTCAAACCACTATTTTCGTCCGGGTTCTGTTTTCTCCCTCTTTACACCAATGTAATTATTCATAATTTTTATATATTTATTATAAATTGTGGTTATATGATAAGAAATATTGTATATATACAATTTCATTCATATTTTATGTGCAAATACATATGTTATAAGTTATCCATCTCAATGCTCCCTGATAAGCAAGCCTAATTAAATATAACTTCTCAATTAATTACCCGTTTTCAATTACCATCCATAACTGTTTGAGGACACAATTTTTCCTAAAATAAAATATTTTTTCATGAAAATATATATTTGTTCAAATAATGTCTTATAAAAATATTATGAAAAATAAAATGATTTTTCCAAAATAACTCTTCATTGCAATGTAAAATAATGATATTTCTCTCAAGATTTCCATAATGATTTTATTAGAGTATTTTTATCTACTTCAACACCTATATTGAATATTCTACTTAATTCATATTCATATATTATGATTATATATATATATATACTAATTTTTATTAAATGTTTTATGTTCAATTATTCTGTGGTTGGACAACATTGATACAATCTTCCATATTACTCGGAATGGGTACTGATTTTTTTACTGATTAGGGGAAATTATTTATATTTCATATTTACATGTTTTTTCTGAATAAACCCATTCATATGAGAAATTAATTGGAATTAATAAAAGATGGGTGAGGGCCACTATATCACCTTGATGTAGTATTAGCACCCATGGGACAAAATATAATTTTATTTGGGCAAAGGCATTAATCAATTATTTTCATATGTCTAGGAAGATTCCTTGATGAAATGTTAATGATTCTCAAAATTATCAGTTCCCCCACTATGATATTAGTAATTCATGTGATTGTTTTACTAGTATAATATCCATAGTTACACTTCATTCTAATGTGAATAATTATATGGAATTATTTATTCATCTTTTTTTCTTTCCATATTATGATATGATTATGTTCTAATGGCATGTGTTTTTAATCATTCATCATGACTTATTGTTTACGTTTTCTTCCAATATTTTACTAACCGATACTTATCATTAGATCACACCCATTTATAGTTTTTTATTTATCCCCAAGAAGCAATGAAATATATTATGAATGACATGAAGGGATAATTTATGATGTGTGGTTGTTTCCAACGGAGTTGGTACGTTGTATTTCCTTTCATATTGTATTGTAAAACTTACGTTTCTTTCAGGTTTTACAAAAATAATACACTATTTAGTCCTTTGGGATTGGAATTATTTGTTTATTATAACAATGTAATAAAGTAAGGAACCAGCTCTATTCAACTATGGTTAGTGTTTTTTCAGTTGGTATCCGAGAAGGTTTTGTAGAAGCCTTATGAACTAAATTTTTAAAAAACAGATTGGGGAACATAACCCTAAGATAAAATTTTAGGATTAACCTAGAAGAATATTCTATAATATTGGTATGGTAGATACTGTGTGGGTTATCCGATCAATACATAAATGACTTGATACTACGTGTGGGTGTGGTTTGGGAATAAATATACCTAGCCATTTCATCTCTAACAAGGTGCATCAGGTCTGAATCTGCATAACCTGGTTCATGACAATGACCCATACTATGAAATTGGATTGAAACTCCTAGGGGATATTCATAGGATAATTTAAAATTTCATAACAAACCATTATGATGGATTTAGAAGTAAATATTACCCCAATGACACCATATCTATTATTAAAAGATTAGAAACTCATAAAATTTTCAATTCATGTTAAGTATTTCACTATTTTTTAGATTATAAATTATGTTTCATAATTTTATGATCTAATATAGCATATTCCATTGTCTAGAAATAGATACTATAAGAAATAATGTGAACCTCACCAATTCATGTGATCTGAAGAGTAATAATGACAATTTATTTTATGTAATTAAGTGAATATTTCATAAGGATGTAGTTTCCAAATATTTTTATCATATGGGGATATAATACCATGTTCTAAAAAGATATAGAAATAATTATCCATGTATTATTTCTTCAAATGTATGAAATATAATTATGTGGAAGGTCGGTAAAAAGATAGATATAGTTGATAAGGGAAATAAGTATTTTCACACATGTGATAATAGTGGAAGTAAACACCTTGGTATATGATTAAGTGGAAAAGGAGATTTCATCAAGTGGGGAGAAAAAATCCACCGTGCTCATAATTTCAAGAGAAGAAATGAGTTTTCCAAAATTCAATTCTTCAACTATAAGGATATGGGAAACAACATAAATTAATATCCCAAGCATCAAAGAAATATAGCTCATAAAAAGTAAATGGACTCGGGTCAGGTTTATTCTGTTACTAAAGTCAAAGTTGAATAATAAATGTATTTTTGTTTTTGAAGTCAATAAACATGTTATTATATTCTGGTAATAAGAAAAATGAGATATGTAAGGATTGCATTTCTATACAATGTATTTATCTATTTGGAAGGATACATGTTTTCATTATGGTTTTTATGTGATCAAGGAACTCATATATTTTTGTTGTGTAGTATTAAGAGCGTAATTATTTTAGGAGTCTTATGTTATGTTAATTTTGGAAAATTAGAGACTATCCATCTAATTATAAGGTCATTGAATGTGTAGAGGCATGATTTATACGAGTCTTATGATTTACTAATTTTGTAAGGGATCAAGTTAAGATTTAGAAATTATTGTTCTTTGATGACAAGTGTTATCCTTCTTGATTTTGATAAATATTTAATAGTAAAAGTAATTACTTAAGAAAAATATTCTTTGTTAAAAGTTCTTTATGTATGATTATTTCGTTTTAATCATTCATTTTCATGTTTAAGGGATGATGTGGAAATAGATAGTAGCACAACTAATGATGAGATTATGCTTCTAACATGGGAAGGAATCAAATATGATTATTTTATAATTTTCATCTAGGGTTAGCAAAATAATCCCTCAATTTAAGGAAAAGTATGTTTGGGGAAAAAATTATTTTTACTTTTTTATTCGAGAAATCAATTCCTTTAAATTTATCACTAATTTACAATGTTGTGATGGTTAAATTTACAATGGCCATGTCTCTATCACATTACATATCGACATGATAGTTAGATTAATATTCCATGAAAGGGTTTTCACTTACCACTGATTTTATCCTATAGGGAACCCTAGATTTTTGTTCACTTTCACATTTTCTATTACCTTTATTAAGATGATGATTTATTAACCCTTTTTACAATTTGGTATTTACAATAGGGTATTCTAAAAATACAACTCCATGATTACTTATCACAAGTTTAAATTACGAGGATGAAATTTATTGAATGAGGGGAGAACTTTACACCCCCTTATTTTATTTTATGTATCTCTTTAAATTTAATTTCTCATACATCATATCTTTTACACAAAACAATGCTTAAACGAACAGTGATATGCAATTAAATATCATAATTTTAAAATGACCATTATATAATAATTATTAAATTAGAAGGAATGAATTCTATTAAAAAATGATGAAATTTATATAATTTATATTTAATCAAATTTATTCAAATTCATCCAAATTATTTTATAGGAATATGATAATAATTACTCCAATTTCACGCATTATACTACTGTATTTTTCAGATTATAGTTTTGCCACCATTTAATGGGGTTCATGTTTTAAACATAAAATTTTATACTTTTAAAAATTCTATTCATTAAAATAAACTTCATCATTAAAATTTTAATTTTAAAATTATCTTAGGTGTAAATTTGGGTATTTTTTTGAAAATATTTATGTTCTAATAAATAGTGAAAAATTTAGATTTTTATTAAAATCTCATTTTTGTTATGATTTATTGTATATTTATGATTAGAATAGTATTATCACCATTTGTGTTTAAATAAAATTTGTGTTTCTAATTAATGTAAATATAATATATTTATATCATGGAATATGTAAATAAATGATTTAAAAATGATCAATTAACTATTAGTATTTTTTTGAAAGATAAATGTATATTTGAAATTTAATATTTAATATAATTATTTAAAATAAAATCTATTTTCATGAAATATATTAATAAATTAAAATTTTTTGTCTTATGATTATAAGATAATTTTTTACGCCTTATTGAATTTGTCCATGTTTTATAAGAACAGTTATAATATTAAAACATGTATTTATCGAATAAATGCTGATTTTATTTAAATTTTAAATTTTTTATATGTATAAAATTATTTTTGGAAAATGGAGTTCGTTTTTGAATTCTACATTTCAAAAAATTGTTAGGGTGAATTATTATATTTTTCTAAAATAGTTGAATTTTTGGTAAATTGTGAAATATGGGAATTTACAGTATTTAAAATATACATTAATTTTTTAGTCATACATTATTTATGGATGATATAAGCCAATAATATAGAAACATACATAATTAATTTAATATATTTAACAACAATTCAAAAACTATTCATAGTCTTCATGAAAATTTATAAAATAATGAATAAAATAATGTAAAAACACACATCTCCTTCAATATAAATACCACCCCTCACCACCTCTTCTCCTCACACCTCTAAATACTTGAATATTTACGAATATATTCCTAGTTTTATTTTCCATATCAAAAAGAATATGGTATTTTCAAAAAGAATAAACTAATTCTCTTAGAGAGGTTCCCAAGGAGAGGAATTCAAGTTGTAAAAACCTCTTTATTTTTCATTTAATTTCTTTTAAATTTATTTTAGTTTATTCTTCCCTCCTAGACTCCCATTATCGATGTCACATTATAACTATAGTATATTTTTATATTGTATTTTTTTATTAGAACAATCCCTCATCTTTTATCTTCCCCTCCCTTTTTATTATAAAAATTAAAATATCGCCTGTGAGGTCCCGGCACACCATCTTCATGGACGATGTGTTTTCCTTTTTAAATTCCACCTTCAAAGATGTGCATAAAACCATTTTATGGTTAAATAATATTATAATATATTAATTATAGACTATTTATATTTATATATCTGACATATATACATAATATTAATTAATGAGAGAAAACTATTTTGTGAGGATAAAAAAACCACCAAAATGATCTAAAATGTTATCTCTAATGTTTATCAAATTATTTTTGATAATACAAAGAAACTAAATGAAATATATAACAATTTCATATTATTTATGTTTAGTAATAAAATATAATTTAAATTCTGGACATCTATTCTCATTTTACAGTATTTTACATGCACATATACTGGTAAATAAACCATGAAAACAATGGAAAAAAATTCTACCGAATGATAAAATTATATTTTAACATCAAGTGAAGAACACATTCAGACATAATGTAATGGTTTTTTCATCGCACATTAATTTCCATGAGATATGAAATATTCATCATAATTTCTTTTCTGGTGTATAGATTCTACCCATTAATGAATAATATAATGAATAAATGTATATTTATAGTATCAAATTTCATATTTTATAATCATTTATTTTATGGGGCATATGGTTCATTGTTTGAAAAGTGGTAAGTGTTTCTTCCAGATCCTTCAATTTCATTTGGGTCTTGTATTCTCCCTATTTACACCAATGTAATCCATCATTATTTTTGTATATATATTATAAATTAGGTTTATATTTTCTAAAATAATGTATCCATATAATTTCATCTTTAAATTATGGTGAAATACATATTTTGTATGTTTTCCTTTTCAATTCCTCTAGATAAGCACAATAGATTAAAGTGAACTTCTTGATTTCTTACCCCTTTGGAAGTATTATCCATTATCTATTTTAAGACACCATTATTCTTCTAAAACAATTAATTTTTTCATAAAAACTATTTTTGTTCAATTTAGGTTATATATAAATAATTATAAGTATTATAAATGATTTCTCTAAAATAAAACATCTCTGCACAGTAAAATAATGGTATTTATCTTAAGAATTCCTCAATTATTTTTAGTGTATTTTCATCTATTTAGACACTATTTTTGGATATTATTAATAGATAATGATATATTATGGTTATATTCAACCATATGTTATTAAATATGCTATTGACCAGTTTGACTATGGATGTGTAACTTTGATACCATTCATCATAATACTCAGTATGGTTAGTGATTATGTTTGCCGATTGAGAAAGGTTATTTATATTTACTATATATAAGTAGTTTATGTTTAACCCCATTCATATGAGAATTGAATAAGAATTATTATATTATATGTGGGTTCTGCTATATCCCCTCCTTGCATTAGTAGGACTCCTGAGACAATACTGAATAATATTTTGCACGAGGCCTTAAGCATTTATTTTCAGATTACTTTGTCGAGGCCTTAATAGTTTGTTTATGATGTATGGCATTATGGATGCCCTTATAATGATATTATTAATAAATGTGATCATTCAACTAGTATAATATCTGTGGTTAACATTCATTCTCACATGATTATTTATGTGGAATTATTTTTAATCTTTTTATTCGTTGCATATTATGCTCAGGATTATATTCTAATGGAATTCATTTTTTTCATGCACCATGTCTTATTTTTTATATTATCTTCTCCTTTATTGATTACCCTTAATGATAATCTGATCTCAACCCTTTCAAATTCATCATTTATCCCTATCATTTGAAGATGTGTCTTATGAATGACGTGCAGTGGTAATCTTGGAGCTATGGATATTTCCAATGGATTGGCTATGTTGTTTTTCCATTCAAGTTGTAACGTAAAACATATGTTTATATATGGTTTTACAAAACTATTATACTATTCAGTCCTTCAGGATGAAACATCATTGTTTATTATACCAATATAATAATCTAAGGCACTAGATCCGCGCATTTGAGGTCAGGGTCATTCCATTAAATGTTTTAAAATGAGTTTTTATAATGTTTTGGAATCCACCTCATTTACCTTAAAAAGAGTTATTTTAAATAAATGATTAATAAAATTATAGTATAAATTTTTCACATTTTTTAAAACGTTATTATTGGATAAATTACTTTTTAATGACAATAAATATATATTTTGAATGAAATGGTTTAGAAATGATAATAGAGTGTGATTGGTTTTAAGGAAAAATATTAATGTTTAGTTTAAAAAATTTATTTTCAAAATATAATAAAATGGATTCATTTATAATGCTTGTGAATGGGGTTTTGTGAGGTTACATACTAGAAAGTGTTTCTCATTTCCATATAAATTTCAAGTCTAGTATAGGCTTTTCATAGTCACAACCGTTGGTTAAGGTATTGTTGAATGGGTTGGTTAGAGGTAGTATGTGAATATATTTCAGTCGACACAAGGACATGAGTACTTAAATCATTATTTAATTTTATTATTGTCACATTGATGGATTATTCCAGATTAGGTTTCCAAT
This sequence comes from Viscum album, assembly GCA_963277665.1. NCBI lineage: Eukaryota > Viridiplantae > Streptophyta > Magnoliopsida > Santalales > Viscaceae > Viscum > Viscum album. The sequence continues at coordinate 837,268,274 of OY728134.1, read as the reverse complement.
TATTGGCCAGTTTTTTTCATGATAGTTTTATTTTTTAGCATCATTTCGGTTTATGAGTTATATTAGGTGTTTCACTTCGTTTGATTATTCCTATTAAATATAATTTTATTTTATTTTTGTATGGACCTCAAACATATAAAGTGGTCATTCCATATTTTCTAGCGGGATTCATTTAATTATTATTCATTAATTAGGTAAAATCATACCCATGATGTATTTTTTTATTCCCTTGAACTAGTTTCCCTCCTCTGGGTTTTAGGAATGCACATATAAACATTCTATAGGCTATATCAGGTTCCAAGATCATGGGTTGACTATGTTGGTTTGTGAAAACATGACTCAAGATAATTTTAAAAAACAGGTAGTATAAAATGTTACTAAAACATTCCATATAATACCAATTTCCCTCCAATAACATTAATTTACATTTATTGATGTTCTAATAACATCTATATTATTTGCGGATTGTATTTACCCTATCTTAATAACTCTTTGTTTGTATCTCCCACTCTGAATGATAATTTATCTCCTTTATATATGATATTTCTTCCCCAAGAGTATAATATTTCTTCCCCTTTAACAATAATCCCAAAGGATTATTTGTATTAAAAATATAAATCTTCTTGAAACTTATAGTCAATAAAACAACTGTAATTTAAAATAAATCATATAGGTAGAGGGGTTTTATAATGACCCAAAAATTCATTAATGAAAAATTTTCATGGTGTATTTAAATATCTTTTAATGTTTATGTAAAACGTATGCACATATTTGGTTTTATGTTTTTTATTTTAAAATACCATCATGAATTTTGACCACTGCTAATATAGCCACTAAACAGTGATCACATGATTAGTATAAATATTGGTCTTTAACATATCCAACTTTCTAAGACAAATGATGTTATTTCCTAATCTAGTAGACTTTCCCCATACAAAGCCCATTTTTCAGAGCTCGAAATGGAGGTGGCAACAATGGGCTTCTCTCTTGACCGAGACAAAATTGAGGTTGAATATGTTAAGCTTTTGTTGAACCGCTTATGGGAGAAGTGTAATTTGATAGAGATTACCACTCAAGCGATGTTATCTTAGGCACCCCAAGAGTATGTCACCATCAAACAGCATACCCTAAGGTCTTATGCAGGTGTTTTAAAGGGTTATGTAAGAAGACACTAGATTTATGATTTTGAAAATTATTTTTGTTTATAATAAAAATATACATTCATTTTGTTATTGTTACTTTGTAAATAGTTTTTAAAGCACAACTAATATATTTTTTAGTTAATGTTCAACTTAGGAATCTATTTTAATAAATTAATTTATTTTTGAATTAAATAATATTTTATTAAAATATTATTATTATTAAATTATTTTTATTATGGATAAATGTTTGTATTATTTTAATGAATACAATTTTAATTTTTATTAAGGTTTGAAATCTATTTTTTTCAAATCCTAAGAATTATTGATAAATGTAGGTATTTATTTTAAAAGGTAATATTAACATATTTAAAAAATTATTTGGATAAAATTAATATTATTTTTGAAATCAAGACATTAAAATTATCCAATGGTGAATTTTTCATAATTTTCTGAGAGTCATATTTTTTGGTACATATTTAATACCATTTAAATATATAATGTATTTTATGACATCATAATGACCCAGTGGAGAAGTAATAAAATTATATAAACATTATTTTAGGCCAATATATGTTTGACCTTTAAAATAATATAATTTTAGGTTTTTTTATTTTTTTAACAAAGCTACAGTGGACCTTCAATACTTATAAAACATTTTAGCTTTTTAAATTGATTTTTTAGAGTGTGGCTCACCATTACCTAAGCAACCCTATTATTTTAAGATGTTTAGATATTGGAATTATAAAATAATATTTTCCACCCCCTTTTTCAATGACCATGGGAAAATACCATGGGCTGGTTTGTGGTTTTGATTAGTTTAATGTAACCTAAATAATAAATAATTCCCTATCCTTTCAATTATAAACCCACCCAAGCTCCCACTTCCTCTTTACTCAATGCCTTTAGAGTTTTTCCATCCTCTTCCCTTATCTATCTATAATCCTAACAAGGCTCCCCATGCTCCCATTAATTCTCTCTAAAGCCCCTCCAAAGCCTTTAGGATCACACTTCCAAGTAAGGTATTCTAACTTTCTTTATTTATGTACAAGTATCCTAATATTCTTAATCTCTTTTATTTTCAATTATAAATGTTGGGGTATTATTTTTCACCTCCCTTATACATCCATCTTTATTTTTTAATAATGAGAGGTCTCCTTTATCTTTCATTAATGCCTCCAATGTACACCTATTACCATGTCGAAATTCTGTAAGCAATATATCTTCCTTGTTTACATTCAAGCAATTATTTTCTATTTTGTATCTAAATTACATTACATTTTTAGGGAGACACTCATTTCTCTCTCATCATCCATTTTTATTATTCCTATGTCATGTCGTTATGCTGCCAAAATTGCACTATGTTTTTCCAAGACAGGATCATTGTGTAGTAAATACCATACCAATGTCTCAGTCAAGGGTATTAACCTTTATGAATTGAATGGTACATTCATGTATTTATTCCACAATCATTAATTGTTGAATAACTTATAATGTTGACTGATTCTAAGTTATATGATCCATGTGGCACACTTATGCATGAAATTAAATGTTTATGAATGGTGCACCCAAATATCGCTCCTTTGCATTGGGTAAAGATTAGTATAATGATACATTAAGTGTAAGGAGGTTTTACTCACGATAATTCATGTTCAATGACTATTTACACATTATCCATGTGCGATGAGCCTTGGATAATGCCAATATCATGTGAAGAGTTGTGACCACATTTCAATGTTAGGATATTCATGCTATATAATTCCTTTTTATATATGTTTCTATTACAATCCATTGATATGCCAATTGAATAATATGTATTGTAATATTCATGTCATGATTTATTTACACCCTTACTGAGCTTTATAGCACACCCTTTTCTTATGTCTATCCTTAGGTTATCCCATGAAATTATAAGTACAAGGGAATGTTGGGTCCATGTAAATGACGTTTTCAATAAGATGTTACATTTTATGTTTTAAGTTGTTATCTAATTTTCCTAAGCTCCAAATACAATAGACCTCTCAATATTCTATGTTGTATCAAGTGAAGTTTTTATGTAATAAATTATATTAAGTTTGTAATAAAGAGTAGGGGTTTCACAGGTTTTTCAATACTTTTTTTGTGTTAACTGTTATGTATGAACATGTAGAATAAACTGATACTTCACAAATTTTGTATTTAGCCAATGCAGTCCTGAAAATATTTCAGTTTATAATTTTTTATAATATTATCCAACTTTAAAATATCTTATCCACCTTATTTTATAAAGCGGTATAGAATTTTATCATTCCTGGCATGTGAATGATATACAAGATTCATTGTAAGACCAACCATTCTTTTATTGTCATATAATTAACCATGGTAATATTAATCAATTCAATAATATTTTCTAGTTGTTTATTCAGCAAAATTAATTAGTTAAATGACATTATCACTAATATATACTAAAAATAAACTTTTTTATGGGTGTTTGACATGATTATTAGTAATCCATCTAATGTATTTTTCTTTGGTAAATAATATTTCACCATTTGTATATCCTCTGTCTATAATGTATATAACAAATTCCATTCCAAAATAATTCACTGGGTATTCCACTATTTCAAATATATAAATTATGACACATTAAAGGGTACATTTTCAAACCTTTTTATTCTCTTTATAACCATAATAAACTTCTACTTTATAATATTTTGAAATCTTATTACTAAGACAATTTCATAGGAAACATACAATCTAGTGGTCATAATGCATAAAACATATACCAATAAATATTAAAAATAAATTAGGGTTAATTTTCTGTCATCACACTTTTTGAGTTTAATTTGAACCATGATTGGGGTTGAAAACATCTTAAAATTTTACATTTAAAACATATTTACTAATTTTATAGCATATTAAGAATGAAATATACACATATACACCCCTTATAAATTTACTTGAATATTAAGATAATAAATAAAAATTGATCATAGTTAATTTAAAATATTATTTTTTAAATTAACATTCATAAAAAATTATTTTTATACTTCCCCCAAATATGATACCATTATATAAATGATTATAATAAATTATTGTTAATATGATCTCTTTACATAATTTTAGTGGTAAATAAAAACAATTTTCAATAAAAAAATTCATGTATGTATATAATAAATCATATAATGTTTAAGGTTTTGGATTTAATCCATATATATACTTATTAAGATAAATTTCCCAACATGAATTGATTCATTTTAAATCACAAAAATTGTATAATGTAGACCCCCTTATTTTTTACTCCACTCAATAATGTGATCCTTATATAAATTTGATTCAACTTGAATTTATCTGTATCATCACTGCTAATAAGTGTTGGATTTTTTAAGTGTCACCAATAGTTTTAATTTCTCATCAACCCCAATTACCATAAATTGAGAGTGGACATTAAAAATAAATATTATTTTTTATAAATAACATTACCTTTCTCTTAATGTTTCTTATTGTACCCTAATTTATTTCCATTTATATTGTGATAATTTTGCATTTTTTGAAAACATTGAATTCTTTTTATTTTCAATCTTATTAAGATATCCAGTCATACTGTTTATCCATTATTCCTTTATTATTTATTATCGAAAATATTTTTCATAACATATGATAATAAAAATATTTTTTTGAATTTATCATTCATCATAGTTGAGTTGTTTCTATTTTTATCCAATGTATAAATGATCATAAAACTCAACACATATTCTTTCACTTTGAGTTAGTTAATGACACAACCAGACATCAACTTATTCATCTAATTTTATCTCAAAATATTAATCGTAAAATAAACATTGAGATTTTAAAATAGTAGATTACAAATTATCGCTTTTCTGTGAATTTCTTCAACATTTTATTTATAATGGGTGTTTCAAAATTTATATTTAGATTATTTTTCATTATTGATTTTATTAATATTTTTAAATTAATTACATAACCATTATAGACATTACATTATTTATCTTATATATTTATATATATTATTTTTATTTAGTTGGAATATGTCCCCCCTTCCAGCTCATTTTTTCCCATCTATCATACCATCATTGGAATTATTTTCATTCACTCCATGAATCCTCTCTTCCAAAATTTATTTTTGAAAATTTTCTAATTTGGTTTTTAAAAAAAATTATTACTCTTACCTTTCAAATTCAGGAAAAACATCATTGTTTCATTTCTCATGACAAGACCCACCATTCCAACGATGCATCCACCATCACACACCGCATATTGTTTCGGTTTCATTAGTACACCCTTCATATGTGGGTTGAAACATTAAATAAAAAAAAGATTAAAAATATCATGATGGATACCTTGGGTGGATGATCATTCACTTCATCGATACATGTCAAAAACTTGAAGAAAATTTTCTATTCAATTTTTCAAATTACATTCAACAATTTAATTGATCCTCCAATTTAAAATTTATCAGCATTTCAGTTGGTTTAATAATTATAAAATGTTCTTCCATTTAATATATATCAATATTTTACTTCTATTACATCATTATTCTTGATATAATATTATACCTAAAAATTAATTTATTTTTATTTGGTTTCCTTCTATGATACATTTCATATAGTTTCATATTCACTTTTAGACTAGGGCAATAACTATTTTGAGAGTTAATTGAAAATTTAATGCCTTCATTCTAATTGTGCCTTAGATGTTCTCTCTTAATGATTAGTTTATTTGTTTTTTTTTCATGTGGTTCCTTCTTTCACCTAATCTATTTTTTCTATCTTCATGCTAATTAAACTTCATGTTTTATTTCATGTTTCATCAAGTATTATTCCACATCATTAGTGGTAATATATATTCTATCATCCAATTATATTTTTTAATTATTTAAATATAATTAAATAAATTAATTTTTTCATCATATTTATAGAATTTTTTCAAGCTATACAACGATAATAAATAATAAACCAAATTACACATCTCTCTCCTTATTCACTTTCAGTTTTATGAGGCCATAATAATTAATTTTCACTATGGTTGGAACAAGTGATTCTTCCTTTTTCTTATTATTATAATATTTATATTGATCCATATTTCCTATTATGAAATCATTAAAATTATTCTCTCATTCGCTATTAAAATTAGGAATATCATTCATATATTTAATATTTCAAATATTTTCCTTTATCTTTCAATCAATATTTCAAAGGCATGGATTCCCTTGGTTTTTTTTTCAAATTAACTATGATGAAGCATGTTCTTTTATTTATATTCACTTAAAAATGATTTACATTTGTCCTTATCCCTTGAATTAAATAATTAAAACAATTTCATTTGACCAAGAATTCCCTCTTATTTAATGTAATTTAATGAAATAAGTTTAAAATTATCTCAAATTCAACATTTTATGAATAAGTTCATAAATTATTTTTTTATTCACTTTTGTGTCTCATTTTCAAGTGTTATTAACTTAATTCCTTCCTTTTGTGTTGATTTTCTTTCAACAATAATTATATTTCTTGTTTTGATAGATTTATGGGTTTTATAGGATGTTTGAAAAAAATGATCTAACCATTCTATAACTAGAACATTGTGTCTTGGTGTGTTGATGATAATTATCCTATGATGAAATTATTATCATATTGTTGGAACCTACACATTGAAAAAAAATGAAATCATGACCTTATAATGGACCCTACTCTATAGATGACTCACCCTTGTTATAGCCATAAAAACATATAAGAATATGATTTTTCTAATATCATGGTCTACACCACAAACAGGTTGCAAACCACATAGCTACCCCATGGGGTAGCCTTACATGTAGTTAAGAGAGGTTGAAATTAAGAAAAATAGAGAGGTTCTATTGTCATGAAAGAATACTAGTGAATGGTATGAAGGTCAATGTTACATTAGGAGGAGAGTATTAACAGTGTATGGATGTATGTTGTTGTGTTAGCGATCCTCCATCCTAAGAATGAATTGATTCCCAAATAAAAGAAGGTAATCAAAAAATTGAAATCAAGAATCTATCTAAAAGTTTGATATGGGACAAAAACCATGAGCCCATAATATAGAATTTGTTTATGCACTGTTAAGTCTGTAATATTATCTTCAACAAATATATAATCTTGTTTCTACCCCAGTATGATGCTTAAATCATAATAGGTGAATTTTTATAAGTGATTCAGAATTTAAGGATTCATTAGGATATATCATAGATCTATGAACATGTCATAGGTAACCCTAGACTAATTAATCTTTGATCCAACCAAGTCTATATTCTCAAGTATTTCGAGGTTTTATTTATTAGGAACATGAATTTAAAATTAAAAATTATTTCACCATACCAAAGAAGTGTGTTCTTACCTATGCCCAATGTGGATTTATTATACATTGTTCTATTAATATAAGGTTACTCCATGATTTTCCATAGGTCATTAAATATTTATTAAAAAAACTTATAAAAGTTACCTTCTAGAGATTATAAGTGGATGAGTGAAAAAATATATATATGATGGAAGAAAGAGAATAATTTATAGGTTGGGAAAACATTTTTATTTTCTCAATAAAATAAAAATTCATTTCTTACAGATTTAAGACGGAAATTAATTTGGGAGTGAATTTCATTATAATTTCACTTAGAATTTTCTCTAGTTATTTTTCCATGATGAATCCTTTGTCCTAGAAATCCAATATTCATATCAAGAATGAAAATCAATATAAAATGAGTGAATAGTCATTTCTAGGATGGAGGTTTAAGAGTAGGGGTATTAAATATTAATACATGAATAAAAAATGGATGGTGATTCCATGGTGAGGTATTAATAATATGTTGTTTTCACCTCAACATTTCAATCATTTAATTATTGGGAATTGTTTTATCCAATATTTTCAGTATTTTGTCATTTATATTGATGCTTAAAAACACAAACAATGGTGTTACTATTAAATTTTAATTAAGTTGATTTCAGGATAGTTTTCATTCGAATAATTATCTTATTCTTGAAACACATTATTTTTAAATTTGAAGGTTGATGTTTTTTTGAATTATTCGTGACATTTTGAAGTACTCTAGAATCATTATCTACAATCCTATAGTTGAACGGAACATTATGATTATGAAACCGAAATTTATAATAATTAGTAATTTTGGAACTGTATGTTTTTGTTCTAAATGTTAGGATTTGGAACCATACTTTTGGTAGCTACACTAAATTTACATAATTAAAAAATTATTCATATTTTTTTTGGAATCATCCTTATTTTATTAACTATACTTTTAAGGCTTCTCCCTATGTTGTGAAAAACTACTGTTGACTCAGTCATCTCTGAGATTAATATTTTGGATTATTTTTTCAAATTCATTAATGTTGTTTGGAGTACTTTTATCATTTTAATTTCTATAATTATTTATTAAAAGGACATTATTAAATGGATTAAATAATTTTTATTTTCAATAGAAGAAACTTTTTTCCTTAAACTTTTTCAAAATTCAAATGATCATCAATTATCAATTGGATTTTCTTGATCTGTTTAAATTGTACAAAATAATGCTTCATGTTAAATACCAAGAGTTTTATATTATAATTAAAACATCTTTACTTCTATTAAGAGTTTCAATCTAGAGACATATTTTTTTCTATTTTTTTATTTTTAGAATGTTTCTACCATATCCATAATAAATATTGTTATGCAATTCGTCGAAGCTACTCTCAATATCTCACTTTAGAGAAATATATTTACATTTTATGCATAATATTATCTCTATTTTTGGTTTAATAAAAACTGATTATGAGAAAAATTAAAGATTAGTTTTGTTGTTGTTATTTATTAAATGTCATCTACATCTATCGATTGTCATTATAATTGTGAGATGAACCATTATTGAACATCTATATCTAATCCATTTTCTAGAAATTTTGGAATATTATACTCAATAATTGTGCATTATCATATTATTATACTAATCTTGAAATATTTTAGTACCCTATAAATAGACCATAAGGCTTTGTAAAACACTTTTTAATGGTGTAAACATTCATTACACTGTTTTAGGGGACAAGAAAAAGGACCTTCTTGTGAAAATCACTAAGATTATGGATAAATAATTGATGTATTTGAATAAGGAATTTTTATTCTCTAAACCACAATACATCATTTTTTATAGTTATTTCCTTTATTTATAGTCCATGGCTTACTCATATATTAGAGATAATGAAGGAATCACTTTATTACAATAGGGACACTTCCAATTTTATAAGATTTTTATAAGGAAACAATTCACCCCCATCTTATGCCTTCATCATCTTATTCCAAATGAATAATTAGTATAAAATTTTGGGATCCATTGGATATATTGATTTCTTCCCAAACAAGTCTATGTTAATGATCTGGAGGAAAAATAATTTCATCATATGTTCTTAGAGAAGGTATTTTGATGATTCCTACTCTATATTTTAATAATGATAATTATTCCTGATGAAAATCATGAATGACAATTTATTTATTGAATATTTGAATGACAGTTTATTTAAATGTATTCCAGACTTATAAAATTCATGAATAATATCTAGATAAGTGGAATAATATAGAAGAGACTGATTATGATCATAATTTTAGAGCTATGAATTCTATTTTTTGTGGATTAGAAAATAATGAATTCAATCATGTTTCTCAATGTCTTACATTACATGAGATGTGGTACGAAATAATAATTTCCAATCAAGAAATTTATAATATCATATAGTTTGGGAATAAAAATTAAAAATTAAAATTTCTTATATTTAGCATTTTTGATTGTGAAACAATCACTTAAATGAATAGATGATTTACTAAAATAGTCATTGGTGTTTTTTCCTGGAGAGAACCAACTCTAGAACCATATCAGACTCTAAAATTTCTAGGACTTCTACCCTAAAAATGGAATGGAATATTTTTTCAATTGGACAATCCACTCCTATCATAAATATTTTATTAAATTATTTTATTTCCAACTTAATGATGTACGAAGTTGAGGTGAAAGTATAAACTAAAATAATTTTTATCAAAAAGGAAAATGATGCTCTCATTGTTTCGATGGATGAATTTTCATATTTTAGCCACTCATGTTCATTTGATGAGTCATCATATCTTTCTATAAAAATTACCTTGTTGTATAAATTGTGATAGGATAAATTAAACATGAAAAAATTAAATAAATTTAGATTATAAAAATGTAATAAGAAAGGTCATATTAGACATCATTGTCCTATATTTAAAGATAAAAGGAATTATTATTGAAAAATCAATGTCTATAAAGTTATGAAGGATACATTTAGTTCATATGAATATTCTTGTGATGAATCTTTTAAAAACTCAGAAGTAGAGAATGAAATTAAATAGGGAAATCTATATCTTATGGAACATACTGATAAAGTGAAATCTTTTTTTTTCAAAAAATTATAATAATAAAAATATTTATTATGGTAAAATTAAAAAATATTTTTTTTACTTCCAATAATATTTTAATCCCTAAATAAGTTAAAAAAATTATATAATATTATTATTTTATTTCATTGGAAAATTACGTTTTTCCAAGCCATACATTCGATTTAAAAAACAATTCATCGAAAAATTTATATTCCTTGCATGAAAATAAAATTAAGGAATTAGTAGATGAATTAATATTTTCAAACGTGCTTTTTTTCTTATGAATTGGTATAAATATCTAAATATAAGTCCTTATAAGAATTAAATTTCTAAATTCAAGCATAGTATTGGTAATAATTTTGAAAACCCCAAATTATATACAAATTATTTCATTCCATGTTCTAAAATAAAAAATATGTCAACTATTAAATGATTCCATTACAGTGTTAATGGTAATTATTCAAATAAATATTATTTTACAAATCCTAAATTTAGTGGTTTCAAATATGTACACTATTCAAACAGCTTATCTGAATCAAATATTAAAATTTCTTCTAAATATAAATAGATTCTGTTGCCTAAGATTTTTCTTGCTAATAGTACCAGACCCAAAATAATATAGGAACCAAAAGGAACATTTTTTTATATAATTTTTATTTTAATTATAGAACATCAATATGGTATCAATTTGTGGGGTGTGAAGGTTCCGGGCGCTGTGGTAGCTCGTGGGTGGATGTGACCACTTGCCTTTTTCTGTTAACAATGATCAATCTGGGATCAATACAACAATAAATGCTATACTCCACAGATCGAATCATAGAAATAGAAATAGAAGAATAGTTTTCCTGGAACCACAAATGAGTATTGTCACATATTTATTATAATGAATTTAATTAATTGACAAGAAGTACCTTTTATGTTGTTCTTTGTTTGTTGATATTTCAGGTCATGTTCTAATGTAATTCTTCATTGCATCACAAAATCCAAGTGTATACTTCCCCTAGCACTGATCCCCATGTGCACCATGTATCTATGGACGTTGCCAAAGGAATATATGGGTGCTAGCATGAAGAAACCATTACATTCATTGTCCGCCTTTGATCTTCTTGATCCGATAAAGGAGGATCTCTCTCAGTCTTGAGATCGTTCTTGGAGGAAGGAGTTATTTCGGACTTGAAACAATTCTCAAGAATTATTGTGCACAATGATTAGGAAAAATTTTGGGTAGTGAGGATATTTATAATTGGGTTTTAGGTTATAGAGTTATGACAATAAATAAATGTGTCATGTGTTTTATTTATTTCATTAACTCTTATTGAAAACCCCCATGTCAAATCATTAATTCCTTGAAATGCACCGACGCATATTATAATAAATATCATTTAATAAAAAAATATTATTTCCTAAAAATCCAAACTGAAAAAACTACATGGTGTGTAATTATTAATACACGGTGTGTACTAGTTTTTCATAAATCCACACAGCGTGTAATCAATAATACACAGCGTGTACTTGTTTTTCATTTCATTTCCAAAATGAAAATTGAACAGCATGTAATCCTTAATACACGACATGTACTTATTTTCATTTCATAATTCCTCCAACATTAAAACGATTTAGGCTTCCTTGAATAATTATTAAACCTCATACAGGAATAATCATTATTATACTTGAGATACTTGGATACAGTTAGTGTGTGACCCTCTAGGCCTCTTTCTCATTTACACGAGGAGAGATTGCCTAACGTCTAATATCACTGTCTAGAAATGAGTCAAGGTACCCAAGAGAAAGAAGTTGACGCCTCATTGATGTGTCACCTCATACGAATGCTTAACATGTAATTTAGTCCCTTTGTCTCAATATTTCATATTGCAGGTTTCATGTTAGGGTAATAAAACTATATGCTTGATCTGTCATTCATTGACTTCAAGAAATAAAATTTTTGTTACTCCATGTACATGGAATTTGAGCGATAGTTATATTTCAATCAAAGGGCCCAAGATATCTACTTCAATATATATGGAAGGGACAAATCCTTCCTCAACTTATCCTTTAACAACATTTCATTCGTGATGCACCCAACATACCCTACATCCCGCAAACTATCTTCGTGATAGTTTTTGTCTGCAAATCTAAGTGTGTGAGTCATGATATGAGTTAATGATAATATTCCAGTCTAAGTACCATTACACACGCTCATAGATAGAATTGTCTGATGACACCCAGACATGTGGAATTTCTACTGGCGGGTCTGTTCTCATAATCTCCCATTTTGGAGATTACCAAGTGTAATCACTATGAGAGAGAGTCTCATCTTCTTATAAGTACTCGCACATGGCGGTCTGTATACCATGTGTCCTATCATAGTATGTCATCAACTTGATAACATTATTAATGAATATTTTTATATCATTTCAAGGTTATCATCATAGTGGGGATCTACCATGACCTTTTTAATGCAACAAATATTCAAGTACAATATTATATTATAGTCATGCAGATCAATGAAAAATATATAAAAAGTGTACATTCATGTAATCAAAGTACAAACAGTTGGTTCTCAAGACACCAACTCTAACAAACTCCCACTATGACTAGATCCAACTACCAACAACTTTTAGTCTGCTAGACCTCACATGATGATCATGTTTTTATTGATTCAATGCTTTAGTCAAGGGGTCCACCACATTGTCTTCCACGGAAATATTACTCACAACAACTTCACTACTCTAAGAAAAATCCCTATATAGATGATACTTCTAAAGTATGTTCTTTTTCCATTATGTGACCTCAGATCTTTTCTAAGTGCCACCACTGTAGTATTATCATAATAGAGTGTGATAGGGTCCTTACTACTAGGAAATACATCCAACTCTTTATCGAAGCTTCGCATCCCTATTAATTCTTTAGCTGCCTTAGATGCTACGATATACTCAGACTCCACTTTAGAATCTGCTACCATAGCTTTCTTTGAGCTCTTTCAGCTCACTGCACCTCCATTCAAACTAAATAAGTATCCATTCTGTGACTTCATGTTATCTTGATCAATATGGAAGCTAGCATCTACATGTTTTATGGTGACTAGTTCCTCATCCCCTCCATAAACCATGAACATATACATAGTATGCTTTAAATACTTAAGGATCGTCTTGATTTCCATCCAATGGTGGTCTCCTGGATCAGCTTGATATCTGCCTACCGAACTTAGTGCATAGGAAACATCTAGCCATGTACATAGCATAGCATACATGACTAACCCAATCACAGATGATTAATGGGTCCTTACCATTTTATATCTTTCCTCATGTGTTTGAGGACACATTTTCTTGGATAGATGAATGCCATGTGACACTGGAACCAATCAACTCGTGGATTGTTCCATGATTAATCTCATCAGTATCCAGTCAATGTATGTACTTTGACTCAGGCCCAGCATTCACTTGGCTCTATCACGGTGGATCTTGATCACAAGAATATATCATACCTCTCCCTTGTCTTACATAGAGAATAATTTATCCAACCATGCCTTAACTGACAGTAAGACTGGTACTTCATTTCCAATTAGTAATATATCATCAACATATACTATATGGAAAACAGCTGCACTTAACTAATCCTTTTTTAGAAACAAGGCTCACATTTAATCTTAACAAATAAAAATTACATTATGGTTTCATCAAAATGAATGTTCCATGACCTTGATGCATGATTTAATCCATTAATGGATTTTTGTGGCATTCATACCTTGTTGGCATCCTTTGGAGTCACAAACCCTTCACGTTTTTTCATGTATACAGCTTCCAAGATATTCCTATTAAGGAATTATTTTTTGACATCCATTTTCCAAATTTCATATTCATGGCAAGAAAAAATGGCCAATAGGATTATGATGGATTTCAACATCACAACTGGTGAAAATGTTTCATCATAGTCAATTCCTTGACACTGTTTAAAACCTCTTGCAACCAGTCATGCATTATAGGTGATGACATGTCCCACCATGTCTAGTTTCTACTTGAATACCCATTTAATACTAACAAGCAGGCCATCAACTAGATGATACACCAAAATCCAGACTTGGTTTTGGTACATGGAATCCATTTCAAAAATCATGGATTCTTGCCACTTGGAAACATCTTTGCCTTTAAATATATCCTTGTAGGTAAGAGGATCATACTTGTTAACCAATAATGAGTCACCATCCATGGTGACAAGAAAACCATATCATTCTATTCACTCACCTCTCTCATGCTCCTACGCAGTTCATGTGTCTATGGAATAGATTGTTCTTCCATGGGGATTTCTGGAATCTGTTCTTTTACCAAATGCTGTGTATCTTTAGCCTTGACTTCATCGAAGTCTACCTTATTCCCACTATCTCTTTTGGCGATGTGCTCTCTTTCAAGGAATATGGAATGTCTTGCCACTAAAACCTTTTTATCGATGGGTTTGTATAGGTAATATCCACTTGTTTCCTTGGGATATCCTCTAAAGATACAATTTGTGCCTCGAGGTGCAAATTTGTTACCTGAAGAGGCCTTAACAAAAGCTTCACTACCCCACACATGTAAATTTGATAACATGGCTTTGCGTCCACTCCATAACATGTATGGAATATCATTTATTGATTCTGTTGGTACTTGGTTGAGGATGTGTGCTGTTGATTGTAAGGCATATCCACAAAAGGATAATAGAAGACTTGCATGACTCATCATTGATCGGACCATGTCCAATAGGGTGTTGTTCCTCCTTTCTATTACACCATTCCACTGAGGCATGTAAGGTGGAGTGAGTTGAGATAGAATCCCAAACTCCCATAAAAAATCAATGATTTCCTGATTAATATATTATCCACCTCTATCTAGGCAGAGTTTCTTAATATTCATACCAAGATGGTTCTCAACTTCATTATTGTATTCTTTGAACCGATCAAAAGAATTTGAATTATTCCTTATTAAGTAAATATAAATATATATATATATATATATATCTACTAAAATCATTAGTAGATTTTCTGAAGTATAAGAACCCACCCTTTACTTCTACAAGAAATGGTCCACACACATATGTTTGAACTAATTCTATAAGATCATTAGCACTTTCACCTTTCCCACTAAATGGGGATTTTTTCATTTTTCCTTGTAGAAACAGATGACATACACCAAGTGGTTTTAGTTCGAAAAAATCTAAATACCCATCTTGATGTAATTTTGTCAAATTTTCTCATTGACATGACCTAGCCAGTGATTCCAATGTTGGGTATGGTATGAGTCATGTGAATTAACTTTTCCATCGATTTCCATTACTTGGTTTGTTTATTCTAACACATAAAGGCCATTATATAAATGTGCCCTACAAAAAAATTCTATCGTTATAAAAGTAACAACATTCATTTCAAAACATCAAGATGAATCCATCAGTATCTAATATTGATACTGAATTAATGTTTTTAGTAATAGAAGGCACATAATAACAACCTTTAACACAAAGAATATTCTAGTTGGCATTGTGGGAAGGTAGTCCCCGAAAGATACATCAGCAAGTCTGCCTCCATTGGCTACTTGTAGATCTACCTCCCCTCGGTCAATCTTTCTAAATATACTTGTTTCCTATATTTGGATACATATGTGTGCACCACAATCTGTTTCTAATACACATTTTATATATACAGATAGATAGAATTCGATAACAAGCACACCTAAAGCCTCCCCTTGCTTCCTTGGATAGGTTCAGTTTTTCTTCCAGTGGCCCTTCTTCCCACATGTGAAACAAACAGCCTCATGTTCTCTTTCTTTCCCTTTGATCTTCCTTTTATTGGAAGGACGTGAAGAAAATTTGGGCTTAAATCACATTGTCTTCCCTTTCCATTTATTCACCATAAGGAAAGAAGGTTGTTCACACTTCATATCATTGTCCACATGGCGAATGAGGATAAGAATATCAGATAGATACTTATCAATGTTGTTTATGTTGAAATTTACAACAAAGTTAGAGAATCTATGGGGGAGTGATACATGAATGAGATTGGTACCCAATTCTTCAGGGAACTTAAAACCTAGAACATTTAAGGGCTCAATGTTGCCAATGAGCTTGACTATATGAGGCCCATCTGGTGCACTCTCTCCATGCTTTCCCTAAAATAGAGCTTTGGAGATCTCAAACCTTTCATGCCTTTCT
Source organism: Viscum album (assembly GCA_963277665.1). NCBI lineage: Eukaryota > Viridiplantae > Streptophyta > Magnoliopsida > Santalales > Viscaceae > Viscum > Viscum album. Next base: position 837,251,559 of record OY728134.1, on the reverse strand, counting down.
CTCTCCTAGTATAGACAATGGAGGTGATTGAGCATGATGTAGGCATCCATGTCATCATGAGACTTCATGAGCTCACATGACATTGATGACATCATCAAACATTGAACGTTGAGGGCATTTCTCAAATGATGATCATATACCAGGAAATCTTCATCACTCACCCCTTGGGTTGGGGAATCAGGAAGGGAGAACTCCAACACGTTAAACTTTCATTCATGGTGTAGAATAACCCGAATGTGCCTAAACCATTCTTGAATGTTACTGCTGGTGATGATATTGTCCTTTTCTAGAATTGATTGTAGATAAAATGTTGTTGATGAGTTTTTCATATTGATTGTAAAAATTAAAAAAGAAGATTTATTAGTACATTATTGATTACATTTTATGAGAAATAATAAATTTTATTAAGTCTACCACTATTTTATAAAGTCCCAATGGCCCTCACCATTGAACAAGGAATGTCCAGTTACTTTGAAATTCTAGTGGAAACGATCCATATTCCCCTTAACATAACCCCAACACGGGTTTATCAAGCTATTATAAGGTATTTAGGTAGGCAGGTCTTTGCCAACTATGAGGTTATAGATCCTTGACCTGTTGAGGGGACTCTCCAATCATGAAATCCTGAATTGGATTTCTCCAACACTTGCCTCCATTTTACAACAAGTCCAGAATGGTCTACTCCTCTTGATGTAAAATGTTTACGTCAACCAGAAACTTTCATAAGAGCTTCCATTATAAATGTATGTGTCCCAAAAAAGGTTGGTCAAACACATAGTTTTTTAAGTCTTTCCCTTTATCATGTTACGGATGTCTTGGTCTAACATAATAAGGTATTTGAGGGATTTTATTCTTTACACGTAATATTTAATTATCACATTCTTTTTAATATTATGTGATGCTTTGTTAAGTGATTAACCATGCTCTGATAATGTTTACGCATAGTCTGGTTTTTATTTTATTCCATCTTTGCATGCTTGTTTATTTCATTTAATATGTGATCGCGACAACACATACATAATAAATAAACCAGGCATTCAGAAAGAAATATTATAAGATGGCCTGATCATGAGCATCTATTAGTTAGCTTATCTAACGGTTTTGGTAAGCTAACCCTGACCTATGGAAAAACACCTTGAACCCGATGGTTCATGTTTTCCAGCTCCCAGCTATCCATCTTTGTATATTTTAATGTAGTTTTTTGCCTCAACTTTGGGTTTTGAACTGTCTCCTCTAGTTTGGGAGATCTTTAATTACATGGGGTTTACATTAAAGAAACCATGGGCACACATTCCCTAAATATTATTGGAAGACAGATAGAAGGCCAACGAACTTAAATTTAACAAATTTAAATGAAACCATACACACAAATGGTCTTTTTTCTAGCTCAGGATCATCTATAACATGCAATGACATTTACGCATATTTAGTATTCAAATTCTGTTAATAGTTCTTTCATTCATGATAAGTCACACTTGAATTTAATTAATTATGATCTTACAATTAATTAATTCTCTATATTAAATTCCATTATAAATTTCCTTGATAATCTTCTCATCCATATTACTTGTACGAGTCATTTTACTTTTGAGGAAACCTAGTGAAATTCCATTTCATGAAAGTACACAGCGCGTAGGATATATTACATGGATTATATTTTTTTCACCCTTTATCCAAAGTAAACAACAGGGGCTTTGGTTTGTTTTCTATACTTTGTAAATTTCATAGTACACAGTGTGTTGATTAATCTAACATGGCGTGTACTTCCTTGTTACACATTTATCGGCCTGGCAAACCTATGTATGCGGTATGTGGAATCAACTTGTACATGGTTTCACCTAGTCTAGGGAGGACTACACATCGTGTTGATTTAACATACACTTCGTATATTCAAGTTTCCATGCACCATTCAGTTCTGGTAAACACGGTGTAATAAATACTTAGGCATGCCCAATTCACATGACGTGGTTTGGCATACCAGTACCGATTCGTTGAACCTAAGTACACGGTATGTATTTTTCACTACATGTCATTTATTCTTATGTTGTATAGACAGAAAGAGCAGTAACTCGAGATTAGTTCCTAATTTTTATTTTCATCAACATTAAAATTAAAAGGTCATTTTTGTGATGTGAGTCCAGAAACGAAAGGGGAAGAACAGATCTCGTTCATTCATTTTTATAGAACGATGTATCTTGAATTGAATCAAATATAAATGCATAAATTATTAATGAAAATTAAATAACTATAATAAATGTTGTAACCTCCCTCTGAAACCAATTGAAGGTTTTGGGCACAACGGAAGCTCGTGGGAGGATGTGCCCACTTGAATTTTTTTCATTAACAGTGATCAATCTGGGATCAGTACGATGATAAATGCCAGACTCCATGGATCGAATCACAGAAATAGACAAAGAATAAGAATAGTCCTGGAACCACAAATGAGGATCATCATAGGTTGATTATAATTAATTTAATTAATTGAAAACAAGTATCTTTTATGGAGTTCTTTGTTCATTCATATTTCTCATCACATTCTGATGTGATTCATCATTGCGTCTTAGAATCCAAGTTTAGACTACCTCTAGAGGTGATCCACAAATACACCACATATCTCTGGACGTCGTTAATAGAATCTTCAGGTGCTAGTGTAGAGAATACTTTTCTTGCATTGTCTGCTATAGATCATCTTGATCCGATGGAGGAGGATCTCTCTCAGTCTTGAGAGAGTTCTTAGAGGAAGGAGTTCTTTTGTCCTTGAAAGAATTCTCCAGACTTGTTGTTCACAATGATTAGGGAAAAATTTTTGGTTGTGAGGATATTTATTATCAGGTTTGATGTTATAGAGTTATGACAATAAATAAACATGTCATGATTTTCATTTATATCATTAACTATTATTGAAAACCCCCATGTCTAATCATTAATTCCTTGACATGTGTCCACACTGATTACAATAAATATCATTTAACAAAAGAATATTATTTCCTCAAAATATTGACTGGATAAACTACACGGTGTGTAATTATTAATACATGACATGTACTTGTTTTTCATAAAAATACACGGTGTGTAATCATTAATACACAGTGTGTACTTTTTTCATTTTATTCTTCCTACAACATTAAAATGATTTAGGGAACCTCGAATAATTATTAAAACACGTATGGGAATAATCATTATTCTACATGTGATACTTGGATACACTTAATGTGTGACCCTCTAGGCCTCTTTCTCATTGGCATTAGGTGGGCTTGCCTAAAGTCCAAGATCATTGTCTAGCAATAGGTTAAGGAACCCAAGAGAAAGAAGTTGAGTCCACATTGAAGTGTCACCTCATACAAATTATTACCATGTAATTTAGTCCCTTTGTCTTAATATTTCATCAAGAAGGTTTCATGGTAGTGTCATAATCCTATATGCTTGATCTGTCATTCATTGACTTCCAGAAATAAACTTGTCGTGACACCAGGGGCATGGAATTTGAGTGAAAGTTATATTTCAATCAAATGTCCCAAGATAACTACTTCGATAAATATGTAAGGGACAAATCCTTCCTAAAATTATCCATTAAAAATATTTAATTCGTGATGCATGCAACATACCCTACTTCCCGCCAACTATCTTCGTGGAAATTTTCGTTAGCAAATCTATGTGTTCAATTCATGACATGAGTTAATGATAATTTTCCAGTTGAAGGACCATTATACATGCTTGTAGATAGAAAGGTTTGATGACACCAAGACATGTGGAATTGCTACTGGTGGGTCTGTTCTCATAATCTCCCATCATAGAGATTAAAAAGTGTGAACTCCATGAGAGAGAGTCTCATCTTCTTACGAGTACTCGGACATGATGGTATGTATACCATGTGTCCTATCAAAGTATTTCATCCAACCATAGAACATTATTTAAGAATATTGTTATAGTGTTTAATGTTTCTCATCCTAGAAGGGATATTCCATGACCTTATTAATGCAATAAATATTCTAGGACAGTATTATATTATAGTAATGCAGAATGATGATCAATATATAATAAGAGTACATTCATGTAATCAATGTACAAAAACTTCGTTCTCAAGACACCATCTATAACATGATGTTCCAAATTATCTGAATATTATTTTAATGAAAACCATGATTATGTTACAAATAATGGGAAACTCTGAAGTAGTTCATTATCTGAGTGGAATAACTCTTAGATTCTGAAGTGTTAAAATCTATAAATCATTTCATTTAAAATTATTTAATTCATTAACTATCTTATATAGGGGATAAAATTTCTAAATGTTTTATTTTTAATTCCTTTACATTTTATTATTCATGTGATTGAACTATTAAATCATTGTATTCACTCTACTATTTAATGTGATGGGATAATTCATGGAATTATTTTCATACCATCATGTATAGAATTTATTATTTTATAATGTAATGTATTAATATATACTTTTTGTTACCATGTATTTTAATTTATTGGGACATGTTAATCTATTATTATATGTCTTATAATGTTTTAAAAAAAGTGGTTCATTTATGAAATGCATAATGGTTTTAGAATAAAATTTATTTTATTATATATTCTTATCGTAAGTGGGGCAATTTCAATTTTTAATAAATTGTTTAAATATGTCATTATTATGGATTGAATAAATGTATTTGATAGATATCTTAATTATTTGCATACCTCTTGTAATTAATTTAATAATACGTTGCATAACATCTTGGGAATAGATTTTTAAATGATTCATTATTTAATGAGGAGTTTATAATATTTATTATATTGAAAATGAAATTAGGGGAGGTTAAGTTTATTCAATTTTATATAAAACATGTAATTATTCATAATTGAACTATATATTCTTTTAACATTTTCAAAATGAAAAAATAATTTTTCAAATTAGATCATTCAAATTTGTTAATATTTTACATAGGAAATATTATTATGAAAATTTATCATTTCATTTTTAAGATCCCAAATTATTACACTATAATTTTGGATTGAGAAGCCAAAACATTGTCTAAGAGACATCAGAATAAAACCATTATGTCCTCTTTTCTTAGACACACACACTTTTACTGTCTCAAACACTCTACAGACTTTTTTATTATTTCCTTTTTTCAATTTCAAAAATGTCTGATGAAGCCCACATTGGCATATGAAATATACAAATTATTTGTAGTTTTTAATGATGTATTTCATAGATGTTAATCTTTCAAAGTCTAGAGTTTTTTTTAATTTTTTTAAGAATATGTTAATGATTGATAGATATGAATAAATATGTTAGTGAGGTTTTTCTCTTCCTAATAAATTAAAAATTGTGTTTGGGGAATAGTTAACTTATTTTGTTGAAAAAGACTTAGATATTTATTCTATAAATGGAACCTAAATTATTGGTTATGATGAACAATAAGTTCAATCACATCAGATGGTGGAAGGTGGATTGCTTCCTAAAAAATTTAAAAACATTGTATCTGATGATGATAAGCTTTTTTAATAGATCATTCAAATTTTATTACAATGGAAATGGAATCTTAGTATAATATCTTAAATTTAGAAGCATTATTTCTACATAATAAACTTGAAATATCTATGAAATAATTTGAAAATCAGAAATAGTATGAAGGTATGTATAATAACTAATCTAGAAGATACTTTTATGAATTTAAAATCAAAATATTCCATCAAGTGGCATTGATCTAATGAAAAGTTATTTATAAATTGGGTCTTAATGAGATGACAAGTTTATTAGTTTTGAATTTTTCTTCATCTTCAAGAGGAAAAAGATCTACCAATATTCAATGAAGAATATAACTTTTGTAGGGTGTTTTTGCTACAAATAAAATAAGAGTTAAATGTTTATTTTGTGAAGATACACCCCTTAAACTATGAAAAATTCCTGATAAATTTTCTAATATTACATTTTAGTCTATAAAAAACATGGGAAAAATCTTTTTAATCATGGATGTTTAATAAAACATCCTATCTTTTGTCATATTTATTCTCTATTTACTATTTCACATTATCATATGTCTAAATATATTCATTATTTAAAATACATTATTGTAGCTAAACGATAAGTTTACATTGAGTATTTATCTATATTATATTTGTATTAATCAATTTCATACATTTTTTTCATATCACATGATGTGGGAAAAATCGATAGAAGCATAAGAAATTTTGATAATAAAGACTTTGGAAAAACCTTATTCATTTTCATCTATGATAAGTATAGAAAAATTTGACATTTAGATTATTATTTACAAGGGAATAAGTTTGTTTATTTAATATTAAATCATTTATTATTGTGTTTATTTAATTTTCTATTGCTTTTTTTCTATGGTTTTGGTGATCTTAAAAATGGTGAAATTATTGGGAATGTCTTTATTTAACAATTTAAAAAATTTATCATTGATTTTAATGCTCACAAACATAAAAAATTGTGTTACTAAATAATTTTCATTTAGTATGTTACCTGATGTTGTATATTGGCATAATTACTTTGTTATAGATGAATTATATTTTTAAATTTAGGTAGGGGTTTTTAATTATCCAATACATATTAAAGTTGTCTAGAATCACTACTCAGAAAAATATATTTGTAGTGAAAATTATAATCAATCCCCCGAATTTAGTAAGGATCGCTAATATTGGAATATTATGTTTTTATAAATAATATGATTGGGAACTGTAATTCTATCAGAAATCCTATGTTTACATACATAACATATGATTCATCAAACAAACATTTGGAATCATTCTTCTATTGTCAACTATAATTCAAAAGATTATCCCCAAGTAATCTGACCCTACATTTGAGTTAGTCAGCTAAGATATTTAAATAATGGATTTTTTCTTCAATTTATAAACTAGTTTCATAAAAGTATTTTTATAATTTTTCATTTGATTATATAACAATTAAATTTTCCTTATTCAATGGATTAAAAGGTTACAGTTTCTATGGGATATTATGATTTCCTTGAATGTCTTTGGAATTACAATGATTGAAATTTATAAGGTGCATTTTCTAAATCTATTTTACCTAATGATAATAATATTTCTTATTAAATACATGGAGTTTTTTTATATATTACTTATCCAGTTATATGAAAATAAAAACAAATATAAGAATAATTCTTATGAATTATATTGTTTGATCAATATGCTACTACCAAAAAATCCACTATCAATCTTTTGTTGCAGTTCATTGAAGCAACTATCAAAGCTACACTCTAGCTACATACATGTTTTTCCTAAACTAGATTCCCAATATACTACTATTAAAATAAAGTGTATGTTTCTCTACATTGAAGATCAATTTTCTAATATTTTTATTTATTGAATATCATCTTCATATATTAGTTTTTACCAAAAATGTGAGCTGAAGAAGTATTAAACTTATAAATATATTCTATTTTAATAAATTGGAGGATAATATTAATTATTCATTGTGTAGTTTTTTATTCTCATACTAGTTTGTTGATATTTAAATTCCCTATAAAATAAGAATAAGGCTTTGTATAATCTTTATTGTATGGTATCAATGGCCTACACTACGCTATAGATGTATTTGGAAAAAATAATTCATAGTGAAAACCATCAATCTCATGGAGAGATAATTGGGGGAGTATAATATGGTATTTCTCCTCCCCTAACCACTATACTTATTGTATTCTATTATTTTCATCTTTAATTTTCTACTTATTACTTATCGTTAAGAGATAATGAAATAATCACTTTATTGTGAGTGGGATACATCAAATATATCAACATTTTTAAGTGGAAAAATTTCAACACCTTCTTTTTCCTTCATTATTATAATTCTAACATAGCAAAAATTATCTAATGAAAGTGATGCTTGTAACACCCCAAGAATTCATAATGTGTTATTTCTTTAAAATAATTCAATAACTTGCACTACACGCAACACCGAGTTCACTTGCACAATGACTTACCAAAAATCCATTCAAAAGAGGTTATGAATAGTATTAAATAAATTTTAAACTTTATATAATCCTTATAATTTTTCCATATTATGAGTATCTTAGACATAATGCAAGAACAAATTCATTTTCAGTATTGCACTTTTATCAAATTTTAATAGTGAACCCTTTTTAAATACAATATTTTAAACTTTTTGACTAAATGGGGACATCAAAAATTTACAATGAAACATCCCAAGCTTCCACGGTACGTTTTCTTTGAATAATACAGTAGCGTGTGTTGTACGCAACCTTGAGTTTTAACACACACCACAACCAATCAAACTAGCCGTTATGAATAGTAATACCTAATTTTTGAAATTATATATATTTTATATTTCAAAATGGACTTCATTTTTGGATTTGGAATATCGAATTTAGCCTAAGGTGAAATTTTGGTACATTTCGGATAACTTTCATATTTTGATGAATAGTGAAAATTACTAAATTTTATTTAAAAACAACTTTTTTAATCAAAATAATTAATAGTGATAAATTATGAATTTGAGTGGTTTTAAAGTATATTTAGAATATATTATTACCATTTAATATAATTTTGGTCATTGGACATAATTTTACAATTAAACCGAACATAAACAAGTGTCAATCTTTTGATAGTTATTATCTCTTAAAAACACGCTTTTTGTTTTGACAGCGGGAATTAATTTTAAATTAATTTCTGCCACTTCTGTGTTTTGAATTTAGAAAAATGGATTCCATATTTGGAATCAGGATGTTCAAATTGTGTAAATAGGTAACTTTTATTTTTAGACATTTTGAATAATTACTGCGGTAAATATTTTATTTACCATGGTTAAGGGTAAATCCTGTAAATAAGGGTTAAAAAATAATATTATAATAATACTAAATTACCCTAAAACGTGACTTAACCCTATTGGTTGATACATGGTCGACCATGGGCATCTTTCGGTCGATTTTGGGACCCCATGGATCCACTTGTAAGTGATAATGACACTTTATTTTAATTAAGTTAAAATGAATACAAAAATGACACAAGCATTTATCTTTTAGAAAAACAATTGTTACATCGGGTTATATATGTTGGATTTTAGATTATAAATATTCATTAGAAAGATAAAACGATTTCCTACATAATTATATTTTATTTATAATTTTTAGACATTAAATAATTTATTTTATTTATGACACAATGATGATGCAGTAATTACTATAATAGTGAAAAATTAAAATAATTGATATTATAAATACCAAATTAAATATAATATGAAACTTTTAATGAATTAAACTAATTTTCTAGGATAATATGCTATATTAGTATTGATTTAATTGACTTTTATTGAAGTAATAAATCTGTTATGAGTTTCACAAAAATCAACTATTGAATAGTGTCAAAATTGACATAAAAGAGTTCTTAAAACAAATGTTATATTATTAATTGATATTAAATTCCTAAAAATCTAAGGTTCGGACAAGAGACTTATATCATGATAGTTTCATCATTAATGGACCACTTGGGGGTCTCTTGGATTTATATAGTAATTTTATTAACCATATTATATAAAAATACAAAGAGACATTGTAAAAGTGAAACTAATTAACTTAGAGTTAATACTTAATGATAAGGTTAATATAAGTACCCAAACCAGTCTAAATTCTATTGTTTGAGTGGTTTTCGACTTATCCCCACCTTAACCTTTGAATAATCAACTTTCGAGCCATTAGAAACCGAATATGAATTTATTATAAATTAATATTTCTAACTTTTCCAAAGGTTCCCCTCACCCCTCAAATAAAAGGGCACTCCTCCTTCTCATTTCTTCACACCTTCAAAGCCTTTTGGTTCGGCTAAACTCTGCCCAAATACTCTCCCAACATCCCTCACTACAACCTAGAGGCCTTAGTTTGATCAGAAAGCCAACCTAATGAGCACTTTTGATCAAATCAAAAAAAAGAACCCGAAGAAGAGGAGGTTAACCTACCCCATCCAAGGAAAAGTACAAGGTAAGGGGTTTTCATCTCACTCCTTATTCCTATGAGATTCATGCCATATTGCCACCATTACCTTTTGTGTGGTGTATGTACTGCCCATAATTATATTCTTTGTGTAATACACTTTAATTTATGTGTATTTACATATTCATTGTATAATACCTCTTTCATGGTTTGTATGTTTCATAAGTTACCAAATTGGTAAGGGTTATTTCACAATCTCTTCATTATCCGAGGTTGTTTATACGTAATAATCTACTGGGATATCTTTATCATCCACATCCATGTTTCTTCAAAATGTATTTCAAAACATTTTTACTATTTACAAGAATATGGGTTAAAGTCATTTATACCCTTGTTTGACTTTTTATAAGTGGTTTATAAATGAATCTTGCCGTTGTTTTCCAAACAAGGTGCTTTTTAACCTTTTCGACAGAATTAAGGTAAAAATGTGTTTTTTTACTTATACGGCGGGTGCGGTTATTTTCCGCCGTTATAAAATCGTCGAAACATCCCTTACAAGCTTTTAAGAATATTTTCAAATTGAATGTATTATTTTATAATTATGTTACTTTTAAAATGATTAAAAAAAAGTGATATTTCTCCAAAATAGTTTGATTTCATCTATGTCAACATCTTTTGATGGATATTAAGCTTATTTGAAGTTGATTTATTATGATACAAAACATCCATATTTTATTGAAGGTTTTGTGATATTTTTCACAGTGGATACGTTATTCTTATGTCACTCATGGTTTTTGTTTAAAGTATTGACATTTCATAAGTTATTTTTAATCCAAATGTTTATGTTATATTTCAACCTTTCATTCAGATGAATGTGTTAGACAAGTATGTTCCGGGTTGGGGACCGGTAAAAGTAAGCCCTCTGGTTTGGTCTCCGGTTATTAGAGGAACTCCGGTTTGGTCTCCGGTTATTAGAGGAACTCCGGGTTGGTGTCCGGTTATTAGAGGCACTCCGGGTTGGTGTCCGGTTATTATAGGCACTCCGGGTTGGGTTCCGGTTACAGTTAGCCCCAAGGTCTTGGGACGAGGCCTTGACAAAGAAATTAATGTTCAGCATTATGCATTCCAACATTATGAAAGTGGTTATTGATTTTTGCATGAGATTATTCGATTAGTAGAATATCCATGTGAATAAGTAAATGGCATTATTTCATTTTATTTATGCCATACCATTTTGAAAGTTCATGTTTGAAAGGATTTTGTTTTAGTTATACATTGCCTTAAATGTTTATTCTTATTTATGAAAATTTCCGCTATATTGTTATCCTTACTGGGCATTTGAGCTCACCCCTTTTCTATGTTTTATTTTTCCCAGAAAGTGAAGAAGTAAATTATGAATGACCTACAGGGATATTATGTGGGGATATGAGTGTGGATTATGGAGAAAATATTTTTTTGTAGTAGTTTTTCATTTTATGATGTAATGTAAGACTTATGAATATATCTAGTGTTTCCAAGACTACTAAACCAATCGGTCTTTCGAGATTTGATATTTCTTGTGATCATACCAATGTTATGTAATAATGCACCGACTCTGGGTAACTGGGGTCGGGGCGTTATAGTTGGTATCAGAGGAAGTTTAGTACAAACCTTGGAAGCTAGATTTAGATAAACTCTGATTAGAGCACGTAGACCTAAGATGAACTTTGAGGATTAGTGTAGAAGAACTTCCTAGAATTTTGGTATTGTAGAGATTTTATGAGTTTTCCGAGCAATATATCCCTGTCTGGATACGAGCAGGTAGAGGCGGCTCTGGCACAGATGTACCTAGGGGTAAAACCCGAAAACACCGCTTTGAGCTAGACTCGAACGGGAACTGGTGCACAACAACGGGCCTTGCTGCACTCTTGGTTATGACACTCCCGGGGGATATGCTTAGGATAATTCTCATTTTCTTTACAAACCCTTATGAAGGGTTTATGAGTATATACATCCTCAAAGGAGACATTTTTATGATTATGGATTATATCCATAAATAGTTAAATTTATGTTAAGTGTTTTATAAGTATGGGATTATGTATTTTGATTCATAAACTGATCTAGTGTATGCCATTGTTTAGAAATGGCGCCCAGTAGAAGGAATGAGAACTCCAGAAATGCACATGATCCAAAGAGAAGGAAGGATCACATCATTCATGGTCTTAAGCTAGAATTTATAAGAGAAATAGTCTCCCATGTATTATCATCATATGAAGAAATAATATCATGTGTTGATAAGATAAGTAAAGAGTTTACTGAGTCCTATGGCTTTGAAGGGAAGCAAGAGAAGAAAAGGATGGAAGAGAGAAATATGGATAAAGGGAAGAGGGAAAAGAATAATTTTCCCATATGTGGTAACTGTGGAAAGAAACACCCTGGAACTTGCCTGAAAGGAATGGGAGTTTGTTATAAGTGTGGAGGAAAAGGGCACAATGTAAGTGACTGCAAGGGTAAGAAAATGGTTTTAAATGTACAATGCTTCATTTGCAAGGAGTTTGGACACTACGCGAACCTATGTCCCAGTCATCAAACTATGCCGCAAATGATTCTATTGGATAATAATCAAGTTATGATACTACCACAGATGAAGAGGAATGATTAGAGTTCTTATGTTGATTATGTCAATTGAGTGTTGTATCAACAATGTACATGTTATAATAATTATGGAGTATATAAGGATTGTATTGCAGTACTATTTCATTAAGGACTTGAGATTGTGTGGAACAAAGAAAAGTGACTCAATAGCAGGATAAATTTTTGGAAAATATATGGTTGAGAGAATGATAAACCATAATATAGTTCTGATACCAAGGTAGTGATTTTCGAATAATACATGATTATTTTGGAAAAATTATATTGGATATTCTTGACTACCTTGGAACTGATTAATGATTTGTATATTCCATCATTGTTGGGGTTTAAAACATTTTTGGATTGATGAAGTATATCCAGCATTCTATATGGAATAAGGGAGAATGAATGTAATCAATAAGGAATATGGTAATTCAGGATGTTTCAGTGTATTAAAAGAATACATGATGAAGGTATTCATATTCTATTACAGGGTAAAAAGGATCTACATTATGTTTACCTTCCTTATAAATGTTGGACTGTGAGTTTGGACAGAAGTATTTTTTATATTTCTAGTTTGGATTATTTTGGATTTCCATAAAAGGACAACCCGGAGGTCGGGCGACAACCCGTCGCGTCCGGCAAGGCTGCGAGACTTGAACCCGCAACCGAAGGGTGACAAGGGTGTATCACCTACCACTGGCCCACGAGATGTCCTGGATTAAATAATGTAGTTCTTTTTAAAAGATCTGGTACATGAATTATAAATTCATTTATTTTGGAACCCTGTATGAATAGTATAAATAGAAAAAAAAATTACATTCTATTATCTTTTAGAGTGAAATATGAGTTTGTGGTAGAAATTTATTAATGGATAAAACTCTAATTATAAAGTAAGTATATCTCCTTATGATCTTAGCCAATCTCATAAATAAATTCCTCAACATTAATAAAAGGAAAATAGAACAAAAATGTTTTCCTTGATGGTACCTTAAATCATCACTAATTTATGGCTTTGGGATTTTTGGCCTTTTCATAGCCATGTTCTCTACCACTCTCCATCAGATAATTGATGGTTAGATTTCTCTTCCATATCCATATTTTCCTAAATGGAACCCTAGTATGTGTTATTTTCGGTAATCTTCATACTTTCTACTCTTTGTTTTAAATAGAGGCCTAATTAATTCATTTTTCGATGTGGGGTTTCAACTAAGATATTTTGAAACGTCAAAAATGTGTTATCCCAATACCCTATGTGTTGTTGAACCGATGGTATTTCAAATCATCATAGATTGATGAGTTTAAGGACCTCAATTTTATACTTGTTTGTGATTGATGACCTCAATCACTACCTATAAATATTTACGTTTTTTCTCCAATTATATGTCTCTAATTGCCACCAATGTTCTCCTAATTGAGATCATGATTTGGTGGTGACCCTTTCATTTCTCTTTTCCTCATACTAAGACTAAATTTTAGTAACCCAATTTCCGATGTGGGTTTTCCCACAAATATATTTTCTACTTTCAACCTTTTATTTCCGAAGAACAATTTCAAATTGCGAGGACGCAATTTATTGAAGGAGGGGAGAATGTAACACCCCAAGAATTCATAACGTGTTATTTCTTCAAAATAATTCAATAACTTGCACTAAACGCAACACCGAGTTCACTTGCACAATGAATTACCAAAAAGCCATTCAAAAGAGGTTATGAATTGTATTAAATAAATTTTAAACATTATATAATTCTTATAATTTTTCCATATTATGAGTATCTTAGACATAATGCAAGAACAAATTCATTTTCAGTATTGCACTTTTTTCAAATTTTAATAGTGAACCCTTTTTAAATACAATATTTTAAACTTTTTGACTAAATGGGGACATCAAAAATTTACAATGAAACATCCCAAGCTTCCACGGTACGTTTTCTTTGAATAATACAGTAGCGTGTGTTGTACGCAACCATGAGTTTTAACACACACCACAACCAATCAAACTAGCCGTTATGAATAGTAATACCAAATTTTTGAAATTATATATATTTTATATTTCAAAATGGACTTCATTTTTGGATTCGGAATATCGAATTTAGCCTAAGGTGAAATTTTGGTACATTTCGGATAACTTTCATATTTTGATGAATAATGAAAATTACTAAATTTTAATTAAAAACAACTTTTTTAATAAAAATAATTAATAGTGATAAATTATGAATTTGAGTGGTTTTAAGTTATATTTAGAATATATTTTTACCATTTAATATAATTTTGGTCATTGGACATAATTTTACAATTAAACCGAACATAAACAAGTGTCAATCTTTTGATAGTTATTATCTCTTAAAAACACGCTTTTTGTTTTGACAGCGGAAATTAATTTTAAATTAATTTCTGCCACTTCTGTATTTTGAATTTAGAAAAATGGATTCCATATTTTGAATCAGGATGTTCAAATTGTGTAAATAGGTAACTTTTATTTTTAGACATTTTGAATAATTACTGCGGTAAATATTTTATTTACCATGGTTAAGGGTAAATCCTGTAAATAAGGGTTAAACAATAATATTTTAATAATACTAAATTACCCTAAAACGTGTCTTAACTCTATTGGTTGATACATGGTCGACCATGGGCATCTTTGGGTCGATTTTGGGACCCCATGGATCCACTTGTAAGTGATAATGACACTTTATTTCAATTAAGTTAAAATGAATACAAAAATGACACAAGCATATATCTTTTAGCAAAACAATTGTTACATAGGGTTATATATGTTGGATTTTAGATTAAAAATATTCATTAGAAGGATAAAAAGATTTACTACGTAATTATATTTTATTTATAATTTTTAGACATTAAATAAGTTATTTTATTTATGACACAATGATGATGCAGTAATTACTATAATAGTGAAAAATTAAAATAATTGATATTATAAATACCCAAATAAATATAATATGAAGCTTTTAATGAATTAAACTAATTTTCTAGGATAATATGATATATTAGAATTGATTTAATTGACTTTGTTTGAAGTAATCAATCTGTTATGAGTTTCACAAAAATCAACTATTGAATAGTGTCAAAATTGACATAAAAGAGTTCTTAAAACAAATATTATATTATTAATTGATATTAAATTCCTAAAAATCTAAGGTTCGTACAAGAGACTTATATCATGATAGTTTCATCATTAATGGACCGCTTGGGGGTCTCATGGATGTATATAGTAATTTTATTAACCATATTATATAAAAATACAAAGAGACATTGTAAAAGTGAAACTAATTAACTTAGAGTTAATACTTAAAGATAAGGTTAATATAATTACCCAAACCTGTCTAAATTCTATTGGTTGAGTGGTTTTCGACTTATCCCCACCTTAACCTTTGAATAATAAACTTTGGAGCCATTAGAAACCGAATATGAATTTATTATAAATTAATATTTCTAGCTTTTCCAAAGGTGCCCCTCACCCCTCTTATAAAAGGGAACTCCTCCTTCTCATTTCTTCACACCTTCAAAGCCTTTTGGTTCGGCCAAACTCTGCCCAAATACTCTCCCAACATCCCTCACTACAACCTAGAGGCCTTAGTTTGATCAGAAAGCCAACCTAAGGAGCCCTTTTGATCAAATCAAAAGGAAGAACCCGAAGAAGAGGAGGTTAACCTACCCCATCCAAGGAAAAGTACAAGGTAAGGGGTTTTCATCTCACTCCTTATTCCTGTGATATTCATGCCATATTTCCACCATTACCTTTTGTGTGGTGTATGTACTGCCCATAATTATATTCTTTGTGTAATACACTTTAATTTATGTGTATTTACATATTCATTGTATGATACCTCTTTCATGGTTTGTATGTTTCATAAGTTACCAAATTGGTAAGGGTTATTTCACAATCTCTTCATTATCCGAGGTTGTTTATACGTAATAATATACTGGGATCTCTTTATCATCCACATCCATGTTTCTTAAAAATGTATTTCAAAACATTTTTACTATTTACAAGAATATGGGTTAAAGTCATTTATACCCTTGTTTGACTTTTTATAAGTGGTTTATAAAAGAATCTTGTCGTTGTTTTCCAAACAAGGTGCTTTTTAACCTTTTCGACAGAATTAAGGTATGAATGTTTTTTTAACTTATACGGCGGGTGCAGTTATTTTCCGCCATTATAAAATCGCCGAATCTTCCCTTACAAGCTTATAAGAATATTTTCAAATTGAATGTATTATTTTATAATTATGTTACTTTTAAAATGATTAAAAAAAGTGATATTTCTCCAAAATAGTTTGATTTCATCTATGTCAACATCTTTTGATGGATATTAAGCTTATTTGAAGTTGATTTATTATGATACAAAACATCCATATTTTATTGAAGGTTTTGTGATATTTTTCACAGTGGATACGTTATTCTTATGTCACTCATTGTTTTTGTTTAAAGTATTGACATTTCATAAGTTATTTTTAATCCAAATGTTTATGTTATATTTCAACCTTTCATTCAGATGAATGTGTTAGACAAGTATGTTCCGGGTTGGGGACCGGTAAAAGTAAGCCCTCCGGTTTGGTCTCCGGTTATTAGAGAAACTCCGGTTTGGTCTCCAGTTATTAGAGGAACTCCGGGTTGGTGTCCGGTTATTAGAGGCACTCCGGGTTAGTGTCCGGTTATTAGAGGCACTCCGGGATGGGTTCCGGTTACAGTTAGCCCCAAGGTCTTGGGACGAGGCCTTGACAAAGAAATTAATGTTCAGCATTATGCATTCCAACATTATGAAAGTGGTTATTGATTTTCGCATGTAATTATTCGATTAGTAGAATATCCATGTGAATAAGTAAATGGAATTATTTCATTTTATTTATGTCATACCATGTTGAAAGTTCATGTTTGAAAGGCTTTTGTTTTAGTTATACATTGCCTTAAATGTTTATTCTTATTTATGAAAATTTCCGCTATATTGTTATCCTTACTGGGCATTTGAGCTCACCCCTTTTCTATGTTTTATTTTTCCAAAGAAGTGAAGAAGTAAATTATGAATGACCTACAGGGATATTATGTGGGGATATGAGTGTGGATTATGGAGACAATATGTTTTTGTAGTAGTTTTTCATTTAATGATGTAATGTAAGACTTATTAATATATCTAGTGTTTCCAAGACTACTAATCCAATCGGCCTTTCGAGATTTGATCTTTCTTGTGATCATACCAATGTTATGTAATAATGCACCGACTCTGGGTAACTGGGGTCCGGGCGTTACAATGCTCACCAAGAGATGAACCCCAACATTGTATAGCAGAATAGGAGAGATAATACCAACATCATCAAACCATTACTATTGTGAATTATCTTATACATATATAAGTATAATAGATCACCTCAAAAAAAATTTTTGATATATCTATATTGTGCTAGTTGGATTGAGAGGTAAAACATGTTCAGATTGTAATTTTTTTAGCAATTATCCCATGGATCTGATTTGCTCTCTTTATTTCATCTGAAATTTTATTCACTTATTACACTGAATTCATTACTCTTTCTACATAGACACTAGTAACACATTTAAATTTTTCACTTCTATTGAACCATTTTAATTACATCAAGATGAAAAACGAGAATAGTATGTTAGGGTAGGATTTTCATGGCTCTTTTAACATCAACCTATGACTCCATTCATATAAACTACTTTTTAGTGATGTTTATGACTTGGTGAATTTTGTTTTAATTTAAAATATTTGACCCACATTTAAAGGACTTGGGGAAACCTAGGAATAAATTATGTTTTGGAATTATTGTCAGAGAAACAATTTGAGGAACCAGTTTATTGATCATTTTATTATTTTCTTTTCTTTTTAATTTTTACCTTTTATTTTTATTAACATTTTACATTATCACGTGTTCCTTTTTTAGTTTTAGTTTCTAGGTTATTAATCTGAAATCCTTACATGAGTTCATATTGTGTGGATTTTCAGGAACCAATAAAATTTAATTGCTATTTAAAAAGAATGCTTTCTTAGAATTAGTGAGTAGAAATGATGAATATTCAAGAACCTAATAGTACACGTGAAGAGCCCACAATTATCTTTGAGGATTGAAAACTATAATAGATAGAGTGAAAAATCATGGACTATAGTATTTCATCTATTAAAATAGTATCCTCATGTTTCTTGTGGAAGTCATAAGTTTTACAAATATTGAGTTGAAACTGATAATACTGATAATTCTTTTGATGATATTGAATGATGGATAGTTTTATGTCTTGAAACATGATGATACTAAAAATTATCTCTCATACATCATGGATATTTGTGACATGTTCAAAAATAATAAATTTTCTTGTAAGGAAGTTTTTCAGAAATCCATTTTTTTGTATAATTTGGTACACAAGGGATTTTTTGAAATTATACGCCCCATGTTACATCACAACATTGGAGGTGCATTCCCCAAAAAAAGTGAAAAATATTTTCCCCATAACTGAAATAAAAATTCCATATTGTTATACATAACATATCACAATAAGATACATAGATGACATCCTAGGATTGGAATGAAATTCAATGAGGTGTTTTGATGCATCACAAATGACTGGTTGACACATTGGATATAGGTTCAGATATTTTATTTTAATTTTGATAATAATTAAAGATAAATTTTTGACCTAATTGTGGAAGAGGAAAAGTTCATAATAATCCTACTAAGGCTAAGATATTCGTGAAAGTCTTTATAATATCATTTCATAGTGGAAAAGAGAAAGAGGTCTCGATATGATGTGAGTTTTTCAGATTGAAGGGACTTCCATGTTGGATACTTAAGTGAAAGGAATTTCTAAAAGAATAGAATAGTTTTTTTCTCTATAATCATGCATATCCATTAAATCAACTCCAAGTAATTACATGTTAAATTTATGGTTTCCCACACCTCATCAATGATTACCATGAAAAGATAGAGGAGAAAACAACTATTGATAAAACTGATCAATTACTTCCATCATCAACTCTAAAAACAAAACTTTTATGTTTATGGAATTAGGAAGAGATAATAAAATAAATCATGGAGAATTATTTATGGATATAATAACTTTAAAAATAATGGTCCTTCCAATTTTTCTCAATTCCAGCAGGAATTGTAACCAACTGAATAACAATAACAAACCTACAACCACAATTTCAGCAATAGTTTTAGAAAAAGTCATGACAATATATTCAACCATATTTCATGGAACTAATGATTCAATATATCTAAAAATGATTAGAATAAGACCATAATGTAGAAATATGTTCAAAATAATGAGAGAAATTTAGTGATAAAATAAGGAAAGCTATAGAACATGGAGTTCTAATTGGAATAGATTTCCCAGAAATTGAATAAATGTGCACATAGAGTTATACTGGAGAATACAAAATCATCAAGATAAGATAAAAAAGGAATCATTTTACTATGTGTATTCATGTTTTTAAAAAATTGATTAAACTCAGTAAATATAATTATAATAGTAGTGACAATATTAATGTTAAATACATTATTTTCAACAAAAATCTTTTAAGAACACATGATATGTCGATCAAGGCCATATGGAAAGGGAAAAAACAAACCTCACGAGAATCAAACAGTGTAAAACTGTGAACTATCTCCATATCAAAAACCCATTACTTTTCTATATAGGATTTTCCATGGGGTGTTGGGGAAATATACAAGAAATCCATTGTAATATTCAAAAGTATACACATTAATATTTAATTTTTTTAGTAAATTTATCAAATTCCCAACAATAATAAATATCTCAACGATTTTATCTCAAATAATAAAAAAATGTATGATTCAATGACATGATTTTAATAAATTCTCCCAAGTATAATAAGGCTTTGTTAACAGTACATGATTCAATTATACACAGTATTAAAAAGCTTCCCTAGTCGTAAAACCTAGAGGGGGAGCTTTATCTATACCACTTTAGAAAATTCATCACTCAAATATATTACTAACATATTTTTTTATCATTGATTATGTTATTTGAAATCGACATGGATTAAACATCTACTAAAAGATAGATGTGTGAAATATCCTTATGGACTATTTTAAGACATTTAGGTAAAAGTTGGGTTTTTCATTTCTCTGATGGAATTTTTTATTTTGAAAATGGAGGAAGACAGAGAAGTGCCCATCATTCATGGTTGGACATTTATGGCTAATGGAAAAGGTATTATTGATGTTTGAATGGTTTTTCTGAACTTTTATGCAGGTGTTGAGCATGTGTAGTTGGACCTGTCTAATGAAGATAATAATAATAATAAAAAAATTATTTCTATTCAATCACTACTATAGAATATAGTCACACCTTTAAAATGTTTTAGGTTAAAAAATATGATGTTCTTGAGGAAATGGAGGCATTTTCTGAACCTAAAGAGAGTAAACAACTTGGATATTGAGACTCATTTCAATATTATAGAGTAGCATACTAGGGAATGTTTTTCCAAAACAAATCACCTCAAGTTTCATAGAACCTCAGTTAAAGTTAAGAAAATTTCCCTGATGCCTCCATAATATATTATTCAAAGACAAATACACTCTGGAATATTATTAATTTTTCAGTTACCTCTGAATAAGAGAAGTAGCTAGTTAAGGTTTTGCAACAGTAGAAGTAGGCCATTTCCTAGAGCAATAGAGATATCAGAGGGATAATCTATTATTTAATTCCTTCTTATATAGCATCTTATTTTCCATTGTTTTATTCATAGAACATGTAACCACCTGAGAATATACATCAATGAAAGGGGTGAGCTAAAATCCATGTAAAAGGATAAATAAGATCATGAATCAATATAACAATGGTGAGAATAATAATAATCACCATAACATAATAATAGGATCGTCCTCATAATCATGATAGGATGTATTAGATAAAGTAATGACTTGTGTAAGTGAATAAAAATGAGTCATCATGTCTCATGGGTCAAATACCACACATAGTGGTGAACAAATAAAGCATCATATTCATGCATAACATTTGCTAATAATAATAAAATCATCATTTTGAACAAACAAAGAATCATGATCACTCATATTTAACATTATATCATGAGATAAAACACATTACCCAATTCATGGTAGTGATAAATTATTCTACGCAAACCCCTCACATCAGAGAATTTACTTAATCATGTTTTCCACATAGAACATATATCAATAAAAGTCATAATATATCCCATGGAAAGAAATGGGTTTTATTAAATAAATCATACATTCATGATTAAATAATTTGGATCTAAAAATAAAAAATGGATTAAAATACAAGGAATAAGATTCATCAATCAAGAGTTAAGAAGAAACAATCTCAATTGAAGTAAAAGGTATGTTTTTAGAAATGAAAATTGTTTTGGAAAATCATTGTGTTCACCAAAAAATAAATTGGTGAACATGTATATCCTAACATATAAATGGTATGAATAATGAAATTATGGATGAGTAATATTAAAATAACTTTAACACAAAAGTTGTAATTAATGTTTCATAACCCAAACAAAAGGAGTAGGGTTTAAGAAATCCCATTATCTTATTTCCCTCTTAATTTCATCACTTTTACACCTCCTGAATAAAAAATGTATATTTATTGAAACATTGGTAAAAATGTGTATTATACTCATTTAATCATTTAGTTATCAATTTTAATCATTTTATTATATATCTTAATTTCCATTATTGAAATAAAAGTGTTTTAATATCATGATTTTCTTAAAAATTTTATATTTTGATTTGATTTCTCTAATTTCATAAAAGTAATTTATAGATTATTATAATTAGTTACAGAGTAATAGAATACATTTAACTACATAATAATATATTATATTCAATTTATAATTCTGATATGTGAATTTGGTTATATGAACTATCTTATAAATGTCTCTGAATGTGGTTAACTGACTTTAATGTGACGTTGTCGAAAGAGAAGGAAAGGGAAGTAAGACATTTATATTTTTCATATATATAATTATTACATTAGGTTAAAATCATTAATATAATTTTAATTCACTATATAATAAATTTTTAGTATATTTTTTCTGAAATTAAGAGGGTAAAAACGATAAAGAGAATAAGAAATCAGAGAAGAGTTAATAGAGAGTCACTTTCTCCTTAGTGCAGATTCTTTTGTTTGACACTATGACTCCTTTCTAATTGGAGTTGGATTTCTACAAGGAATCCCTATAGATTTATAATAGGATTAATATAGAGAATTAGGGAATAAAATGGGCTATGTAATGAATGGGAGGAGAGGTTTTCCTAGGGGATAGAGAGGGGTTATGAATACTTAAGGTCAAGGGGTAGTTTTAGAATAAAATATTGAATAAAAAATATATCAAAGGTAAAACTTGTAATATTGTCATTTTTAGAATATAAATCATATATTGATATAATATAACGAGTTTGGGATGTCAAATATCCTTCATAATTTTAATTCATTAATTTAATAAAAATGAATGTGGAATGAATGAAAAAAATGATATTTTATAGAATCACTTTGACTTTAGGTTTTGGAAAGTTATTTTTATGTTTGGAAGTACACTTTATTGTATTTCAATGAACCATTTACGAAAATAAATTTATTAATGCTGAACATAATTTTATTGAAATTATTATTTCATAATTATATCATAAATGATGTAATTTCAGTTACATCGGTTATGTGAACAACTATATTTATATTATTCACTCAAAAATTGAAATTATTTTGAAATTTATCAAAAAAATATACCATAGAAAATTTGAAGATGATTATTTCAAAAATTAAATTCATTTTAACAAAATAATTTTTTAAAAAAGGAAATTTTAATTTTTAATAAATAAATATTTACTTTTACAAAATATATTGATATACAGTTTATTAAAAATGTGCTTCTATTTTCATTTAGATTATTAATCATGATAAATATTATTTTCATTATAAAATTTATATTTACTTAAATTAAAATTTAAAAATATAAATTATATTATAATTTATTTTTTGAGGTAATGTTACTCTTAAAATGGCAAGGATTCTATTCCAATAGTCACGTTATTATTTCAACAGTCACTTTACCTCTTATAAATACTACTCTATTCTTTCACTCAATATTCTTCTCAATTAAAATCAAGGTTCTATATTTATATTTCCTAGAAATATTTGGGTTTACTAACATTTTTTCTCTTATGTATTGTTTTCATTGTGGGTGATGATTTTAATAGATTGAGGAAAACCATATATTACCATTTTATAATTTGTATTTTATATTTTTCGTCATGTTATAATGCTTAAAATTTGAATTGGTTTTATTAATGATTAATGAAATGATATCAAGTAATAAAAAAATTCATTATTTATTTCTTTATATTTTATATTTGTATAATATTATATAACACAAATTTATTCAGAATTTTTTTACTAAAAATGGTTTGTTGGTATATCCTTCCTCCATTTAGAAATTTCTTTTATGAAATTTTGACTCTTATTCTCAATTGAGAATAGGTTATTGTATTAATTTTACATTGATACCTCTGGTTACCATGTGGCATATTCATGCTTATGCTTCTTCCATAACAATATGACAATTTGAGTTGTCTTATTGCATAGAACATTGTCTTTGTGGTCCATGAATTTCATGGTATTCTCTTCATTTGAGAGTTCATTTTCTTATTTTACAACCTCTAGGTTCAACACAAGTGAGAGATAAGGTATGCACTTCTTCCAGAGTGACATGTGGGACAAATCATGAACATGATCCATACTTGGTGGACGTGGAAGCTGATAAACCCCTTATCCTATGCGATAAAATATGTAAAAGGGGACTATGTACCTTCAAATAACATTCTCTTTTTATCTAAACTAAATTCCTCTCTTCCATGGTGATATTAGAATTAAATCTTTTTATCCTACCTCAATCCACAATTCCCTTCAATGGTTCTTATCATAGCTCTTTTTTTACTCTGAAAGGCTTTTATGTGTTGTTGGATGGATTGAACAATCTCTATAGTCTCTTCTACAAGATTAGTGTAACATCCCAGTTCTAGAATCCATCCAGAGGCGCCCCTTACCCAGTTGGTCACATGGGCTCGTGCACATTTCCCCGAATTCCAGAGGCATCTGACTAGTAGCAAGGGCCTTGGGTGTGATAGTGGAGAAACTATGCCCTCATTGGTAGAGTATGCAGTGGAAGTAAACAAATACATACAAGATCAAAAGAAGTAATAATATCATATAGTAGTAACAACATAAGCATGAAAGTATATACTGGAGAACACATAGATAAGATTATGCATGATATATAAGTCTAGGAAAATAGCCAAACAAGTCACAATGCTGGAATACAACAGTGCTAAACCATATTGAAAAAGAAAGTAGAAAAATTCCTCAACATCGCAAGCCATATCTTGGTTGCTTGCTCTCCAACTACACAACAAGTCATGTACCTGAAGTAGGAAGGCACATGACCTTGTCTATACCATCAACAATATATCTGTTTGGGCCTAAAAGCATGGCCCAAATAGGGTGTGAGACTAAATCTTAGTAGGGAACCATCCAATGATCTGTGCCTAACAGTCAGGGAGTATATGGCAGGTAAAAGTACAGAAAGTAGTAAACAGGAAAGCACTAAGAAGTAAACAATCGACATTTTTAATAATTCAAACACTACACAGAATGCAATAGAAAAATAGATAAAAGAAAAAAGTAAACCTCTGGGATGTACCCACAACCTATCCCCTCTGGTCCTACCTATCAAGTACAAGAAACCCTCTGTGCAGCACACACAGTATCACCCCTCTCATTCAGATAAAGTATAGGCTCTCTAAGGAATCACATACCGTAAATTTCCCATATAGACTTGTATCATAGTAAATAAGCTATGTGGAAGCACTCAACATCAATTCCACCTGTGGCCTATGTTGGGAAACTACAGACACTTTAGGGAAGCACCCAACATCAATTCCTCATGTGGTCTCACATTGTATAATTATAATGATACTCTAGAGAAGCCCTCAACGTCAATTCTCCCTATGGTCTATAAAAAAGGTTCTCATGGCCCTATGTACGTAAAGGAAGTATAGCATCACATATCATCCCAAGTAAAGGTCAAGAACTACTTAGCTAGCATTCAATAGCACAACAACATAACAGGACAATAGTCACTCTATCCTACAATACTAGGCAAGGGAAAGTAAACAGTAGTCTAACAGGAAAACAAGACCCAAAGGACAGAATAGGCAAAAACATACATGGTAAATACATCCAAAGCACAAAAAATCACACTATTCACAATAAATTATCATCTACTCAGGAATACTAGCTTAGGAGAGAAACAGTAGGGATAAAACAGTAAATGCGCTATACCCTATTCCTGGGTATTGGGTGAGTTTGCACGAAAAACTAAATGAAATCCTATAGAAGGCACAATCCACCTACCTTGGGGTTATAAGATCAATATAAACGATCTTCAAAGATTGAATCACCTTTGAATGTTGAAGATCTAAAAAAACATCCTGAATTTTCAACCCATGATAACTTGGAAAAAAAATAAAAAACATTAAACGATGCTCTAGCAGAAGAGAGAAGTCCCCGATGTGATTCCAATTCATCCAACGGTGTTCTATTCGAAGGAACGAAAGAGAATCGAGGGCTCTTCAAAGATTTTTGGCTGCTCGGCGCTCTCTAACAAACCATACCTAGAAGAAGTTGGTTCTGTCCGTCATACGCGACCCTAGTGCATTTAATGAAAAAAAGTACTTGATGTGTACTTTTGAAGTACACGGTGTGTTGTTTCCTTTTCTGTAGTCTTCTTTACATGGCCTCTGGTTCATCACACATGGACGAGTGCAAGGCCACTATACGGTCGACACATGGCTACCCATGGTAACTGAGTACACTGTGTATACTGATAATTTACACGACGTGTACTTCAAAAATTTCAAGAAACTCATATTTTTTCTCAAAAACTCCAGGAAAAAGAAAAACATACATCAAAAGAAGTTCTGGGTTCTTACAAACTTCCCCACTTAACGAAAATTTTCCCCTAATTTCCCTTGAAAGGTGTCGTAGTAGAAGAAACCCTGAACAGATCCGACCACTATGATTGTACATCAGCCTCCCTCTCCCAAGTCTCATCTTGAACTCATCCATGCTGCTATAGCACCCATACCAGTGGAATAGACCGGACACAGAGAACCTCCGTACTTCGATCAACAATCTGGATAGGATGTTCTTTGAATGACGCATCCTCTTCATGCTCAACCTCCTGGGGTTGAAAGACATGAGGTAGGTATGAAAAGTAATGTCAGGGCTAAGAGACGTGAATAACATCGTGCATATCCTAGTACCTATGTGGTAACTACAACCAATAGGTAACAAGCCCAACCATCTCCAACACCTCAGATGGCATGATGTACCATGGATAAATCTTACCCTGTCTCCTAATAATCTTGTTTCCCAACCATGGTGTGACACGTAGGAAAACCTAATCCCCAACCTCGAACTCCAGAGGTCGTCTCTACTGATCAGCATAAGACATATGACAAGACTATGCAGTATCCATCCTCTTCATAATAAACTCTCTCTGCTCTGTGGTTTCCTTAACAAGATGAGGTCCCAACAATTCTACCTCTCCTACCACCAGACAACAAAAAGGTGATCGGTATAGCCTACTGTACAAAGCCTCATAAGGTGTCATCTGAATAGATTCTTGAAAACTATTGTTGTAGGAAAACTCTATAAGAGGTATATTATTCTCCCCAAAATCTCTAAAAACAATAATACATACTCGGAGCATGTCCTCAAGCACCTGAATCATTCACTCGGACTGGCCATCTGTCTTGGGATGGTAAGTTGTACTCAAAAGTACTTGTGTTCCCAAAGCTTTCTGAAGCCCCTGCCAGACCCGAGATGTAAAACATGCATCCATTTCTGAAACAATGTTACGTGGAACTCCATGTAGATGTACAATATCTCGGATGTACAACCTCCCTAACTCAACAACATTGATGTTCTCCTTAATCGGAAAGATGTGAGAAACCTTCATAATTCTAATTATGAAAAACTAAACTGCATCATTACCTTGAGGTGACCTCAGTAAACCAGTCACAAATTCCATCGTGATGTCATTACACTTCAACTCGGGAATGGATAACTACTATGAAAGTCTTGCTGGTTGCTGTTACTCTACCTTCAGCTGCTGACAAGTAGAACACCTAATGAAAAAACTAGCAACACCCCTCTTCATACCTAACCACCAATACTATTGGTGTGGATCACAATACATCTTGGTGACCCCAGGATAAACTTCCCAAACTGAGGAATAAAAATCCCGTATCAGCTCCTCGTGTATGTCTGCTGGCACCCATACGCACCCCTGGAAATGCAAGATCTCATCATCAACTATGGTCCATCCAGGAATAGGGTCCTCTCCTGAAACGTTCTCCCATAGGAGTAGACCTTTATAATTTGATAGTTTTCTCAATCATACTCAATCAAGAAGTGTAAAGGTAAAAACTGCGGATGAAAGAAATTTCTTCCCTTGTCTATCATGCACCTCCAAATGCATCTCATAGAATACATCCATAATCTTCCACTCACTTCTGGCTTCCCGAACATCCTATTTATGAGTCCTCCTACTCAACGAATTAGCCACTGTGTTGCCTTTCCTAGGTGTATAGGAAAGCTCAAAGGCAAAAGGCTGAAGGTACTCAACCCACCTTCGCTGTCTCAAATTCAGATCACGTTGAGTAAAGATGTACTTGAGACTCTTGTGGTCAGTGAAAACCACAAAATTATCTCCCAAAAGGTACTGCCTTCAACAACGTAAGGCACGAACAACATCTACCAACTCCAGATCGTGCATCAATTAATTCCTCTCTTGTGGCCTCAACTGCTGAGACCCGTACGTAATGACTCCATCACCCGGCATATGCACATATCCCAGCCCGATACCTGAAGAATCATAATAAATTGAATAGCTCTTTTTTAGCTCTGGAAATACTAGTATCAGTGATGAGGTCAACCACCCTTTCATCTTCTGAAAGACTGACTCATAAGAATCTGACCACATGAATTGTTCACCCTTCTTATTCAAACACTTCAGCGGTGCTACAATGTGTGAAAAGTCTCATATATAACATCTGTAGTATCTAGCATACCCTAGAAAGCTCCACACCTCAAATAAGTTCTTCATATTCTCCTAACAAACTACAGCTCTCACTTTCCTTGGGTCTATCGATACTCTTACCTCATAGATAACATGACCTATGAAGTGAATCTGACTCATCCAAAAGTGAGATTTTAAGAGCATAGCATATAATTGATGCCCTATCAGTGTACTCAAAATGATATGAATATGGTTAACATGGTTGTGTCGAGTTAGAGATTACACCAAGATATCATCCATAAATACCACCATGATGGAATCCAAGTATGGATGGAAATATCGGTTCATCAGTTCCATGAAAACTATAGACGTGTTCGTGAGACCGATCAGCATAACCATATACTCATGTAGACCATACCGACACTGGAAGGCTATAAGAGGTATATCTGACGGTCTAACGCACAACTGATGATAACCGGACCTCAATTTAATCTTTGAGAACACCCGGTCTCGTTGAACCTTCTCAAAGAGACTGGTAATCCTAGGCAAAGGATATCAGTTCTTGACAATCAATTGGTTCATCTTCCGATAATCAACAAAAAGTACGAGGGTACCATCTTCCTTCTTCACAAACAGGACAGGCGAACCCCAAGGAGAAGTACAGGGTTAAATGAAACCCTTTGCCTACAACTCCTGCAACTACTTATTAAGCTCTTGCAGCTCAGGATTCTCCATCATGTAAGGAGGAATGGACACCAGTGCTTCTCCGAGAACAAGATCAATAGAAAATTTTGCCTCATGCTCAAGAGGCAAACCCGAAAATTCAACTGGAAAGATATCTCTAAAACAATCCACCACTAGAGGAAAGTCTAACTGTGAAGTCCCCTGGTCATCCAGATAATGATTAGCAATCTGGGCTGTAACTACTCCCAACCCAGGATTCTCTATACTCTCTCTACTCAGCTGGACATCCCACTCTCCCTTATGAAGAAAAGATCCACCTTATGGTGATATGAAACTCACCATGCGGTGATTATAGTCGACAATTTCCTAGAAAGGGACTAGACAGTCCATTCCGAGATTGACATCATATCCTATCATCTACAGGACATAGAGATTCCAAAGGAAGTGACACCCACAAATATCTAGAGGGAATTCCATGAACTATTGTACACTAGTCATTCAAGTCCCCAACAGCGTGCCTAGCATCATGGTATCAGTAGAAGAAAAGATGTAGAGACCATGGGCTCTCCATGATATCAACAGATATAAATCTATGGAAATCCCCTGTATCAAAAAGTGCTAAAGATAAAACTGAGGAAACTAGGAACGTACCTCGAATTGTAGAAGTTCTAGGATCCTGCTCCTACTAGGTTTGCTCCACTGTAAAGTTCTGGAATGCTTCGTGACCCTTCGACCCTATGACCCAACCTGACCACTCTGAACTGATCCACTCTATTGTTGCTGAAAGACTAGTGACTGACCACCACGACCACGACCTCCACCTCGGCCTGAACGGCCGGAACAACTCTAGTTCACTGAATGGTGAGAAACTAGAGGTGTTTATCTCAAATGCGGAGTCATATAAGAACTCATGTCGCCAGCTGGTGGTGAGAAGATCTAATAGAAGTGTTGGAGATAACCCATATTGCTGCAAGATCGGCACTCTATTGGGTCTCTCTGGAACTGTAGGCACATATGTTCAGCCCTTCTACACTGGTAGCACACCACCTGGTAACCAGAAGATGCATCCCTCCTACTCAGATCTCCCCATGTAGTCTCCCTGCGGCTCTTCCAACCTTCATCTGGTGAAGCACTAACTCTAGATGTCGAGCCGCCCAAGCTTACAACTCCGGATTCCCTCATATTCTGCTCCGTGATCATTGTATGCTTGATGATGGAAGCGACGGAAGACAACATAAAGATATTCACCTGAGAGTAGATGTCCTGTCTGAATCCATCCTCAAACATCCTTTCCAGGAATAACCCATATCATCCCTGGAAGTGTTTGAAACACCAATGCATGGATAAAAGAGAGGAATAATCCATAACAAAAAGAGTACCCTACTCCGGACTCATAAACACTCAGGCTCGGTCAGCCCTAAGGGTCTCTGGATAGAAGTAGTCATAGAAGATTCTTTGGAACTCTTCTCAAGCCATAACTAGCTGATGACCCACCTGTGAGATCACATCCCACAATCTCTTGGCAGAATCACATAGCATATATGTAGTGAGCTTGACTCTCCTCTCTGGAGGAATCTCCAGATGCTCAAAGATAGTAATCTTGTCTTCTAGCCTTGGCTAAACAGATTGGGGTCATCCATCCCCTGAAAACGTGGGAGGATGCTTCTATTGGAAGACCCGCATCAAATCATCCATTGACGGGGAAAGAGGCGATGCTCCCCAAAAGGTATGAATCATCCTGATGAAGCCTTCCCAAAGTTGTTAATCAGCACCAGTAACAGGTATAACTGTTGGTTCCAAGACAGACACAACATGAGGATCTGTGGGAAGTCCCTGATCAGCCATGTCTAGTGTCTGATCACCACCTGGAAACTGACGTACAACTAGAGGACGTCTCGATGTCATGAATCTGCAAGGTCAAGCACACACCTTAGATCAATATCATCATTGAAGGAAAACTAGAAGAATGTGAAGGGAACTGGAGAAAGAATGAATTCATGTTTAACAAAAAAATACTACACAATGTGCACATTTCCCATATGGCATGTTCCCTTAAATCATTTACATGTGTGTGTACTCCTGCCTGAACTGGTTGTGTAACACCCCATACCCACGATGTGTTGTTTTTACACATGGCGTGTACATGAATCCTCTTCCCTTTCCTGAGTCATTCTACACGGTTAATCCACATGACTCTCTAAGACAATACTTCACGGTGTGTTCATGGAAGACACGACATGTACTAGACAAGCTTTATTGGCTCGTGTTGTTAGTGACACAACCTGACACCCATCTCACACTACACGGTGTGTTCCAAATGGACACTATGTGTTCTTGAAGGGATAACACCGACCCGTGTTGTTCGTGACATGGCCAAGTACCTAGGTCAGATAAAATGGCATCTTCAAATCTGACACGACATGTAGAAGAAGGGACTCCACTGACCCTTGTTTCTAGCTACACGGCCAGGTTCCCAGGATTACACTACACGTCATGTTCAACTCTTACATGGTGTGTTCCAGTAAGGAATTCTCCATCCCGTCTCTCTACCCACACTGCCTATGACACAGTCAGAGACTACATTGAGTGTACATAGAGTATAGGGCGTGTACTTAAGAAAAATTGTTTCTTTCCTAACAGAAGAACACATGGTGTGTACATAACATTACAAAATGTGTATTCTGAGTTTTTTTCGAACATTAAGCCTCAGAAACTACTCTGGAACCCAGAAAAACACTAAAATGAACATTGAAAGTGCCCAATTCCGATCTGTGAGGGCCCATACTCCCCGTGAATCAAATTTTGGCATCTTATAAAAGTTATCTCAAGGAAAACAAAGCAATTATCCACCAAATTCTAGTCCATGAGGGACCATAACACCTCAAGAACCAAATTTTGGCATTCATTCAAGAAAATATCTAGAAAAACAATACCCTATCAAAAGACATGTAATTCTTTCAAGGTAACTATGATTAAAACATTCATATTTGTACAAATTTTCTATTACAATAACATGAAATCACTAATGCATCCTAGATGGCATGAAAAAAATGCATGACATGTGATTTCTAGCAATTGCCTATATGATGCATGAGATGGAATACCCTCATCACATTAATTTGTGACAGAAAGAGAACCTCAATAATATCAATGGCAATAGAACAATAAATGTGAGTTACCTAATGGTGAAAATCAAATCAACTGTAAATTTGAAACCAGAAAGATCACAATAAATGAGGTAGATTAGCTTTTCCCTATACACGGGTTAGCTAATCCCAGCCACAGCTTATTACCAAGTACCTATTCCATCCTATCCCTGACTATATGCTTCAAATAGTAAGTCAAGAGAAATTAATTCCTCTGATACCACCTTGTAGTGTCCCGGTTCCGGAAGCCACCCTGAGGTGCCCCATACTCGTTAAGTCACATGGCCTCAAGCACATTTCCCGGAATGCCAGAGGCTACCGACTAGAAGTGAGGGACTTGGGTGAAATAATGAGGAAAATATTCCCTCATTGGCAGAGTACGTAGTGGATGTAAACAAATACATACAAGAGCGGAAGCATTAATAATAGCATATTGTAGTAACAGTAGAATACTGAAAGTATAAACTGAAGAACACATATATAAGATGAAGCATGATACATAAGTCTATAAAAACAACCAAACAAGTCACAGTGCTGGAATACAACTATGATAAACCAATGTTCAAAAGAAATCAGATAAACTTCTTTGCATCACAATCCATAGCTTGGTCCCATACTATCCAACTCTACAAGAAGTCAAGTACCTAATGTAGAAGGGCGTTTGACCTTGTCTATACCTGCAATAATATAATCTGTTTGGGCCCAAAAGCATGGCCCAAACAGGATGTGAGACTAAATCCCTGTAGGCAACCACATGAGGATCTGTGCCTAACAATTAGTGAGTATATGGCAGGTAAAAGTATAGAATGGAGAAAATAGGAAAGTACTAACCAAAAAACAATCCACAGTTTTAAGCATTCAAACACTACACAACATACAACAGCAAACCAAATAACACAATAGGTAACCCTATGGGAAGTACCCACATCATATCCCCTATAGTTCTACCTATCAAGTACAAGAAACCCTATGGGCAGCACACACAGTCTCACCCCTCTGGTTCAGCTAATGTATAGACTCTATGAGGAAGTACTCACTGTCAATCCCCCCTATAGTCTTGTATCGTACTAAAGGGACTCTGGGGAATCACTCAAGTTCAATTCCCCCTATGGCCCACGTCGAAGAACTATAGGAACTCTAGGGAAGCACTCAACATCAATTCCCCTTGTGGTCTCGCATCATATAATTATAAAGACACTCTGGAGAAGCCCTTAACCTCAATTATCCCTATGGTCTATACACCAGGTTCTCACAACCCTGTTTAAGTCAAGAAAGTATAGAATCGAGTATCGGCCTAAGAAAACCACAAGAACTACATGGCTTGAATTCTATTGTACAACAGCATAACATGACAACAGTCACACCATCCTATAATACTAGGCATGTGAAAGTATGTAGTAGCCTAACAAGAAAACAAGACTGAAAGGTCAAAACAGGAAAAAACTTGCATGGGAAATACATATAAAGCACCACAATTAACCCTATTCCCAATTAATTATCATCTACTCAGGCATACTATTATAGAATAGTAACAATAGGGCTAAAATGGTAAACACTCAATACCCCGTTCGTGGGTATTGGGTGAATTTTCACATAAAATTCACAGAATTCCTACAAAAATGCGCGAACCACCTACCTTGGGGTTAAAAGATCAATATAATTGAACTTCGAAACATAAATCTCCTTATAATGTTAATGATCTACAAAAATTTCATAAAGATTCATCCCATGATAATTTGGAAAAGAAGAGGTATCATGAAATGAGGCTCCAGCATAAGAGAGAAATCACTGATGTGATTCCAATGTAATCGATGGTGTTTGATTCGGAGGAAAAATGGAGGCTCAGGTGCTTGTCAAAGATTAGTGGCTGCTCGACGCTCTCGGACGAACCAGGCCTAGAAGAAGTCTGTTCTGTCTAGCAAACATGACCCCAGTACATTTAATGAAATAAAAAGAATGTACGCAACGTGTACTTTTGAAGTACACGACATGTACTTGCCTTTTTCGTACTCCACTTTAGGCGGCCTCCAGGTCATCACACATGGTCATGTGCCAGGCCTCTACAAGGTCGCCACAGAGCTACCCGTGATAACTGAGTACACAACGTGTACTCATAAAGTACACGACATGTACTTAAAAATTTCCAGAAACTCCTCTTTTCTCAAAAACACCAGGAAAAAGAAAAAATACTTGAAAAGATGATCTGGGCTCATATAATTAGGAACATGTAGATTTTGTTCCCCAAATTCTTCGCATCAGGTTAGAGTTCTACATCACTTCCCATATATATCTACATATAGATCCATTTGAATAATCTAGTGGAATAAATTTTTTTTATCGAAACTAATCCAATGAGAGATGTTGATCACGTCCTCTTTTAAATTACATTAATCATTATCTTAACATATATTCGGGCATATAGATATTTTTTCCAATTGGCCATCAGTTTTGGTGTGGTTGGCCATACTAAAATTCAATTAAATAATCAAAATATGTTAAATCATTATATATAATTTAGAGATGTACCTTGGATCAAAATCAGATAAAATCGAAAGTAGAACCCCATACAGACTCACCACTTCCATCACTTATATCTTATCATGTTTTTTAGGATATAGATATTCTCAGATAGTGATAATGTGGACTATATTGGTGTGTCGATATATAAAAAACCCCATCCCATTATTGACATAGGACATTTTTCAGAGGCTAGTGAAAAATTCCATAGTGATGTCTTTCCATATCCATGTGTGTATAGGAAATGGATGTTGTCACATCCCGGTTATGGGTGTCGCCCAATGGTGCCTCGTACCAGGGTGTTCACATGGACATAAGCGCATTTCCCCGGACACCAGAGGATACTGACTATTAGGAAGGGATTTGGGTGTGATAGTGGAGAAACTATGCCCTCATTGGCAGAGTAACATATCAGAAAAAACTATAAACAATAGTGGGAGAAATAATACCATACAATAGAAGTAAACAATGGAAGAATGATAGTGTAAACAACTTCATCATATATAAATAAATGAGGCTTTTCACAAGTATCTAAAAAATCAGAAAAAAAATCAAGTAACACAACTAGAAATACAATACTGAATCCAATGTATAGAAAATAGTAAACTCCAACAACATCGTAGGCCTAAATTTTGTCTCATTCTCTCTAGCCCCAAAAACAATCAAGTACCTAATGATGAAGGGCACTTTCCCTTATCTATACCTACAACCATGTAATCTTTTTTGGTCCAAAATCATGTTCCAAATATAGTGTCAGATGAATCCCAGTAGGAAACCTCCAAATGGTATATGCCTAACAATAAATGAATATATATATATATATATATGGAAACATGGAAAATGAAGCAATATACTGGGATGTATTCAAAATTATACAATCCTATAGTTTCTAATTACATTAACATTAATTTAATAATTATTCAAACCGTTGAATAATGAATACCAATATCTAGCCTATTCTCTGTATACCTTAAAGTAATAGTAATTACAGAAGTCACAGAAGACCATCTAAACCAACCAACTAAGACTGAGTCCATGCTTTTTCTTTGTCTTGGAAGACTTGTCACAATCATTCAACATTTCTAAACAACCCTATGGGAAAACTCTCACAGTCAAACCCCTTTGTTTTAACATAATAAAAATTAATTCCAGATGACCTTTTGAACATCTCTCACAGTACATACCTCATGGGTCCAAATGATAACCAATTAATAAATGGCCTCCGGGTGGCTCTCATGGTCCACACCCCTGGATCCACATAGCTTAAATAATCATAAACGACCTCCAAGGTATCTCTTATAGTCAACAACCATGGGTTAAAATTTACATTAATTCACTACTGGTATTCTGTAAATAAACATGGAACCCCCATAGTTTTCCTTGTCCAAGGCTCTCATGGTCCATTGGATGATCATTGCCCATATAGCATTCATTAAATTCTCTACATGCAATTTAAACTACTGTATGGCACAAATTTAATGAAATCTAATTCTCAGATTTAAAGGATATATGTGAAATTCAAACTACTACATGGCTCAACTGTAATCAAAGCACAAGCACATGCATCACATATAACCAATAATCTTCATCCTAAAAAACTCAAGGCATGGAAACAGGGTATGACTCATAGGAAACCTAGGCCAAACCGCCAATAACAATCAAACAAAGTAATTCACAAATATGGTGTCCCATAAACAAGGGTGTACAATCATAGGCATTGGAAACATCACTTAATAAAACAATTAAACCATAGAAGGTATGAAGTAGGGACAAAATCCAAAACACACAATGCCCCAAACATGGGTATTTGGCGTTTTAGGCATATATAATCCAAAGACAATCCAAGAAAGTCACGAACCACCTACCTCGATGTTGTATGATGAACACTCTTGAAAAGTGCCCCTTAAATCAGCCTAGATATAAATAGATCTTTGAAAAGGGTAAAGATGATCAACAATCGATAACTTATGAGAGAGGTGAAATCAGGAACATAGGATCATCAGAAATAGAGAACTCAATTGTTGGAATCCAATGCACTTAGGGGATTCTCAATCAGAGCTCGGAGGGAGGAACGAGAGGGGTTCTAAGATATTTAGTTATACGTCTCTCTCCAATACGTGAAACATTAAGAAAAAGTTTGTTCTGAAGATTAAATGTGACCCCAATTTCAATTAATCAAATAATGAAGAAAACTTAATTGTTTGTAAATTTAATGTACATGTCCTGTACTTGCCTCAATCGGCCCCCGATTTAGGCAGTATTCCTGGTTATCTACACAGCCATGTACTCGGATGTTACACGACTAGTACACAGTTATGCACAGCAACAAGGTACATGCTTTTTACTCCTATGTACATGAAAAGTACTTATAAAATTCCCCTATTCATCATTTTTCCTAGAAAAACAACCCAAAATAATGAAGCATACCTGAAATGAGGATTTGTGTTCTTAAAAACTTTACCCATAAAGAAATTTGTATCCAAATTTCTCTTTTAAGGGTGGTGAAGAAGAAACTTCAAACAAATATAGCCATTGGGATCATACATCAGCATCCCTCTACCAAGTCTAGTCTGGTACTCACCAGTGTTGACATAGAACCATTACTAGAGGAACAGACTAACCATGGATATCCTTCATGCAATGATCCACAATCCATATAAGGTGATCTTCAAAGGAGGCAACCACCTCCAACTCAACCTACTCAGGTTAAAAAATGTGATATGGGTCAGATACGTAACACCATAGTTGAGAATCCTAAAAGACATCACGCATAGCCTGGTACATCTGAGCTAACTGAAACTGATAGGACACCAGCCTAACTCTCACCAATAACCTCAAATGGCTGGACATATCTGGGTGGAGGCTTCCCATGTCTCCTAATTCTCTGGTGTCTAAACCTCAGTGTGAAATGTATGAAAACCTAATCCCCAAACTAGAACTACAATGGTTGTCTCCGTTGATCAGAATAAGATTTTTGGTGACAATACTCAGTAGAAAACATCTTTCAAACCAAATCCACCTGCCCATTGGTCTCTTGGTCATAACGAGGTCCCATCATTGCTACCTCTCCTACAACTATCCAACATAGGGGTGATTGGCATGACCTACCTTACAAATCCTATAAGGTTCCATTAGAATCATCACATGTAAGATGTTATTATAGGAATACTCCACTAGGGGTAATTGTATCTCCCAAGACCCCCTAAAAAATAGGACACAGGCTCAAACAGTATCATCTAAAACCTTTGTCATGCTCTCAGAATGGCCATCTATCCGAGGATGGTAAGATATACTCAAAAGTACATGTGTACCCAAAGCAATCTGTAATCCCTAATATACATGAGTAAGTAAACCATGAATCCTTGTCTGAAAGAATAGAGTTCAGAACCCCATGAAAAAACACAATCTCTCAGATGTAAATCCTTCCAAGCTCATCAACACTAATGTTTTACTTGATTGGAAAGAAATTTTGAACAATCAGAAGTCTTTCATCAACAACCCAAACGACATCATTCCCTCAAGGCATACTTGGTAAACTCATTAAAAAATCTATAACCACATCATTCCACATCCACTCAGGAATGAGTAACTATTCTAAAATCCCTTTTGGTCACTGATATTTCACCATCACCTTCTGATAGGTGGAACATCTCATCACAAAACCAGTTAAATCTCTATTCATACAAAGCCATCAATACTCATAGTGTCTATCTCGATACATCTTGGAAACACAAGGATGAACTTCCAAAAATAAGGAATAAAAATCTTACATCAACTCCTCATGTATTTCTCCGGACACCCATACATGCCCATGAAAATTCATGACATCATCTTCACCTACAGTCCACCCAAGAGTTGGGTCATATCCGGACACACACTCACATAGAACTAGGCCTTCAAAATATGATATCTTCCTCATTAACATCTGATCCAGTAGAGTATAATTAATAGATATAGAATAAAGAAGATTCTTCCAAAGTCTATTGTGGACCTCCAAATGTATCTCAGAGAATAGATCCATAATCTAACACTCACTCATGGCCTCCTGAACTGCATGTATCTGTGTCCTCCTGCTCAATGTTTTAGCCACTGCATTGAATTTCCTAGGTTTGTAGGCATGATCAAAGTCAAAGGAATTCTGTTACTCAGCCCACCTTCGCTATCTTAAATACATGTCATGATGCGAAAATATATTCTTGAGGAATTTTTGTCAGTTTATACTACAAAATGATCTCTCTTAAGGTAATTTATTTAATAGCGTAAAGCATGTACAACTACAGCAAACTTGAGATCATGTGTCAAGTAATTCCTCTCATGTGGCCTCAACTTCCAGGACCCATACACAATGAATGCTTCCCCTTGCATAAGAACTGCATCTATATTGATACATGATTTATCACAAAAAGGGTTTTAACTTTTTTCTGAATCTAAAATGAACAGTATTGGTGTTGAATTCAATCTCCCATTCAGATCCTGAAAGGCTGAATCGCTGGAATCTATCTTCAATTACTTCACACCCTTCTTAGTTAGGACCATCACTATCATAGATAAGTGTGAAATGTTCTGTATAAAGCTCTTGTAGTAACCATAAATCCCTATAAAACTTCATACCTTGAAGATGTTCTTCGGATGATGTCATAAAATTACTTCCCTCACTTTATTTGGGTCTACTGATAATCTTGTATCTGAGATGACGTGACCCAAGAACTGACTCTTGTCCATACAAAAGATGCATTTTGAGATATTAGAATAATACTTATGCTCTCTCAGGGTACTCAAAATGTTCTCAATATGGGTGGTGTGGTCAGGTAGAGTGTGAGAGTACACCAAGATATCATCCATGAAAACTATACAAAAATAATCCTTTTATGTATGGAACACATGATTCATCAGTGCCATAAAAACAGCTAGTTTGTTTATTAGATCGAACAGAATAAATAAGTACGCGTATCGACCATACCTACTCTGAAAGGCTGTAAGAGGTATATATGATACTCTAATGCACAACTACTGATAACCAGATCTCATGTCAATATTCGATAACACCCAGTAATCTAAATGATAATCAATGAGATCATCAATCATTGGAAAGGGTTATCATTTGTTGACCATAAACTGGTTGAGCTTCCGATAATCTTGGAAAATTTTGAGGGTACCTTCCGCCTTCTTTTCCAAAAGCACAGGTGAACCTCAAAGAGAAGTACCGGGTCTTATGAAAACCTTTTCCTATAACTCCATTTAATTTTTCTTATGATACTGTAACTCTGGTGTAGACATCCAATCAGGAGTAATATTCCCCAGTGCCACTCCTGGCACAATCTCAAAAGAGAAATCTACATCTCTCTCTAGAGGAAACATAAAAAGTCATTCAAAAATGAATATAAAAAACAATCCACTACTAGAGTTAATTCCATCTGTGAAGTCCCCTAATCATCAAGTTATAAACTAGAAATCTAAATTGTAATTCCTCCCAACCCATGTTGTTTAGGTCCATCTCTACCCACATGGACATCCCATTCACCCTTGTATACAAAAGACCTAGAATATGGTGATGTGAAACTCACACTATAGTGATTGATGTTTAATGGCCAGAAGTAAGACCAACCAGTCCCTTATGAAGATGACATTGAATCCTTTAATCATTAAGACATAGAGGTCCCATAAGAAGTGACACCCACAAACCTCAGAAGGGAACTCCTTTCAATGATGTACACAAGCTTCCCTAATCCCCAACAGAGTGTCTAGAATCATAACATCATTAAATGTAATGATACAGACACCAAGTCTCTCCACAACACAAATAAATATGAAACTATGGGAATCCTCTATATCAAAAAGAGCAGAAGCTAAAACTGAGGCAACTAAAATTGTACATCTAACTATAGAGATATTGGGATCCTACTCTTTCTAGGTCTTCTCCACTGCAAAAGTCAGACCAATACCATGGACATGTGACCCTTCCTAACTACCCTAAGTTGATTTACCCTATTGTCTCTGAAAACCTGTGGTCTGGCTACCATGGAAATGAACACCTCATCGGCATCAATGGCCTGATGAACACTAGTTCCCTACCTGAGGAGAAACCGATGGTCTGGCACCTGAACATGGAGTCACAACTGATCCCCTCTCACCAGCTGCTAGTGAGAAAAAGAGGAAAAAATTATGAAGTTTTCACATCTTACCACATGATCAAAACTGAACTGGGTCTCTCAGGCACTGCAGTATCTTGTTCCCACTTTTCTCACACTAGTTGAACATAACCTAGCTACCCATATATACATCCATGTTAATGGAATCACCACGTGAAGCCTCTTTATGGCACAACCTTCTATCAAATGAAAGAGTACTAGCCATGGATGTTGAACCACATAGGATCATAGATCCCAACTCCCTCAGATTGCGCTCTGTAATTAGTGCCTAATTCACTATATTCATTACTAAATTCATCATGAAGGCATTAACCTATGATCAGATGTCATACCAGAGACCATCCTCAAATCAACTTATTATGGATTACTCGTTAGCTCCTAGAACAGGTGAAAATCACTGACGTTCTGTAAAAAGAGAATAATACTACATCACAGAAAGAGAGGCCTGCTTCAAATCAATAAACTCATTGGATCAAATGGAATTCAACGTCTCAGGGTATAACTAGCCATATAAGTTATGATGAATCTTTTCCCAAGCCATACCCCGATGAAGTCCCACTAGTAAGATAGCATCCCACCATATCTTCATTGAATCATGTAACATGTACATTATGAAATTTACCCTCCTCTCTGGAGCCAGCTCTTGATGGTCAAATATAGAAATCTTGGCATCCAACCATGACTCTCTAGCCTGAGGTCCTCCATCCCCTAATAAAGTCGGAGGATGATACTGTTGTAACACCTGCGTCAACTCTTCCATAGTCAGGGAAAGAATTTACCAACCTGAAAGGTTTGTAACATCCTCAAAAAGACATCATAGAATTGTTCATCAGCATCTGTGTCTGGTATAAAAGATAGTTCCATGAAGGGAATGACAGGAGTATCTGTTGGTTGTCCCTAATCTACCATTTCTAGGGTATGATCATTTCTGTGTATCAGGAAAAAACGAAGAGGACATCTAAGTGGCACGACTCTACAAGGTCAGGCGCACACCACAGTTCACGATTATCAAGGGCAGTAACATAGAATTGAAAGAACGGAACAAGAGAAGAAAAACATCATGTTTTAAAAAATATGGTTACACTATGTGTATCACACTTACCCAGTGTGTTTTATTTAATCCTTACATGGGAATGTACCTCTACCAAACCTGGTTATGTAGTACCCCTACACATGAAATATTCCTATTGATGCACGGTATGTACTTGAATCATTCCCTCCTTCCCAAGTTCTTATACATAGATAAAACTACATAGTTATTTCCTGGGAAACACTACAATGTGTGTTCACCCTATACACGGTGTGTACTAATTATGTTTTAACCACCTGTTTCATTAGTACCATGGTTGGAGACACGGTCGACTCTACACAGAATGCAAGAATGGAACACGACATGTACAACCTAAGTTTCATCAACCTGTTTCACTGGTCACACATATGGATACAATGTTCTTAAAACACGGTGTGTATAATCCAGACATTATGTTTTCTACAAGAATTTTCCTAACCTGATGTCTCTGCTCAAATAGTTAGTCTCACTGATAAAGACTACCCTTTGTATACATACAATAAACAGTGTGTACTTATGTAAAGTTGTTTCTTCCAAAATAGAACAACACATGGCATGTGTTCATATCAACACATGCCGTCTTGTTTGGGTTTGTGGATAGTAAGACATTGAAACATCTCCAGAACCCCTGAAAACATAGAATGTTTTCCCTAGGAATGACAACTTATGACCCATGATAGCCCATAATCCTGCAAATCAATGTTTGGAATCCTTATTCATTTCATAACTTGATAAAATTCAATTAATGTTCAAATATGATCCACCAAATTCCAATCCAAGAGGGTTTATACACCTTAGAGACCATAGTTTGGCATCTATCCAAATGAAACATTACACATTATAATACCCTATAAAAATAACAGGTATTC
Organism: Viscum album; assembly: GCA_963277665.1. Classification (NCBI taxonomy): domain Eukaryota; kingdom Viridiplantae; phylum Streptophyta; class Magnoliopsida; order Santalales; family Viscaceae; genus Viscum; species Viscum album. The sequence continues at coordinate 837,208,484 of OY728134.1, read as the reverse complement.
TATCATGACATCAATCACAACCGTATGTATTTCAAGTACAATATCTATCACAATAGCATATAATCAACAATTCACCTTAAATGGCATGAACGAAATGCATGAAATGTGATATCTAGAAAGTGCCTATATGATACATGAGATAGAATACCCTCATCTCATTGGGTTACAACAGAAATATAACCTCAATAACATCAATGATAACATCATAATATATGTGAATCACCCAATTGTGAAATCACATAACAAACTGTAACAATTGAAAAACATGAAAAAATGAAATATTCGAGATAAATTGGATTTTCCTAGAACACATCTTAGCTAATATTGGGTAAAAATTATTACCATCTACCTATTACTTCTTATCCCTATCTACAGGCTCAAAATAGTATGAAAAAGTTGGAATGAAACCCCTCTGATACCACTGTTTCATGTCCCGGTTCTGAGTACCGTCAAAGGGTGCCCTGTACCCGATTCATCACATGGCCTCAAGTGCATTTCTCCAATTTCCATGGGCTACTGACTAGAATCAGGGGGTTTGGGTTTCATATTAGTGAAAATATACCCTCATTGGCAGAGTAACACATCAGAAACAAATAGTAAATAATAGTAGAAGAAGTAATACGATAAAATAGAAGTAAACGAAAGAAGACTATGAGTGTAAAAAAATACATCATATATAAATAAATGATTCATGTTAGATATATCATGGAAATCTTTAAAACAAGTCACAATTTTGTAAATAAAATAATTAAATCAATGTATAGAAAACAGTAAACTCCAACAGCATCGTAAGCTGCAGCATGGTCGCATGCTCTACAGATTCAACAACAATCAAGTACCTGATGAAGAAGGGCACATTCCATTTTCTATACCTGCAACCATATAATATTTTTGGTTCTAAAACCATAACCCAAATAGGGTGTTATAATAATCCCAGAATGAAGCCACGAAAATATCTATGCCTAAAAATTGGTGAACAGATATAGTAGGAAATATTCAAAATGAACTAATAGACTAGGAAGTACTCAAAACTAAACAATTCTATATTTTAAAATTACATTCATTTTCATTTAATAATTATTCAAACTGATGAATAATGATTAATAGGACCTAGAATAAGCCATGTATCCCTCTATGTAGTAATAACAATAGATCTCTCAGAAGACCATCTAAACAAACCATGTAAGCCTGACTCTGATCATATGCTTTGGCTTGGCCGACTCGTCACAATCATTTGACATTTATAAACAACCCTCTCGGGAATCTCTCATGGTATAACCTCTTTGGTTTAATGTAGTTCTAATAGAATATATAAACCCACCTAGTAATATATCATGGTCAATACCTCTAGGTCCATAGCATAAAAAATTCATAAATGACCTCCGAGTGGCTCTCTTGGGAAACACCCCTGGGTTCACAAAGTATAAATAATCATAAAATACCTCCTGGTAGCACTCACGATCAATAACCATAGTTAAAAATATACACCATGGATCTCCCAGTCCTATGTAAATAATCATGGACACCCATGACAGTTTTCCTAGTCCAAGGCTCTCACAATCCATTAAAAGTCCAGCGCACATAAAACATTCATCAAAGGCTCTACATGCAATTTAAACTACTACATGGCTCAACATTAATCAAAGCACAGTATCATCATTAAAATCTCTATTGAAAACTAACACTAATACATGGATAAACATTAATTAAATCACAGTCGCATGCATCAAATATACCCAATTAAATCCTTCCTAAACAACTCAAGGTAGGGAAACAAGGTATACCTCATAGGTAACCTGGGAAAAACGGCTAATAATAGTCAAACAGGGAAATGCGCCCATGGGGTGTCCCATAAACAAGGGTATAAAATCTTATGCATAGGAAAAAACCATTAATCATACAATAAAACCTTAGTATGTATGATGCATGGTCAAAATCCAATCCACGCAATACCCCAAACATGATTATTCAGCACATTAGGAATATATAATCCAAATACAATCAAAAAAATTTACAAACCACCTACCTAGATGTTGTACGACGAACACTCTTGAACATGGTACCCTAAATCGGTCTAAAATGATGTATATCTAGCAGAAAATTAAAAACTACCCACCCTCGATAACTCATGGGAGATGATAAATCAGGAAGAGTGGCTATTGGGAAAGAGAGAACTCACCAGTGGGAATCCAACACACCTAGCGGCATCTCAATTAGAGCTTGGATGGATGAACGAGAGGGGCTCCAATATCTCTGAAAATATTTCACTCTTCTGTACAGGTCATAGAAATAAGAAGACCATTATAGAGATTAGATATGACCCCATTCTGATTCTTCAAATAAAAATAAAAGTACATGATATGTTCATTTATTGTACATGTCGTATACTAGCCTCAGTCAGCCCCCACTTTCGGCGGTCTGCCTGGTCACGAACATTGCCATGTACTCAGATATTACATGGCCAATACACAGTTATGTGCGGAACCTTAATACGTGGAATATAATATTAATTATATGTGTGTACTTATAAAATTTTACAATTCTTCTATTTCCATAAAAAATAACCTGAAATAAATATCCATACATAAAATGAAGATCCGGGTTATTACAGACTCCTTATCCCTTGGGAATTTTTTTTTTCTATTTTAACTTACTGACATACCAAACACCATGAGATATATTCTACAATCTTCTTATTCATGTTTTCCCGTATAATTTTTCTCTCGGATCACAGTACAACATCATGATTCCAGGATGGATCGAGAAAGATAAGTTATGTTCATTATCAAATAGCTCCTTGTCAATTTAAGGTGATTCTGGAACAAAAAACCTTTTTCCAAACTGAATCACACTGTCATCATTGATATAGAAATCCTGAAGCTTCCCTTTACTGAATTCAACTTATTTAAAATAAATATATCATCCATTTCTACCACCTTAATTATATATTTTATAGATGGTTGGAAAATAATTTTAGAAAGGTATGGCATATTCCCTATCGTTATGATTTCCAAATCCATCCTTTGTGTATCGATGAATATGGGGTCTTTCTGAATCTGCATCAAGGTGGGAGTAGCATTTTTTATGAGCATCAGATACTTTTTTTCCTTCCAAGGATGATAGTGAATAGATTAATTGTAATCCTTGATTATCTCTAACCATATACTTTGATTCATGTTGAGATATTTTTTTGTGAATATATAATTTTGGCTCTTTTGATTGGAATATTTGTTACACTTTTCATTATAGAGGTAGTTTTACCATATTTTCTGGGAAAAATCACTGATGCAAACTTTAAATCATCTGTCGGGTAGTTATGTTCATAGATCTCCAACTACCATGAGGCACTTGCTATCACATTATCATTGTGAATGATTACACAACCCAGTATGTTCTATGAAGAATCACTGTATATCAAAACACCTTCTCCACTCATTGGTAATGTTTGTACAAGTGCAGTGATCAACCTCTTTTTTAAATCCTTGAAGCATTCCTCACATTCATCCATCCAGACATACTTTACCCCTTTTCTTGTTAACGTAGTTGGCATGAAAACTATGAGAAATTTCTCACAAAAAATTGATATTACCCATAAAATCCAAAAAAACTATGGATTTCTATGACAATTGTGGGTCAAGTCCATTCCTAAATTGACTTTTTCTTTGAAGAGTCCACAGAAAATCTCTTACATGGGATCACATGCCCTAATTAGGCAAATTTCTACATCCAATAGTCACTCATGTTGAACATAGAATACATTTTCTCCTTCCATAATATCCCCATAACAATCCTTATATTATCTTTATGTCCCTCCTTTCTCAAGATGTAAATGATGATATTTTCAATAAACACTATAAAATATTTGATTAGGTAGTCTCTAAAGACTGTATTCATCAAACACAAGAATGTTTTATGGGAACTAGTAAGTCTTAAGGGAATCACTCTAAATTCATAGTAACCATATATTGAACATAAAGTAGTTTTTTAAATATCTTCCTTCTTCACCATAATTTTATGATATCCAGATAAAATATCCACCATTGATAATTTTTGTGCTCCTTGTAGTTAATTGAAAAAGTCACGAATCTTTGGAATATGAAACATGTTCTTAATAGTGAAATTTTTGATCTCTCTATAATCCATACACAACTACATTGATTCATCCTTCTTCTTGGAAAAGACAACTGGCACACCCTAAGGTGATTCACAATGGTGTATGAAGCCTTTTTCTAAATGATCTTGTAGTTTCTTATTTAACACTAACATTTTGATATATAAGTTTCTCCATGTGTGAGATCTATTGTTAACTTTACCTCATGGTCTGGGGGACATCCAAGTAACTCTTTGGAAAATACATTGTTGTATTTCATTATTTTGGGAATTTTTATTAGGTTTATTCCTTCCTTTGACTCAACCATTTAAATATGGTATGATTCATTACAATAAATCAACACCCACACCATTGATGGGTTTTCCTAAAGACATTCATTGTCTTCCTTGCATTTTTTAAAGATAATGGGATGGTTTTAAACATAAAAGGATATTTGGGTTTTCCAATATTTGATATGTTCTATATATAATGAAATACAATCAATGCACACAATAGCATTGAATTATACCAAGGGAAGTATTATTAGATTTTATAGAAGAATCTCCCCACATACACCAATAAGAGAATAGTACAACACTTGGGTTGAAATGATTGCACCACTAGGTGTTTTTACAGATACCATTACTTCATGTAACCAGGGCTTCGATTAAACAGTTCTAAAAAATATTTAGGATATAAAGAAATGTGTAGAACCAGAATGAAAAAAAAATTCCACTATTTTGTGAATAGAAAGTGTTCTTTATATGACTTTTTTTCATGATATGTATTAGCAGTAGTGATGGCATAAGATTTCCCTGTCTCTCATGGTTTTAGCGGTACATAATGTTGATTACCCTTAAATAAGTGAGGTTTAGTGCACTGTAATGTTAGTTCACACTCTACCTAAAATTGATTCCTTAAACCATGGGTGGTTCATTAGGGGTTCCCACTAATCCTCCATAATATTGGCTGAATTGTTCATATCTCATCGATATTCATGAACATGGTGGCCTTCTCCATCTCACATTAATCATTTATCATTCCCTCTGAAATAATTCCCATGATTATTTCCCCAAAATTTTGACCTGGGGATATTTGGATACTCTTTCCTCATTTTTTATTTGACCCATCAGATCGAAACACCATTATTTTCCACTTATATATATAATCATGGCCCCATTACCTTAATTATATCATTACTTTGAGATCACATATAACCACATCTTAATATCTCCCAAAGACTCAGATAGATAGAGATTTTATAAGGTTTATTCTTAAAAAAAATATCAATTTTAATATCATATTTATAAAAAAACCTAATGAGTATCTTTTATATGTTTTGATGATTTCCTTTTAAGACCTTAAAAATTCACCTTCTTTTTTCTCCAGCTCTATGAATTATCTCTCCATATTTGTTCAAAGTGTTTGAGGGAAATACTTGGTAATAAATAATTTTATAAAGTCTTCCCACTCCATCACTTTTATTTAATCCTGTGGATTTGTGTCCTTTACCAACTCCAACCATTGATCAGATTATCCATATAAATGATAAATCACAAGAATCTAATTATACTTCTATGAATAATGGACCATAGAAAAGATCATCTCTATTGAGTAAAATAACATTTCCATGACAACTACATCATAAAAAACGTTGTTAATTTCCAATTAAAATATTTAATGGATAGTTGACCCGTTATAGGTAAAGGTTTATGTTCCATGTGATTTAGGTTATTATTCATTTCATGTTGTAGTTAGGTAATTCTCACCATAATGATTTTGTCTCCGCATTGCATAACATTAAATATTTCATTCGGAAAATCATTTCGTTATCCCTCACAAGAGATATTGGTTTGGTTTATATGGGTTCCATGTATTTTCTAAAATAGAAAACATTTGACCAAAACTTTATTCAAGAAAGAAAGAATGAATAATTTATTATTTTGAAAAATTTACTCTAAATGAACTTCATATGGGATCTATATGTTTATAATTTTTCTAAAACAAGGTTTTCTGGATTCTTATATATACATAGGATTTTACTATAGTTTTTTAGTAATTTTTTATAATATTAACTCTAAAATTTACTGAACTGTGCTTCGTTACAAACTATAGTGTCTCTAATTTTTCTTACATGACTATTTCATCCTTTTAAAGATAAAAAAAATATTGGTGTAAAAAATCTAGGATACAAAAGTTTTTTGCCTTCGGACTTTTATGTTAATACATCACTTTTAAAAAATAAAACATAATAATTTTTTAATTCCTTTTTCTCTTGAATCTTTGTGTCATGTGTATTCTCCATAGAATAAGGCATCCCCTGATGATATACATTAATGAAAGGGATGATCTAAAATACTAGTAATATGATAATTAGAATCATGAATCACTATAATTTTGATGAGAATAATCATGAAAATCATAAAATAATCATAATATCATCAAAATTATCATATAGGAAGCATTAGATAAAGGCACGAAATTTGGAAATGCATAAAAATGAAACATCAAGTCCTAGTGGTCAGATACCAAATATAGATGTGTGAAAAGCTAGAATCATGTCCACACATAATATACGTGCATAATCATAATATAATCATTATGAACAAATATAGAGTCATTTTAAAATATATTTCACATTATCTCATGAGATAGATAACCTTTCTCAATGCATTGTAGCACTATATAATTCATAGTGCACCCATCACATCATAACATTTACATTATCATGCATGCCACAATAAATGTATATCGATAGATGTCATAAAATAACCCAAGGAAAGAAATGTGTTTCATTACATAAATCATATATTACTAAATAAACACTGGGGAACCAAAAATAGAAAGTGAATAAAATACTTTGTCTAAGAGTCATCAATCTTGAGTGATGAAGAAACCAATCTCAAGAGAAGTAAATGTATGATTATAAAAATAATAGTTGTTTTGAAAAATCATTTTATTTGTCTTAAAATCAGATTGGGAATAGGTATATCCTTGAAAATAAGAAGTAAGAACAGTGAAATTATGTTTGAGAAATTTTAAAATTATATCCACAGTAAAATTTATAATAAAATATGAAGATTCAAAAAGAAAATGACTTGGGTTTGAGAAATCCCCTTACCTTAATTCGCACTTAATTTAATCACTTCTGTTCCTCTTAAATTAAAAATACATTTATTAAAACAATGGTCTATAAGATTATAATATTAATTTACACAACTATATATCAATTATAATAAATATATTATATTTCCTAATTTACTTTGATGAAATTGAAGTATTTTGATATCATATTTTACTTAGAAATTTCAAATTTTTCTTTGATTTCTCTATTTTAATAAATGGAATCTATGAATTTGTATAATTAATTCTATAAGAATAGAATAAATGTAATTACATATTAATATATTATATATTATTAATATTGTTCATCCATGAATATGGATATAAGATTTGTCTGGACAATGTCTTGGTAGGTGCATAACCAACTATTAACAAGACATTATCGAAAAAGTGTGAAAGGGATGTATTGAACTTCTATTTGAAATAAATATGATAATTAAATAACTTTATCATCAATAATATAAAATTAATTTAAATAATAATAATTTTTTCTATATGTTTTGGAATAAAATAGGGTAAAATACTAAAGAATAGAATAAAGTAGGGAAGAGTTAATAGTGACATACTCTCTCTTCATTGTAGTTTCTTTTTTATTACATTATAACTCCTTGGTGATTAGAGATGGATTTCTACCAAATGGCCATATAGATTTCTAAGACGGCTAAGGGAGAGTGTCTGGTCAGATCTTGGTGTTTGTAATGGATGGGTGGAGTGGCATTCCAATGGTATGGAGAGGGGTTATTTATACATTATGTGAGGGGTATTTTTAGAATAAAATATTGATTAAAATAATATATTAAGGTAAAACATGTAATGTTGATTTTTTTATTGAAAATATAAATCATATATAAATATAATATAATGATTTTATGACTTTATATTCCCTTTATAATTCTAATTGATTGGCCTACAATAAAGTTATGTAGAAAGAAATAATAAATTGTTATTTTAAAGAATAAATTTTGACTTTATGTTTTGTAAAGTAGTTTTTAGGTCTATAAACTAAGTTTATTGTATTTAAATAAATTATTAATGAAATTAAATACACCATGGAGGAAAATAATATACTAGAAATGATTATGTAATTATTACATCATGAATGATGTAATTTGAGTTACACCGATTAGGTGAAAATTGTATTTCTACGATTCACTAAAAAGTAGAGTATTTGAAAAAATTACCAAATAGTCACCCTCATATCACATTGATGTGATAGATTCAAAAATGATATTAATTTTTTCATAATTAATTTAAAAAAATTATATACTTCTAATTTTTAATATAAAAATATTGATTTAAAATCATTATAATAATGTTTATTTTGTATGTGCTTATGTTTTCTTTGAATTTTTTTAATAAATATAATTATTTTTTGGCATTATAGAATTTATTTTTACTTAAATTATTCATGATAAATATTATTTATTTGAAAATTTATTATTTTGAGGTAAAATTAGTATTCCAATTGTCATGTTACTATTCCTACCATCTCATTACTATTTCAATGGTCACATTAACACCTATAAGTACTACTCTATTATTTCACGCAATATACATATCAATTACACTCATGGTTATATATTATAAATTTATATAACATTGGTTGGTTTACTAATATATTTCATCATCTATTTAGTGTTTTCATTTGGGCGATGATTCTAGTAAATGGGGAGATCCATATTTTCTCATTTTAGCTTATCTATTTTTATATTTTTTTTCAGTTGTAATGTTTAGAATTTTAAATGGTTTCATTGTTGATTAATGAAATGTATTTTTTAATTAAAAAAATTTAATATTGGTTTATCTATATTTTTATGTGTATAATATTATAAAGAATACATATATTCAGGAAACAAATTTTACTAAAATATATGGGTGGTTACGAAGATGGCCTATGCCAATGTTGGAAGTAGCGAAGAATGATGGTTTAAATCATGTAGATTCTTGAGTTATTTACCCTATTTTGGATAATGAATGGGTGAGTTTTTATATGTTTTTTCAAACAAAAGAGTTAGGATTGTGATAAATAAATTTGATGAACTAAGTTTCACATGAATTATGATGGGATGAATAATATTAATTGACTACATAAAGATGAATGATGAAAAAAGGAATGGCCATTTTCCACCTTCCCATTTTTGATCAAATATTGGTGAGACATATCAGGCATGATTGTTTTTTATTTTTTTTATAGTTACTCGGGATACAATAATTTTCTTATTCCACCAAAGGATCAATCAAATAATACTTTCAAATGTCCCAATGGAACTTTTTCATACTGAAAAATATCATTTGGTATATGAAATGCACCCACCACTTTTCAGTGATCCATGAAACTTATTATTTATGTAATTGTGGATGAGTTCTTCAAAATTTATATAGATATTTGTCATTATATAGAAGGACATTTTATGGGTTTCATAGAAACCTCATCCTAATGTTATAATGATGTGAAGATAATTTTCTAGTAATCAAATGGTATAAATGTCACTTTATAGTGACTGAGGATGTTTTTCTTGGCTGTCGAATCTATAAGGAATGAATTCATGATGATATAGATAAAGTGACAGTAATTAAATAATTAATATTGTAAACAAATAGTAAATTTTGAGAATTTTGGGTCATATTGTGTTTTATCAATTAACTATTTTATATTTGTCACATATTATATGTATGATAACTCATTTTTAGTAAAATATATGGAATTAAACATTGATTAAACATGAATGGAGGGTTTCAAAAACAATATATTAAGCTAATCACTACCCCTATCATGAATCCTCCCAACTTGGATGAACCATTTGAATTAATGTGTATTGTGAGAAATTATGATGTTGGGGAATCTATTAAAAAAATAAATACATCATCTTTTAAACAATATATTATTCTATAAAAAAATTGGAAGTTGACAAACTATATTACACTACCACAAAAAAAGAACATTTAGCTGTAGTATTTTCATTTGAAAAGTTTAAACCATTTCTTATTCTCTTATAGGTGATGATACATGTTGATCATGTTATTTTTAAGAACCATGTTATTAAAAAATGTCAAATCCTATCTAATATGTTTCAATATTTTTACTTCACTAGTATAATATTGAAATACAGGATAAGGTAGGATTGAATAAGGTGGTGGCCAAATAGATTTTTAGGATAACCATTTATAATCTTTTCAAGTATTAAGATGTTCATAAGAAAAAAAATAACAGATTAATGTCAATTTATAGTTGAAATCACAAAAAATCCACTGTACATATAAATATTTAATTATTTATACACAAGAGTGATTTATCCACACTATTACTATTTTTAGAATTATTAGTTTTTATAAAATATTATATATTATATTTGGGATGGTCCACCCCTCTTAAAGATGAGTGGAGATAAAATTTTATGTAATTGTGTGAAAAAGAATGTTATTGATAGTTTATTTTTGTTTTTTCACCCCTTTCCAATATGTGGAAATTATAGTCCATATCAAAAGATATAAATTTTTTACAAATTTGGATTTTATGTCCATGTTACACAAGGATGGAACAAAATTTGTAACCACATATGATCATTTCAAAGGAACAGGGAACAATGGTAAATGTAATTAAATTACACAAGACTATAATATGGTATTTGAATTATTTTACATTTTTGGAATTTATTTTATGTGTCCTTTACCTAATCAACTTGGAAAAAGAATCATTTTTTCCATTTAGAATTTGTATCTATGTGGGTTGAGGCTGGAGTTTCTAATCTTAACATAGTAATTGTGGTAACTATATTTAAGAAAAATAAAATATTTTCTTGGATGGGTGTGCCGAAAATTATAATTAGTGCTAGAAGAACAAATTTAAATAACTATTTTTGTGTGATGGGATAATTAAATATGGTATTAGTTAAACATGAGTATCTAATTTCATTCATAGACAAGTGGAAAGGTGTAAATTTAAAGTTAGAATTTAAATATAATTCTAGGGAAGATATTAAATTATAATGGTACTGATTGGTTGATAAGGATTTATGATGATTTTTGATCCTAGAGGATAGATTTCAAGACACTCTTGGGGATGTACCCATTCCTATTGATGTGAAAGAAATTTTTTCATCTTCAGGAGGAACTCACCCACTAATATTTTTTTTTGAAATCAAGGATGTCAAATAAAATAAAGATGTAGATAAAAAGAAGATATTGTTGATGTTATATGAACTTAATGAAATACATAAAATATAATATGATAATGAATATATTTAAAAGGATAAGATAACAAAATTAACATGATAAAATTTTACAAAAAAATAGATTTCACCCTGTTGTAAATTATTTTTGTATAACACATCTATTCTTTTTTCCATGAAATCTATGATAGAGAAAGTGTAGATCGTTCAACATCTTTCATGTTTTCCCACATGGAGCTTGATATATTCAGAGAAAATATAAACCCCATTTCAAAGTCAATAGACATAATATCAATGTTATTTTCATCAGGCTCAGGTGGGAAACTCCATTTCCCTAAAATTTTAATGACATGGGAATCAAGGACGTAATGATTCAAAATTTAAATAATGTTATGATTATGAGGAAACCCTAGTATTATCTCTCTTTTAATATAATTATTTCATTATTATTAATTATTTTTTATATTTATTTTTTGATTCAGTCATGGGAATCCTATCACTCTGAAATGTGTATTCTTAAAACACCCCATGAGTCTCTAATCTAGTCATAGACCCCTATATAGAATTTTTACCATAAGATTTATTCCAACTGCGTGGAACATATATCCACACCAAAAGTATAATTTTATTGAATCTTCACAAGTAACTACGTTATTTTTATTCTAAAAGACCCTATAGAGTCTGGATATCATTATTATTTTCACTAGAAATTTCTAAACCTTCAAGCTACATAATCTATTTAAATTTGGATTTTAATTTTATTCCCATGATCACCATTCCTTAGTTGTTCAAGAACATTATAGAATCAAGGAGCATGATATTTTCCATCACTATAAATTTTTACTCCTATATGTTATTGCTCATAATTTCATCATTGCATCCCAGGAATCCTTTTTCTGTAAAATATTATGTGACTAGAAAATTCATCACCACGATGTATCAACTTTTAGGGTATTACATAAGGTTATTCTCATTTTAAAATTTTAAAATTTTAATAGAAAAGGATTTTTTACTCTCTCTACCCTAGAAAGAAGAACGTGACATCCCAAGGAATTCATCAATATTAATTTTTTTTTCAAACCCTATTTTCAAGTTTCATATCATCTATATACTCTATTCTTGTGTTCAATATTTCCAATCCCCATCTATGGTTCTGGGTCATCCTACTCTCAAACAAAAAAATTAAATCATTTCCTTTAACCATTGCACTCCTTATTATTAGTGTTTGTTAGAGTTGTTATAGATTTTACCACCTCTAGTCAATCCCTCCATACCATCAATATTCTTAACATTTTAGTTGCCTCCATTATCATGGAACAAAGGAAGAAAGTCTGATAACCATATACTTATTTTGGTGAAACAATGTACCTATAATATTGAATCATCTTCCAAACAATCCACCCTCCCTCTTTTCTCTGAGCACACAACCACCAATTCCTGATTTACATTGATGGATTTCATATGAAAAAAGTTTTACTTTTATGGGTGGAAATTTCATAACCATATTGGGAACGAATCTCAAGGATTTAATTATTATTACCCCCTCAATTCCCAACGCCCATTAAAGTTCATTGATCACCCCCTGTTAGAAGAAATGGTCATGATTTACAAGTACGAAGAAACCATTTTTGGTAGAAAATTATACCCATGGATCTTAACAATAGGTTGTAGAAAGAAAATCACATTCCATGTTTAGAAAATAGATACCTCCTTCATAGTTAACCCAATACCTTCTACCTTCATACCATGATAATTTCTAGAGGTACTAGTCTAATTTTTATAGATAATATTTCAATTTTATTTACAAAAAATTGGTGTGAATTTGTGATCAATTGGGGATTTATGTTCTGTAGCTCTATCATTGCCCCATCCATTCCAAATTGCAACTCCAACTCCATGAAGTCCACTGTTCCACCTTCAGGTCCAAGTACAGACCACCCTCATAAGACTTCCCTAGACCTACATTAGAATATTCACTAAGTATACATCTGGATCACATAAATCACAAGACACTTTTGAAGGAAGTCACTCCACTAGAATCATAGTTCTCTATTGACCAAGCTTCCCTTGTGTAATAATGGAAATAGAGGGGTAAAATGCATGAGGCACCCCCTGAAGTCACATTTATTGATATCTATTCTATATACCACACACTTTTTAAAATTCAAGAACCCCCCCCCCCCAGTTTTCAAAAAATATTCCTCCAATGTTTACTCATTTTCCTATTTTTTACCAGATCTTCCACCTAATTCTTCCCTCCATTCACCTAGCCATCCTCTGGGGTCGTATAGGTTAAACTATTCAATATTATTATTAATAACTCACAACATCTAGGAAAAATTTATGATATCAACACTATTTTTTCTTCATCTGATGTCCTCCTATTTTATCCAATACTGAAACAATAAATGCTTCATGGAGAATCACATGAGCATTTATAAGAGTCTTAGTATTCCACTTTTTGGTTTCTTTTTTTTCTATATTTTTACTATGATTGACTACACATGTAGCTTATTCTGAATCTTAGTGATTATATGAACTTATTCTCTTGCACTTTATAAATTTTTTGGTGTTTAATTTTTTATCCATTTCCCATTTTTCAATGTTGTGTGATCATTTTTGGTCTTCGATGTCTGATCAACACAAACATTTTCTAGGATCAAACTTTTCATTCTTGTTTTCTTTATCTCAATTACCATTTTTTCAACTACTTTATTCTTTTGATAAAACCATTGGTAAAAAAATTATTTTCATGTGTGTGGATCCACTTCTGACCTCATTAGAATAATTTCCCTCGTAGGCAACCTAGTGGGATATCATCACATAAGAGATCTACTTTGGAATGTTGAAAATTTTAAATTTATCATTAATAAAAATAGACAGTTGAGGTGACAATTTTGAAAACGTAAGTATTGATCCAAATTTGGGATGTTCATAAATTATTTATGATAGTATTTTTAATTCCTAACTTTGACTCTTATAAACTTTCCTTTTTTATATAAATTTTTTGTGTGTATTCTATGAATTGATTTTTAATCTTTTTAATTCTCAATCAAAAGAGGATTCTGATCCTTCTTCTATTTTATTTATAATAATACTATTCTTGGGATATATAAAAATGTGAATAAATATAATAATTTTATATTATTCCTCATAAATTCATGATAATATTGTATTACATTATGATGATTGAGGTAATCAATTGATTTACCTTTAGACCATTTAATCATGAGAACCACTTTACATAAATATTTTTTGAAATTTTATAAACCATGATATTCCATAATAGAAAGTGAAATTATAAGAGATTTGATCCTTCCAACCCTATTTACTTTTTTATAAATGCATGATTTTTCATTATAACTTATAAGGTAAAATTATTATTTTCAGTTAGAGTTTTATGAAAAAATTTGATTTGGGGGTTTGATTATCTTGAATTATTTAGAAATGCTTCCATTCATTTGTTATTGTGATTTATTTCATCCCTTTATTTGTAACGCCCCGACCCCAATTACCCAGAGTCGGTGCATTATTACATAACATTGGAATGATCACAAAATATCAATTCTCAAAAGGCCGATTAGTTTAGTATCATTGGAAACACTAGATAAATTCATAAAGTTTACATTACATGAAAAATGAAAACACCAACAACATAGTCTCCATAGTACACACTCATATCCCCTCATACTATCACTACAGGTCATTCATAAAATACTTATTCACATCCTGGGAAAAATAAAACAAAGAAAGGGGTGATCTCAGATGCCCAGTAAGGAAAATAATATAGCTGAAACTTTCATAAGTAACCAAAAACATTTAAGGCAATGTATAACTAAAACAAAAGCCTTTTAATCTTGAACTTCAGTATAATATGGCAGAAATAAAATAAAATAATTCCATTTACTTATTCACATGGATATTATACTATTATAATAATCACATGCAATATCAATAACCCCTTTAATATGATGGAATTCATAATTCTAGACTGTCATAATCACGTAGCCAATGCCTCGGGCCAAGACTACAAAGAAGATTTTGTCAAGGCCTCGTTCCAAGACACTTGTTTGTCTCATGAGACCTACCGATGCATCAAGGAGCTATAGCGGGCTTCACCCATCACTTACTATGTCCAATGCATTCCCCATATTAATAGTTTTAAACATAACATAAACATTCGTATTAAAACTTTCATACGAAATGTCAATACTTTCTCCATAAACCATGAATGGTATAAAAAATAACACATCCATATTCAAACATATCACAAAACCTTGAATACAATATGGATGTTTTATATCATAATAAATAAACATAAAATAATCATAAAATCCATCAAAGTATGTTGACATAGATGAAATCAAAACTATTTGAGAGAAATATATATTTTTTAAATTATTTAAAAGTCACACAATTATTAAGGAAGTAATTTAAAAGAGATTTTTTGAATCAAAGTGTCCCATACCACTTTGAAACGTTCAAAAATAAATATCATTTCAAAACATTCATGTTCATATAAATAAATCCTTAAAACCATTTTGAAAATCTGGACATTAATTAAAAATATTTAGAATGATAAATGATTAAAACATTTAAAATTCTGATCTTGATAAAGGGTACCTTTCACAAATTAATAAAATATTCATTTTGAAATAATTTAAGTGTCACATAATTAAAAAATAAAACATCTACATCCAAAATATTCTTATCTGCTTTTAAGGTAAGCTTCGACGATTTTATAACGGTGGAAAATAGCTGCACCCATCGTATATGTTAAAAAAACATTCTTACCTTAATTCTATCGAAAAGGTTAAAAAGGAACTTGTTTGGAAAATGATGGAACGATTCCTTTATAAACATCTTATAAAAATTTAAACACAATTATAAATGACTTTAACCAATATTCTGTAAAATAGTAAGATTATTTTGAGAAACATTCTTAATAAACAAGGATGTGGATGATAAAGAGGTCCCAGTAGATAATTACGTATAAAAAACCTCGGATAATGAAGAGATTGTGAAATAAACCCTTACCTTGTACATTTCCTTAGTTGAGGGTAGGTTATAATCCAGTATAATGGTGGAATAATTGTTATTAAATTATAAAAGAATCATATACATTAATATGATATCATATATGATCTTTTAACATTTATTTGTTAATAATATCTTAGTATTATCATCGCTTCGGGTGTTAACTTACTCATTTTCTATTATATATATTGTTACATAATCCATGTTTGTTATGGATGGGTTGTATCTTATTCATATCCAGAATTATATGAAGTCCTAAAACATTATTTTTAATCATCAAATGATAATTATAATTACATGGGTATGATGGGGAATGAATCTCATCGCATTCGGGGAGACGGTAGTCCGTACGTACGCATGAGTGACAATATCATTCTTTTGATATTAAAATAATATATAGTTGGATGTTATATTTATTATTTACATCAATTACATATCATTATCATACCCGTCCAAATAAGAATGTTTTTGAATAACAATTACACCACGACGTGGAGACAGTAAGCCGTACGTACGCACGTATGGTGACATGTCATTCAAAGGAAGGATAGAATACTGAATATGGTTGTACCATAATTATAATAACATCACATTATATAGAATATATGGGATTTATTATTTTATAAAGTAAATAACAATGAAAGAAGAAGTTTAAGAAGAAGGGAACTTGAAATACAGTGGTGAAAACATTACCTCTTCTTCGGGTTCTTCTTTTTGATTTGATCAAAAGGGATCCTTAAGTTGGATTTCTGATCATACTATGGCCTTTAGATTCAAGTGAGGGATGTTGAGAGAGTATTTTCTTAGGGTTTGGCCGAACCAAAAGGCTTTTAAGGTGTGAAAAATTGGTTAGAAGTTGTGTCATTTTATAAGAGGGAGGATAGGCTCTTTCGAAAAAACATAAAGTATTAATTTATAATAAATTCATATTCGGTTTCTAATGGCTCCAAAGTGGATTATTCAAAGTCTAAGGTGGGGATGGGTCTAAATACTTTCAAAAACTATATTTTAGACAGGTTTGGGTCATTATATTAACCATATCATTTAGTTTTAAATACTAGTTAATTAGTTTGATATTTACCATGTCACAATGTATTTTTATATTATATAGTTAATAAACAAACTATATAAATCCAAACAACCCCCAAGTGGTCCATTAATGATACAACTATCATGATATAATTCCTTTGGCCAATCCTTAGATTTTTAGGAATATAATATCAACTAACAATATAATATTTGTTTTAAAAACTCATTTAGGTCAATTTTGACACTATTTAATAATTGATTTTTGTTAAAGTCATTAAAACAATATTAATTCAAACCAAAATCCTTTAATCAATCCTAAAATGTCATATTGACCAATAAAATTCTTCTATGTCATCACAACATTCAAATTATATATATTTTAACATTTATAATACCAATTGTCTGATTCTTTCATCGATATAAAAAATACTACAACATTATTGTGTCATAAATAAATTAAATTATTCAATGTCTAAAAATTATAAATATAATAAAATTATTTAGGAAATATTTTTAGATTTATAATTAATATTTATAGTCTAAAGTATAACATATATAACCCTATGTAAAATTTGTTTTTCTAAAATATATATGCTTACGTCAATTGTTTATTTACTTTAACATGATTAATATAAAGTGTCCTTATCACCTAAATGTGGCTTCATGGGGTCCCAAAATCGACCCAAAGAATCTCATGGTCAGAAATGTATCAACAAATTGGGTTAGTACACGTTTTAGGGTAAATTAATATTTTTATAATATTATTTTCTTACCCTTATTTACCGGATTTACCTTTTATCCATGGTAAATAAAATATTTACCGAAGTAATTATTCAAAATTTAAAAAAATAAAAGATAACTATTTACACAATTTGTATCTCATGATTCCAAATATGGAATCCATTTTTCTAAATTCACAATACATAAGTGGTAGAAATTAATTTAAAATTAATTCCCGTTGTTAAAACAAAAAAGCGTGTTTTTAAAAGATAATAACTATCAAAAGATTGACACTTGTTTATGTCTGGTTTAAATGTGAATTTATTTCCAATGAACAACATTGTATTAAATGGTAAAAATATATTCTAAATATACTCTAAAACAAATCATATCCAAATATTATCACTATTAATTATTTTTATTAAAAAAGTATTTTTAATTAAAATTTAGTAATTTTCACTATTCAACAAAATATAAAAGTTCTCCAAAAAGTACCAAAATTTTACCCTAAGATAATTTCGATATTCTAAATCCAAAAATGAATTCCATTTTGAGAGATAAAATTTTTAAAATTTCAAAATGTGGGTATTACTATTCATAATGGCTAATTTAATTACTCACGGTGTGTTAAATCTTGAAGTTGCATACAATGCAAGTTATTGCAATATTCAAAGGGAAGCATACCATGAAAGCATGGTGTGTTAAATTCTCCCCTCATTCAATAAATTGTGTCCTTGTAATTTGAAATTGTTATTCTATATTTAATATTGAAAATACAAAATATCTTTGTTGGAAGACCCACATCAGAAATTGGGTTAATAAAATTTAGTCTTAATAAGAGGAAAAGAGAAATTAAAGCATCACCACCAAATTATGATCTTGATTTGGAGAAAATTGGTGGAAAAAAGAGACACATAATTGAAGGAAAACATATATATTTATAGTTAGTGATTGAGGTCATCAATCACAAACAAGTGTAAGATTGAGGGCCTTAAATTCATCAATTTATGATAATTTAAAATACCATCGGTTCAACAAAACATATGGTATTAAGATAACACATTTTTTGTTTTATGATCCCTTCTCTAAAGTATAATAATTATTTTCTTCATAGAATAAGAGAAGAATAAAAATATATACTTGACAAGTAGAGTCCCATCCTTTAACTAATTTCTACCACAAACTCATATTTTACTCTAAAAGATAATATTACATAAAAAATAATATTCTATTTATCCTATTCATATAGAGTTCAAAAAAATGAATTTATAATTCATCTTCTAGAATTTGTTTTAAAAAGACTACATTATTCAATCCAGGACATCACGTGGGCCAGTGGTAGGAGATACACCCTTGTCACCCTTCGGTTGTCGGTTCAAGTCTCGCAGCCTTGCCAGACGTGATGGGTTACTGCCCAACCTCCAGTTTTTCCTTTTATTGCAATCCAAAAAAATCTCAAACTAGAATTATCCAAAATACTTTTGTCCAAACTCACATTCCCAAATTTATAAGGATGGTAAAAACAATGAAGATCCTTTTTTCTGTGTAATAACATGTGAACACCTTCAGCATGTATTTTTTTAAAACATTGCAACATCTTGAATTACAATAAAACCTTATTGATTACATTCAGGATCCCATATTCCTTATAGAATACTGGATATACACCTTATATCCAAAAATGTTGTAAACTCCAAAAATGATGGGATATATAAATCATTAATCATTTTCAAGTTAATTAAGAATATCCAATATAATTTATCCAAATCAAACATGTATTATTTCAAAATACCTACCTCTATATTAGAACCATATTATGGTTTATCTTTCTATCAACCATATATTTTCCAAAAATTTAACATGCTATTGAGTAACTTTTCTTGGTTCCACACAATCTAAAGTCCTTAATGAAATAGTAATGCAGTACAATCCTTATATACTCCATAATTATTATTACCAGTACATCATTGATACAAAACTCAAATGACAAAATTATTTAATAACAACATAATAACTCTAATCATTATTCCCCATCTATGGTAGTATCATTACATGATTATTATCCAATAGCATCATTTGGGGCATATTCTAATGATTTTGACATTGGTTTGTGTAGTGTCCCAACTCCTTGCAGATGAAGCATTGTACATTTAAAACCATTTTCTTACCCTTGCAGTGACGTGCTTGGTGTCCTTTTTCCACACATATAACAAACTCCCATTTCCTTCAGGCAAGTTCCAGGGTGTTTCTTCTCACAATTATCACATTTTGGAAAATTCTTCTTTTCCCTCTTTCCTTTATCCATCTTTCTCTCTTATATACTTTTCTTATCCGACTTCCCTTCAAAGCCATATGACTCATCGAATTATTTACTTATCTTATTAACACAAGATATTATTTCTTCATATGTTGAGAATACATGGGAGACTATTTCCCTTCTAAATTTGGGATTAATACTGTGAAATATATGATCCTTCTTACTCTTTGGATCATATTTATTGTTTGAGATCACATTCCTTCTTCTAGTTCCATTTCTATACAATGGCATAAACTTGGTCAGTTTATGAATTGCAATGAATAATTCCAAACTAGTAAAATACCTAACATTAATTGAATGGTTTATGGATATAATTCATAATCATAAAGATGTTTTCATTGAGTAAGTATATACTCATAAACCCTTCAAAATGATTTTTAATGAAAATCAGAATTATCCTAAGCATATCCCCCTGGAGTGTCATAACCAAGAGTGCAGCAAGGCCCATTGTCCTGCACAAGTTCCCATTCGACTCTAGCTCAAAGTAGTGTTTTCGGGTTTTACCCCTAGGTACATCTGTGCCAGAGCTGCCTCTACCTGCTCGTATCTAGACAGGGTGGTATTGCTCGGAAAACTCACAAATATCTACAATACCAAAATTTTATGAAGTTCTTCTATACTAATCCTCAAAGTCCATCTTAGGTCTATGTGATTTAATCAAAGTTTATCTAAATCTAGCTTCCAAGGTTTGTACTAAACTTCCTCTAATACAAGTTGTAACGCCCCGACCCCAGTTACCCAGAGTCGGTGCATTATTACATAACATTGGCATGATCACAAAATATCATGTCTCGAATGACTTATTAGTTTAGTAGGCATGGAAACACTAGATACATTCATAAAGTTTACATTATATAAAAAATTAAAACTACATCAACATAGTCTCCATTGTCCACACTCATATCCCCTCATACTATCCCTACAGGTCATTCATAAAATACTTCTTCACATCCTGGGAAAAATAAAACATAGAAAGGGGTGAGCTCAGATTCCTAGTAAGGATAACAATATAGAGGAAACAATCATAAAAAAAACATTTAAAGAAATGTATAACTAAAAAAAGCCTTTTAAACTTGAACTTCAACATAATATGTAAGAAATAAAATAAATAATTCCATTTACATATTCACATGGATTTTCTACAAATCTAATAATCACATGAAATATCAATAACCCCTTTCATAATGATGGAATGCATAATGCCAGACTATCATAACCACATAGCCAAGGCCTCGTGCCAAGACTACACATAAGATTTTGTCAAGGCCTCGTGCCAAGACACCAGTTTGTCTCATGAGACCTACCGATGAATAGAGGGGCTATAGCAGGCTCCACCCATCACTTAATAATTCCAATGCATTCCTAATATGAACAGGTTAAAAATAACAAAAACATTCTTATTAAAACTATCATACGAAATGACAATACTTTCTCCATAAACCATGAATGGTATAAAAAATAACACATCTATAGTCAAACATATCACAAAACCTTAAATACAATATGGAAGTTTTTTATCATAATTAATCTTCTTCAAATTTCCTTAAAATCTATCATAGTATGTTGACATAGATGAAATAAACACTATTTGAGAGAAATATCTCTTTTTTTGAAATCATTTAAAAGTCACACATTTAGTAAAGAGGTAATTTAAAAGAGATTATTGAATCAAAGTGTCCCATACCACTTTGAAACATTCAAAAAGAAATATCATTTCAAAACATTCATGACCACATAAATAAATCCTTAAATCATTTTGAAAACACTGACATTAATTAAAAATATTTATAAAAATATATCTTTAAAACATTTAAAATTATGATCTTGATAAAGAGTACCTTTCACAAATTTTTAAAATATTCATTTTGAAATCATTTAAAGATAACGTAATTATAAAATAAAACATTTACATTTAAAATATTCTTATAATCTTTTAAGGTATGCTTCGATGATTTTATAATGGTGAAAAATAGTCGCACCAGCTGTATAAGTTAAAAAAAAATTCTTACCTTAATTCTGTTGAAAAGGATAAAAAGGACCTTGTTTGGAAAATGACAGAAATATTCTTTAATAAACATCATATAAAATGTAAAAAAGGGTTATAAATCACTTTAACCCATATTCTATCAAATATTAAGAATGTTTTGAAAAAAATTCTTCAGATACAAGGATGTTGATTATAAAGAGGTACCAATAGATAATTACGTATAAACAACCTCGGATAATGAAGAGATTTTGAAATAAACCCATACCTTGTACTTTTCCTTGGTTGAGGGTATGTTAACCTCTTGTATATTGGTGTAATAGTTGTCATTAAATTATAAAATAATCATATACATTAATATGAAATCATATATGATCTTTTAACATTGATTTATTAATAATATCATTGTATTATCATCATTTTAGGTGTTAACTTACTCGTTTTCTTTTATATATTTTATTACATAAGCCATGTTTATTATGGATAAGTTTTATCTTATTCATATAAATAATGATATCAAGTCCTTACAAATTATTTTTAGTCATCAAATGAGAATTATAATTGGATGGATATGATGGATAATGAATCTCATCGCGTTCATGGAGATGGTAGTCCGTACGTACACATTTGGTAAAATATCATTCTTTTGATATTAAAATAATATATAGTTGGATGGTATATCATATATAAAGAATAATTATCATGTTATATTTATTATTTACATCAATTAAATATCATTATCATACCCATTCAAATAATAATGTTTTTGAATAACAATTACAGCACGACGTGGAGACGGTAAGTCGTACGTACGCACGTATGGTGACATATCATTCAAAGGATGGATAGAATACTGAATATGGTTGTACCATATTTATAATAACATCACAGTATATAGAGGATACTGGAGTTATTATTTTAGAAAGGAAGTAACAAAGAAATAAGATGTTGAAGAAGAAAGGAACTTGAAAAAAGGTGGTGAAAACATTACCTCTTCTTTAGGTACTTCCTTTTGATTTGATCAAAAGGCCTCCTTAAGTTGGATTTCTGATCAAACTAATGCCACTAAGATGAATTTAGGGAAGTTGAGAGGGTATTTGGGCAGGTTTTGGCTGAACAAAAAGGCTTTGAAGGTGTTAATAATTGGTTATAAGTTGTGTCCTTTTATATGGGGGAGGAGGGGCTCTTCATGAAAATCATAAAGTATTAATTTATAATAAATTAATATTCGGTTTCTAATGAATTAAAAGTTGATTATTCAAAGTATAAGGTAGGTATTGGTCTAAATTATATCAACCAATATATTTTAGACATGTTTGGGTAATTATATAAACCTTATCTTTTAGTTTTAACTCTTAGTTAATTAGTTTGACATTTACCATGTCACTTTTTATTTTTATATTATATAGTCAATAAACACACTATAGAAATCCAAGAAACCCCAAAGTGGTCCAATAATGATACACCTATCATGATATAAGTCCTTTGGATGACCCTTATATTTTTAGGAATAGAATATCAATTAATAATATATTATTTGTTTGGAAAACTAATTTAGGTCAATTTTGACACTATTTAAAAATTGATTTTTGTTAAAGTCATAAATACTATAATAATTCAAAAAAAATTCATTTAATCAATCATAAAATGTCATTTTAACCAATAAAATTCGTGGTATGTCATCAAAACATTCAAAGTATATTTATTTTAACATTTATAATACCAATTGTTTGATTCTTTCATTAATAAAAGAACACCGCATCATTATTGTGTTATAAATAAATTTAATTATTCAATGTCTAAAAATTATAAATAAAATACCATTATGTAGGAAATATTTTTATATTTGTAATGAATCTATATATAGATGGAAATATAATATATATAACCCTATTTAAAATTTGTTTTTCTAGAATATATATGCTTAAGTCGTTTTTTTATTTACTTTAACTTAATTAATATAAAGTGTCTTTATCACCTACAAGTGATTCTATGGGGTCCCGAAATCGACCCAAATACGCCCATGGTCGGATATGTATCAACCAATAGGGTTAGGATATGTTTTAAGGTAAATTATTATTATTATATTTTTATTATTTTACCTTTATTTACCGGATTTACCTTTTAACCATGGTAAATAAAATATTTATCGAAGTAATTATTCAAAATTTCTAAAAATAAAAGTTACCTATTTACACAATTTGGACATCCTGATTCCATATATGGAATAAATTTTTCTAAATTCAAAACACATAAGTGGCAGAAATTAATTTAAAATTAATTCCTGTTGTTAAAACAAAAAAGTGTGTTTTTAAGAGATAATAACTATCAAAATATTGACACTTGTTTATATCTGATTTAAATGTGAAATTATGTCCAATGACCAGAAATTGTATTAAATTGTAAAAATATACTCTAAATATACTTTAAAACAACTCAAATTCATAATTTTTCACTATTAATTATTCTGATTTAAAACGTTTTTTTAATTAAAATTTGGTAATTTTCACTATTCATAAAAATATAAAAGTTATTCAAAAATTACCAAAATTTTACCCTAGGCTAATTTTGATATTCCAAATACAAAAAAGAAGTCCATTTTGAGAGATATAATTTATAACATTTCAAAAATTTGGTATTACAATTCATAACGGCTACTTTGATTGGTCGCAATGTGTTAGAATATCGAAGTTGCATAAAATGAAAGCTATTACATTATTAAAAGGGAAACGTACCATGGATGCTTGGGGTGTTACATTATTTATTTTGAAAAAATTTATTGTGGCATCATATGGTCAAAAATCCCCATTTCTTACCAAATTATCATCATCATTTAGAATTGGATGGGAGATACAAGACTCTTACAAAGAACAAATTTCTAAAAGTATATAAAAAAATAATGATAAAGGGGTATTTTTTTAGTAATTTCATGGTTTTGTGAAAGAATCTCTATATTCAGGTAGTAGGATATTTTATTTTGAAATTATTTTAATGAGCATAATTTTTGGTTGTGTGTAACTTGAATATTATGCATTGTTCTTATAGAATTCATCCATCCTCATCAACCCATACATTATATTTTCCCATTATAAACCACTATCCTCAAACCTCAAATAACATTATAACTAAAATTCAGAAGACCTCATGATATTTGAGATTAACTTATTAGTATATATTGAGTCAGCTAACAAGCTTATAGATAGGGTGTTAATGGATTTGGATGACCATAACTACTGGTTAAATAGAATTGTGTGATGAGTGGAATATTCTTTTATATAAAGTAAGATAATATACTCACAAGGAAACAAATTAGAAGATAAATAATGTGGGTGGAAATAGAAATTTTTCATTAATTGGAAAATTATAATTTAGGAAAGATTTAAAATTACATTCATTGATTAATTTGGTTTCTTTTTTATTAATTAATCTTTATTATATTAATTTTTATTGGCATTATGGTTTGATATTTTTCATTGAAAGATTTTTGATCTTATGTGATTTGATGTTGGGCGTTTTTCATGGGGATAATCAGTGGTTCATGTCTCATAGAGTTTTATAAGATTATTTTATATTCACCTTTGAGTATCATTTTTCAAGGGATATAAACTTAATTCATGATTTTTATTTCATTTTATTTATATTTTGATTTGTATTTAGGTTATGAGTGATTTATGGACTATGGATGATGTTTCAATAAAATTATCTAGCCATATCGTAGCCACAACATTGTGTCATATTCTATTGACTATAGTTATCCTATTTTGAAATTGTTACCATCATACTATAATATATACATTTATTGAAGAAAAATAAGTTATAACAATGGATCATGTGATGTAGAAGATTATCCAATTCCATAACATGAATATTATAAAGAAATAAATTGTTCCCATTATTAGGGATGGACCTCAACTGGACTGTGATCTACATAGATACCTTGTGGGGGAATCTAATTAAGAAACTAATAGATACTTCATATAGGATCAATGGGGAAGAATATAGGTCATGAGAGAACACTATCACATGGTATTAAGGTCTGTGTGGGGGTGGGAGGAGAGTTCTACCAGTGCAAGGAGGAAGCCATAAGCATTAAAGGTCCTCTGAACCTCGTCTAAACTTATGATTTTATGGTGGATATGAAAAAATTAATTATAAGTTCCTATCCTTTTAAATTTTCTATGAGTGATATAAACAATGATCCCACACCATATAGTTCATCATTGTACTATAGAATGATGAAGATTATCCAAAAAAAATATTTGATCTTGCCAATATAGTATAAAAAACCTATGTAATGGAACAAAAATTTCATGTCTGGGTTTAAATTTTAAGGATTGAGAATGCCACGTCATAGTATCATACTCGCATCAGAGCGAACCGAATACTTGATCAACATTTTTCCAACCATGACCATGGTATTAGAGATATATGGATTGTAATCCTTGGGGAATTGAATTTCTAATTCAAAATTAGTTCCCTATTGTATTGAAGATATTATTTACCTATATAAAATGTTTATTTATTTTCACATTCATCATAAAAATGAGTCCATCTCATGAGGTGTCTGAGGTAATTCAATGAAGATTTATCCAACATATAAAAGGGAATTTTTGGAGTACATAATAGGAGGTGAACAAATACATCAAAAAAATGATGTAAGGGAGAGATTTATATGGGAGATGATCATTTTGTTTGAAATAAAAGTAAAATTTATTTATTTCAAATTGAATATGGTAATTTATTTAGGAGTGAATTTATTAAAATTTCTATAATCATATTCCCTAATTTATCTTACATGAGGAATCATCTAGTAATATCTGTAATGTAAATAAATCTAATAAGAGTGAGTAGAAATTTTTGGGATGGTGGATTAAGAGTAATTAGGATTAAATTTCAATACAATAATGAAAAATTGGTTGGTGATTTAATGATGAGATATTCATATTATGTTTTATTAACTTTAACATTTCCAACATTTGATTATCTAGTGAAGTTGATGATGATCAAGATATCAATGCTATCATTGTATAGGGGAATATGAGAGTAAAGGTAAGACTCAACATAATTTTTTCATTGTGAATTCCATTATATACATATATGTATAATTTGTCACCATGAATATCAAGATTGATATATCAAGATAGTTATAGTTAGTTGAAAGGTAAAACTATTTTATCCAAATAATACATGCAGTTATTCAACATTTTATATTCATTATAAAATTGACTTACTATTTTTTGTAATAATACAACCAATATGATCCACTATCATTATTTTATCTGAAATTTTATTCACCTCTTAATCAATATTATTACCTCTTTCATTATCAACTCTCGTGAAGCCTATATTTTTTTATTAATAATTTATATTTACATACAAAGTAAAATAATTATCATTAGGTTAGGGTAGAATCTTCATTTTTCCTTTTGGTTTAACCACGGTAATCCACTCATATTTACTAATTTTTAGTGGTATTTTTCATTCGGGAATTGATGTTTTCATTTATATTCATTAACCCGCATTCTAGTGAGTTGATGACACCTAGGAATGTGTCACTAGTATATCCAAAAAATTTATATAATTATTATTTTCAACCCTTATTTTATTATCCTTATTTTTTCTCAACCCTTTATCTACCACAAACAATTATATCAAGATCATATTAATCCATCCATATGATTATTCATGTTTTTTTATAAGATATCATTTCACATCATGTGGGATGAACACCATTTTTGAGTATCCATGTTTGTTGTAATTGAAATGTTTTAGTTAAATATTTTCCCATATCCTCTTCTCTTTTTTATTTATTTCCTTCTATATGTTTACTTGATAATTTTTTAAATTATTGGGTTTCATAAAATTATTCACTACGTGATTAGTGTAACTTTATACATCCACCATAATTATGGAAATTTTATTATTCTATGGAATGGTGTTCATTTATTCCCTTTCAACTCTTATTGAGGATTTTATAGACTCAATTTCAACTATATGTTCCCAATAATTGTTGTATTTATTCCTAAAATTATACTAATAAAACAATATTTTATGAAAAAATAATAATCCCTTATTATATGAGATATATCCTTTTCCTTTTTTACATCTTACAAATTTATTTACCTCATTAATAACAACGTAACTCATTATAACAATCATTTTAATGGTCCAAGTATCCATTAAATTTGAATTTCATTAATGGGAAAGCCATCTCACTCTTATTGCTTTTTGTATTTGAATAACTATCACATATTTTGAATACTCTAGATGTTTTGTATTGATAGTATCCTATAGACATTTTCTTTCATTTTTATCTTGAATCACAATCAATTATTTATCATTGGTTATTTTTATATATCACCATCATATAAAAATTTACTCTTTAATATGGTACATGATATTTTTTCAATAAATTCTGTATGTTTTCATGTGGTTTTTGGAATATTTTATTTGAAAATCATACTGTTAAAGCTCCCAAATATAAACATATTCTTCAATTATCAAAGTTCCAACACAACATGAATGTCATTGTTTAAGGTAAAAGTTAATTCAAGTAATTTAATATATTTTCCTCATATATTAATATTTTCATTAATATCTTCATTAACCTGACCTTTATATTCATTTTTTAGTTTGAAATATGATAATTTCGTTAGGTTATCCTATAAAACTATTTTATCATGTACAAATTTCTCTATCCAAGTAATTATATGTTTAATCAAATCAAAATACTTATAGGACTCCATTAGTAAACAACTAATATTTTTATTTATAATTCCTTTTATCTCTATCTCTTAATTATTTCCTTTAAGTTTCATTTTGAGATCCACTACACTTTTTGATTGATTATCATTCTTGAATTTAGTTCCAACATAATTATTAATCTCCACCATTACATAATTTTACTCTGGTATAAATTCATATTCTACTTCTTTAAGAATCTGTCCATCATTGACTACCTTCATTCTTGTATCGCTCCTTCGATTTTTTTCAAGATGAATTCTAAAATTAGATTTGGAATTTATTCTAGTGGGAAACATCTTTTATCTAATTTATAAGTAACAGATTTATCCTTTTTCTTTTACCCTTAAAAACATTTTCGTGATGTGTCCTACTTTGAACCAATATATGCATACCTACAATAGTTTCCTTTAAACTGTTCATTCCCTTTTTTGAATTTTCTTACACTAGTGAGTGGAATTCATAACTAACTTATTCAAATACATTATCATGGTTAATCTCAAGGTTATTAATTTCCTTAAAATCCAACTCCTTGGATGTGTTCATTTTCTATTACCCATATCTTTTTTTCCACCATGAAACAATATAGATTATAAATAAATAATTTAATGAGATTTAGTTATTCATGTTCAAATACCTTTTCATTATACAAAGGTGGGACTCTCATTTGAATACTTATAATGATTTAAAATTTAACTATATCATTACAAAGTCTTCATATAGATATATATATATATATTTATTGAAGAAACAATCAAGTGATTTTTTGGGGGTATATCCATATATCATAAATTTGTGTTGTAAAACCTGATGTTTAACATCTTTCACATTTTTATAGACTCCATGGATTTTAGAAAACAATTATCCCATATGTATTTAGTTGTAGTAAAACCATTCTTTATATTTATTTATTTATTAAATAGATTACTATATTAGTAATTTTGTGTCTTTTCATCATGATTCAATAGATAATTGTTAGATTCATTCAATGAAATCATTGTCGTATAATTTTTTAAATTCCATGAATTATGGTAGAGAAAACATAATTCCAGGGAGAAAATATATGAAATATCATTTTTTTATTCAATAGAAAATAATTTTTTCCATTAAATATCTATACTCATTCACATTGACACTATTCTCCATTCTATTACTCCTTTCTAATATATTTTCTAGACTGATCTTTCTAGATTTGATTATATATTTCATAATCACTATATTCCCAAACACACTTAAATGGGGATAAGTTGGGTAATATTATTTTCTTTTTATATGAAAATTATTCTCTTGTTAGTAATAACTTATCAAATTTTCATGAAAACCTACCAAGAATATCAAACAAGTTAATAAATCACAATGACATTAGGATATTACTCTGTTCTCCAAAATGTAAAACATAAAACAATTGTAGACACATAAGTGTACCAATGTAGAAATTATAACTAAACTCACTTATATTGATTATAATGTTTTTTAGATCAGTTTATTATCACATTATAGGAACACAAACTCTTCTTATCTCTCTAAACACTACATTGAGACATGGTCACCAAAGCATTTTATCACATGCCATTACAATGAAATAATATAAATATGTCTAATACCCAAAACTAACATAAGTATGTCATTATAAATCTATAAATATCACATTCATATCGTTGATTCTCTTTGAATCATCATTATAGTATGAAATATCTATTTATGTTACAAAAAAATCTTATTTATTTATCTATTATTATTAAATATATTCTAACTTCCTTTATCTTTTTTTATAAATCATTACATCTATTTATGACACTTCAATATTACAAGATAACTCATTTATGTTCTCTCATATGTTTCCTATATATATCACATATTAATTTATCACTAAGAGCATCTATGATGATCATGTTAAGCCTCTCATAAATTAGTAATAAATTTCCAAATTTTAAAGACATTCAAATATATAAAGCATATTTATATTTTAAAACCAATATATGTAAAAGGTTACCTATGAGTGTTGATATTTATGAAACTTATCCTTCTGTAACTGTGACTAATAAAAACCCTATATCACAAAAACATATAAATTACATATTTTAATTATTTTTTATATTTATTCAGTATGAAATGTATGCGTATATCATGACATGTAAATATATTTCTATTAAAATCTTGATATTTCACAATGAAATGACTCTCATCTAATATTTGTTAGAATATTCCACCTCTACATCATTACGTCCTCTGATTGAGCATGAATTTAGGACAGAATATGTTATGTAAACCATTTTGGATATTATATTCTACATTTACAGATGTCCTCTCAATCATGATGTGTTCATTTGTGCTATAACTTGTTATATATTTTAAAGGTATGTTTTATATTCTTTGTTAACAAGTATCTATACTAATGCACCATAGTATACCATTTCAATATTATTAACATATTATTTGATATTTTATTGTTCCTCATGGCTTCGTTTTAGTTGAATTTTATAAATATTATTCTAAAATATTCAAATTATCTCTATAATACCATATCTAATCAGTTAAATATTTTCCATAAAATATGTTATTTCTCATCATGTTATCAATATTATCATCCTTTGTATAACAAAGTATCCAAAAAATTAATATAATTAAAGAGAAATATAAAAAATCATTAAATATTATATAATACATTATATTATTCAATATATTTTGTAGAACAACTATAATAATATACTCATGTATACCTCAAAATATTGAAAAATATAACTAGACAATAATTCATGATACCCCAACATGTTCAAGATAAGTTTCCACAACACCACCACAAATATGATATTGAAAATTTGAATATATATATATATAATAGTGGTGATTACAAAAATACTAAATAAATTCTTCTCTCAAACTCTAATGTGTCAATGTAAATAGATCATTCCATATTATAAGTGAAATAATGAAGATAACATAGAATAAAAAAGAAATTTATCTCTATAAATAATTATATATCATAAAAAAAACCTCACTATAATAATATATAACATATAATACACACATAAATAAAATTTACATCAATAATAAGAAAATAGACCATTCTTACCAACAAAATCAGCTAGAGATTCATTATTCCCAATGCGAATTTTCTTATCTCTTGAAAAAATACAGTGACGTTTGAGGCGAAATTGATGTAATTCTAAATTTTCTATCTAATGATCATGTAATGATTGGATGTTATATCATACAAAAAATTGCATTTTAGGTGGATATTTTATAAATAATAATGTGCTGAGGTAAAAATCAAAATTATCATATTGATCAAACTATTTGTTACAGTGTCAGTGGGATTATAAAGTGTGTTTGCGTAATATTTGAAGTTCAGTTATTAATGATTTTAAATGTCCTAACAACTCCATATTTTCATATAGGATCATAAAACACTTTTAAGCATTCTTTTGTGCAATTATATGGGCATTAATGTGGAAATCATCATTCACACTACTGTCAAGTAAGAACTATTTCCTTCTCTTATTTAGTGAATAACCAAAACCCCCCACACACTAATCTACTTAAGTATCCTTATAATGAACCTCACACATAAATAATTGTAACAAAATTATCTCAGATCCCAATATCAAAAATTTCCACATGTCACAGCTATGTAATACACACCCTAAACTAGCCTTTATTTCCAAATAATATTCCCACCAATTTTAAAATAGAATATAATTCCTGAAAATAAAATACATGATATCAGAAAAGGGTTATATAAGGGGTTCAAAACCCAAATATTGTTAGGAATAGAATGATATTATCAATGACATTATACATTTTAGTGGTGATGTTCACGTTTACACATCATTGGAATGAATGTTATTTAAACTGGGAGTTATAATAACTAATGTTGTGGACATATTCATGGAAAATATTATCCATGTACTATGCAGGGATCAAACAAAAGTTTTCAGTTTTTCCTATAAAAATATCCTTATATGTATGTTTATATGATTAAAAAACTATAATTGGACTATTTATGTTATGATTGGTGTGATCACTTATAAATCAAGAATTTATATCCCTTCTTTCATTAATAGATCCCCCATTTATTTATTGGTGTGGGGAATTTCATGAACCATATTAATTTTCTTGTATTTTGGCAATTTTTTTGTGCCTTATCTGTTGTTCTCCTATCAAAAAATTGTTACTTTTAAAAGTACTATTTGGACAATACAGATCATGGTGAGTGTCTTATTAATAAAATAATACACTCTTGATTACCATTACATATTTGATCATTACTAATAATTTGATGTTTAAATGGTGGATCAATTCTAGGAGACAACATTCATATATGTGATCTATTCCTATTTTTGTATTAGTGATGAATTATATTATGTATTTCTATCTATACATATAATATTATATTTATGGTGTTGTTCAGTGGTTATGTCATTTGAAAAATTAAAATCAAATATTAATGGATTTGATGAGATGGAGTCATTTTTAATATATATATATATATATATATATATTTATATTAGATACATATAAGTATTTCATTTTCTTATTTCAATGTAGAGAATATAGTGAAAGGTGAATGCGATAATTTATACCAGATGGTACTTGGAGTTTTAAAAATGATGGTAGTATAAATATTTTCCAAAATCTTGGAGATGAATACCATCGGTAAATTAATTTTTGCGATCACCAACATGTGTGAGAATAATACCATAATAAATAATGTATTTTTAATGGGTAGTCTCATTAACCTAAATTTTTGTTATTGAAATTTGATTTATGATCATGTGAAAAATTTAACAAATAATATTATATTTAGAGTTTTTGAATGTGACATTATAGAGTGGATAATGGGTTCGTATCCAGTTATTACCATTGAAAAATCATGGTATTTGATGGTAAACATTGTTATATACTAATGTGGTATGGCTAGTGGATATAGAGAAAGGAGAAGTGGTAAATTTGTGTTCTAGGACCTACCTTTTTATATTTTGTGATGAAAGTGAACCTGAAGAATTATTGAAATGATGATAAGGTATTTTCTATATGATTATTTGTGAATACAATAGTTTAAGAATATAAAAGAAACATTTTATTATGTATGAATTGTCTATTAATGTTTTTGATCAGTAACTATCAACAATGTTTTACTATATAATAGAGAGGGGGTTCCAGGAAAATTATATATCTGTTAGTTTTGGTAAGTTTTATCTTATCTATAATGATGCAATTTAAATTTTATTATATGGTGATAGTGAAAAAGATTGAATTATTATTGAATTAATAGGGGATTGGATATATACATGGATTAAGGAAGAACCTAATTTTGATAAGTTAAGGAGATAATGTCGGTTTTAGTGAATCATTTTTTGATAAAGTGAAGAATATTGACAAAGGTTACATGGTGATGGATAAAGGTGTGAAGGAAAACATATTTTATATTATGGTAATGTCATATATGATAATGTTTATTAGTCTATTTAAAAAATATTTCTAGTTATTTCAATTTCATATAAGCCACATGACTATGAAGGGAATATGATCTTTGGACACTAATGGGGTACTAAAACTAAATAACTTATTTTATAGAGCATGTTATGAGTGTATCATTGGAAATGATAAAAGATTTAATTTTTCTATGTATTTATAGATATTAATGTATCAAAATGCATAGCATATATATATTGAAGTATAGGGGAAAATTTTGGTATGATCCCATAGTTATTCACTATTTTCTATTAACATCATCAGTGATTCCATAGGGAGATTTTTGGTGTACATTATAATGAAAAAGTTAGAAGTCCTTAGAATTCCCATTAGAAGGAGAGCCATTGTAGAAAATTAGACAACTGTAAAGCTAAAATTATCGAGTTATATAAATTTAAGAACATCATCCAGAATAAGAAATTTAGGATTTATAAATAGTTAACCAAGATAATATAATAAAATATAATAGATAAAAAGATCATTGAGACACTAAATGAGATACCCTAGAGTATAAAATTATATATTATTTTATAAATGATATTTTAGAAGAATAAATGATTATTGAAGAATATTTCATCAAAATGAGACTTGTTAAAATAATTTGGAAAAACATTATATAGAAATTTTAAATTGGTAAATTGGTCAATGTCTCACACATGAAAGTATTTAGAATAAATTCTTATCTCCATATGTATGTAATTGAATGTTAAAATATATATAATAATACTTCTACATGTTTCTTTGTGGTGTATGATGGTGAATATTTTGGATTTCCACATCAGATAACGATAAATAAATGGTCAATAGAATCTACAATATCCACTTGAGTAAAGGGGTCTTGTACAAGTATTGACATTTTGGAAAATATATTTCTGAGAAAAAATAATAAAAATGGTTATTGAGGATATATTAAATGGAAATAAAAAACAACCCATTGAGGGAGTTTTTATTATCTATTGGAACCTAAGGTTTAAAAGTAATAGAATTTGGTAAATTTTTAGAGGTTTTAAGAAGGTTTGATGATACAAAATCTTGACAGACTATTGAATCAAAAATGATTTCTCAAAAAGAAATGTTTATCACCAAATTTAGTTGAGTGGGTATACTTGTGTATAATGAAATGTAAATAGTTTTCAATAAAACATTCAATATTTTCCTTAAATGGATAGGGGAGAGATAAAAATACTAAAATACTCAAAATGTCTAAGTGACGTCAAATAACGGTAGTGGGAAATAAAGAAAGAGATATAATCCTTTCATGTGAATGAAACATTAGAGTGCAATAATGTACCACTAAATAATAAAATACTTCATAAAAAATTTTACAATCATTAATATGAATAATAATATTGTAATAAATACGATAAGGTGAATTTTATTGGAATTTTTTATAGAAAAAAGAAGGTATTGAGTTTTATGAAACCTTCTCTTCAATGGTGAAACAAGAAACTATATTGATAATATTTGGAATGGTTATAATAAAAGGTCAAAATCATAAAAAATTTATGTGAAGATTAAGTTCCATAAAGTGTTTTAGTAAATAAAACATACATATAGAAAATGATAACCTTCAATGAAATTTGAAAATATGATTTGGTGTGTTAGTTCTAATAGAGTTTTTTAGGGTTAAAACAAGGACCTAGAGACTAGAAAATAAATTATGCATTCATTATTTTGAATTATTTTATCTAGTATAGTATTAATAATTATTATTAATTATGTATTTTTAGTGATGGGAGTTTTAATATACATGCCATATATGTGGATAATATTCTCTTGACTAGTTCATTGATGAATTGGGAAGTACAATTACTGAAAGAGAAAACCAAAAAATTTGAGATGAAAAATGTTGGAGTGATAATAGAATTTGAGGATGATGATTGGTAGAGATTAAAATATGTTGATAATGATTTTATCTCGATATGACAACATTATTGTGATTTTGGAAAGACTTTTATTTCCTATATATTAACCTATTTTTACCTCATCGATCGATCAGTTCAATATATAAAAAATAAAAGATAAATAGAACAGATTATATGTATATGTATATGGGAAGTGAACAAAAAGTATCAAAAATTGGGATCTTGATATATTAAATGGTTTTTAAAAGGCCGAATATTTATTTTTTATTGGGTATTCCTAATAGGATTATCTTAAATGTATGAAACAAAAATGTAAAGTTATCAAGTAGATACATCAGTATCTCAAAGGATTAATAAAAATTATATTTATGATTTGGGACATAGGAATCCTTACAAGGATATTTGGATTTAAACATTAGTGAGTATTTAGATAACACAAGTAGTATAGTAACATCACCCCTTGTCTTGTGACTACTGTATTGTTCCTATAACAGATATGTCCCTACTATGCTCATGTAGGGTACCCTATACACCAAATTATTCTACATAGCAGTTGGAGTTTAGTGTGTTACATTGAGGAGACTATAAACCACAATAGAGTGAGTAATAATTGGGAAATAGAAAAATGTATTCCAT
Source organism: Viscum album (assembly GCA_963277665.1). Classification (NCBI taxonomy): domain Eukaryota; kingdom Viridiplantae; phylum Streptophyta; class Magnoliopsida; order Santalales; family Viscaceae; genus Viscum; species Viscum album. The sequence goes on along the minus strand of OY728134.1, from coordinate 837,171,298 downwards.
TAATAATAAACATAATAGTACACATAAAAAGTAAATAAAAACACATGTTATATCAAATGTAATGACAAAGAAAACAACCTTGTCGACCCATTGTCATGCCAAAATATAATGATAGATCACCCAGTTGGTTGATAAAATGGAAAAATGAATTAATTGTATGAATATTGACATCATCCTTTAATTTTACCACATCTATATCTTTACCCTATCTAATCCTATCTAGGTGAATGATCCTATATAGAGCCTCTACCAAACCAATATCGACAAATCATAAAGGATGATCCATTACCCAAGTGTCATGGTTCCCCAATTGTAGTGTTAGCGAAACTTAATTGGGAAACACAAAAACTGTATCATATATAACTAGATAATAAATGTTTTTTTAATTGATATTTTAAACTAAATAATTAAATAATCTATGTGTAAATTAATAAATATTGTCAATCCTTATGTTCTAATGTGAAACCCATGGTTAATTATAGCTACTTTAGTCAGTACCTGAGTGTCATTGAGAATATAAAATCACCTTGGAGGGATAGATATCCAACATGGGGATACCAAATACAAGCCTCCACCCAGAATAAACCACATATCCTAGGGGTTATCTTAGGCATCCAAAATAATAACAGACTAAATCAATATCCTATGGAGAATCCTACAACACTTCTTGGATTTGAACCTATTTCAAAGAAATCCATGGAATAATGTTGTGATAAGAATCACAACTATATCCTAGGAATCACAATGAATATCATATATCATCAATAGTAATCTTTTTAGATCATAGGTCTCACTTGGTATCTCATAAATTATCACCAGACTACCTACCATATCATAGGTATCATAAGGAATCACACCTAACATTATTAGGATTCATGACTGGATACTTGAGAGGTAATCTATATCCTCCCCAATCACTAAATACAATTGGATAATATGTATTTAATATCTAACATCCCGCACTCATCAAGAATTTCTAGATCCTAGGGAGTTGATACATTGAATTTGTCAATATCAAGTGCCATCAGATCCTTGGGAGTTAATCTCTTGAATCTATCATCATATATATTGGTGAATTTATCAATGTGATAAGATCTATTGATAATATAAATAATAATAATAACATGGCTATGTAACAATATTAAGTGGTCCCATATAACCATGTTTGGACACTTATGTGCATGAACCATCCCTTTATTAATTTAACTTTGAGTCTCACATCACTAATTTGGATTCAAAGGTGATTCATGTAATAATTTTTTTTCATTCCCACAATAACCCTCTCAATAGTTTATATATATTTTTGGGATTCCACTAGGGTCCCCTAGACCACACCTTAGAATGAACACCTTACATGGGTTATCTAATATCGAACTCATCCCTTAGTCCAATAACATTGCATAGAGGGCACAAAACCCATAAAAATCATTATGGTAATCAAAAGACCTCATTATCCTTAAGAGGTCAACCAAACTGGAACCACTCTAGAGAGTGGGTATAATTCCAACCTCTCTTTTCAAACTCCTCCTGGGTTGGTCCTATCATGTACTGCCTAATATAATCTACCTAGAAATTCATATCCTCATGCTAACATACTATATGGGAATAGATACACACCTCTCCCATAAATAAACTAATATGAAGGCAATAAGGCCTCATTTTGTCATATCATTGCCCACATGGTCCAATCATTCCAACTCATTATTCATCCATTTTCAATGGAACCTAATACACCTATTCAAGTTTTCTAAGATCACATGATATTTTTAATTTATACCCCCTATGGGGACCATGTTTCTGAAGAATCATGGTTATATTCTAAACCTCATTCATCGATATTCATGGAATCAATCTAGTTCTAAAGGGTATATCATGGCCCATGTAACCATCATTAGTCCATTCATAAGAATTATACATCAACGAAACAAATAATTTAACAAATAAAAAACAATTTCATTTAAATTTTAGTTGCATAAAGGTGTTAAGACTTTATATCACACTCATGTGTACCAAAATATTTTTTTACTAAAGATTTAATGTTTGAGGGTCCATATGCCTCATTTATATATTTATTCCCTTTTAAGGGTAGCTTGATCATCCTCATTGAAGCTCTTCTATGTTTTTATGATCATTATACATCAAAAAATTCCATAATAAATTTTTTTAATGTTTTTTTATTTATATAATAATTACTTTATCTATTTTATAGTTAATATCAAAATTAAATTAAATGGTATAATTTATATATTAATTATTATTCATCAAAACCCCCATTTAAAACAAAAAAATAATCCCCTAATAGAAAAAAAAAGAAAAACTGTTGGAATTTAAAAAAAACATGTTACCCTTATATATGGGCGTACCTACCTAAGGGTAGAATCCACCACCCTTAAATAGAACACCTATGTATGGGAGAGAAGAACCTTAACCTTACACAAATACATTATGTTAGGGTAAGAGATACCTTACCCTTAAACAAAACCCTATATAAGTGTGTTTGAGACCTTTCCCTCCTTAAGACCACTACATAAGAGTAAGAAAAATCTTACCATTACATAGATCATTGTGTAAGTGTAAGTAAAAGTTTCCTCATACATAGTGATTGGTATGTAAGGTTAACCTGCAGTACAAAAAAATCCCTTATTCTTTAAATTTAATTTTTTCTATTCATATTTTACATTTTAATCATATAACACTATGAAAACAAAAAAAAATGAGCAAAAATATCATAAATACAAACCAAAACCAAGAAAAAATGAAGATCAAACATATTTTAATTTGAAAAAAAATCAATACAATACAAAAACCAAAAAAAATGTAACATAATTTAAAATGAAAATGGTAACACTAAAATATTTGGCATACCTTGCTGTTAATCAACAAAGAGTGAGCTTGAAACCCATTACAAGTGTGTTTCATCCTGGTTCTGATGTGATCGATCTCTCTATAGAATAAATGCCTCTCCCTCTCTCCCTTTCTCTATTGGTTCAAGAAATACTAGAAGAAAATCCATCTAATCATGTTGTGTGTTTGTGGGAAGGAATAGTGGGAAGAAATATAATTTTTTAAATGAAATTAATTTTATTAATATAATTTAATTTATATATCACTAGAAATTATTCTCTCAAAACATAGATTATGAGAAAATTTCATAGGTTTCCTATGTAAAAACTTCCATTCCAGACCATACTGAAAAGTCACAATTTCAATCCATGAATCTATTTAATGTTTTTCAACATTCAGACTATTAAAATATTTTTTTCTATTTAATAAATATTACAATATTTGAAAATATTTTATTTTACAGTCTCATAAAACATCATCCCCAGGGTAAAAACTTTATTTTGAGATAAATGGAACACTCAGAAAATATTTATTGGATGAAATATAAAAAAGATTATACATTTTATAGTTCAAACATAGCAGGAACAAAAAAATTAAAATTTCCCCTAAATTTGAAATCTAGAAAATGTGAGGAAATTTACAATCTCTCCATCATGGAACTCATCAACTCAATAATCCTAAATGATAATCTATCAATAAATCCTTATATTTCTCAAACATAAATTAATTCACTACTCTCCATGTTCTACATCAAAACCCCACATGATTTTGTATAACTAAACATCAAACATGTGGTGCATGATTCTTCAAAGACTAATCCATTAGTCCTCATAATCATGGATACAGAGATAATGCTCCATAAAATCCATCCTTGTAGAGGTTCAAAAATGTCATTAGTAATTCCATCAACATTATTATTATACTCCCCCTATAAAACATAGCTCACAAGGGATAATTTTAATCGATGGTTCTCCCCACCATCATAATTTCCTACCAAAAAACATTTCTCAAGGTCCAAAACCCATATGATGTGATTTTCAATTCACCATTACGAATTATACATGAAAACAAAATATAGATCTCCTCTATTGGAAAAATATAAAAAATAATCTATTTTACTCAACAAAACGTATCTCATCATCCAATAATGATTCCATAACCCCCTTGTGATTTTTTAGATCATTAAAATATTCACACTAAACTCTATAGCTAGAACACATTGTAATTTCCATGGTTAGATCCTCAACCAACCAAATGATTAATTATTATCTCACCTCGAGCCCTAAAAAATTATTTATCCAACACACTTAAATCACATCAAAACCAATCTGAGATCAATTCCAATGCACATACTCCATACAATATGATATCTAAATTTAACATTTATTATTCACCAGAGGATTTGATAAAATAATATCATCTTCCCATTGGAATCCTTGTTCCATCTTGACCACCCACCAACTGGTCACATCTCACCCACAACCATACCAAAAAAGGGGAATCACCACTAAATCCCATGATTTATCCATTACCACTCAAAATTACTATATAGGGATGTTCAACTCATACCTAGGAATAAACACTAAAAAATAACCACAACATATTTCCAGCTCAAGGAACTTTTACACCAGACATCAACTAAATATTCATCTATAATTAGGATCACACCTCCTATTGACTTTGGTTAATTCCATGGCATGTTACTTCTCTTATATGTCTCTTTGAGCTCAAACTCAAAAAGTTCTAAATACTTTCCTACTTGAAAATAATTGTTAAGGAACCCACATGGTTCGACCAAACCAGGGAACCCTAAATAATCTCTAATGTCTTCTAAACCATAGAGGAACATCTCAAAATCATAAAATATGTGGGAAACTATACTATCATTAACCATCTCCGATACACCTATTATACGATCTATTTCAAGTGAAACAAAATTAAAATCATTTTCTTGAAACTGATTTCATCAAAGGATTTATCCAATATAATGGTGATAAATATTCCGAATAAAAAATAATAATAACCATGTAAATATAAGACCCAGTATTAACCTCCATACCCTCTCAATGGGACAACCATGATTCTCCCCTCAATAATCCTAGGCACACATATCTAAATCATTGACCATTATAATAGTACGTCAACATCATCTCTTCATATCATTATCATCACTCTTCAAAGTCAAAGAATTTCACCATTTATGAAATTTATCAAATGATATCCAACCAACTGACATCATTTTGAATTAACTATAATAAAACTTTTCTCTATTATCACTATTGAAAGGACATCATAATAAGTAGTTCTAGGAAATTGACCGATCATGGTAACCTCAAACATTCCTCGATACTCTATTCACCAGCACCAATTTTCTTTCATTGTGAAAATACAATTAATATTCCTGATTATACTATATATCAGTTCTCATCACACATGAAAACATCCCCTAAAATAGAGAATAAATTCATGTATCTCTTCTCTAAGGTACTTATAAGTATGAGCCAAACCCTCTCTTAGGTTACCCTCATATCTCACAAGGCTCTTTCCCATCCCACCTATCCCATAATACAAAACTGAAATATGGCATAACTCATGGAAAAAACGACTATATTCCCTTCATGAAAATCTCACAACTATTGTTCCAACACCAACTATAATTATGTCATTTTCTTATTTTAATCTATAGAATATAGATAAATGTGAATGTGATAATTTTTTCTATATGGTACTTGGAGTTGTACAAGTGATGTTAGCATAAATGTTTTTCAATATCTAGAAGATGAATACCATTGGTAAAATAATATTTGGTGATCACCAACTAGTGTGAGAATAATACCATAATATACAATATATTTTTAATGAGTAGTCTCATTAACATAAATATTTTTTAAGGAAATTTTATTTTTGATCATGTGAAAACAGTATCAAAAAAATATTCTATTTAGTGTTATTGAATGTGAAATTATATAGTGGATAATGGGTTATTATCCTGTTATTATCATTGAAAAATCATGGGATTTGATGGTAAACATTTTGATATACTAAAGTGGTATGGCTAGTGGATATAGATAAAGGAGGCGTGGTAATTGTTTGTGCTATGACCTACATTTTTATATTGTGTGATAAAAGTGAACATGAAGAATTATTAAAAGGACGAAAAGGTATTTTCTATAGGATTATTTGTGAATACAATAATTTAGGAAGATAAAAACAACATGTTATTATTTATCAATAGTCTATTAATGTTTTGGATCAGTAACTATGGAGAACATTTCAAAATATAATAGATAGGGGGTGACATGAAAATTATACATCTATTATGTTTGGTAAGTTTTATCTTATCAAAAATTATTATATTGAAATTTTATTAAAAGGTGATAGTGAAAAACATTGAATTATTACTGAATTCATAGGGAATTGGATATAATCATGGATAAAGTAAGAACCTAATTTTGAAAATTTGATGAGATTATGTAGGTTTTAGTGAATCATTTTTTGATAATGTATATAATATTTCCAAAGGTTACATGTTTGTGGATAAATGTGTGAAGGATAACATATTTTATTTAATGGTAATGTCATATATGATAATGTTTATTAGTCTACTTACTAAATATTTCTAGTTATTTCAATTCCCTATAAGCCACATGACTAAGAAGGTAATAGGATCTTTGGATACTAGTGTGATAATAAAACCAAATAAATTATTTTAGAGAGCGTGTTAAGTGTTTATCCTTGGAAAGGATAAAAAATTTCTTTTTTCTATGCAAGTATAAATACTAATGTCTCAAAATCTGGAGCATTTATATAGTAATGTATAAGGAACAATTTTGGTATGTTTCAATATTTATCCAATATATTATTTTACCATCTTCAATGATACCATGGGAAGATGTTTTGTGTATATTTTAATGAAAAAGTTAGAAGTTATTGGAATTCTCATTAGAAGGAGAGCCATTGTGGAAAATGAGACCACTATAAAGCTAAAATGATATAGTTATATAAATTTAATAACATCTTCTAGAATAAGGGAATTATGATTTAGAAAGAATTACCCATTATATTATAATATAATATAACATATAAAGAGATCAAAGAGACACTAAATGAGAGATCAAAGAGACACATTTTTTTAAAATGATCTTTGAGAAAAAGAAATGAATGTTAAAGAATATTTCATCAAAATTAGACTTGTTAAAATAATGTGAAAAATGTTTCTATAGAAAATTTAAATTGTTAAATTGGTCAATGTCTCAGACATGAATGTATATAGAATAATTTCTTATATCCATATGAATGTAAGTGAAAGTTAAAAGCTATAAAATAATTTTTGTACAAATATATTTGTGGTGTATGATGGGGGATATTTTGGATTTCAACTTGGGATAATGATAAATAAATGTTAGTATAATCTGTAGTGTCTTGTTGAGTAAAGGGATTTGTACAAGTATTGACACAATGGAAAATATATTGCTGAGAAAAAATAATAAAAATGGTTACTGAGGAGATATTAAATAGAACTAAAAAAACTTTTTGAGGGAGTTTTTATTATCTATCGTAACCTAATGTCTGAAAATAATATAATTTGGTAAATTTTTAGAGGTTATAATATGGGTTTATCTTCCACATTCTTCACAAACTACTGAATCAAAAATGGTTTCATTAAAAAGAAAGGTTTAGAACCACATTTAGTTGTGGTGTTCTACTAGGGTATAAAAGAATGTAAATATTTTTCAATAAAACATTCACTATTTTCCTTTAATGGATGGTGGAGAGATAAAAATACTAAAAGAATCAAAAATTTTATGTAAATTAAAATAACGATAGTGGTAAATAAAGAAAGAGATATTGTCTGTTCTTGTGAATGAAACATGGTAGCGGATGAATCTACCACTAAATAATAAAATACATCATAAAAAAATTTAATATCATTAATGTGAACAATAATATTGTAATAAATATGTTAAGGTGAAATTTTTTGTTAATATATTACAAAAAAAGCAAGGTATTGACTTTGTTGAAAACATCTCTTCGACGGTGAAACATGAAACTATCATCATAATTTTTGGAATGGCTATAATAAAATATCAATGTCTTAAAAAGTTTATGTGATTATTAAATTCCTTAAATTGTATTTAGTAAATAAAATATACATATAAAGAATGATAAAATTCAATAATAATGGAAAACATGATTTTGTGTGTTAGTTCATATAGTGTTTTTAAGGGTTAAAACAAGAACCCAGAGACTGGGAAAAAAAAATTATGCATTCTTGATATTAAATGATTTTATCTTGTATAGTATTCATAATTATCATTAATAGGTATGTGTAGTGATGGGAGTTTTACAATACATGTCATATATGTGGATAATATTCTCTTGACTAGTTCATATATGAATTGAGCAGTACAATTAATGAATGTAAAAACCAAAACATTTGAGATGAAAAATGATGGAGTGAAAATAGGATTTGGGGATGATGATTGTTAGAGACTAAATGATGTTGATAATGATTTTACCTTGATCTGACTACATTTTAATGATTTTGGAAATTATATTATTTCTAATATATAAACCTATTTTTACATCATCAATTTATCAGTTCAATCAATAAAAAAAGAGAAGCTAACTAAAATAGATGATATGAATATGTATACGGGAAGTGAACAAAAAGTATCAGAAATTGGGATCCTGATATATTAAATGGTTTTTAAAATGATGAATATTTATTTTTTATTAGGTGTTCTCAATAGGTTTATCAAAAATGTCTGAATGAAAAATGGAATGTTATCAAGTAGATAGTCCAGTATCTTATAGGATTAATAAAAATTTTATTTATTATTTGGAACATAAGAATACATACAAGGATATTTGGATGTAAACATTAGAGAGGATTTAGATAACCCAAAGAGTATAGTAACATCACCCCATGTTTTTTGACCACTGTGTTCTTCCCCTACCAGATATAACCCTACTGTGCTAAAGTGGGGCACCCTATACACCAAAATTATTCTAAATAGTAGTGGGAGTTTAGTGTGTTACCTTGAGGAGACTTCAAACAAAATTAGAGTTTCCAACAATTTGAAGATAACAAAATGTAATCCATTAATAACAAAACATAATAGTACACATAATTAGTAAATAAAAAAACATGTTATATCAAATGTAATGAAAAAGAAAACAACCGTGTAGACCCATTTTCAAGCCAGCATATAATGACAAATCACACAGTTGGTTTAAAAATGGAGAAATTAATTAATTGTAGGAGGATTAGAATCATCCTTTTATTTCACCTCATATATATTTTTTCCCTATCTAATCCTATCTAGGTTAATGAACCCATATAGATACTCTACCAAACCAAAAACTATGAATTGTAAAGGATGATCTATTACCCAGGTGTCATGGTTTCCCAATTAGAGTGTGAGTGAAGCATTGTTGGTAAACACAAAAATGGTATCTTATATAACTAGTAAATATATGTATTTTTGATTGATATTATAAACTAAATAATTAAATAATCTAAATAAGTATAAATTAATAAATATTGTCAATCCTTATGTTTTAATGTGAAACCCAGGATCACTTATACCTAATTCAGTCAGTACCTAAGTGCAATTGAGAATAAAAAATATCCATGTAGGGGTAGATTTTCAACTTGAGGATACCATATACAAGACTCCACCAAGAATAAACAACATATCCTAGGGGGTATCCTTGGAATCCCTAATAATATTATTCTAAATCAATATCCTAGGGATAATCCTACAAAAATTCTAGGATCAGAATCTATTTCAATGGAATCCAAGGAATCATGCAGTGATAATAATCACAACTATATCCTAGGAATCACAGTGAATATCATATATCCGCACTAGTAATCTCTACAGTACCTTGGTCTCACTAGGATTCTCATAAATTATCACCAAACAACCCACCATATCCTAGGGATCACACGGAATCTCACCAAACATTATATGGATTGATGACTGGATCCTTGAGAGGTAATCCCTATCCACCTTCAATCAATAATTATAATTGGATATTATGGATTTAATATCTAACATCTCACACTCATCAAGAATATCTAGATCCTAGGGAGTTGATACGTGGAATATATCAACGTCAAGTGTCATCAGATCCTTGGGAGTTAATCCCTTGAATCAATAATCTTTATATGGGGGAATTTATCAGCCTGGTAACATCTATTGATAATATAAATAATAATAATAACATGACTAGGTATCATTTTTAAACAATCTCAAATAAACATGATCGGACACTTATGTGCATGAACCATCCCTTTCACAATAGAACTTTGAGTATCGCATCATTAATTTGGATTCAAAGGAGATGCCTATAATTATTATTATTCATTCCCACAATAACCCTATCAATAGTTCATATAGTTTTTTGGGATCCCACCAAGGTCCCCTAGCCAAAACTTAAGAATGAATGCCTTACATTGGTTATCTAATCTTGAACTCATCCCTTAGGCCAATCACATAACATAGAGGGTGGAAAATCCCTCTACCTCATTATGGTCATCAAAAGAACTCATTGTCGTCAAGAGGTTTTCCACACTGGAACCACTCTAGAGAGTGGGAATAATTCCAACCTCCCCTTCCACACTCCTCTTAGGATTTTCCTATCATGTACTGCCTTTTATAATCTTCCTAGGCATGCCCATCCTCATGATAACATACTACATGGGAATAGATACACACCTCTCCCATAAATAAACTAATCTGAAGGCTATAAGGCCTATGTTAGTCATATCATTGGCCACATGCGCCAATCATTCCAACTCATTACTCATCCATTATCAAGGGAACTAAAGACACATATTTATGTTTTTTAAGTTCACATGATCTTTTTAATTTATAACCCCTATGGGGTCCATGTTTTTGAAGGATCATGGTTATAATCTAAACCTCATTTATCATTGTTCAAGGAATCAATCTAGTTTACTAGGTTACATCATGGCCCATGTCACAATAATTATTCCATTCATAAGAATTATACATCAGAAAAATAATTTATTTAATAAATATAAAAATCATTTCATTTAAATTTTAGTTCCATGAAGGTATCAATACTTTATATCACACTAATGTGTACCAAAATATATTTTTACTAATGATTTAATGGTTGAGAGACCATATACCTCCTTTATATATTTATTCCATTTTTAAGGGTAGCTCGATCATCCTTATTAAATCTCATATATGTTTTTACGACCGTTATCCATCAAAAAAGGCCATAATTTAATTTATTATACTTTAGTTATTTATGTAATAATTACCTAACATATTTTATAGTTAATATAAAAATTATATTAAATGGAATAATTTATATATTAATTATTATTCATCGAAACCCACATTTAAAACAAAAAATAATCCCCTAATATAAAAATGGAGAAAAAATGTTGTATTTTTTTAATAAATCATGTTTCACTTATGCATGGGGGGTACCTGCCTAAGGGTAGAATCCATCACCCTTAAATATGAAACCTATATAAGGGGGAGAAGAACCTTAAACTTACACAAATTCATTGTGTTTGGGTAAGAGGGTCTTTTCCCTTAAACAAAACTTTTCATAAGGGTTTTTGAGACCTTTCCCTTTTTAATACCACTACATAAGGGTATGAAAAATATTACCCTCACATAGATCATTGTGTAAGGGTAAGTAAAAGTTTACTCATACATAGTGATTGGTATGTAAGTTTAACCTATAGTCCAAAAAAAATAAAATCCCTTATTCTTTAAATTTTATTCATTCTATTCATATTTTACTTTTTAATCATATAACACTATGAAAACAAAAAAAATGTGCCGAAATATCAAAAATAAAACCATAATCAAGAAAAATTCTAGATCAAACTTATTCTTATTTGAAAAAAATCATTGCAATAAAAATACAAAAAAAATTAAAAATGACTTAAAATTGAAATGGGGAAAACTAAAATAGTGTCCCTACCTCATGTTGAATCACCAAAGATTGAGCTTGGACCACATTCCAGGGTTGTTTCATCCTAGTTCAAATGAAATTGAGCTCTCAAAATAATAAATGCCTCTCCCCCACCCCCTTTCTCTCTTGGTTCATGCAACACAAGAAGATAATCCATCTGATCATGTTGTGTGGATGTGGGAAGGAATAGTGGGAAGAAATATAATTTGTTAAATTAAATTAATTTTATTAATTTAATTTAATTTAAATTGCACTTGAAATTATTCTCTTGAAACCTAGAAAATGAGGATATTTCATACATTTTCGATGTAAAAACATCCATTCGAGACCCAACTAAGAAGTCCCAATTTCAATCCATGACTCTATTTAAAGGTTGTCAACATTCACACAATCAAAATATTTATTTTCTATTTAATAAATATTAGAATATTTTTTTAAAAAAAAATAATTAACAAAAAATCTCACCAAACATCAGCCCAAGGGTATGCACTTTATTCTGAGATAAATGGACCACTCAGAAAATATTTATGGGATTAAATATGAGGAAAATTTTACATTTTAAAGATCATATACACCAAGAACAAAAAATTAAAATTTCCCCTAAATTTCAAATACAGAAAAGTCAGGATATTTACAACTTCTTAATCATTGAAATTATTAGCCCAATAATCCTCAGTGGTCCTCTATAAATAAATCCTTATAATTATCAAAAATAAATTCATTCACAACTCTCCATGTTCTACATTAAAACACCAAATTATTTTCAAAAAATAAACTCCAAACATGTGGTGCATGATTCCTCAAAAACGAATCCATTTGTCATCATAATAATGGATACTGAATAATTCTCCCTGAAATCCATACATCTAGAGGTGATAACATGTCATTAGTAAATTCATCAACATTCTTGTTATACTCCCCACTATAAAACCTATCTTAGAAGGGATAATTTTGATCCATGGTTATCCCCACCATCATAATTTCCTACAAAAACACATTTCTCCAGGTCCAAAAACCAATACATTGTGATTTCCAAAGCACCATTAACAATTATACTTGAAAATAGTATTTAGATCTCCTCTATTTGGAAAATCTAAAAAGTAATATGTTTTACTAAGCGACATGTATCTCATCACCCAATAATGATTCCTTAACTCCCCAATGATTTTTTAGATCATGAAAATACTCACACAAAATTCAATACCTAGAACACATTGTGATTTCAATTGTTATATCCTCAACCAACCATAAGATTCAAAAAGATCTCACCTCAAGCACTGAAACATTATTTTTCCACCACACTTGAATCACATCCAAACCCATCTGAGCTTGATGCCAATGCATAGATTCCACCCAATATGATATCTAAATATAAAACTTATTATTCACCAGGGTATTTGATACAATATTATCATCTTCCCATTGGAATCTTTGTTCCATTTTGACCACCCACTAATAGGTCACATCACACCCACAACCCTACCAAAATGGGGGAACAACTCTGAATCCTATGCTTCATTTATTACCACTCATAATGACTGTATAGGGATGTTCAACTCATACCCATGAACAAACACTAAACAACAACCAAATCATATTCCCATTTCATGGAACTTTCACCCTATATAGCCACTAAATTTTCATCCACAATGAGGATCACACCTCCTATGAAATTTGGTTACTTCCTTGGAATTTTAATTCTCTCATACATCTCTTTGAGCACTACCTCAAAAAGTTCCAACCACTAGCCTCCTTGAAATTAATTTTTATGGAACACCCATGGTTAGACCATACCATAGAACCCTAAATAATCTCTTATGTCTAAAATACCAAAAGGTAACATCTCAAAATCATCAAATATTTTGGAAACTATAATATCATCAACCATATTTAATACAACATTTATACGATCTATTTCAAGAGAACCAAAATTAAAATCATTTTCTTGAAACTCAAGTCATCAATGGATTCATCCCCTACAATGGTGATAAATATTCCCATTTTAAAATAAGAATAACCATTTAAATGTATGACCCCGTCTTACACTCCATACCCTCTCAGTGGGACAAACACGATTCTCCCCTCAACCACACTAAGCACACATGCCAAAATCATTGACCATTCCAACTGTAGGTCAACATCATCTAATCAGATCAATATCATCACACTTAAAAATCAACAAATTTCACCATTTAATACATTTATCCAATGATCTCCCACCAACCATCATCATTTTAAATTTACCATTATAAACCCTTTATCTTTTATAACTCTTGAATGGACATCATCATCAGTAGGTCTAGGAAATCGACCGACCATGCTATGATCAAACTAGCCTCGATACTCTATTTAATTGCACCAATTTTCTTTAATCATGAATATAAAAGTAATATCCATGATTATACTTTATATCACTTATCACCACACATTAAAACATCCCCTAAACTAGAGAATGAATTAATGTATCTCTTCTCTATGGTACTCATAAGTATGGGCCAAACCCTCTCTTAGGATACCCTCATATCTCACAAGGCACTTGCCCATCCCACCTATCCCATTATCCAAAACTAAAATATGGCATAACTAATGGGAAACTCCACTATATTCCCTTCATGAACATCAAAAAACTCATGTTCCAAGACCCTATATATGTATGTAATTTTCATATTTTAATCTTGAGAATTTAGAGATAGCCGAATGTGATAATTTGTACTAGATGGTACATGGAGTTGTACAAATGATGTTAGTATAAATGTTTTTCAATAGATTGGATATTAATACCAATGATAAATTATTTTTTTGTGATCACCAACAAGCGTGAGAATAATACCATAATAAACAATGTAATTTTAATGGGTAGTATCATTGACATAAATATTTGTTAAGGGAATTTTATTATTGATCATGTGACAAAATTAACAAACAATATTCTATTTAGAGTTTTTGAATTTGAAATTATAGAGTGGGTAATGGGTTCTTATCCAGTTATAATCATTGAAAAATCTTGGGATTTGATGGAAAACATTGTGATATACTAAAGTGGTAAGTATAGTGGATATAGAGAACGGAGGAGTGGTAAATTTTTGTTCAATGACCTAAATTTTTATATTGTGAGATGAAAGTGAATCTAAAGAATTATTAAAAGGGATATAAGGTATTTTGTATAGGATTATTTGAGAATACAATAGTTGAGGAAGATAAAAACAGTATGTTATTATGTATCAATAGTCTATTAATGTTTTGGATCAATAACTATGGAGAAATTTTCACTATATAATAGAGAAGGGTGATAGGAAAATTATATATCTGTTAGGTTTGGTATGTTTTATCTTATCTATAATGATGCTATCGAAATTTTATTAAAAGGTGATAGTGAAAAATATTGAATTATTACTAAATTCTCAATGGATTGGATATATACATGGATTAAGGAAGAACCTAATTTTTATAAGTCGATGAGATAATATCGGTTTTAGTTAATTATTTTTGATAAAGTGAAGAATATTTCCAAAGGTTACATGATGGTGGATAAAGGTTTGATGGAGAGAATTTTTTATATGATGGTAATGTCATATATGATAATGTTTACTAGAATATTTACAAAATATTTCTAGTTATTTCAATTCCTTACATGCCACATGACTAATAAGGGAATTGGTTCTTTGGATACAAATGGGATACTAAAACTAAATAACTTATTTTACAAAGCATGTTAAGAGTGTATCCTTGGATAGGATAAAAGAGATCCTTTTTCTATGTAAGAATAGATACTAATGTCTCAAAATCTAGAGCATGCATATATTGAAGTATAGGGGAATATTTTGGTGTGTTCTCATAGTTATTCACTATATTATATTACCTTAATCAATGATTCAATAGGAATATTTTTGGTGTATATTCTAATGAAAAAGTTATAAGTGATTGGAATTCCCATTACAAGGAGATAAATTGGGGAAAATGTGACCACTATAATGCTTAAATGATCAAATTATATAAATTTAAGAACATCTTCCCAAATAAGGGAATTATGATTTTGAAATAATTATTTGAGATAGTATAATAAAACATAACAGATAAAAGGATCAATTAGACACTAAATGAAACAACCTAAAGTATAAAATTATATTTTAATTTTTAAAATGATCATTGAGAAGAATAAATGAATGTTATATAATATTTCATCAAAATGATACTTGTAAAAATAATGTGAAAAAATTTTCTATAGAAAATATAAATTGGTAAATTGGTCGATGTCTCACACATGAAAGTATTTATAATAATTTCTAATATCTATATGGATGTAAGTAAAAGTTAAAAGCTAATAAATAATTATTTTAAATGTTTCTTTGTGGTGTATGATAGTGATTATTTTGGATTTCAACTTGGGATAATGATAAATAAATGGTAAATAGAATCTGTAGTGTCCTCTTGAGTAAAGGGATCCTGTACAAGTATTGACACTTTGGAAAATATATTGCTGAGAAAAAATAATAATAATTGTTACTAAGGAGATATTAATTAGAAATATAAAACCACTCATTGAGGGAGTTTTTGTTATCTACTATATCCTAACGCTTAAAAATAAAATAATTTAGTCAATTTTTGGAATTTATAAGAAGGGTTGATGTTCACTGCTGAATAAAAAATGGTTTCTCTAAAAAAAATGTTTATCACCACATTTAGTTGAGGGTGTCTACTGGGGTATAAATGAATGTAAATATTTTTCCATAAAACATTCACTATTTATGTTAAATGTATGGTGTAGAGATAAAAATACTAAAAGGAATAGAAGTTCTATGTAACTTCAAATAAAGGTAGTGGGAAATAAAGAAAGAGATATATTACTTTCATGTGAATGAAACATTATAGTCGAAGAATCTACCACTAAATAAAAAAATACATCATAACAAATTTTACTATAATTAATATAAATAATAATATGGTAATAAATAAGATAAGGTTAAATTGGTTGTGAATTTATTACAACAAAATGAATCTATTGACTTTGTTGAAACCTTATATTCAATGGTGAAACATGAATCTATCTTGATAACATTTGGAATGGTTATAATAAAAGGTAAAAATCACAAAAAAACTTATTTAAAGTTTAAATTACATAAAGTGTCTTTAGTAAATAATATATACATATATAAAAAGATAAAATCCAATTAAATTGGAAAATAATATTTGTTGTGTTAGTTTAAATAGAGTTTTTATGGGTCAAAACAAAAAACCAGAGACAGAAAAATAACATTATGCATTTATTATTTTGAAATATTTTATCTGGTATAGTATTCATCATTATCATTAATTAGGTATGTTTAGTGATGGGGTTTTTTCAATATATGTCATATATGTGGATAATATTCTCTTTACTAGTTTATAGATGAATTGGGAAATACAGTTAATGAAAGAGAAAACCAAAAAACATGAGATGAAAAATGTTGGAGTTAAAATAGGATTTGGGGATGATTATTGGTAGAGACTAAATGATGTTGATAATTAAATTATCTCAATCTAACTTCATTTTAATTATTTTTCAAAGACTTTTATTTTCTATATATAAACCTATTTTTACCTTATCAAACGATCATTTCAATCTATAAAAAAGAGAAGCTAACTAGAATGTATGATATGTATATATATATGGGAAGGGAAAAACATATAAGAAATTGGGATCCTGATATATTAAACGGTTTTTAAAAGTCTGAATATTTATTTTTTATTGGGTGTTCTCAATAGGATTATCTTAAATGTATGTAAAGAAAATGTAATGTTATCATGTTGATACTCCAGTATCTCAAAGGATTAATAAAAATTATAATTATGATTTGGAACGAAAAGAATACATACACAGATTTTTGGATATAAATATTAGAGAATATTTCGATAACTGAAGGAGTATAATAAAATCACACCTTTTTTGTGACCACTATGTTGTTCCCATACTAGATATGTCCCTACTGTGCTTAGGCATGGCACCCTATACACCAAATTATTCTAAATAGCAGTGGGAGATCAGTGTGTTGCCTATGGGAGACTATAAACCACATTAAAGTGTATAATTATTAAGAGATAACAAAATGTAATCCATTAATAATAAACATAATATTACAAATAATCAGTAATTAAAAAAAATGTTATATCAAATGTAATGAAAAAGAAAAAACATGTAGACCCATTATCAAGCGAGCATATAATGACAGATCACCGAGTTGATTGATAAAAAAGGAAATGAATTAATTTAATGAGGATCAACATAATTCTTTAAATTCACCTCATCTACATTATTACCCTATCAAAGCCTATCCAGGTGAATTCTCCCAAATAAAGCCTCTACCAAACCAAAACCTAAGAATCATAATGGGTGATCGATTACCCAAGTGTCTTGGTTACCCAATTGGTGTGTGAGAGAAACTTTATTGGGAAACAAAAAATGGTATATTATATAACTAGTAAATAAATGTATTTTTGATTGGTATTATAAACTAAATAATTAAATAATCTAAATAAGTATAAATTAAAAAATATTGTCAATCATTATGTTCTAATGTGAAACCCATGATCAATTATACTTACTTCAGTCACTACATGATTGTCATTGAGAATAAAAAAATATCTTTGGAGGGATAGATATCCAAATTGAGGATACCACATACAAGCCTCCACCAATAATAAACAACTTATCCTAGGCGGTATCTTAGGCATCGCAAATAACATCAGTCTAGATAAAAATCCTAGAGAGAATCCTTCGACACTTCTAGGATAAGAATATATTTCAAAGGAATCCAAGGAATAATGTAGTGATAAGAATCACAACTAGATCCTAGGAATCACAGTTAATATCATATATCATCACTCGTAATCTCTACAGATCATAGGTCTCACTAGGAATCTCATAAATTATCACCAAACAACCCACCGGATCCTAGGGATCACTAGGAATCTCACCTAACATTATAAGGATTCATGACTGGGTCCTTGAGAGGTAATCACTATCCTCCCCCAATCACTAACTACAATTGGATATTATGGATTTAATATCTAACATACCACACTCATCAAGAATATCTGGATCCTAGGGATGTGATACATGGAGTCTTTAAACATCGAATGCCATCATATCCTTGGGAGATAATCCATTGAATCTGTCATCATATGTATGGGGGAATTTATCAACCTGATAACATCTACTGATAATATAAATAACAATAATAACATGGCTAAGTAACATTCATAACCTATCTCATATAACCATGTTCGGACACTTATGTTCATGAACCATCCCTTTCACTATAGAAATTTGAGTCTTGCATCGTTAATTTTGATTCAAAGGTGATGCATGTAACAATTAGTATTCATTCCCACACTAACCCTCCCAATAGTGTATATAGTTTTTTGGGATCCCACTAGGTCCCCCTAGCCCACACTTAAGAATGAACACCTTACATGTGTTTTCTAATTTCAAAATCATCCCTTATGTCACTCACATTACATATAGGGCTCAAAATCCCTCGACATAATTATGGTCATTAAAAAACTAACTGTCCTCAAGTGGTCCGCCACACTAGAACCACTCTAGAGAGTGGGAATAATTATAAACTCTCTTTCCACACTCCTCTGAGGTTGGTTGTAACATCCCAAGTAATTAATAAATAATAGATATTTTTATCTATGTCTATTAATGAATTAGATAGTGTTTTAGAGGATTAAAATGAAAATAAATCCAATCTTAAGCATGGAATACACAAATATTCTTAAAAGATTGTTTTACTGCCTTTTGATGTCAAAACCTTTTTAAATCAAACATTTGACAATTTTCTAATCTATATTTTTCAAAATAAACATATTCATTATTATTGGGAGATTGAAATTTACATTGGATAAATTTTTGGTATTTTTCTGACAATGTTCATTTTTTAGTGAATAGTGAAAAATACTGCATTTTACATCAAAACTGCTTTTTCATTTAATTTAATTATATGGTTAAATTATATTTTTAATTGGTAATAAAGTTTAATTTGAATATATTTTTACCATTTAATCCAATGGTGGTCATTAGGATTAATTTCACTTTGAAATTGGTCATAAAATAATGCCAAACTTTTCCGAGATATTGTTTCAAAAAAACCCGTTATTTGTTTTGACAATGGGAATTATTTTTAAATCAATTATTGAAATTTATGTGTTTGGAATTTGGTAAAATGGATTAAATATTTTTAATCAGAAGGTACAAATTATGTAATTAATACACTTTTGTTTTTGGACATTATGAATAGTAATGACGGTAATTATCTTTAATTATCTTGATTAATGAGTAATCGGGTAGTTAAGGATAATAGAATAATATCATAATAATAAAAAATGACACCAAAATGTGTACTAAGGCTACTGGTTGTCTCATGGACGACCATGGGATGCCGTGTGCTAGACTTGGGGGCCCCATGAAATCTCTTTTGTGAGAAAGTGACTTTTTGTCATTTTATTTTTTAAAGAATGTTAAATGTAACAAAGAATGTATCACTTAAGTAAAATATGTTTAATTTTGTCTACATAAATGATATTTTAGACTATAAATATTAATTGGAAAGATAAAAAGGTTTTCTACATCATAGTAGTTTTTTTATAATTTTTAGACATTAAATAAATTAAATTATTTATGACATCATAATGATGCAGCGATGACCTCATTATTTGACAATTTAAATAAAATTGAAAGATAATGTAAAATCTAAGACCTACACATGTCCAAAACTTATTGTGTGGGTATATTTCGAACCCTTATCACCTTATCCTAGACTTATATCAAATGTGGGACCTTTAAAATACGAAACCCATTTGAAAATAAAGTAACATTTCTTTACTTTCCAAGAGTTGCCCTCCTCTCCTCTTATAAAAGGCACCCACCTCTACCACCTTACCCACACTTCCAAAGCCTTTGGCTCGGCCAACCCCTGCCCATTTTGTCTCTACACTTCCCTATATTACTCCTTGAAGTGTCACTTTGGGCAGAAGTCTTCCCATGTAAGCCTTTGAGCTCAAACCAATGGGAGTTACCCAATATTAAGGTAATGTCTTCACTTGAGTCCTTTTGTTTTATTTTGCTTCTCCAACCCCCTAAACTCTTTTTATTCATTTATTTTTTAACAACTCCAGTATCTCAAATATACTAGAATGTTGTTATAATAAGGATTCTATCAACACTTACACACACCTACATCTAATGGTTAAAGGACATACTGTTTCCGTGGATGGTGAATTTATGCCTCCCGAAATGATGATTGTTCAACATTCTTTTAACACCTTAAAAGGTGGCCATTAAGATGTCACTATATTTATATATGATATATAATATGTTTAGGTTTTTCTTTAATCTTCTGTATTTTTCATTTTGGGCATACCATTATGGATTCCATTATGGGAAAACGCGATATCTTCATTTAAGGAAGTGTGGACTACCACCCCCTCAAAGTGATTTGATTCGTTAAATACCATATGTGGGACGTATAAAGGATGGAACTATGATATAATATATGATATTATACTGCAAATATAATATAACTTTATATCATTATGATTCCATTGTATAAAATATGAAATAGAAATGAAAGTAGCGTTCATGCGTACGTATGGCTTACCGTCTCCATGAACGGTGCATTTCATTTATTACCTCTAAATGATTATGTAATATTATAAATTCATGTATATACTGGATATATATGATATATACATCATGATTATAATTCTGGATATAGTGGATACATGAACAACTTGTAATTATAAAGGGCTTATTTTTTACTCACGTACCAATGATCGTTAAAACGACCGTTATTATCTTAAATAATTACATAGTGTACATGACATGGAAATAAGTGATATTAAATGAATAATGAACTTTAAAAAGGTTCTCAAACAAGTAGAAATTAACTCAAGTTTATTATTCAGGAGATTAAAGAACGACAGAGTCAAGTCTGACCCGAGGTATGGGACTTCGTCTCAATCTCCTTTCATTGAGGCATATTTTGTTTTATACACAACCTTATTTTATATGGTGTATAAACCCCTTTGATGTTTATGTTTATTAAAAAGGAACCTTTTTTATATTAAGCGTTTACTAAACGAAAAAAGGGAATGTTTTTGTCGTAAGTATGTGGCGAAAACGACATCTCCGCCGTCGTGACCATTATTTGAGTTTTGGATTCCTCTACAAGCCATGCCTTCTTTTTAAAAGAAAAATAAATACCATGTTTTACTTTTATTTTATTTTGGTATTGAAAATGTTTATCATAATGTTTTTATATCAATGTTTTGTATTGATATCTTGTGATTGAGAGGTGGGAATGTTATGTTTCCTTTATGCATGTTTTATGTGATACGATTATGTTGAGGTTCTAGGGTATTATTATGAAGACGGGTGGTTCTGTGATAAACTAAGGGCGGGTGAGACCGATATAGCTCTCTAGTGCATTGGGTAACGTGAAGGAGTGAAACGTTAAGGTTTCTCCGAAAAGATTTAGGGAATATAATGTGATGGGTATTCCAAATGTAACCAAGAGGGTTACTCCCTACGTAAGAATGTTATGAATGCCTCAAGTTACCTTTATGTATTATGATTTCTATGATTTATTCATGATTTGATGAGGTATGTTAAAGTGCTTATGTTTTATGGATAAATTATGATTTCATTCTTATGCATATATGTACCCATGTTTCCTTTCCATATATTTTTATATCCCTTACTGATCTTTTTATGCTCATCCCAAGTTTTGTTGAAATGTTTTTCATAGGTCAAGGGAAAGGTACATGATATGATGATAGTGTCATGGAAGTGTCAAGAAAGAATCCATGTTTTATTTTAAATATGTTTCTATTGATGGGAAAGAAGAATACTATCTTTATGTAACCACATTGTTTATATGTTGAATGTAAATGAACGTTTTATGATCTAATTCTCTAGAACTCTAAACCCGAAAAGATCCTCAATGTGTAATCTTTTAATAACTCAAGATTAAGTAAGGTTTAAGGCTGGGGCCTTATAGTTGGTATCAAAAATCGCTTTATATAACTTTAGAAGTTAGAATTATATTAAATTATTATCCAAATTTTTTTTATGGTCAAATTGAAGTGATATAGTATTTGAAGATTACCGTGTTGCTTTATCTAAGAAATGTTTGTTTAGAATGGTTTTCCGCAGAGGAAATAGGGAAGTAGTGCTCGGAAGGCATACAGAAGGAAATAAACTTCCGAATCGGCATCCTGATATGATCAGAATTGGAACTGAACAGTTTGTTGCAGTAATGGCACAGTTGACTCAAGCGATAAATGGTGGTGGTATTCATGCACGAGATCAGCCAGATCAACCATAGAGGAACATGTATGTGGTGGAACATTTCATGGGGCAACATCCCCCATCATTCAGAGGATCATCTGACCCTGTGTTAGTTGAAGGGTGGATTAAAGCACTGGAGATGATTTTCAATGTCATGGGGTGTTCAGATAATCAAAAGGTTAGTCTTGTTATATACCGTTTGGAGGGTGAAGCAGATCAGTGGTGGTCGATGGTTAAAAATATCAGGGACGCTGATGAGATTGATGCTCTCGACTGGGATGAATTGAAAGGTATTTTTCTTGAAAAGTATTTTCCTAAGGCTGTTCGAATTAGGATGGAAAAAGAATTCTTGGAATTGATGCAAGAGGAAGACTCAGTGGCAGCCTATGAAGAGAGGTTCACTCGATTGGAAAGGTATGCTCCAAATTTTATTCGAGACCTTGATAGTAAAATCAATCATTTTCACTCAGTATTAAAGCCAAAATATCGAAGGGCATTAGCTTCTCATGAGTTCAAAAATTATGAAAATCTTGTTTGATGTGCTGAGAAGGTGGAAATGGAGTTTGCCGATGATCAAGTGTTCTATAACAACCAGCAGAAGAAGAGACCGAGGTTGCAGGAGAAAGGGAATAATTCTTCAAAAAAGTATGATGGTAAGAAAACTAAGTTTCTAGTTTGTCATAAATGTGGCAAAAGGCATGCTGGGGAATGTCTTCTGAATTCTGGAAAGTGCTACCGATGTGGTAAGATGGGACATAAGGCTAGTGATTGCACTGAAAAAGATCAAGGTGAAGATAAGACCAAATTTGATTTACAGTTATTGAAATGTTTTAAGCGCAATGCGATGGGCCACTATGAAAATGAGTGTCCGACAAAGAGCTTGAGTGGTGGGAAGCAGTTAGACTACAAGCAGAAAGGGGTGGTGAAATCCTTTGCAACTACTTCAGCAGATGTCGCGCCATCAAATGAAGTTGTATTAGGTACTTTGTTTGTTTTTTTAGATTCTTCCAGTGTGTTATTTGATTCGGGGTCTACACATTCTTTCATCTCTGAAACCTTTTCTAGTAAAATGGGAATACCATATCAAGAAATGACTCATGAACTTGTGGTAAAAACACCCGGGGGAAATTTTGAGGCAAAAAGAATTTATAAGAATCTTCCTATCCTTATCTGTGGAATGAACCTACTTACAAACCTCATTGTTCTACCTCTAGTAGAGTTTGATGTTATCCTGGGTATAGATTGGCTCTCTATTTACCATGCTATGATTGACTATAGAGCTAAAGAAGTTTCTTTTCAGAAAGAATTTCTGTTTGTGTACAATAATGAACCCTTACTGTTGATAACTTATCAAGAGGCCGAGAAACTTGTAAAAGATGGAAATGAATGTTACCCTTCACACATCGTTGAAAATAAAGGAACTGTTCAGATTAATGATGTGCCAGTGGTAAATGAGTATCCTGATGTTTT
The DNA here is from genome assembly GCA_963277665.1 of Viscum album. NCBI lineage: Eukaryota > Viridiplantae > Streptophyta > Magnoliopsida > Santalales > Viscaceae > Viscum > Viscum album. The sequence goes on along the minus strand of OY728134.1, from coordinate 837,146,682 downwards.
TCCTAATGAGTTTCCTGGAATAATACCAGATCAGGAAGTTGAATTTACTGTTGACTTAGTTCCTAATGCTAATCCAATTTCAAAACCCCCTTATCGAATGGCTCATGTTGAAATTTTAGAGTTGAAGGAGAAATTGTAAGATTTATTAGATAAAGGTTTCATTCGACCTAGCACAACACCATGGGGTGATCCTATCTTGTTTGTTAAAAAGAAAGATGGCTCAATGAGACTTTGAATTGATTATAGGGCCTTGAATAATATCATTGTTAAGAACAAATATCCTTTGCCTCATATCGATGATTTGTTTGATCAACTCTAGGGAGCTCAGTATTTTTCAAAGATTGAGTTGAGATCGGGGTACCATCAGCAGAAGTTAAAGGAAGTAGATGTTCTGAAGACCACGTTCCGTACAAGATATGGCAATTATGAATTTGTAGTAATGCCTTTTGGGCTAACCAATGCACCTGCTGTATTCATGGACTTAATGAATAGAATTTTCCATGAGTTCTTGGATAAGTTTGTGGTGGTTTTCATTGATGATATTTTGGTGTTTTCTAAAAGTAAATAGGAGCATGAAAGACATTTAAGGGTTATCTTGAAAACCTTAAAAGAAAAGAAATTGTATGGAAAATTCAGAAAGTGTGAGTTTTGGTTGCAACAAATTACTTTCCTTGGTCACATTGTTTCTAAATATGGGATAATTGTTGATCCTGAAAAAACAAAAGTTATGGAAGACTGGCCAAGACCCACAAATGTAACTGAGATTCGTTCCTTCCATGGTTTGGTAGGCTATTATTGAAGGTTTGTTGGAAATTTTCACACTTATCTAGTCCAATTACTAAGCTAACTCGGAAGGGTGTTAAGTTTATCTGGACAAAAGAATGTGATGTTTTTTTTTAGGAATTGAAAAGAAGATTGGTGAATGGTCCAGTTCTGGCACTACCTTCTAGGAATGGTGAGTTTATTATATACAGTGATGCTTCATTGAAAGGACTTGGTTGTGTCCTAATTCAGAATGATTGGGTAATTGCTTATGCTTCACGTCAGTTGAAAACTCATGAGGTAAATTACCCTACACCTGATTTCGAATTAGCTGCTATTGTTTTTGCTTTAAAAATTTGGAGGCATCATTTGTATGGAGTAAAGTGTGAAATATATACTGATCACAAAAGTTTAAAGTATATATTCACCCAGAAAGAGTTAAACATGAGATAGAGGAGATGGTTGGAATTAATCAAAGATCATGATTGTAAAATTCATTACCATCCGGGAAAAGAAAATAATGTGGCTGATGCTTTGAGTCGAAAAAGTAATGCGTCATTAACAATGTTGTGTTTGGAACTTGATCCTTTGGTTAAGGATTTGATGAACTTTGGCATAGAAGTTGTTGGTGCAGGAAGTTCTTCTGTTTTGTTTTAGGTATCAGTGAAATCTTCTCTATTAGACAGAATCAAGCAAGCACAGAAGCAAGACAGTGAGTTGCAGAAAAAGGTAGAGCTGGTTCAGAAAGGTAAGTTGCCTGAATTCAACATTGATAATGATTGCGTTTTGAGATTTGGGAAGAGATTGTGTGTACCTTGTGATTCACAGTTGAAGAGAGAGTTGTTATGTGAAGCTCATAGTTCACCGTTTTCAGTTCATCCTTTCAGTACTAAGATGTACAAAGATCTACGGGAGTATTACTGGTGGGATGGAATGAAAAGAGATATTGCTGATTTTACTGTGAAGTGTTTGACTTGTCAGCAGGTTAAAGCAGAGCGGTAGTTACCGAAAGGGATGCTTCAGCCTTTACTAGTGCCAGAGTGGAAATGGGAGAATATATCCATGGACTTTGTTGTGGGATTACCGAAGACATCTCGAGGTAATAATGCAATCTGGGTTATTGTTGATCACTTGACTAAATATGCTCATTTCCTTGCTATACGAGATACTTTTTCTCGAGATCAACTTTCTCGTTTGTATCATAAAGAGATAGTTAGGTTACATGGAGTTCCTCTCTCCATTGTATCTGATCGTGATCCCAGGTTCACTTCTTACTTTTGGAAAGGCCTTCAGAATTCGTTGGGTACTGAATTAAATTTTAGTACATCTTTTCATCCTCAATCAGATGGGCAGTCAGAATGAAAAATTCAGAACTTGGAGGATATGCTACAAGCTTGTTCGATGGATTATCAGGGAAGTTGGGACCACCATCTTTCTTTGGTTGAATTTTCATATAATAACAGTTTTCATTCTAATATACAGATGGCACCATTTCAGGCATTATATGGGAAGCGGTGTCAAAATCCAGCTTTCTGGGATGAAGTGGGTGAAAGGAAGTTGATGGGACCCGAATTGGTAGAAGAGATGGTAGAAAAAGTTCATTTGTTTCATAAACACATGAGAACAGCTCAGAGTAGTCAGAAGAGTTATGCAGAAAATAGGAGGAAGGATCTAACTTTGGAGGTAGGTGATCATGTTTTTCTCAAAGTCTCACCATGGAAAAGTGTGATGCGATTTGGTAAGAAAGGAAAGATGAGTCCAAGGATCATTGGACAATATGAAATTCTGGATAGAGTTGGATCAGTTGATTACCGAGTGGCTTTACCTCCGAGTTTATCTCAGGTACATAATGTTTTTCACGTTTTGATGATGAGAAAGTATATGCCAGATCCATCTCATGTTTTGAGCCCAGAGGTAGTTCAGCTGGAAGAGAACCTATCTTATGAGGAACAGCCCGTCCAGATTCTTGACCACATGGAGCAAGTGTTACGAAATAAGGTGATTAATCAGGAAAGGGTTTTGTGGAAAAACCACATGATTGAAGAGGCAACATGGGAATCTGAAAATGCAATGAGGGATAAGTACCCCCATTTATTTGATAAGTAAATAAATTTCGGGGACACAATTTTATAAAGGGGGGAAGGATGTAACATCCCAAGTATGTAATGAATAATAGATATTTTTATCTATGTCTATTAATGAATTAGATATTTTTTTAGAGGCTTAAAATGAAAATATATCCAATCTTAAGCATGGAATACACTAGTATTCTTAAAAGATTGTTTTAGTGCCTTTTGATGGAAAACCCTTTTTAAATCAAACATTGGACAATTTTATAATCTATATTTGTCAAAATAAACATATTAATTATGATTGGGACATTGGAATTTACATTGGATAAATTTTTGTTATTTTTCTAACAATGTTCATTTTTTAATGAATAGTGAAAAATACTGCATTTTACATCAAAACTGATTTTTAATTTAATTTAATTATATGGTTAGATTATATTTTTAATTGGTCATAAAGTGTAATCTGAATATATTTTTACCATTTAATCCAATGGTGGTCATTAGGATTAATTTCACTTTGATATTGGTCATAAACTAATGCCAAACTTTTCATAGATATTGTTTCAAAAAAAAACCGCTATTTGTTTTGACAATGGGAATTATTTTTAAATAAATTATTTCAATTTATGAGTTTGGAATTTGTAAAATGGATTACATATTTGGAATCATAAGGTCAAAATTATTTAATTAAGACTCTTTTGTTTTTGGACATTATGAAAAGTTACGACAGTAATTATCTTTAATTATCTTGATTAATGAGTAATCGGGTAGTTAAGGATAATAAAATAATATCATAATAATAAAACATTTACTCCAAATTGTGTCCTAAGGCTACTTTTTATCTCATGGCCGACCATTATATTCCATGTTCCAAACTTGGGGGCCCCATGAAATCACTTTTGTGAGAAAGTGACTTTTTATCTTTTTATTTTTTAAAGAATGTTAAATGTAACAATGAATGTATCACCTAAGTAAAATATTTTTAATTTTGTCTAAATAAATGATATTTGGGACTATAAAAAGTAATTGGGAAGCTAAAAAGATTTTCTACATCATAGTATATTTATTATAATTTTTAGACATTAAATAAATTAAATTATTTATGACATCATAATGATGCAGCGAAGACCTCATTATTTGACAATTTAAATAAAATGGAAAGATAATATAAAATATAAGACCTACACATGTCCAAAACCTATTGGGTGGGTATATTTCGAACCATTATCACCTTATACTCGAATTATATCAATGTGGGACCTTTAAAAAACGAAACCCATTTGAAATTAAAGTAACATTTCTTTACATTCCAAGAGTGCCCCTCCTCTCCTCTTATAAAATGCCCCCACCTCTACCTCCTTACCCACACTTCCCAAAGCCTTTGGCTCGGCCAACCCATGCCCATTTTGTCTCTCCACTTCCCTATATTACTCCTTGAAGCCTCACTTTGGGAAGATTTCTACCAAAGGAAGCCTTTGAGCTCAAACCAAAGGGAGTTACCCGATTTTAAGGTAATGTCTTCACTTGAGTCCTTTTGTTTTATTTTTCTTATCCAACCCCCTAAAATATTTTTATTCATTTCTTTTGTAAAAACTCCAGTATCTTCAATACACTAGGATGTTTTTATAAGAAGGATTCGAGCAACACTTACACACACCTACATCTAATGGTTAAGGGACATACTGTTTCCGTCGATGGTGAATTTATGCCTCCCGAAATGATGATTGTTCAACATTATTTTAACACCTTCAAAGGTGTCCATTAATATGTCACTATATTTATATATCATATATAATATGTTTATGTTTTCCTTAAGCTTCTTTATTTTTCATTTTGGGCATACCATTATGGTTTCCAATATGGGTAAACACGATATCTTCATTTAAGGAAGTGTGGACTACCGCCCCCTCAAATTGATTTGATTCGTTAAATACCATATGTGGGACATATAAAGGATTGAACTATGATATTATATATGATATTATACTAGAATTATAATATACCTTTATATTATTATGATTCCATTCTATAAAATATGAAATAGAAATGAAAGTAGCGTTCATGCATACGTACGACTTACCGTCTCCATGAATGGTGCATTTCATTTCTTACCTCTAAATGATTATGTAATATTATAAATTCATGTATATACTGGATGTATATGATATATATATCATGATTATGGATCTGGATATAATGGATACATGAACAACTTGTAATTATAAAGGGCTTATTTTTGACTCAAGTACCAATGATCATTAAAACGACCGTTATTAACTTAAATAATTACATAGTGGTCATGACATGGAAATAAGTGATATAAAAGGAATAATGAACTTGAAAAAGGTTCTTAAACAAGTTCAAATTAACTCAAGTTTATTATTCAGGATATTAAAGAACGACCGAGTCCAGTCGGACCCGAGGTATGAGACTTCGTCTCAATCTCCTTTCATTGAGGCATATTTTGTTTTATACACAACCTTATTTTATATGGTGTATAAACCCCTTTTACTTTTACGTTTATTCAAATGGAATCTTTTTTATACGATGAATTTTCTAAATGACAAAAGAGAATGTTTTTGTCGTACGTATGCGGTGACAACGACTTCTCCGCCGCCGTGACCATTATTTGAGTTTTGGCTTCCTCTACAAGCCATACCTTCTTTTTAAAAGAAAAATAAATAGCATGTTTTAATTTTCTTTTATTTTGGTATTGAAAATGGTTTTCATAATGTTTTTATATCAATGTGTTGTGTTGATATATTGTGATTGAAATGTGGGAATATTATTTTTCCTTTATGCATGTTTTATGTGATACGATTATGTTGAGGTTCTTGGGAATTATTATGAAGACAGGTTGTTCCATGATAATCTAAGGGTGGGTGAGCCCGATATAGCTCTCCAATGCATTGGGTAATGCGAAGGAGTGAAACATTATGGTTTCTCTGAAGATATTTATGGAATATACTGTGATGGGTATTCCAAACGAAACCAAGAGGGTTACTCCCTACGTAAGAATGTTATGAATGCCTCAAGTTACCTTTATTTCTTATAATTTCTATGATTTATTCCTGATTTGATGAGGTATGTTAAAGTGCTTATGTTTTATGGGTAAAGTATGATTTAATTCTTCTGTATATATGTACCCATATTTCCTTTCCATATATTTTTATATCGCTTACTGAGCTTTTTATGCTCATCCCAAGTTTTTTTGAAATGATTTTCACAGGTCAAGGTAAAGGTACATGATATGATGATAGTGTCAAGGAAGTGTCAAGAAAGAATCAATGTTTTATTTTAAATATGTTTCCATTGATGGGAAAGAAGAATACTATCTTTATGTAACCATATTGTTTATATGTGGAATGTAAATGAATGTTTTATGATCTAATTTTCTAAAACTCTAAACTCGAAAATATCCTCAATGTGTAATCTTTTAATAAATCAAGATTAATTAAGGTTTAAGGCTGGGGCCTTATATTGGTACTATCATGTACTTCCCAATATAATCTACCTAGGAATGAACATCCTCATTCTAACATACTATATAGGAATAGAGACACACCACTCCCATCAATAAACAAATCTGAAGGCTATACGGCCTCTGTTAGTCATATCATGGCTCACATGGGCCAATCATTCCAAGTCATTACTCATCCCTTCTCAAGGGAAACTAAGACACATATTCATGATTTATAAGTTAACATGATCTTTTTAATGTATACCCCCTATGGGGTCCATGTTTTTGAGGATAATGGTTATAATCTAAACCTCATTCATTGATGTTAAAGGAATCAATCTAGTTCTCAAGGGTACATCATGTCCTATGTCACAATCATTAGTCCATTCATAATAACTATACATCAACAAAACAATTCATTTAATACATAAAAAATAATTTCATTTAAAGTTTAATTGCATGATGGTGTCAAGACTTTATATCACACTCATGTGTACCAAAATATGTTTTTTTCTTAAGATTGAATGTTTGAGGGACAATATACCTTATTTTTATATTTATTACCTTTTTAGGGTTTCTTGATCATCCTCCTTGAAGTTCATCTATTATTTTAGACCATTATCCCTCAAAACATCCATAATTTAATTTATAATACTTTAGTTATTTATATAATAATTTCATAATATATTTTATAGTTAATATAAAAATTAAATTAAATGGAACAATTTATATATTAATTATTATTCCTCAAAACCCCCATTTATACCAAAGAATAATCCACTATTAAAAAATTGGAGAAAAAGGTTGGATTTTTTAAAAAAAAATCGTTACACATAAGCGTGGGTGGTACCTGCCTAAGCGTAGAATCCACGACCCATAAATATAACACCTATGTAAGGGAGAGAAGAACCTTAACCTTACACAAGTACATTGTGTTATGGTAAGAGAGACCTTACCCTTAAACAAAACTCTGCATTAGGGTGTTTGATACCTTGACCTTTTTAAGACCACTACATAAGGGTAAGAAAAATCTTACCCTTACATAGATCATTATATAAGGGTAAGTAAAAGTTTACTCATACATAGTGATTGGTATGTATGTTTAACCTGCAGTCCAAAAAAATCTTTTATTCTTTAAATTTTATTCATTCTTTTCATATTTTACTTTTTAATCATATGACACTATGACACCAAACATAAAATGTGCAGAAATATCAAAAATACAAACCAAAACCAAGGAAAATTAAATATCAAATATATTCTTATTTGAAAAAAATCACTGAAGTAAAAATACCAAAAAAAAATTTAAAAATAACATAAAATGGAAATGGGTAAAACTAAAATAGTTGTCCTACCTTGCAGTGAATCACGAAAGATTGAGCTTGAACCACGTTCCAAGGTTGTTTCATCCTGGTTTGGATGCAATCAAGCTCTCTACAAAATAAATACATCTCACTCTCCCCATTTCTCTCATAGTTCAATCAATACAAGAAGAGATTCCATATGATCATGTTGTATGTATGTGGGAAGGAACAATGGGAAGAAATATAATTTTTTGAATTAAATTAATTTAATTAATTTAATTTAATTTAAAAATAACATGAAATGATTCTCTTGAATCCTAGAACCTGATAAGATTTCATACGTTTCCTATGTAAAAACCTCTTTTCAAACCCCAACTCAGAAGTGACAATTTTAATCTATGACTCTATTTAATGGTTTTCAACAGTCACACAATTAAAATATTTATTTTCTATTTAATAAATATTACAATATTTAAAAAAAATATATTTTTTACAATCTAACCAAACATAATCCCAAGGGTAACCACTTTACTCTAAGTTAAATGGAACACTAGGAAAATATTTATGGGATTAAGTATGAGGAAAAGTTTACATTTTATAGCTCAAACACACCAGGAACAAAAAAATTAAAATTTCCTGTAAATTTCCAATCCAAAAAAAGTGAGGATATTTAAAATATCTGCATCACGGAACTAATCCACTCATTAATCCTAAACGGTCATCTAACAATAAATATTTATATATCTCAAACATCAATTCCTTCAAAACTCTCCATGTTCTACATCAAAATACAATATGACTTTCTACAAATAAACTCCAAACATGTGATGCATGATTCCTCAAAAACTAATCCATTAGTTATCATAATCATGGATACTGAGATAATTCTCCATGAAATCCATCCATCTAGATGTGAAAAAATGTCATTAGTAAATTCATCAACATTTTTATTATGCTCCCCACTATAAAACCTAGCTCACAAGGGATAATTTGTATCCATGGTTCATGCCACCAATATAATTGCTTACCAAAATACATTTCTCAAGGTCCAAAAACCCATACCTTGTGATTTCCATTACACCATTAACAATTATACATTATAAGAAAAATTTAGATCTCCTCTATTCGACAAATATAAAAATTAATATTTTTTAATCAATGAAATGTATCTCATCATCCGATAATGATTCCTTAACTCCCCAGTTATTTTTTAGATCATGAAAATACTCACACTGAATTCAATACCAGGTACACATTGTAATTTACATGGTTATATCCTCAACCAAACAAAATATTTACTAAGATCTCACCTCGACCACTGAAAAATTATTTATCCAACACACTTAAATCACATCCAAACCAATCAGATCTCAATATCATTACAAAGACTCCATCCAATATGATATCTAAATCTAAAATTTATTATTCACGAGGGGATTTGATACAGTAAGATCATCTTTCCATTGGAATCCTTGTTCCATCTTGACCACCCACTAACTAGTAAATCACACCCATAACGCTACTAAAAAGGGAGAAACACCTCTAAATCCCTTGCTTCATCCACTACCACTCATAATGACTGGAGATGGATGTTCAACTCATACCCAAGAATTAACACTAATCAACAACATCATCATATTCCCAGCTCACGAAACATTCACCCTAGACAACCACAAAATTTTCATTCACAATGAGGATCACACCTCCCATGGCCTTTGGATAATTCCATCGCATGATACTTATCATATACATCTCTTTGAGCTCAACCTCAACATGTTCTTACACCTTGCCTCCTTGAAAATAATTGTTATGGAAACCACTCATTTTGACCATACCATGGCACCCTAAATAATCTTTGATGTCTTCTATAGCATAGAGGAACATCTGAAAATCATCAAATCTATTGGAAACTATACTATCATTAACCATCTACAATACACCAGTTATACGATCTATTTCTAGTGAAGAAAAAATAAAATCATTTTCTTGAAACTCGTGTCATCAATGGATTCATCCTCTACAGTGGTGATACATATTCCCATTAAAAATAAGAATAACAATGTAAATGTGTAACCCAGTCTAACCCTCCATACCCTCTCAGTGGGACAACTACGACTCTCCCCTCAATAATCCTTGGCAGACAAGCCTATATCGTTGACCATTCCAATTGTACGTCAACATAAACTATTCAGATCATTATCATCACTTTTCAAAATCATGGAATTTCACCATTTAAGAAATTTATCAAATGATCTCCCACCAACCGATATAATTTTTAATTTACCACAATAAACCTTTTCCATTTTAGTTCTCTTGAAAAAACATCATAATCAGTTGGTCTATGAAATGGACCAGTCATGCTAAGCTTAATCTAGCCTCGATACTCTATTCACTTACTCCAATTTTCATTCATCATGAAAAAACAAGTAATATGAATGATTATACTATATATCAGTTATCACCGCACATGAAAACCCTAAACTAGAGAATAAATTCATGTATCTCTTCTATAAGGTACTCATAAGTATTTCCAAACACTCTCTTAAGTTACCCTCATATCTCACAAGCCACTAGCCCGTCCCACCTATCCCATAATCCAAAAATGAAATATGGAATAACTCGTAGGAAACACCACTATATTCCCTTTATGAACATCACACAACTCATGTTTCAACACCTAATCTAGGTTTCCCACACACACACACACAGAGATATATATATATATATATATATATATATATATAAGTGTGTCTATATATATAAGGCATCAAATGATAAGTCACCAGCATACTCATGGCCACTGATTCTCACTGAGAATCCACATATAGGTCTACCCAATCAAGAATCATGATCTCAAGCTAATACTCAACAGGAAACCATATAATAGAGTCTCCCCCTAGAGGATCACATTTTCATCCATCATCATATCTGTAAAAAAACATAATACTAGATGATACAATTTAATCTCTAGAAACATAATGTTTAGTTAACAATAATTCCACCCCAAATCCATATGGGAAAACACCATATTGGTTGTTGTTGATAGTTTTTGTAACAGAACCTATTTTCATCCACCATCAAGGGGTCTATCAATAAAGAATCTGATACCTATACAAACCAATTATGGTCGTTCTACATCTCTTATGAGGGGTTTGATACAGTATTTATAAAAGATCATCCAGCCATAGAATCTGAATGACCTATCCTGATAAAAACATATTATGATTCAGATGAGTTGAATTCCACAAGCATGTTATAAAGGAATAACTTATATAAGTTGTTGTTGTAATTTTTAAAAACTGAACCCTATATCTTTTTTAACATCAATCATAAAAAATTAGGTATGTGTATTTCTTGTGAGTCCTACATTCCAAATAAGGTTCTTGTAGACCAGTCTCCTACCAATTACCCAATATAAAATAACAATAAATTATAATTTCCAAATCTTAGGGAAACTCACATGTTAAAATTGTACCACTATTGAGGTGAATGGAATGAATTTGAATCCCATATCCATTGTAACCTAAACTGACTATAATGAAAATTGTTCATGATGCACAAGTTTTCTATCCTTCACAATCTCCAACACATTCCTTATCCAATTGTATCATATCCCAAATAGCAAGATAAACGAAAAGGTAACATTAATACCAATTTTTAATTCCCACACCTGGTCTGTGGCGATAGAGTAGTTCCCATACCACAAATATTTCTATTGACCTTTGGTATACCTCCAAATATGTTAGAGGTAGAAAACTTGGAATGAGGGTCTAGGGTGTTTCCATGGAGATAATCTACCCCCATATCAATGTGTGAAATAATAGGGATTTGAATAAAGGGAATCTATAAATAATAAACATAATAGTATTCATGAACAATAAAAAACAATGCATGTTATATCTAATGTAATTGATAATAAATAAATTATTCAAACTCATAGTCTTTCTAGATTACAATGACCAATCACCCATCTGATAAATCACATGGAAAATTAAACGAATGGAGTAAAAGGTATTAGGTTTTACTATACCCTCAAATCCTACACCATCCACCTACTAATCATGTCTTATCCTATTCAATTTAATGATACATTATTAGACATATAAGTAACCTAAAACTATAAAAAGTAAAGGCTCTTCAGGTTCTAATGTTTCATTTCCACCCAAGTAGTGGGTGAGTATAACTTGGAAGGGAATAAATAACACAGTCTTTTTCATAACCAATAAATAAAGGTAGGTTCTTGAGATAATATTATATAAATTAATAAATAAACTATGAAATCATTAATAAATAATTACTAATTATCCTAATGTTAAAAAGTGATCCCCATGATTGAATATACCTACTTCATCTATATTTGTGTGTGTCTATATACATAATAGACGACCTCATAGGGATACATGACCAACCTTGAGATCTCGCATTCATTCCTCCACTAGGAATAAAAAATATTTCATTGTGAGTATCATATAAAATCTAAATAATAATATTCTCAAGTCTAAACCTCAGTAGTTTCATAAAAATATTGTAATACTTACATTCTAGACAATTAGATTTTATACATATTAATAATCATATAGTATTAGTCATCACAGCCTAATCCTTGGCATCACTAGGTGTCACATAAATCATCACTAGGATTCCCTCTATATCCTAGGAATCACTAGTCATCTTATAAATCATCAACAATAATCTCTTTCTAACCTATTAAAACTATTCCACTCTCCTAACATTATAAGTTATGGTAACCAAGTCCTAGAGTAGTAATCTATTACATCCTCTAATAACCAAGGATAAATGGATCCTAGGGAGTTCATCATTAGTATCTCACAATCATCAAGAATCTATGTATCCTAGGAAGGTGATCCCTAGAATCCAACATCTTTAAGAAAAAATGGATCTAAATGAGTTAATCCCTAGAATTCATAAACAAATATTTGGGGGCCTGCATCCATTGGGTTATATATCAGGAAAATATAAATAATAATAATAATATTGGTTAGACACATTCACAAACCTTGTCGTTTAAAAATGTTTAGCCTATCAAGCATAGGATCTATCCCTATAACTATATACCTTCTAATCTCACATCATATATTTGGTTTCTAAGGCAACACTAATAATTATCATTAAATATTATGACACTAAAACTATCAGGGATTAAAATAGTTTTCTGGGCACCCACTAGTGTCCAAAAGGTCACACCTAAGAATGAAATTTCTACAATTATTCCCTTATATAAAACATATATATTTATTCATGACCATAAATCTGATGGAATAACATCCATCAATATCACTGTGATCATCACACATCTTCATATGAATCATGGAGATGGTGATACATAAACCTCTCTATAGAGTTGAAAAAATGGTTACCTCTCTTTCTAAGGTCCTCTTAGATTAGTCATCTCATACCCAAAAAAAATAATCTATCTTGGTATTCAAGACTTGGTGATCACATACTAGTGGGGTATAAACACTCACACTGCTCATGAATAAACTAAACATCATTCTATAAGGCCTTTCTCAGTCATATCACGACCCACTTTGTCTAATGATTCAATATAATCACTCATACCAACATAAGGGAACAGAATAAACTATTCCAGGTACACAATTTTCAAAAAAAAAACTTGTTAATTTAAATCCTTACAGGTTTGATGCATCACAAGGATCATAGTTATAATTAATGCATCAACCATCGATGGTTAAGTCCTCAAGTTAATGAACAAGGGTCTATAATGTCTCATAAAACCTTATTCGGTCCATCCATAAGAATTTTACTTAAAAAATACAACTAATTAAATTTAATTTAATATTACATGAATGTGTAATGACTACATATTAAATTACATATATATATATATATAATAAAGGGGGTATTTTCAGGGGACCACATACCTCATTCAATAAGTTGTTCCCTTTGTAATAGAATCCCAACCATCCTCGTTGAATCTTGTCCAAGTTCACATGGCCACCATCCACAAATATGATTCCATATTCCCATTTATAATACTTGAATTAATTATAAAAAAAATTCATATCCCCCCCCCGCATGCAACTGGGGTTGCTAGGTGGTTAGGGTATGAGGCGCAGGCCATGAGGTCAAGTCCCTGAGCCTTCTCTATAGCGGACGTGTGTCAATAAATCCACCATTTGTAAAAGAATTTCATAGTTTTTTTTATATCTCGTTTCGTAATTTGATTAAATGGAATAATTATTTATTAATTATCCTCCAAAACCCCCTTTTATACCTCAAAATAATCCCGTAAAAATGAAAATCAATTTTTAAAAAAAACATTGAAAAAATACCCTTGCGCATAATGGAGGAACTTTTGTAAGGGTAAAAAACACTACTCTATGCATGACACATTTAAAAGGGTAAGAACAAACTCACCCATACCTAAGTACCATGTATAATTGTAATTGATACCTTATCCTTATGAATAGTTCTCTACATAAGTGTGACTTATAGCCCAAATAAAAGAAACATCATATATATATATATATTTCATATTCTTATTATTCATCTTTTCCATATTTTCAGAACACAACAGACACAAAAATATCATTTTATGATATCTCAAAACACAAAAACAAATACATGAAAAATTCAAGATCAAACCCCATTTAATCCAAAAATTAGTCACAATAATCCAAATTTCAAAATTCAATTTCAAAACAATGACAAAATAAAAAACATGGGAAACTTAAATAACCACCGTACCTCATAGAGAATCTCTGATTCTCAAGATGAGACCCCATTCCATAGTTATCACATCTAGGCCTAGAGATATATGGTGAAAAAACACTTTTCCCTCTCAACCTTTAACACTCGATTCAAGAATGATAAGGGAAGAAGGCCTCCCATACTGGTATGAATATATGGGAATGGGTTAGGGAATGAAATATAATTTATTAAATTAATTTAATTTAATTTAATTTAACTTTAATACCCATTTAAACACTCATCTCAAAACCTAGAATACAAAAAAGATTTTATATCTTCTCAAGGTAAAACCACCAATTCTAGACTCAATAGTATTGTTAGAATTCAATATGGGACCCAATTTAAGGGTATTAAAAATTTTCATAAAGGAAATATTTAATTTTTAATTAATAATTATTATAAAATTCTATAAAATATGCTCAAATAGAGATCATACCAAACTAAATCCAATGGGTAAAAATATTTTCATCAGATTAATGAAGTGATAGAAAAATAGTTTTGGTATCATATATAGGGGAATTTACTATTTAGAACCTCATACAGATCCAAAACCAGAAAATAAAATTTCCCTTAAACATTTTCACCCATAAAAGTGAGAGTATTTTCTGCCACTCCCCCATAGAGATTCTCATACGGAAGAATCATTGGTCATCCATCCAAAAATATTGGCTAATTTTTATCTTCAATTCATGTCGAGCTCAGTATGTTAAACTATATAATGTCCAACAAGATTTAGTTGTGTAACTCCTAACAAATGGAAAATAATTCATCAAAAACATAAGCCACAACACTTTATATTAATGTATATTGAGATAGATATCCACAATACTTGTTTATCCAAAGACACCACAATTCCATTGATTAATTCATCCAAAACCTTATGGTTCTCCCCATGAGAATTCTATACTCTTAAAAGATAATTCTAATATATCGGGCTCCCCAGCATCAAAATCGCATACCAAAACATATTTATTAGGGTATAATGACCCACCAAGCATGTTTTACATCTGAAGGAACCCAATTATACAAGAATACACCCTTTAAAAACTTCTTTCTAGCCATTCTAAAAAATAATTTGTCACACTTACCAATGTGTTATCTCTTCATCTAATCATAATGTCTTAGTTCCACAAGGAATATCATGATCATCCAAATAATTATACTGAATTCTAAACCTAACATTGAGTGTAATTTCAAATGTCGGACCCTCAACGAACTAGACTAGCCATCATGATCTCAACCGGATCTCCATCAGATCATCGATTTGATGAAATTGGATCACATAAAAACAAATATGATCTTGATGATAACATGTATACACCATCAAATAATATATATGATTCTCAAATATAGTATTCATAATGGAATTAGATATAGAAGGATTTATCTTACCCCTAGAATCTCAGTGTCATCTCAACTATCCACCAACTAGTCTCATCACACTCATAACCCTACCGTCACTGAGGGGTTTCCCATCCTTTTTCCACAATTCATCTATTACTTCATGTAATGACTAAACGTGAAAAAATTTCTCATACTTTACAACCAACAGAAAATATCATCAAATTCCTATTTCAAAATAAAGAAAAATTCATCCCCCAAATACACAAAATTTCTATCCATAATGGGGGTTTCACCTCCCATATTATATGGTAAATTTCCCACTATATGACTTATCTTATAAATCTCCTTGAGCATAACCAAAATAGTTTCCAACCACACACGTAACATATAATTAATTTCATTGTACCCACTCAAATTGACCATACCATAGAACCCAAATCTATATATGATGTATCCTCTACCATGGAGGAACATCGAACAATACTAAAATCTCTCAGACAGACAAATCCATATCAACTACCTTAAATGCACCATCATTGTGAGATATTTCAGGTAAAATTACCTTATAAAAACATTCATGTTTTCATCATTCCACTAAATAGTTCATTCCATAAAATGGAAATTAACATCCCTTATTACCAAAATAAGAACACCCATGTAGGAATACAACATGGTGATACCTTAATATATTCTTCAAGTAAGTCCACCTTGAGTCCTTTATAACTAATCCTAGTCCCACATGTCTAAATCCCTAACCATTTTCACTAAATTTCAATATCATCTAATCATACAACAATCACCTATCTTCTTCAAAATCAAGTAATTGAAACTATTAAAATGTGTACCACTAGATCATCCACTATCTAAAGTCGTTTTTGATTTTCTAGTATCAATACATTCCCACGCCGCACAGCAAAAAGAACATCTGAATCCACTTTTTCTGACACTAGACAAATAATTCCCTCAAAAACTAATACTCGATACATAATAGCAAGATATCATGATTCATTACTCATGAAAATACAATGAAAATTAATGACTATAATATATACCAAATAGCAACTCATGTGAAAAGATCTCATTACCAAAATTGTTTATCCGTACTTCTCAGGTCAATGTTACTCACAATTCCATGTTAAATACCCTCACTGGTAACTCTCATATCTTATAGGGCTCTAGGCCATTCCACCTAACCTATAATCCATGCCTCATATATGGATATATATAATTCTCTTTAATCTTTCATATAATGGATCCACCACTTGAGGATCATATTTTCATCCATCATGATATATTTATTACAATGTGGTCTGAGAAAATCAATGTCAGATATCCATAATAATATGGTGTGTTTAGTATAATTTCACCATGAGGGTATACTCTAAAACCCTATATAGGTCATCGGTGTTATTTTATGTTATCGAAAATATTTTCAACAACCCATAATGGGTCAATCACTATGTCCTATAATTCTTGCACTATCTTTAAGTGGTCACTATATATCCCTTATAAAAGGGGTCAGATGGATATCATCAAATATCTTCTCTCTACAGAATCTACTAGACCTTTCATCTAAGAAAATATATTATATTTCAGTTCAATAAAATAAACCAAAAAATTATATGGAAGTAACAGTATAGGTTTTTGAAATTTTATGAAATTGAACCCTTTATCATTACTGATATTGATTACACACAAGAAATATTGCATATGTCATGTGAATCATATGTTCCAAATATGATGCATGTATATAGGTCTCACTTGAAAAGGTAAAAAAGAAAAAAGAAAAATAAATCATATTTCCAAAA
Organism: Viscum album; assembly: GCA_963277665.1. Classification (NCBI taxonomy): domain Eukaryota; kingdom Viridiplantae; phylum Streptophyta; class Magnoliopsida; order Santalales; family Viscaceae; genus Viscum; species Viscum album. The sequence continues at coordinate 837,129,200 of OY728134.1, read as the reverse complement.
TTTAAGTACATCACACAAGGTGAAATCATAAAACTATAAATTTAAAATTTAAAAACAACAATCATATATATTTGGTAACCTGGAATTCTTATAGGAAAAGTTATTATAATGAACCAATCTGACATCTTCCACAACCTATGAATCATTCCCAATATCATTCTACCGTATCATATATAGTTAAATAAACGAAAAGGGTGTTTTTATAGTACTATTTAACATCCTCTCCTAGTCTACAACAACTAATTTGTTCCCAGACCAGAGAAGTTGTTACTAACCTCATGTACATGTCTCTGTATATTGATGGATATTGATTAGTAGTGAGGGTATTATGAATTATTATGGGAATAATATACCCCCTTATTTGAGTGTGAAATAAACTGAGAATAAAAAAATATAATATAAAAATAATAAACATTAGTTTCCTCATAATCAATAAAAAGAAACGCATTCACTATCAAATGTAATACAGAAGTAAGCAGTCATGTAGGCCCATGGTCACACTATTATACAATGATGGATCATCCAATGGGGCTATCACATGGAAAAATATAAAAAAGTAATAAAACATACTAGCATCTATTACATCTACATGAAAGATTTTGTAACACCACTTCTTTTTTAAGGAATAAAATTCTTCATAGTTTTATTAACATCCAAGACCAGGAATAAAGTAAATTTAGATATACCAAGATATAGTTTTATTTATATGTTATCAATATAACCAAATCATTAAATTTTATGATATGAGTAGGAAAAAGTAATTTTTTAAATATATATAATGGTTATAATAAATATAATATTATTGATAAATGATTCTTAAGTAATCATTCAATTTTTAATAAATCCATTATATTCTTCAAAAATATATTTCATCAAAAATGGATTTTATTTATTTTCAATATAGAACATTATAACTAATTTGTGTAAATTTTAAAAATATTATTCTATAAAAAGGAAACAAATTTTTAAATCATCATATCAAAATTAACTTATGGTCAAATTTTTATATGTTTCTGAAATGTATGGGCTTTCAATGAATAGTGAAAAATACTTATTTCTATTGAATCAATCCAATATCATATTTTTATTCAGGGAAAAGATGTTCAAAGAAATAAGGTGTCAACTAGGTCTTAGGTATGCCAAAATAATGTATACCGAGGGCATCCCCTGAGATAATATTAACACCATCATGCTTCAATTAATTGGTATTAGGGAGGCATGTCATGTTGGAGCTCTAATCCACCAAATAAGTAAAGTTGTTTTCCCCCTTATTACCCTCTCTCCATGTGTGGGTCACACGAGTATTGTTATTGATGAGGTATATAAATTTATAGAAATTATTGCATATTGACCAAGGGGTATATATTTTTTCCAGGCAAAGAGTCATGTAAGGTCAAAGATTTAGTCTCAACATGAGTGATATCAAGATTCTCCTAGTTTCATAACATTAACATAGTTATAATTTATTTGGAATCATACGATAGGTAGTTTAAATTACCATAAAACGTAGTGAAGGCCAGAACAATACTCCCCCAGGTGTCATGCACCACTCCCCCTCCTCGCATGTCACACAAAATGCAGGACCAAACTGTATTGAGCATGTATCATGTTCTGAGAGGGTGCCATAATACCCATTTTTCATGAGGTCTGTTGATGAAGGGTTAAACTAGATAGGTGATAACCTACTAAAATCATAGTGAAGGAGATTCCCACCAATAATTGGTGAGTGTGACCATGTCCACTAGAAGGTTCCTAGTACATGCAATGATAGACCTCACTGTGGGAATGGATCCTTCATACCTAGCCTAATTTATATCATTCCACATGAATCAAAATCCATCACTAATAACCAGGGACCTCGCCATCCTCTCCATACCCACAAAATTCATCCCATGGAACCATATCTCCCAAAATTAACCATCATAATGATCATGTCAGGAGAATTCAATAAGATAACTGAATAAATTCTAGATAGTTTGATACCATTCGCCTTTAATGAGTATATGGTTCATGCTTTCCCATTGCTAGTATCTAATGTAATGGAATTTGGATACTATGTTGATTCCCACATTATTGATATTGTCATCCAAATTTACTATATGAATCCTTTTTGACATGTCTGAATGTTATATTTTGATGGTATCTTATTTCACCATACTATGCCATTCCAATTGTCACGATGATCATGTGAGGACGAGATCATTCGAAAGTCACTAGTTGTTAATGTATCCTAGGTGGAAGGAGTGAACATGCACATATCTGGTTCTGGGTTGATGATAATAAAATCAAATATATTATATTTTTTACTTGTACAAAACCACCTTGATAAACATTAGATAGAGGTTAACTTCTTTAAATGTGATCATTGGAGTAGGGAATCCTAAGAATCCAAAAACATAGCCTACACAATTATGGTACCAAAAGAGGATATCACCTTCCCCAACTGTCTAATGAGAGTTTTGTTGGAGGATATGGATGAATGGGTAAATCATAGACCAGAAGGGATAGGCATGGCCACTAACAACATCCACATTTCTTGCAGAGTTTTTGGACATGATCTTCCCCCGAAGAGTTTGTTCATATATAATATACCACATGTTCTTCGGATGAATGTAGTGTATCATGTTGTTGAAACTCCTCACATTAATTCCCCCATCATGGATGGGCCTTTCCATCCTATCCCATGATACCCAATGTCTCTTAACTTTTGAGAGAGCATCCGAAATGAAACTGGACAAAATCATATCGATGGTGTTGGTGACTCCTTTTGACATGTTGGTAGAAGGCATGTAATAGATTGTTATGACTGATAGGATGTTGTTGACCACTAAAATATTGTCCCTTAATGATAAGTATAAGTTCATCCTCTTAAAATGTTTCCCGTGATCTTGCGCACAATATGATCGATGTCTTAGATTCGAAGTAAATCTAATGATATTGGAGTTCCGAGATACTCCACTATGAATTTAATATTGAAATTTTTATTCTATATTGTGAATTATGTTATCCAAATTGGTTAAATTAGCCCCTTTTATTTTTAGTCATCATGAATAGTATCTATAGTAAATAATTATCCCCATAGTAAGGGTAAATTGTGTAGTTAAGGTTAAAAATTATATAATAAGGGAACAACATTGAGAAACCACATTCCATTATCTTATTGGATGAGGGTATTTTGAAAATTTCCATCAAAATCTGGAATATATGGCCACTTGGTTCCATAATTCATTGATTTTGACTTTTATCATTTTTCAGAAAATGATAAAGAGAAAAATGTCAATTTTTTACTTCTAATAACTATAATATTTCCTGATAGCGATAATAAAAAATATAATCTAATATAAATATTAATTTTAAATATAATATTTTTCATCTTAATTTGTTAATAATTTTAAGTGGTTAAATAATTACCTTAAATTATTATGCAACACTAACATGGTTTCTATTCAATTAATAGATAAAAAAATAAATGAATTTAAAAATATTAAATTTAATAGAAATCTAATGAATTTTTATGATCCTTAAATTTTATAGATAAATATAACATGTCAAAAAAAATTTAATGTATTATGTTTGAATTCCATTTATTTCATCTTACTCCAAAATAAAATTTATTGAGTAGTTCTAAAAATAAAATTAATGATATTTAATAAAAATTAATATTTTATTAAATTATAAACAAATCCTAAAATCATATCATTGTTCAAATGTTTAATATATGGTTTAAAATAACAACCATAGTACATTTATAGGAATATTTTCCTTTTATAGTAAATATATTTACCCCTAAATAGTAAAACTGTCATCATCACGGTAACTGTAAAAAATGGTTAACATGGCTTAAAACCCAAATATAAGGGTGAAAAAATATCTTTTACTTGTAAAAATTATATTCTATATGATTTTATAGATCCATAATAATATTTTTGTAAAATTATATCGATTTGGATACATTTATCTAGGGATATTAATTTATATTAATGCTTTATGTAATTCTAAGAGTGCCCATCCACCAACTTATAAAAGGAAAAGCACTACACACACCTCTTTACACAATCAAGATCATTTTTGTTCAAAATATTCCTAGAAAAATATCTCACATACATTGGTTCCATTTACTAAAGTTATTTAATTAATTAGAAAACCCTCCTAGGAAGGATTTTTTTTGTAAATCTAAATGTGTTTTCTGAAAAATAGTTATCGTACTTAAATAAAAATTATTTTTTGTTTATTCTTACACAAATATAATTTCTTATTCAAACATGATGATATAATAATATTTATATATTCCACATACATATATGTTATTATTTTAAGGGAATAACCTACATTTATATCCTCTTAAATCAAATGGGAAATGAAACCATCATTCATTTGTACAGAAGCCCACCGCCTCATAAACCTATGTAATTAATTTTCCATAATAACATATCATGGATGTTTATGATAATTGTTTAATGTATATATATTATATTCGTTAAATATTAACCATTTTTTAAAATTAATATATCATATATGATTTTAAATTTCAATTCATTGATTAATGATATCATTGTTTGTGCATATGTGTGGCTTACCATCTCCATAAAGCAATGTGATTTATTTTTAATTACTACATCACATAGATGGTATATATAATAATATTTAAATAAATAATAATATTCTTATTATTTAATTATAATCTAGAAATTTCAAATAATATTTACCAAATTTTCATCACGATCGTTGAAAAATGAAAATGTTACTCATCCGTACGTACATCCTATTATCTCCATGATTGCAACGTATCTGATTTTTCCTAACCATATTTCATTGTTGGTTTTATAGTATAATTGATGAATAAAAATGATAATTATGTCAGTATTACTATTCTTTAGTTTAATTGATAATTATAACTTAGATAACATTCAACCTACCAAATTCATTTTGTACATATGTGTCAGATATCATCAAAACATCCCATGTAAACTTAATTGATTAAATAATTGTATAATACCTGGTAATAAGTGAAATAAATGGAATAAAAAACATTAAAAATAGACAAGCAAATAATTAACATCATTATATTATTCATATAGATAAATAAGGTGCATGACAATTCAAGATCATGGTAATAGAATTTATTTTAGTGAAAATCACCTTTTAATGATTCCCTTACAAGTCTTTTTCCTACATGTCCATATTATTCAAAATGTATTAATGAAATTATTATAACTAATTAAAAGGATTTTTTATTTAATTTTTACCATATTTTACTTTCTATAAAATGTTTTAAAAATATAATCTTTTGTAGGTTTTATATAACGGATGCATTACTTTAAAAACCTCATTTGAAATATTTTAAAGATAGATATTAAAAAAATTTCTATTCAATATCCATATTCTTAAAAAATTATTAATTAATTGATATATAATGAAATTAATTCTAAATTAAATTTTATTCCATTTTTTAACATACATTAAAATGTTTTCAAAATGATTTTTTTATATATTATATAAATTTATTTTTAATCTCTTTGAAAATACAAGAGGAATGTATTTTTTTGACATATGTGGTGTCAATTTCTTTTATCCTGACCATAAAATTGATATTATATTTTGATTTTATTTGAAAAAATAAAATTACACAATTTTTCTAAGTACTTAAAAAAGTTTTTTAATTGTAATGGATATTTTTATATGTAGATATGTTTTCTTTATAGGTGTAATGGATCTCTCAAAACCACCATTTTTCTTTGGGTTATGATCTTGATCTCTCTAGATGGATTCATATATATATTTAATATTATGTAATGATTATAAATTATGTATATATGTCTCTCAAAAATATACCTCGCTTACTATCCCTTCCTTTTTAGGTTGTAACACATGCCTTATTTTCATTCCTCAAATGCCTTCATTTTGAAATTTGCTTTGATTATAATATGTGGAAAGATTATGGAACCCATTTCATTCCCTGAGTGATTCTTATTTTTATTCCTTATTATTGATTTCAATTTTTGGAACATGTAATAAATAACATGTTTTGATGCATGAACTTATATATTTCTCTAATTTATTAGTTTCTTTTGTCTCGTGAGATGTTATGTATGGGATTGGGGAGTAAACATAATCCACTGTCCGATTTTGTCCACCATGGGATGTTATCTTTGAAGTTACTCATGACTTGTTAACATATAATTCTTTTTATTTCAATCATATTTAATATTTTTACATGATATTATGATACCATTTAATTAATATTATTCTATAATGCGATTACTCCGGAAATTATATCTAAAATAATGTATATTCTACTTCATAAGGATGAAATATAAAACATTTTTAAAAAGGTTTACCTATGTTTTTAATGATTGAAAATTTACCATTATGAGTTTGATTTTTCTTTTAATTCTTCATATTATATTTTTTATGATAATATTTGGTTATAACATTTGATTTCATGTGTAATAAAAAAACTTTTTTGATCCCAAAATTAAATTCTAAAAAATAAAATCATGTATAATAATTTATGAACTAGTATGTTTCATTCAATATTTTAATTTGTTTATTACAATTCTTTGTGTTTTAATACCATGTTTAAAAAAAATTAATTTATTTTTATTGATATGTTTTAATAATAATGAGTTTAATATGAAAATTATGATTATATTCTAGCAAAATAAAACTAGTTATATCCTAAAAGTATTCTTTTGTGGAAAATTTGATTCAAAGTTTAAGTGTCCACTTTGTGATGTAATATTAATTTTTGTTAGGAGGATACCCTATTTCTCTAAAACTATATACTATAATGATATTTATATATAAGAAAATGAATTTTTTAATTAAAAATTAACATTACATATTTTTTAAAGTCGGGTCTGTACGTTTATTATTAGAGAAATTCCTTACATAACAAAATATATTATGATTATAGACCTTTGGGGAAGACTATATAGATAATCCATATTATATGATATCATCCTAATGTTTTGAAAAGATAGATAATATATGTTTTTCTTTTCAATACACCGCATTCTAGATATTACATGTGGTAATGGTTTTTCAACAAATTAATCTATTGTTAATAACCACAAAAGAATTGGTCGAGTATATCTCAACCAATATTCTAGTGCACAATGATTACACACTTATTGTCCACCTTTTTTTACACTTTTAGAGTATATGATTTAAATAATTCACATTTTTATTAACATCCTTAATTATGGATTTGAATACCAGAAGATCATGGATGACATAGGTTGAACCTAATTTTTCCTATATTGAAATGAATATATCTTGATTTAGACATCCTATAAATGATTTTTCATATTTATGTTTATTTTTTCTCACACAATGATTTTTGGTTTTACTGAATGTCATGATCCAAAAGTAATGATGTAATGACCCCAAACCAAGTATCATAGATGTTGGGTCGGCTTTATTATACTTTCAAAGATACAAAGGGCCGAATCCCAAAGAACTAATATGTTAAACAGGTTTGGAGAACTAGATACATACCTGATACCCATTTTATATAGGGATATAAAATAAAAAACATATTAATAGAAAATATTGAGAATCCTAGAACTCATTACAAGAATTATTCTTCGTATCGTATATAAAGGGAAAAAATAATGGTGATATCAAATTCGTAGTAATGGTTATATACAATGGAATCTATCACGAGTAAATAAGAATAATCTAATTGAAATGTATATAACTGAATAAAAATAACTTTTAAATAACATGAATATCATGAAAATATTTGGAATAATAAATATGAAAAGATAAATAATTCAAAAAATTCAACTTAATAAATAGCATGAATATCAAAACTTGATAAGACATAATCTATAAGGAAAGGAAAATAACAAAACACATATTCTATTTAATCAATAATAAAAGAAATAAATGCATCCATAGATAATATCATTATGAACATACATGGCTAATAAATAAAATTAAATTATCAATGAAGTAAATTCTTAATATTTTGATATAATTATCTCAAGCATTATGATACCTCTACAATCAATACCTTTCACATTAGTTTTAAATTACAGGTAGATCCCCATTTAATTTGGCCAAATGATTTCTCTAATGAGACATACTAATTCTTCGAGGGGTTAAATAATTCTATTGCCCACCTATATCTAAATTTCCACATCATTCCTCATATATTGAATAATTGATTTAATTTTTAAATTAATATTGTTTAAAATCAAATACATATATTGAGTAAAGGATATTGATTTCCTAATATATCCACAATTTATAATGAAACATTAAAAGTATACAGTGTATGTAAAAATGGTATTAGGTTTAGGAAATAATCATATAAATAAAATAATAATATGAATATTTAATAAAAATTTAATTTTAAATGGAGAAGGATTGTAAGAAACTGATTATTTCATTGGAAAACAAACAATTACAAAATAAAGAGAGATTATACAATAACTTTTAGCACATGGTAATTTTCAATAAAAATACAATTGGATGAAATAATTCAAATTGAAACATAAAGTACCATGAATTATTAATTAATTATAATATTAAACATATATGTGGTTTTCTATAGACCATATAAAATGAAGTAGGTGCATAATAATACTATTTGCCTCAATAAAGGAAAATTGAGACGAAGTACTTTACTTTATGATTTTATTTCATTTAACATAATTTAACCTCATATATAGTGGTTTTAAATAGGTTTTCAATTTATAAAAGAAGCATATTAAAATTTATAATATCTTATATTATCATTTTATGACATCTTTGTTGAGCCCTGTGGAAGATTGTTGATTTCATGTCTATGGTTGATGTTTTAATAATCACAAATCATCACATACCATTAATGCTTAATCTGGTTTGATTTCTCATAAACATAATTACAATCTGTCAATGAATTTGTTATCATGTTTTTGTCTATGCTTATTGACTTACAAAGTATTTTGGAAGTCTTCTGGATTCAAAAGACATCGGAATCACCGATCCAATATCAACAGACATCGGAAGCACCGATCCAATATCAACAGTCATTGGAAGCACCGATCCAATATCAACAGACATCGGAAGCACTGATCCAACATCAACAGACATCGGAAGCACCGATCCAATATCAACAAACATCGGAAGCACCGATCCAATATCAACAAGCATCGGACTCACCGATCAGATGACAGACCGATGCTGATCAAAATGACTCACCGATGCAAAATGAGCCAGCAATCAAATGACTCACCGATTCTGATCAAAACTGACTCACCGATCAGATGACAGACCGATGCTGATCAAAATGACTCACCGATGCAAAATGAGCCACCAATCAAATGACTCACCGATGCTGATCAAAACTGACTCACCGATCAGATGATAGACCGATGCTGATCAAAATGACTCACCGATGCAAAATGATCCACCGATCAAATGACTCACCGATGCTGATCAAAACTGACTCACCGATCAGATGACAGACCGATACTGATTAGTCTGATTCACCGATGATGATCTATCTGAGTCACCGATCATTACTCACTAATGCTGATGACCTACCAATCACTTGATTCTTCAATAGTCACAAACAACTGTTTGAATTTCTTTATCTTTATCTTTATTTAATATAACCAACTATCATATTAGGTATATTTTAATTCTCTGTCAAATAATTAATAAAGGTTGTCAGATGTCATGAAACCGTACCTCATACCTGTGGAAAGGAAACATTTTCTATCATCCGAAGCACGTGACATAAATACAATAAGACTCTGGTGAAGACAAAGGAAGTGGACAGAAGAACACAAGAAGATCATAGAAGAAAGAAAGAGGAGGAAGAACCAATTAGAACAGAACCTCATACACAATCAAGCCTACTCAAGAAGAGTTCTGTGCATACAAAAAAACATTGAAGAACTTCAACCACTACATCTCACTACCTTTGAACCTGAAGCATACGACACTCTTCTTCTCAAAAAAAAACAAGAAGAGGACTTAGAATAAATTCTGACCAAATACAAAAGAGTCCAGAGCTACACTGAAATCACCAGAGCTATTTATAAACTCTACATCTCTTCTCTGTGATACATTTGTTTTACATTTTGAGCAGTGTGTTTTATCTGCTGTATTAAACACACACACTGACTCCTGTACTTTCACTGGAGGATCTGTAAATCCCCAGCAAACCTTTTTACACTTCATTTCCCACTGTGGATAGTGGTAGAGGTCGTATGTGACCTGGACAGCTCTAAGCTTTTGTTTGTTTTCCCACGCAGAACTGTGGTAGAGGTCTTGTGACATGGACAGTGTGTTCACTGTTGTTACCCATGATCCAGGGTGTGGATCATTTTTATATAAACTTTTGAGAGGACTAAGTCTCGGCTTGAGACTGAACCTCTTGGTTAATTCTCTGTGTTTGTAGCTACATACTATATCCATACTATATATTTATTTCATATTCCACTACTATTACTTTGAAATATAATTTATTTTCAAAGCCACTTTGATAGTTAAACTCGCAAGTGTTTATATTTATTATAAACCAGTAAGTTAGTTTCAAAAGTTAATTTAATCATAAGATTAAGTTAACTAAGAACTAATCAATCTTTGAGAAACTAATTGAACCTTTATAATCTGTATAAATTCACTACAGTTTAATCTATTTTTGAAATAGGGGGATTTTAATAAACATTGTTTTTAGCAGAAAATTTTAATTGGAACTCAATTCCCCCCCCCCCCTCTTGAGTATCCACTCCGACTAACATTTGGTATCAGAGGTTGTTAATATTTTTCTAAAGTACTCTGTTTTTCAACTGTGATTTTAGTTGTATTTTAATGTTCTTAAAATTTCTGTTATTTCTAAATTTTTATCTCTTTAAAATTCTTTTTGTGATATCATGGATAATAGACTTGAGGGTGCTGCTACTAACTGGCCACCTTTCTTTAATGGAAACAACTATGCTTAGTGGAAGCTAAAAATGAAAATTCACTTAGAAAGTATGAGCTTTGATATTTGGACTGCCATTGAAGCTGAATACAAAATTCTCAGTACTGATAGATCTACATGGGATGAACCTACAAAGACTGCTTACAATAATAATTGTAAAGCTATGAATGCCTTGTACTGTGCTCTAGGGGATGAGGAATTTAATAGAATTTCTGCATGTAAAATTGCATATGAAATTTGGGATACCTTAGCTGTTTCTCATGAAGGAACAACTAATGTTACGGAGATGAGATTGAATAACTATACTATTAAGTATGATAATTTTATGATGAAGCCTGATGAACCCATTTCTTATATGTATCTCAGGTTCAATGAAATTGTCAACACAATGACTTCTCTGGGAAAGGATGTTCCAGAAAAGGATCAAATCATGAGAATTCTGAGATGTCAACCTGAAAGATGGAGAGGAACCTCTGTCTCCATTAGAGAATCGTGTGACATTGGAGAACTGCCTGTAAAGGAACTAATAGGTAAGTTGATGATGTATGAAGAAGAACTCAAGGTAAACAAAGAAGAAGATGATGAACCTAAAAGGAAGTTTATTGCATTCAAGACTACAACCTCAAAGAATAAGGATAAGGAAAAGCCTCCAGCTATCAATGAAAGTTCAAGCAGTGAGGAAAGTGAGAATGATTCTGACAGTGATGCTGAGATGGCACACATTTCTAGAAGATTTAAGAAATTATATAGGAAGAAAATGTTTTTCAGAAAGTCAAACTACAAAGGAAAGTATGCTGACAAAGGACACTAGAAAAAGGATTGGAAGAAGTCTGATAAATCAGATGAAGTTGTCTGTTATGAATGCAAAAGAAAAGGACACATAAAAGCAGACTGTCCAAAGCTGAAATACAGAAAGAAGTATGAATACAGGGATAACAATTACAAGAAAGCCATGAAGGCTACTTGGAGTGCTTCAGAAGACAGCACAAGTGAAGCTGAATCTTCAGACTCTGAAAGGAATCGAGCCAACATGTGTTTCATGACAAACACTTCTGAGGTAACATCAGAAACTCCTGCTTCAAATTCATATTATTTTGGAGATGATTCTGAATGTGATAACATGTCTAAATCTGAACAGTTTGAATATTGTGATATGCTTGAAGAAACCTGTAATGAGCTTAAAGATAAATATAAAGGTTTAAAGAAACAGTATGCTTTAAGTGTTAAGCATGAATCTGATCTGGATATAGAAATAGAAAAGAAGGATCAGTAGCTTAAATAGAATACAGAACTAAAATTGTCTAATGAACAACTCAGAAAATACATAGAGAAGTTCACAAATGGCAAGAATACTCTAACACAAATGCTAGGAAAGAAAGTTGCACCTAGATATACTACCGGTATAGGATACCAACCTGGACAAAGAAAAGTTTCCAAAACTAGATTCATTCCTAAATCTGGACAGAAGATAGTTAATTCTGGAACTTCATATGCCTCAACCAGTTATATTCATAGTTATGGATCTAATAAGGTTTATCTTTCAAAGAATGTTAATTCTACAAATTATATGAGACCCATTAGACAAATATGGGTACCTAAAGTATCATTGGCTAACATGTCTGGACCCAAGAAGATCTGGGTACCAAAATCATCTTCCATCTAAATTTGTCTTGTAGGAGACCTGCTTGAAGAGCTGTCACAAGAAGATATGGTACTTAGACAGTGGATGTTCAAGACATATGTCCGGATACATTTCATGTTTCAAGAGCTTAGTAAATGTTGATGGAGGCTTTGTCACTTTTGGTGATAATTCAAAAGGAAAAATCATCGGCTTAGGTCAGATTGGTAACACTGATTCAGTCTTGGTTATTGAAGTTTTATTTGTCGATGGACTTAAATATAACTTGTTAAGAATTTATCAATTGTGTGATGATGGTTTTTATGTGAAATTTAAAAATGATTCTTGCAATGTTTTTAACTCAAAAAATGTTTTAGTATTTTATGCTTTAAGAAATGAAAATGTTTATGCTGTTGATTTACATTCTTTAGCTAAGGAGAATATTCCTTGTTTAAATGATTTTCAAAAAGAGTCTTGGCTTTGGCACAGAAGATTAGGACACTGTAATGTACACTCACATAGAAAACATTCTAGGAAAAACCTAGTTAGAGACTTACCCAAACATGAATTTCCAGTAGAAAAAGTTTGTAATCCCTATCAAAAAGGAAAGCAACATAAAGTTTCATTTAAATCAAATAAAGAAGTGTCAACTTCTCAACCTCTCGAGTTGGTTTACATGGATTTATTTGGACCTTCTAGAGTTTCTAGTTTAAATGGGAAGCACTATGTCTATGTTCTTGTAGATGACTTTTTTAGATATACTTGGGTATATTTTCTAGCTCACAAAAGTGAAGCTTATTCTTACATTGTTAAATACTACAATTCTGTAGAAAATCTTAGTGGACTCAAGATTAAGTCCCTGAGAAGTGATCATGGTCGTGAGTTTGAAAATCATGAGTTTGATTCTTACTGCTCACACAATGGCTATAGTCACAATTTCTCTTCCCCTAGGACACCCCAACAAAATGGTGTAGTAGAGAGAAGGAATATAACCCTGCAAGAAATAGCCAGAACCATGCTCAATGAATATGAACTGCCTATTTACTTTTGGGTTGAAGCTGTAAATACAGCTTGTTATGTCATTAATAGAGTCTTGATCAGTCCAGTTCTTAAGAGGACCCCTTATGAGTTGTGGAACCATAGGAAACCTAAGGTTAACTACTTCAAAGTTTTTGGCTGCAAAGTCTTCATTCTCAATACTAAAGACAATCTTGACAAATTTGCATCCAAGAGTGATGAAGGAATTTTCCTATATTACTCTATCTCTAGTAAAGCCTATAGAGTTTTCAATAAAAGAACCAAATATGTGGAAGAATCTGTTCACATCAAATTTGATGAAACTGATCCACATGAACCTAAAATCTCTCTTGAAGATGATCTCTCTGGTTTGAATCTCAATGATAAAGACAATGGACCTATAGTTAAAACATCCAGCTCTGGAAATTCTCCAGAACCTTCTTCTATTGAACCTCAATCTATAGATGAATCTGAAATCTCTAGCCCTGTCTTTTAAAGACCATCTAGGTCTCTAAAGAACCATCCTTTAGATGCTGTTGTAGGAAATCTAGATAGATGAACACAGACTAGAGCTTCTCTAAGAAATCAGTTTGAACATCAATCTTTTCTTTCACAGTTAGAACCTAAAAATATCAATGATGCTATCAATGATGAATTTTGGGTAATGGATATGCAAGAAGAACTAAATCAATTTGAAAGAAACAAATTCTGGAGATTAGTAGAAAGATCTAAGGACATTTTGACCATAGGCACAAAATGGGTGTTTAGAAACAAAGTTGATGAATCTGGAAACATCATTAGAAATAAAGATAGGCTAGTTGCACAAGGTTACAATCAAGAAGAAGGAATTGACTATGAGGAAACCTTTGCACCTGTAGCTAGATTAGAGGCTATTAGGATCTTACTTGCCTATGCATCACATCTGAATTTCAAGCTATATCAAATGGATGTCAAAAGTGATTTTCTAAATGGTTTTATTGTTGAAGATGTTTCTGTAGAACAACCACCTGGTTTTTTAAATCCTCATATTCCAAATCATGTTTTTAAACGTTCTAAAGCTTTATATGGTTTAAAACAAGCTCCAAGAGCTTAGTATGAAAGGCTTTCAAACTTTCTTATCTCAAAAGGATTTACAAAAGGAGTAGCTAATCCCACTCTTTTTATAAAAAGGATTTCAAAAGATGTATTAATAGTACAAATCTATGTTGATGATATTATTTTTGGATCTTCTAAAAATTCCTTATGTACTGATTTTTCAAAGATTATGCAAAATGAATTTGAAATGAGCTTAATGGGAGAGCTTATGTATTTTCTTGGTTTTCAAATTTTTCAAACTAAAGATGGAATAATTTGAAATCAAAGTAAATATAAAAAGGATCTTTTAAAACGTTTTGGATTGGACAGTATTAAGGAAAGTGATACACCTATGAGTACTACATGTAAATTGGATACAGATGAAGCTGGGAAACCAGTGGATCAAACCAATTACAGAGGTATGATTGGGAGCTTACTTTATCTTACTGCTAGTCGACCAGACATTATGTTTAGTGTATGTATGTGTGCTAGATTTCAAGCTAATCCTAAAGAATCACACTTACTGGCTGTTAAAAGGATTTTTAAGTATCTTAAGTATACTTTAAATTTAGGTTTGTTTTATCCAAAAGGACAATCATTTAACCTAACTAGATATTCAGATGCTGACTTTGCTGGATGTATGTTAGATAGGAAGAGAACATCTGGAACATGTCATTTGCTTGGAAAATCCCTTGTATCATGGTGTAGTAAGAAACAGAACTCAGTTGCATTGTCTACTACCGATGCAGAATACATAGCTTCTGGTAGTTGCTGTGCACAAATTCTGTGGATGAAACACACTTTATTGGATTATGGATTTGATCATAAACATGTTTCAATTAACTGTGACAATACTAGTGCAATCAATATATCTAAGAACCCTGTGTCTCACTCTATAACTAAGCACATTGATGTCAGACATCACTTTCTAAGAGATCATTATAAAAAAGGTGATATTTCTTTAAAATTTATTAGTTCTGAACATCAATTAGCTGATATCTTCACAAAGCCTTTATGCTCTGAAAGAATGAAATTTATTAAACAAGAGTTGTGTATGATCGATCTGTGAAACCGATCTGTGAAACTGATCTGTGAAACCGATCTGTGAAACCGATCTGTGAAACTGATCTGTGAAACCGATCTGTGAAACCGATCTGTGAAACTGATCTGTGAAACCGATCTGTGAAACTGATCTGTGAAACTGATCTGTGAAACTGATCTGTGAAACTGATCTGTGAAAACGATCTGTGAAACTGATCTGTGAAACTGATCTGTCATACCGATCTTTTTTTTATATTGTAATTAATTAGAAAATTTCTTTTATACTTTTTATGGGAACCCTAAATAATAAAATAAATGATACGCGGCTATTTATCTTCCCTAAACCTTTGACCTTTCATTTCCCGCCTAACCTTTCAACCTCTCTTCCCCTCTACTTCGAACCTTCGAACTCCTGCCTTCACAAAATCCTCGAATGGCTAAGAAAAAGAGACCGATTAAAGGACAGGATAGCCCTGTACCTTCAAAGCGTGCTCGAGGCGAGTCGAGTAGTACCTCTCAACGATCAGTAAATCCGAACCTGGAGACTCGGATTGTTGCTGTAGAAAAAGAAGTCAGCTCTGCGTGGATTTTGACAAGTAAGTCACTGTTGCTGCAAGTTCTTGAATCGCAAGGATGGATAGACTGGTTTTCTGACAACTCTCGAATAGACTACCCGAAGCTGGTACATGAGTTCTATATGAATCTGGAAATCACTTTAGATGGTGTGGAGGCTGCCAGGATGTCGTCTGTGGTAAAAGGAAAGAAAATATCCTTCTCATATAAGCAGTGGGATGAGTGCTTGAATGTACCTCATGAAGGTCGGTATGAGGATTATGCTGGGAATTTCCTCCAACATCTGATTACTTCTCTTATGAATTACCTCTAGATCTTCTGACTGGAAACAGAGAGTCACGGAGAATCACAGCTTCAGAATTAAATGGTGAATGTAGACTTCTTTTCAAGTTTATTCAGCACCAACATTGCCCTAAGAGAGGAGATTTTGCTGTTGTAAAGTACCAGGATGTTTTCATGTTGTTTCTTATGAAAACACATGAGAAGATCAATTTGTGTAGATATCTGATGGTGCACATAGCTGGAATGGTAAAACCATCCAAGAAAGCCACTTCCTTGTTTTATTCAAAGATGATATCTACCATGCTCAAGAATCTAGAATGTATTGATGAAGATGATGAAGTTGATGAAATAGATCATACCTTCTGTCTCAACAAAGAGATCTGCAAGAGGATGAAAATCAATTGGAATCCATGGAAGAAGTGATGGGTTGCAGATGAAGATAAATTTTATGAAGCCTACAATCCCATAGATCATGGCAAGAGGCCAAAGGATTTGAGAGACCCTGGCTTGAAACCAGATGAGGAACCAGTTTATTCTGATGATGATGAGCAAGAAGAAGGAAAGGATGAGGCCACCAAAGCCCAAGAGCAAGAAGAAGCTGCGACTGAGGGAGGAAGTATATCATCTCTTGATGATAGGAGTGACCTTGACACTACTAGTCCCAAAAGAAGAATAGAATTTAGACCTGCTAGTCCACCCTTAGCCCTACCAGAATCAGAACCTATTCTTGGTTTTGAAGAAGATTCTGATACTGAAGAATATCACAGTGAAGCTTCTGAGAAGAGTGATGATGGACAGGCTGATGATGCTGAGGCTATTGTTGATGGTGATAACAGACCAGTGGATGGTCTTTCTGAAGATCAAATAGAATCACCTCACTCAGTACAAGAAATACATATCAGTGGCAAGGTTGATTCACCAAAAATCAGTGGAACAGCAAGAAATGAGAAGCCAAAATACATCCTGTGTGCTGCTGTTTGGGATGACTAACCTGGTTATGCTGTGTTGGGCTTAGAATATTCTGAAGACGAAGAAGCAATGCCAGAATCTGCTACAGCTGTGAAGAAGAACCTCCCACAAGAAGAAAGGTCGGTTCCTGCTGTTGATCCTACAAATGTTATTTTACCTGGTTATGGAATCTCTAAAGCTGATCTTGATAAGTTTAAGATTGAATTGCTAACCGCTGTGAGAGCCACAGTTAGAAAAGAAATTTAAAATGCTCTTACTAAAGTGTCTCTCCAAGTTTCTGAAAATTCATTGGAAGCCTTCTCACAAAGAGTATCTAATGCTGTGAAGCCAGACCTGGCCAATACTGGTGAACTTATTGATAGGCAAATAGCCTTTTTGAATCAGACTATGAAGGATCTTCACACCGGATTGGTATCTTTATCAAGCGAATTCCGATCAACCATCTCTGGTATGATGGAAGTTTTGAAAAATCTGATTGATCATCTCAACAAGTCTGACCTGAGGAAGTTGAAAGCTGAGTTAACTCACATAGTTGGCCAACCCAGTACAGGCAAGGTAACCAAGATCACTACCCGTGAGCTAGAAGATCTAAGAGAAGTTGTGCATGATGAGTTATCTTCTATTAGACAAATTCTTGATTTATAATCTTTGAGGAAGATGAAAGAGCTCTGTGATAACAGTCATAAGATGGCATTGGTGTATTTAGCAGATGTTAAGAAAGCTCTGAAAGGGATCAAAGAGAAAGTTGATAATTTCTTTTCCAAGATTTATACAAAACATGAGATGGCTGCAAACTTCAAGGTGTTGGCAGAAAATCTGAAATTACCTCCAGTCACTCAGGCCTTCAAAAGTCAAGTTCATCAGTTGCAGGATTTTATCCCTTCCTTGGCACAGTTCATGGGGAATAAAGATGATTTTGAAAAAGCTATGAAGTATGGGGCAGAAGTCATTCACGACTTTATTCATCTTTTGAAGCCCTATTTGCATGCACAGGCCACTGCAATAGTACTTCCTACTTCTGAACCTCTCAGTGACTCTGATGTAGCTCCAAATCAGTTGTCTGTTGCTCGAGCTCTATCTCAGTTAAGACCAGTCCCTCAGCAAGCTTCTCAACCAGCTCTTGTTTCTCAACAACAACCCTCTGTGGCACCTGCTCCTCCACCTACCCGAGTTGTCCTACCACCACTTCAGATTCACCAAGTACAGCCTGCCTCCAAGCCTTAAAACATACCCACTATTGAACCCAAAGACAAAGGCAAAGCCCCTTTGTATCCCAACAAATAGTTTTGTATTGTTTTTGATAGGGTGAACAATGTGATGCTTGTAATAGTCTGTCCTTTATCCAATATTTTTCTCTCTATACTCTCTGATGACTGCTTTTACTTTCACTTTCTCTTATCTGTTTTCCCTTCTTTTTGATTATCCCAAAGGGGGAGAAGAAAAAGAATGCTTTATGGGAGAAGAAATATGTATGGGAGAGATATATGGGGTAGAAACAATGTATATATCTCAGGGGGATAACTCTGTATACTATATATGGGAAATTTAAATTAAGGGGGAGCTTTATATATCTCTTTATATTTATTCTCCTTATGGTTTAATTCTCATTATGTTTTTATTAATTATATATCATATTATTTATATTTTATGATAAAGATTTTTGATTATCAAAAAGGGGGAGATTGTTGAGCCCTCTGGAAGATTGTTGATTTCATGTCTATGATTGATGTTTTAATAATCACAAATCATCACATACCATTAATGCTTAATCTAGTTTGATTTCTCATAAACTTAATTACAATCTGTCAATGAATCTGTTATCGTGTTTTTGTCTATGCTTATTGACTTAAAAAGTATTTTGGATGTCTTTTAGATTCAACAGACATCGGAAGCACCGATCCAATATCAACAGACATCGGAAGCACCGATCCAATATCAACAGACATCGGAAGCACCGATCCAATATCAACAGACATCGGAAGCACCGATCCAATATCAACAGACATCGGAAGCACCGATCCAATATCAACAAACATCGGAAGCACCGATCCAATATCAACAAACATCGGACTCACCGATAAGATGACAGACTGATGCTGATCAAAATGACTCACCGATGCAAAATGAGCCACCGATCAAATGACTCACCGATGCTGATCAAAACTGACTCACCGATCAGATGACAGACCGATGCTGATCAAAATGACTCACCGATGCAAAATGAGCCACCGATCAAATGACTCACTGATGCTGATCAAAACTGACTCACTGATCAGATGACAGACCGATGCTGATCAAAATGACTCACCGATGAAAAATGAGTCACCGATCAAATGACTCACCGATCAAATGACTCACCGATGCTGATCAAAACTGACTCACCGATTAGATGACAGACTGATGCTGATCAGTCTGATTCACCGATGCTGATCTATCTAAGTCACCGATCATTACTCACTAATGCTGATGACCTACCGATCACTTGATTCTTCAATAGTCATAAACAACTGTTTGAATTTCTTTATCTTTATCTTTATTTAATCTAACCAACAGTCATATTAGGTATATTTTAATGCTCTGTCAATTAATTAATAAAGGTTGTCGAATGTTAGGAAACCGTACCTCGTACCTGTGGAAAGGAAACATTTTCTGTCTTCCGAAGCACGTGACATAAATACAAGAAGACTCTACTGAAGACAAAGGAAGTGGACAGAAGAACACAAGAAGAACATAGAAGAAAGAAAGAGGAGGAAGAACCAATCAGAACAAAACCTCATACACAATCAAGCCAACTCAAGAAGAGTTTTGTGCATACAAAAGAACATTGAAGAACTTCATCGACTACATCTCACTGCCTTTGAACCTGAAGCATACAACACTCTTCTTCTCAAAAAAAATGAGAAGAGGAATCATAATAAATTCTGACCAAATCCAAAAGAGTCCAGAGCTACACTGAAATCACCAGAGCTATTTCTAAACTCTACATCTCTGCTCTGTGATACATTTGATTTACATTTTGAGTAGTGTGTGTTATCTGCTCTATTAAACACACACACTAACTCCTGTACTTTCACTGGAGGATCTGTAAATCATCAGCAAACCTTTTTACACTTCATTTCCCACTATGGATTGTGGTAGAGGTCGTATGATACCTGGACAGCTCTAAGCTGTTGATTGTTTTCCCACACAGAACTGTGGTAGAGGTCTTGTGACCTGGATAGTGTGTTCACTGTTGTTAACCCCGATCCAGGGTGTGGATCATTTTTATATAAACTTTTGAGAGGACTAAGTCTCGTCTTGAGACAGAACCTCTTGGTTAATTCTCTGTGTTTGTAGCTACATACTATATCCATACTACATATTTATTTCATATTCCGCTACTATTACTTTGAAATATAATTTATTTTCAAAGCTACTTTGATAGTTAAACTCGAAAGTGTTTATATTTATTATAAACCAGTAAGTTAGTTTCAAAAGTTAATTTAATCATAAGATTAAGTTAACTGAGAACTAATCAATCTTTGAGAAACTATTTGAACCTTTATAATCTGTATAAATTCACTACAGTTTAATCTATTTTTGAAATAGGGGGATTTTAATAAACATTGTTTTTAGCAGAAAATTTTAATTGGAACTCAATTCACCCCCCCTCTTGAGTATCCACTCCGACCAACAATCTTTTAACCCATTTGTTAATAATAATTCATTATTTTCATTACTTCGGGTGTTAATTGCATTTTTTTTCATTCATGGCTTATCATGAATGATCCAATTCATGGGAATATTATATTTTTATATAATCTATATAATAATAATTAAGAAATATTTATAATTTTTATACATAAATTATAATTTTAATTCCAGTCATGAAAAATGGGTTTTGAGAAATAATGTACATTACCATCATGGAGATGGTAGGTCAAACATACACAAGAGTAATGTTTCCATTTCTAAACAATAATTATAGAAAATAGATAAGTAATATTTTATCCTTCCATAATATCAAAAATGACATATTATTTCTTTTAATATAATTATATATATCATCTATGGGGTGTAGTTTTGAATAGATATTCTTATCAGTGTGTGAAGGATCTAGTCCACACGTACACAAACAACATTATCATCTTTCAGTGAGTGAAATGGTAAGAAAGAAATTTATCTATCATATTTATAAAATAATAAATATTTCTTGACTATTATAAATATGTCATATATATCACATATATTCATTAACATTATCCTTATTACCTTCTAGGTAAAGAGTTATTGAAAAGAAAATCACATCACTTCGTAAGGCGGTAGTCTGTCATTCACATGATCGACATAATTTTACCAACAATATATTGGAATAAAAAAAATTAATATATGATATAATTACTCCATATATATATATATTTCTAAATATCATATATATACATTATATCCTTCATCATACTGAACCATTAGAGGAGGTAATGGAAAAATGAATGAAACTGGTTCGCAAGGTGGTAGTTCATTGTAAACTAGAATGATGGTTTTTTTACCCATTTTATTAATGTTAATATGGTTTTAGGCCATAAATATAGCATAAAGATATCTCAAAATATTGAAGAAACTATTATTATAATATCAACATTGTTTAATAGGAGGTAGAGGATGAAATAAAATAAAATCACTTGTTAATGAATATTGTCTCTTATTCGGGTATCCTCTTTAGGTTTGCAGAACAAACATTCCTATGATGGAATATTACCAAAAATATGACTTATTTGATTAATGTATGTAATTTTTATTTTATTTTGGAATCTATTTGTTGATCCAAAAATCTTTTAAGGTGTAAATAAGAGAGGATAGTGGGTGGACTTTTATAAGTTTAGTGAGTGGAGCACTTCTAGTATTTGAAAAGAAAATGGTGTACCCATTTTTTTCACAAGTCAGAAGTGTCCAAAGTATAGTATTATCGAGGATTAAATTTAATAAGTCCAAAGTATTCCAATAAAATATTATTCAGACATGTTTTTATGTCATTTTAACACAAATATTTCATAGTTTAACTCCTCTCGGTAATCCAATTTATACCCCAAACCTGATAAATAATTTTTTATATTTTTAAAATGCACAATAGAATTGAAATCATTAAATATTTTATTAAAAAGTTTCCTAGAAGGGGATGAGATAAAGTGAAAGTATTGGGGGATAATGAAATGCATCCTGAGGAAATCTTCCAGAATAATGTTATCCCCCTCGGAGGGAATGACTCTAGGAAAGATAAACAAGTGAAATAATCATAAAGGGGAGTCTTGGAAGAAAGGTAGTTAGTCGATTTATTACAGTCATTACAGGTATGGGTAATCTATAATAAACTCCTAATAAAACTCTTTATTATCCTAATATGATACAAGATAGACTGCAGAGTGGATCTAGTACCCAAAATAGGCTTATGGATGATCTGATAGTCCATCTCTAAGGCTGCAAAGGAAATATCTCCCCTTCTACGTAACCCAAGGACATCCACTATAGTGTAAGATTCTACCTATAAATAGTTTCTATTCCTGAAGAATGATGAGAAAAATATGATCACTAGTACATAGAGATCTGAAAACAAACCACCACTACACATAACAATGAATGTACACGAACCATTAGTATTAAATTTCAACCCCCTAATATGCAGGTGTAATCTGATCCAATGACCAAAAAAAATAGATGGGAGCATCATGAGAGCTCTGATTGGGGCCATGAATAGAATGTATGGAGGGGAAAGAGTCTTATTTGTGAATAAGGTGAGAAACGTTAGCAACTTAGAACCTTTCTTGGATGATAGTGGTTGTCCTTGAGGAGGATTTCCCCTCAAACCTGGCCTTGTTCTTAGACTCCCATAAGCACAAACGACCATATTAGAGAATGGAAGCACATGCTTTAAGAACCGTGTTGATCCTCCCCACTCTGTGGAAAAAAAATTCATGGAAACAAGACCCCATAGGCCTGTGAATAAGTTGGATAAAAAGGACCCCAGGGGAAGGCCACCCCCCGCTTACCCATTTCCTCTTAAAGAAGAGATGGAGAATGGATTCCTACTAAGAGTTATTGCAACAGCCACACTAGGACCCCTAGGTGATACCAAATATTTTAATATTCTCATCCATTGGAAGATCATTATTTTAGATTTTCCAAATAAGGAAATTATATTTAGTGAGGATCTCCATACATGACACTAACTCACTCCACTCAAAAATACTGGATGATCCAGACAATAGTTTGTAGTAGTCTTTATTTTAAAAGGCTCTAAACATAGCTCCAGTAAAGCCACAAACATTGGCAGTGTTCGAGAGTTCAATGTGTTCGAAAACAATTCCCTAGATCCCATTGAAAACTTCCTGGATCAGCATAGTATGGTTGCAAGTTTTATGAAAGTTAAAATCTAGAGTGGGAAAACCTGGAAAGCACAACATAACACTTGTCAAATATTGAAACCAGAAGCTTATCTCACAATGACCAATGATCCAACGGGAGTTAATTTCTAGCAAGGGGATGTGGAGTTACATTTTACGCTAGATATTGTAACCATGACCCTATGGGGATCATGAGTATTTGTATGTTTCCTACACACGAAATGACCCAAGAGGGACTCACCAACTAAAACATCCCATTCTAGTTTCCCATGAATGACATACATCATATAAGATACTTCTTACACCAAAACCACCCCTCACTAACGGAATGATCCAACCTAGCTTAGATTTTTCGGTGATGTTTTCCCTCAGTGTGGGCTCCCCAGATAAAATATTCTATCATTTTCTCCAACCGAAAGACAACTGAATTTGTAAATTTGGAGGTGGAAAAAACATGCAAGGGAATAGAGGGTAAAATGTTATTAATGAGCATAAGAATCCAAATGAATTAAATAGAATTAGTTTTCTAGTTGAAGATCCACTTTAGGTCCTTCCCCACTAGTTTTTCATAGTGATGCACATGAAGTTGTTTCGAAGAATGAGGAGCACTGAGGTAATCTGTTTGGAAGAATCATCTATTGAAGCTCATGACAGATTCAATGGATCCATCAATTCAATATTTGATTTTGTTTTTAAGAATAAAACATCTATTTTCAATTCCCACCACATGTCCAGTGTATTAACAATACTCATCAATAACCTCTTTGATTCCCCTAATCAAGCACTTTCTGCCATTTACAAAATTCATGTTGTCATCGACAAAAATAAGATGAGATAGTCCTTGGATGTTAGATTTTTTGAAGAAATGAATAACCCCACCCTCATGGATTTCCCCATTGATAGCTCTAATATTGAAATTATGCATTACAATAATAAGTGTTGGGGACAGAGAGTCACCCTGCATGAGGCCCCCAACAGATTTGATGAAACCAAATTTCTTCCCCATGAATGAAATGGCCATCCATGGGGAGATGAAACACTTGAAAAAAATGTTATTTTAATTATTAGATAATTCCATTCATGAAAAAACATAAATGACGAAGGACCACTCAATATAAGCATACGCCTTGTCCATATCCATCTTAATAGCGATATTAGAACTGAGTTATTTTAAGCATATGTCGCTGATCATTTCCAACACTATGAAAATTTCCTCTGAATATACTTACCTCTAACAACGAAGTGTTTTCTGATAGAGAACTAACTGTGAAAATGAGAGTAGATCCACATGCTTACCAAGATATCCAAACTTTTATTGGAAAATTTAGAAAGGGTAATAGGTGTGTAATGCCTTAGAGAGGAAGGGTTGTTAATCTTTGAAATTAAAACTAGAGAAGTTGGAGATTCCATATGAGGTATGTTTCCACTGAAAAAGACATCTTAGATAGTCTCCATGATAATCTACCTGATCAGATCCCAATAATCAGTATATAAAAATCCCAAGAAACCATTTGAACCTTGAACTCTTGATCTATTAAGAGAGAGAATAGAATCATGGATTTCATGTTTGTCCAGAATGTATTCCAGTGTAGCATCATCCTTAGTCAACACTAATCAAGGAATCCAACTGAAAATCACTACATCATCAAATGGGTAACATGTATGCATACGAGGATTCGACCCCACATGAATATCCTTGAAAAACTCAGTCTCCATGTCTCCCACTGTGTTGTGATAATTAGATATAGACCCTTCAACCAATAAAATGTTTGGATCCACAAAAAATAACATTCTTTTATGATTTCAAGAAAAACATGGTGTTCATATCCCCTTCCTTTATCCATTGGATCATTGATTCTCCATGATCCAAACATTCATGTTCAAGAAGTTACTCAACCAAATCAACCTTTTTTAATTAATGAAATAAACATATCATCATTAAAGTCATCCTCAAGACTCTCATCCATCTATTCCAGTTCTTCATTCAGAGTGTCATAATCCTCGAAGCAGAAAGGTAGATACCAATTCCAGTTTTTGAGATCAAATTTGGGATGTTTATGTCTATTGTGGAAACCATTCCTAAGACAGCCATGATAAGGGTTTTTCCAAGAAGAAGAGATGTCCTGATGAAAGGAAAGAAAAGATGTCCACCCCTTGTAAAAGAAGAAGAGACCACCCTGGATGTGCTTAGGAGATAGGTTGAGCTGGACCGAGGAGGGTTCTGAATGTGCTTGGGAATGATAAGTGACCCAACTGTTTAAAAAGGATGAGATTCCCAGAGCATTAGTGAGGTAGAGGTCGAGTCTCCAATAGGTTTTATGCCACCCTCTCTATTCATTCCACCACTTATACTGGTCACCAGCTAAGACCAAGTCCAAGAGACCCTTACCTGAGAAGAAGGAAGAGAAATCGAGACTAGCCTGCCTTGGAAATGGGCCACCACCTTTCTTCATTATGGTATCCAACATCACATTGAAATCGCCACCCAGGAGCCATGAAAAAACACTTGGTTTGAACCGAATAGGTTCTTAACAAAGGGGATCTCTAGAACCTATGTTGCACATTGCATATAAAAAATTAAATAGGAAATTATGAACATATGAGATTATATTGGTGGTAAGATATAGATATGAGGATTACACCAAAGAAACTAAAAATTTATACTTATAAAAGACCCATATTTGACTATTTGGAGGATCAACAACCAAGATTTTCAATTAACTGAGTTTATGTGCAAATATTTCTACCTTCATTCATGATGTTCCATATTGATAATATCCACAATAGATACATTGTTGTGTTTATTCTCATGGGATAGAATGTCAGTTTTAGAACGGCCTCCCAGACCATGGGTGTTCCAAACTAGGATGGAGTTAATCTATGAAATGTAAGTGGATAGATGGATGCTACCAATGAATAAGATCTATTGGGATAAATCGAGGAAATAAATCACTTTTACTAGGACCTGGTGCACATTCTAGAGGATGGAGAAATGGACCCCAAAATAGAAGAGGTGGATGACTCAACCTTCTAGGGGAAAAGGGGCTGGAGTGGACCAAAAATCCATTAAATAGGGGGACACTGAAAATACATGAGGTTTCAAGACAAACATCCTATATTAGAGCTGGAGGACTAGAATGAGTGACCTTCCCCATGAAAAAGGGAGAGGGAGGAGGATCATACAAGGATATGATATTATCCTTGAACACCACCAAAACATTAAAAGGGTTGGTGGAAAGGGTTATAGGGATTGGAGAGAGGGGAAGAGGAGGGGGGGAAAGGGGGGAAATAGTTGACATGAAACAGTAGGGAAGACTGTGAGAAGGCCAGAGTGGGAGGGGCTGAGGGATGGGAGGGGGAGGCTGGAATAGGGGGAAGGAAACCGAGGTCATAGACATTGGGAAAAAAGGGAACCACAACCGAGTGAGGGTGAGGTAGAAGATGGTGTACCCGCAATAGAAGAGGATATTATGCATGAATCCTGATATCCATACCCTTTTCATGTGTTAGATGAGTTCCCTTGATGTAGATAGTTGACACAAAACAATTCCTGAGGCATGGGAATAATCATCTTCCACCAAGAGAAGTCTGGACCTACTTAGAGAAAAATGTGATAAGGAATAGGGGGAAATAGATCAAATTCCTAACAAATATGGGACACAAAATCATCAAAAAACATTTTGGGGCTCTCATTCGTCCATAAAAAAGTGCCCACCACATCACCAATAGAATGTAGGAATAAAACATTATGAAATGGGAGATGTGGACATGGAAGGTTGATCCAAATAGATGAAAAAGGGGAATCATGTTATAAATTTCCCTTATATAACCAATCAAAAGGATTTAAATTCCTATTTCTACATGATATTGAATAATTTTACCAAGCTTTCAAAAAATCCTCATTGGATTCAAGGACCATGAAAAAGTTCAATAGTACAAAAAACATTTTTTTTTAAAATGATTCTTATTTTTAAAAAAATAAATGGATAAATAATTTATCTGTAAACATTATATTTTTTAATAATTTAGTTATTCCAATTCACACCCAATTATTTAATGTCTATTTTAAAATTTTCATGTTCAAATAATATAGTTTATCATATTTTTTACACTGTATTGAATGCATCACAGGATATTGATGAAATTAGATTTTTTCTAAAATAAATATATTGTGAAGTATTAACATGTCACATTCTTACCTCCTAAAAAACTTTATTACTTTAAATTTCAGGGATATTACCTTCTAAACAGATTTGGGTAATTCTTTTTCATAACATCCTCTAGTTCCAACACTACTTCCTCCATTTGGTGATTTCTCCAATGTACCTTCACCAAAGGACTAATCTAATTCCTCAATATTTTCTCTCTAGTATCAGTAATTTTTATGGGTTGTTAATAGTACAATAGATAATGTTCCAATTATATTTTATCATAGGTGGGATCATGAATTGGGTATTGAATATTCATCCTTATTAATGATATAAGAAAAACACCATGTATTTTCTATAGATTTGGTGGGTTTTTCAAATAATAAGAAACAAATACTATTATTTAAATAATTTTATAGGGTTAAACATACCTGTGGTGAGTTTACCATTTCTTTTAAACCTTATGATACCCCTCCATATAGAAACAATCAATAAAACATGATCACTAACTTAGAATTCCAAATATTTCCTCTGATTATCAGCATATCTCTTATACTAACTTCGAACTCATTTAATGCGAGTCTAAATTAATTATACAATTAATATTTTTTCTTTAATTTGATATAGTCATATAAATTTTATTTCCCCAACTTCATCCAATTAATTTTGAGCATGAAATAATATTCCATATAGAAATTCATATAGTGCCATTTCAATGCATGAATATATAATATTGTTGTAGGAATACTCTACCAAAGGTAATTATTAATCCCATAAAACTTGAAAATGAAGTGAGAATGACCTCAGAATGTCTCTTATTTTTTGAATCATCCTTTTAGACTATGCATTAGTTTGATTATGGAAGGTGGTGTTCAAATGAATCTTAGTATCAAGAGTTATTTGTAGGATCCTCTATAATTTCATTGTAAAAAAGGGATTATGATCTAAAAAAATTGAAACATGTTCAGTATAATATCCTAAAACTACATTAATATAGAGACATGTGAGGCATTAAATAGG
Organism: Viscum album; assembly: GCA_963277665.1. NCBI lineage: Eukaryota > Viridiplantae > Streptophyta > Magnoliopsida > Santalales > Viscaceae > Viscum > Viscum album. The sequence goes on along the minus strand of OY728134.1, from coordinate 837,100,160 downwards.
TAAATAATCTCTTATCTCATGTGAATGTATGGATTTGGTTATTCAAGAAATGATAATATATATCGCAACATTCTTACAATAAGTATTTGGTAGTCCTATAACAATATCCTTTGTAATGTCAACCCTTTCCAAATATGAATAAGAAAAGGATACATGAATCCTCTAGGATGTTGTCTCAATGATTTATCAAAAAAAAAATTGGAAACAAAATCATAAATTTACCACTTCTTGTTATCCCACAAAAAATGTTCCCTCAAATCCCTATAATTTTCTATGATTCCAGGGTGTATAAGGAAATTTGAGCTGTCAGCATCAACTAAAAATTCCATTTTGGATCATTTATACATTGAAAACATTACAACATTACAAATTTAAAACATTATCATCACAAATAATGTATTCTAATTTCCTATCATTCACATATTTAATTTTATTCTGAAATCTGTCATCATTAGATTAGGAAATTTTGAACATTTCGAATAATGATGGTTTGCTAATCATTAGAAAAATGAGTGTTGAATACCCTTCCTTATCAATTACCATATCCAAATTAACTTGATCCATGAACATAAGATCCTTATAAATCCATATTTGGGCCATAATTCCATGAGTATTACTACTCCATGATTCTACTACCTAATTTTCTTTCCCTGGGTGGTAGTGTGTTGAGAAATCATAATACATGGGTATTTTAAGAAATCTCTTATTCCTCTTGTTGAAATATTTCTATAAAAATATATATATTAGTCTTTTATTGTTTGTTTATATATCTCATATTTCACTATAGAGATAATGTATCAATGTCTTCAAAGAAAATATTACGGTTTCCAATTCAAGATTATGGGTTGGATAGTTCTGTTTTTCAATCTACAATTAACATGATTCATATACAACAACATTATCATTTTTCATTACGACCCAACCATGTCCACTATTTTATACCTCGATATATATCAATAACTCATAATTTATAGAGGGTATATTCAAAATCATATAATATACTAATATATTGCTTAGTTAATAAAGTATTCCACACATTCGTTTTTCCAAACAAACATAACCCCTTTTAGGGTATGATTTGTTAACAGTTTATCAAATTAAGAAATATTCCGAACTAATATTTGATAGTAAACTACTGAATTAATGAATCTACTTTACTCATATATATTATTTTCTATATGACATTATTTTAATTCCATTTTCTTTATAAGATCAAATGAGATTCCATCCTTGAATAAAAAATGTACTAAAAACATCATTAATCTAGAAATCAGAATTTATATGTTTTTAAAATAAACCTTTACTTATTTGAGTCTCAAGAATGATAATCAAGTGATTCCAATGGTAATCATATCTATTAGAATACCCCAATATATCATCAATGAATACCACAAAAAATCATCATGATATTCATTGAATACTCTACTCATTAGATCCATAAAAATAGATAGGTCATTAGTCAATACAAATTGAATTACTGTGACCCAATAATGTCTATACGTTATTCGAAAAACTTTCTTCAGAATGTATTCATTCTTTACCCACAATTGATGATACCCAAAAGGATGTTTTATATTTGAAAAATATTCAGATCCCTAAATTTGATCAAATAATTCATTAATTAAAAGAAGATGTTACATGATCAATATCCTAATGGAATTGATTTTCAAATAATCAATGCACAATCTCATGGATCAATATTTCTAATTAACAAAGAGAACTAGGGATCCCCATGGTGAAACACTAAGGAAAATAAATACCTTGTCACTCCACTCCTCTATTTCTTTCTTTAAGTCCACTATTTTTATAGTGGTAATTCTATAGGGATTATTTGATATTTTTCTGGCATTAAGAGTTAAATAAATGGACCACTAAACTTCAAGCACTGGGGGATTCCAAAAAATTCTTTATTAAATACATCAATGTATCCTTGTACAATATTTAAAACCACACTTTGAAAACATCCTTTTTTAAAACAATATTTTGTTTTCTCTTCTTCCCTAGGAATATCATTCTATAGAGCTATAGGTGGTGGATCAAAACATTTCTCACATTAATATATATATTCTATCAAAATAAATAATTATATATCTTCCTCACAAATAATAATATCCATCTTCTTATAAAATTGTTTTTCACTATATTTGAAAATCATTTCTATATGAAGGATTATATTGAAGTCAACCAAAGGTATGATAATAATGTTGGCAAACAAATCATTATTATGTGTTAAAATGGGGACTTCCTGATACATCTTTATTGTTGTGAGACTTCCCCTAGGAGCTTTGACTGATAACTCCATTCCTACATTATATGAAAAATGTATAATTTTATTGGAAAATATTGTAGATATAAACATAATGAGGTTCTATAATAAAGTAAATCATTAGAAGATTTTGAATATTGGACCAATGTACCTTCCAAAACATCATTGGGTACTTTCATCTTCTTTGTAGTGCATGAATAAGCTTGGGATACTCCACTTGACATATTTTTTTGTGGATTCCCATGACACCTAGAGAACTATTTTTCATAGTTCCCCATCTCCCAATAGTTGAATCATTAAATATAAGTGTTTTTTTCTTCAAAATTCATTATTTTTTATGGTGAACCATATTTTTACACTTATAACAAATTTTTAATCTCTTCAATAATTACCCAGGTTGATTATTTATATAGTTTCACAAGATGGAAATCATTGTGCTATGTTATTATTATTTAATGAATTACCTTTTTACTAGGGTTTGGAAGACTTATTCTATTGAATTTATTTAAATATATGATATAAAGAGAATTATTTCTCCATTTTGATGGAACGTAAAACTATTTCATAATATTATGAAAATTATTGAGAGACTAGTGAACTTTAAGTATATTTTTTAGTACCTCTGAAGAAATGGTCAATCTTACACTCTATTTTGTGCATGGGATATGTAGCATACCTAGATATCCTTGTAAAGTCATCTCCATACTCTTCAACACATTCTATATCTGTTTTCTTTAAGATTCACAACATTCTATTGATTTCAATGTGTTTCTAATGAGGGAAATATTTTCTATATAATGTATCCTTAAAAGATTCTCATTCCCTGAGTTATATTTCCCCATCCTCTATAGTATTCTAGATTAATGACCAATATTGATAATCATATCCATCAAGGATATATATTTAAATTGTAACCATTTCCTTTAAAGTACATCCCAAATACATAAATATATTCTCCAGATACATATTCTATTACTCAGCTATCATTGTGTTAGTATTCCCACAAAATGATGGGGAATTTTGACAAATAATTTGATCTGTCTTAGGAGAATATTACTGTCAAACATTTTACTCCATCTGAGAAAGGATATTTTTCATAACTTGATTAATCTACCCTAACATAGACATAATTTTCTCAGTTCCAGTACAATTATTTTGGCTTCCACAGTATGGAAATAGTTTCATTAGCAGTGAGTATTTATATAAATATTCCTTATATGATCCATTCCTATACAATGATATATACTAAATTATATCATATAATTATGAATTTTAAATCATAATATTAAATAATAAATATTGTGTAACAATTAAGATAAATTAAAATTTCTTCTTTTTTAATCCCATAATTATAAACATGGTTATTTTGGGTTATCCTCATTTTTAAATCCTTCATAATACTATTTAAGGAAAATATAAATTATCCTAATTATATCACCTAGGAGTATCAAATCAGGTGAATAGTATGACCCATTTTTTTTCACTAGGTCGCAATCAGGTCAGGCCAAATGTGTTATTTTGTGCATTTTTACCCAAATGTACCTCAATTCCAGAACAACGTCCACTTTTAGTATCCATATAGGGGTGTATTGATATGAAAACCACAAAATATATTCCAAACCAAATGTATAGGATTTTCTTATATTCTTATCCACAAATTCTATCATAGGGTTATGTTCTCTATTCAATGCTTTCCTTAATATAGTTTCCAATGTTTATACTAAATCCTTTGATACCAACTGTAATATCCCCAACCCTAGTAGCCCAGAGCCAATGTCTGATTTATTACATTAAAAAAATAAAATGGTTCAAATCATAAATAACTAATCTTTTAAGCAGTTTTGGAGAAACAAATATATAAATGATACCCATTAACATAAGGATATAAAATAAAAGGAATTGAAATTTAAATAGTTTGGCTTCCTTGAATCCATAAAAGAATACATCTTTATATTATAAGGAAAGGTAACAAAATATGATTGATCTCAAAATGATTAGTATTGGTTTAGTATAGTAAAAGATATCTTGAATCAACAAGAATAATCAACATAAAAAGTTAACTAATTGAACACAATTGTCATTTAAATAACAAGAATATCATGATACGATAGATAATAATTAATATGGTAGGGTAAATAACTTAAAATTCATATCATTTAATCAATATCATGAATACCATAATAAGACAAGGAATAATCAATATGGTAATTTAATTAACTAAACTCATGTTCAAATTAATCTATAATATGAGAATGAAATGCATATAAAGATAATTTCATTAATCAAATATCATGGATAATAAAAAACTAAATTCCCAAGGAAGTAAATTCATAATTATTAGATTTCATGATCTATGTAATTATAGTATATTTATAGTTAAGACCCTTCATAATATGGTTTAAAACAAAATATAGAAACACATTTAATTTAGCCAACGAATTGTCTCATAAGACCAATCGATGCATCAAGGGGAAATATAATTTGGGCCCCCTAACACACTATCTCAAAATAATTACTCATATATCTAAAACTTTATTTAATTTATGAATCAATATTCCTTTTGAAAAAATATTTGTATTGAGTAAAGGATATTGATTTATCAATATTTCACTAGTTAATCAAATAACATTAAAAGTATAAACACAATGTAAAAATGGTATATTGTTTAAGAAATAATAATATCCATCATACAAGAATTTAGACATTTTGGAGAAAAATAAATTCCAATGGGAAATTTCTATATGAAAATAAATTTTTCAATATAAAGTTAATAATCACAAAAAAAAGTGATATTGTATAAAAACTTTTACCACTTAGTAAATTTCACGTCAAATACTCTGTATGAAATAATACAAATTGAAATATAAAATACCTTAAATTATAAAAGAATTGTGATATTTCATGTCCACGGGCTAGTGTATATATATCTACATAGACTTATCATATATATATATTACTTATATTTAGATAAAAATCCAATAAATTGCACAATTATTCACCTAAGGACTATTATAATTTGGTGTTGTTGGATACTTGTCAAATAATCTTCTATTTTCATGAATAATCTTCAATGTTTACAACAAATATGAACCCCTTTGGGATTATTAATAGCCCTACACTACATAATCCATTATTCATAACCTATGGAATGAAATAATAAGAAAGGATGAGATCTTATTCTCTGTAAGGGTAAATAAGGGAGATAAGTTAGGATAACATCAATATAAGGGCGTGAGAACATGGGAATAATATATGAAAATTGTTCCTTACATATGAATGACCTAAATATTGAGTAATGGAATAAATATTTGATGTTAATATGAAATTAATAATAGTTAAATCAAGGAACATGATCCATGAGATCCTAATAGTGGCATAATACATGCAATTGTGTTATAATCCAAAGCATAGAAAATTATTTTTTTATTAGTCAAGTATCATTGCTGAAACATATCAAGGAACTCCATATGTGGATACACCTCCTAGTAGGGACACACCATGATCCCCAATGGAATTCCATTCCACATAATGGAATGATTTGACTCCCTAAACCATAATAGAATTCAATATTAACATCCAATAGCATCATAGTGGATAAAGTCCCTTACTGAATCAGGTTCTCTCTCTATTCATGCCCTATTTATTTCATAAGATATAAATATTTTCTTGATGAATAAGTGTTAGATATAGTCCCCAACCATATTTTTATAAAACATAACAACTATACATGATTATAAAATAACCATTTTCCTATGTTATAATGGAACCACCATCAAATAATGAAGAATATTATCTAAGTGTTCCATAAGATCATAAAAAATTCATCATATCAAAACAATAAAATGGAATGGGACTAATAAAAATTTCATCGTAACATAACCTATGGAAAATAAATAGTTTTTATAATAAATTCATAATTGCATTAAAGAAAAATCATTGATGAAAAATGGGATTCAAAAAAAATTCATCATAAACATAAAATAATCAAAAAAAATAATGATGAAGATATCCTTAGATCATATACCCATTAAAGTCATGGAATGTGGAAATAAATAAAAATGAAACATCATGTCATAGTCATCAAATACCAAACATAGTTATGAACGAATCTAGAATCTTTTTCACCCATATAATATGTTCATATTAATAAAATAATTATTGAGATAAAATATAGAAAACCTTTCGTGAATATTTAAGATTATCGCATAAGATAGATCCTATAACAAAATTTATTATAGAGTTATATAATTCTGGATGTGCATGTCACATCATAACATCTACATAATCATTAATGCATTATATGGAATATATCAATCAGAGTCATGAATTAATCAATGTAAATAATGATTTTCAAAAATATATCATCGATTATAAATAAAAATGGGTTTCATGAAATATAATTAGAAAAACAAATTTGGTATAAGATTCATCATTCATTAGTGGAGAACAAATAACTCAAGATGAGTCAAATGTGTTTAGGAAGGAAGAGTTCTTTTAGAAAATTTCTATATTTTCCAAAATATTAGTTAGGAAACATGTATATCCCAGAAAAAAAATATTAGAGAAATGAAATTATAATTGAGGAATATGAAATGAATATCAATGTTAAAATTTTTTGTGAAAGAAAAATAATTTAATGAAAAGGAGTTTGGTTCGAGAATCCCCATACCTTATGTATGAATTATTTCTTCACTTTAGATTCCTATAAATTCAAATTAGATTCATTAATTAATAAATTTAAAACATCTTATACTTTTATTTGATTTATTATAATATTATTAAGTTCATTTATGGTCATTTTGATGAGTTATAGAGTTCAATTTCATCATTCCGAGATTCTTTGTTTTATTGGTTTGTCATGATTGGTTCACTTGTATAAAAGTATGGATGTTCATGTAAAATGATAATAATTATATATAATATAAATAATATGTTATTAATGAAAATATATAATTTTAAATGGTCTCATGTATAATTTATTATATGGTATGAAGAATATTCATTAGATAAAATGTTTATCAAAATGATTTATTTTATTTTGGTGGTTTTTGAGACCATCATGAAAATATATAATTTTATTTAATATCATGTTTATAAAATGGTTATATAAAATTATATAACATATAATAATTTTAATCAAATATTTTTTAGCCTTAATAATGGTTTTATGTCCAATCTTGAGGTTGGTAATTGAAAATGAAAACTTCTCATTTACGAAGGTGGTGAATCGAAACATCACGGATAATGTTTTCATTTTTAAAATAAAATATAGATGATAAGAGGTTTGAAGATTTATATTACAATTAAATTATAAAATTAAATTATGTATATATATATATATATGATATTTTTGTTGTCATACATATTTGGATTAGATATGTGATGATATAATAAAAAAATAAAATGAATTGAAAATAAAATAAAAGATAATGAAAGATTATTTTACCTCTTTAATTTGTTCTCCTTGAGAACCACCTTAAGGAATTCGAGTTTGGAATTATGTTAAGACTAGAACATCCTAGACATGGGGGAGAGTATTTGGGAAATTATTTCCTATAATTTAGACAAGATTAAAATCTTAGAAGGAGTGATGAGAAGTGTTTCGGAGGGGTGGTATTTATAGGGGAGGAGAGGGATCTTTTTTTATTCTTTTATCCATTAGTTTATTATTTTTTCCCAATACTATAAATTTTGTGGCCTCTTTTGACAAAATATATTAAATGCATCAGGATTTTTCTAAGTAATGGGTTATTACCTCTTCAATTCATCATCCATGAATCAATAATTCATGTATTTATCATATATCGTAAATTATTGTATTTCACTATTCACTAAAAATTAAACTATTTTAGAAAATATCAAAAATTCACCCTAACCATTATTGACATTTAGAATTAAAAAATGAAATCCATTTCATGAAAATAATTTTATAGATATGAAAATTTTAATTTTTCAAATTTTTCATCAACTATTCATAAAATACTGATCTTAATATTATAATTGATTTTATGACACTTTGAAAAATTAATTAAGGAGTTATAAAATTTTTTATGGAAATAATACAACAATATATTAATTAATTAGTTAATTTTATGGAAATAAATTCTGTTTTAAATCATTATATAAATTATATTATTGTAAATAAATATTTATGGTTTAGAAAATTACAGACACTTAATTTACCATTTCTAAAAAATTTATTTACTTAAACTATAATATAATTATATCTTATTTTTATTTATAAGTTGCCTAAAATTTTATTTACTATCATAGTTGATGATATTATTCTATTGGATGGATTACTATTTTGAATGGTCCTGTTACTATTCTGATGGGCAGGTTACTATTAATTCAGTATTTCTATAAATTTAATATATTTTATTCTTAATTTATGAAAAGGATATTTTTATTGGGATCTATATATTTTGTATTCATTTTATATAATATAAAATAATTATAAGAAAAGAAAAAAATCATTGTAAAATGTTTGGGTGATTACATTCTTCCCCCTTTTGAAATATCTAACTCAAAATTTCATCTTACAAACTAGGGTACGAACAGGTGAGCATACTTTTCTGCCATTACTTCCTAAGGATCCCATAAAACCTATTTATACTTATGAGTCCTCCACAAAACTTTCAAACGGTGAGTATTATTTTTTCATATGAATTTATCTCTATGGTCCAAGTTCTTTACCGGTTTATCCTCGTATGAAAGATCATTCTCCGGTTGTACCACTACCACATTTATTACCTGTAAGGAGTCTGGTACATACTTTCTCAAAAGTGATACATATAACACATCATGAATATTATCCATATTTTGTGGAAGTGAAATTTGGTATTCTATTGTTCCCTTACAATCAATGATCTCATAGGGGCCAATGTACATCAGGTTAAGCATCCCTTTCTTTCCAAACTACATTAATCTCTTTTAATGTGATATTGTAGGTAACACTTTGTCTCCAACATTAAACATAAATTCTAATTGACAGTTTCTATAATTTAACTCTTATGAAACTGAGAATCATTGATATATAACTTTATGGATTCAACCTTCTCTATCATCTCTTATAGAAGATCTGGTCCAAGTAGCTTTTGTTCACCTCCCAACATGTTGGAGTTCTATATTACATTCCATACAAAACATTATTTAGATCCATATGAATACTCAAGTGAAAGTTGTTTTAGTATGATAACTCAACCAATGGGAGATGCAAATCCCATCCACGATTGATTTCCATTAATCAAGACCGTAGCTTCTACTCTAGTATCTGAATTGTCCTTTCAGATTTTCCCTCAGTTTTTTGGTGATAGTTCATGCTAAAACTAAATTAATTACTCAATGAATGTTGGATAATTCTCCATAATTTATATGTGAACCATGGATCATGATCAAAGAAAATCAATAGTTCATCCCCATGCATTCTTACCACTTCCTTCACATATATCATAGAAATTTTTTCAAGTGAGAGATCATCATAAATAGTTATAAAGTGGGTAGTCTTTGGGAGTTGAACCACTAAAAACCATAACGCACTATTTCCTTTGTGAGACTAGGGTAAAAGTCTATAGTGATGTTTTACCATTTCCACATGGGTATAGGAAATGGTTGAACCGTCCCCTTGTACTTTTTCCATTATTATTTAACTTGCTGACATATCAAGAAGATTTATATATACTCTGCAATTTTTATCTTCACGACCAATCCCAGTGGGGCATGTGCTATGACTCCCCAAACCCACCTCCAATTGGCTAAGAGACGGTGACAAGAACTGAGTAGGAATATCACTAACATGGGAGGCATTTCATAAGTACCTATACACATGCACACATCTCCAAGACAATAAATGATAAAATTTAAAAATAAAATAAGGACTGAAATGCATGCATAAAACTAAACCCAACAATGTGATTATAGTGGTAAGTAATGTTAGTAAATTAATCTAAACGAGAATACAGTCCCAAAAAAAATAATGAGTCAGCTAACTACAAATTCCATCATATAAGAAATAAATAGGTTTTGGGACTTCATATCATAGCTATAGGAACACCTCATCCTATATTGAATCTTAAAAAGATCAGTTCAATCTTGGTCCACCATGGAATATATCAAAAGGATGCTCATCTACACAAGACATGACATGTGCAGGCGATGCCTGTGTAGGGGTGAGTATAAAAATACTCAATAGAGGACAATAACTATAAAAAATTAATACAAAAGTAAAGGTATAGGTAGTTGTACATAGTATATGTCTACAGAACATATAACAAGATAAAATTATCCAGATATACTTTAAACCCAGACTCATAGTGTTGAGGTAAGTCAAAATGACTTTATACCCACACCATGGGTTTACTCTGAATATTCCCAAATCAATCATCTTGGAGAAATCACTCCATGAGTCTGATAGCTCTGGTGACGTCTGTCTGAGAAGTACATTCGTTTGGAAGTGTCACAATAGAGAGGGATGCAAAGATAGATCTGAAAAGATAACATATACACTCATTCTAGTATAACTCACTCCTGAGTGAGGAAATAACATGATTCATGGATGAGGATCACAACTAGGGCCTTGGAATATACCCCAAATCATCTAGAATAACCTTCTAAGTAGAGCATCGACATCTGGTAGGGTTAGTTGTGTCAATAAACTAACTCTATCTTGGGAACATGAATGGGTAGAGGATCTTACATTGGACCTCTTGCAGGGTTTCTAATTATATCACAAAGGTACTATAGAATGGGGTCTTACTCCTGTATATGAGAACAATACCTAACCGTTAGGGGAATGAGAAAAGATGGAACTAACCCAAATGAATCATTTTTTGTGAACGGTGTACAAGAATATCAGTCCATACATAGAAAATTACACGGTGTGTAGAAAGGCCACACGCCATGTCATATAACCCCATGTACTTTACATGTACAATGGAATGTGTTGAAGAGCATATTGTGTAGAAAGAGATATACATGGTGTGTAAGAATGTGATGCACCATGTCCTACTATATGGGGGTCACTTTCTGTACGCTGGTCGTGTGCCCATACACGGCTTCAACCCATGTCATCCAACTCGTGTACCAGTACACAGGGTAACCCATTTAATTGGCCTGGTCTAGCCGTGTGGTGGAGTACATGTTGTGTACTCTACCCCGTGTCTGTGTATCATTTGATATATAAGATGATTATCGCATAGGTACCCACACACTATGTGAAAGTTTCCACATGTAGTGCCATCACTTCCTGTCACAATAAACCCTAGACGCCACTGAGCGAGGTACCACATGTTGTGTCAATTGAAAAAAAATGTAATGTTCTTCATATTCTATCATGAGGAAACCCTATACACCACTGATCCATCCCCATATCGCATGTTATTCAGAGTATGTTCCATGTTCTTCATGATTTTCTAGAATCACAGTTCTTCCTCCACGTACCGTTGATGATCGTCGATCCATCTATCCAACCATCTGATTTCCATGAAACTCAACGTTCAAGGTCTCCCCAACACCTCAAAGCCTATTCTGTTGGTTTCATGCCTCTGATTGGTATTGAAAAAATGTTTTGATCCACCCGCACAAAGAACCATAAATAAATTATTTGTCTCTAATTGAGATGATTCTTCATTCTCCATCTTCATCACACCTCTAATGGGTTTTCATTATGTAATATATCAAATTTTGTATTATTGTGTTGTGAAATAGATGCACAATGATCCATTGTTCATAACCCCATGATGAACACAAACAACATGGGGTCAAAAAGGTAGAATAAATCCAAATAAAAAATTAAGGAATGAACCTATATTGTTCTTCAAAATGGAGTTGATTCGCTCCCATTTGAAGGATCAAATGTATCCAATAAAATTATGTCAAATAAACAATGAATCAATTCCCCAAAATAAACCCAATAAAAGACTCTCCAGTGAAAAAAAATAATCCATGGGTCAACCTTTTATGTGGGTAGATCTGCATTGGTTATTTTAATCCATGAATAGTGAAAGAATAATTAAAATGACAATCCATTCCTCGACTGTAAATGAAGAGTGAGAAAACAATTATCGCTGATTGAGGACTGATCTCGCTGCACAGGGATCCATGAATCGTCATTCATCGAGAAATGTCTGGGGTGGCTTCTCTCCAAATCCCCAAAATATTCAAGGGATTTTTTCCGGGTTATGAACCTAACCCTGGTTTCCTTGATATTTAAAACCATATAACATGTCACTACATTGGGGAAATGTTAAAATAAAAATAAATTATTAATTTATTTTATTTCCTTTAATATTTCAAAAAAATAAAATTTTCAGTTGACTTGACCCTATCGATGTTAGGCCCCACATAATGTAATGCAGCTAATCTGAATTCAGCTGTGAACTTTGAATCATAATCCATACAACAATTTAAATATTATTCCACTTTTTTTGGAAACCACTCATGCACACTATTTAAAGGTGTAATTTATTTCAAAAAATTATTCTAGGCACTTTCCCCCTCAAAATTACACACTGTTGAAAATCCTAGTCTCAAAATAAATCTATATAAAATTCAAAAATAATACATGGAAAATTTGAGACATTACATTCTCCACAGCATAGGGATTTACATACTGGAAATTCCAAAATAAATGGCTAATCAAATAGATGTGGTTACTGCACATGAATATGAACCTCTCACTCTCATGTGGTCTCCTGGAGATTGTTGGGATGCCACTAGACATGCACCAAGGTAACCACTCGCTGATGAAGAATCCTCCCATGCATATCCTTAATCTCTAATGGGATTTCATCGAAGGTCTCTCCATCCTCGATGTCCATCTCACCCCAGTCGATGACATGTGATGGGTTATGCACGTACCTCCTTAGATATTCCATGTGGAAGACATCATATACCTGGTGAAACTGAAGTGGAACTGCTAGGTGGGACACCACCTTTCCAAATTTGTGCAGTATCGGAAAAGGGATAATTAACTTTAGAAAAAACATTCCACCTCTGCCATATCTATATAACCCTCGTCAAGGTGAGACCTGAAGGAAGACATGGTATCCCTCTTTGAACCACAGAGGTTTCTATCATCTGACAGCATAAGTCTTTTTCCAGCTCTGTGCAGTCTCCATCCACTCATGGATGATCTACACCTTCTTTGTGGAAGCTTGCACCAACACTGGACCCATTATTGAGGACTCTCTAGGGACAATCCAACAAAGAGTTGACCGAAAGGGTCTCCAATATAAGTCTTAAAACTATGCCATAGCAATGATAGAGTGGTAGATGTTGTTTTCTACAAACTCCACCAGTGGTAGGTGGTCCACTCAACTATTACAAATGCCCAAGATATAGTCCCACAACATAGCCTGCATAACCTAAATTATTCTCTCATTCTAACCATCTATACAGGGATGGAACACTGTTCTCATGTGTCGCTGAGTCCCAAATGCCTTCTGAAATCCTTTACACAATCGGAATGAAATATGAGCATCGTGATATGAGACTATTATCAATGGTACAACATGAATCTTAACTATCTCTTCCACATAGTCATCTGAAGCTCTCTATGGAACTCTTCTACCTAATAGCTATAAAGTGGGATGAATTGGTGAGTCAATCAGTGATCACCTAAATGGAATCATGTCCCATAGACGTTCATGGTTATCCCGTAAAAAATTCAATATATATTCTATCCCACTTCCACTCCAGGACTTCTAGGGGTGAGCTAACCCTACTAGACCCTAGTGTGCAACCTTCATCTACTGGCATGTAAGGTATCGCGAAATGAACTCTGCTACTGCCTTCTTCATCCCTATCCACTAGAACTGACATTGGAGGTCCCAGTAAATTTTTTCCACTCAAGGATGTACCACCAAGGGGGATGTATGAGACTCCCCCATAACCTCATCCCGTAACACCACTGGTACAACTATGAATCCTCTAACAGAACTACATTCTCCCCACCTTGAGAATATCCATCAAGACCATGTCCCAGGGATAACTGAGCATGCAAATTCTCATATTCGTCTTCCCCACGTTATGGCTCCCTCACTCACCGCTAGAGTTGAGGGGTAACAACCATCAAATGGAGATAAGATGCATCCTACATAACCAATAAAGACAATTGTGGAATGTCAAACTGCTTTGATTCCTCACTCAAAAGTTGTGAATGTCATCTCTGAATGAGAGTATCATCGACTACATTCCCCTTCCCTATATTATATAGGTTCTCAAAGTCATAATCTAGGAGGAACTCCAGCCATTGCATCTTCCTTATATTCATGTCTTTTTGTGAGAAGATTTACATGAGGCTCTTGGGGTCAGAGTAAATAGTAAAATATTCACCCATCAGTTAGTGTCTCCACATATTCAACACAAATACTACCACTGCCAACTCAAGGTCATGGGTCACCTAGTTCTTCTCATGCAACCCTAACTATCACAAACCATAAGAAGTCACTGCCTATCTCTACATCATGACACAACCAAGCCTTATTCCGGATGTGTTACATAAAACTATGTAATAAACACCCTCTTCTATAAATCTCAAGATTGATATGCTCTTAAAAATATTCCCCCGCTGTTGGAATGTTTGCTAGCACTTATAAATCCATACGAAAGAATACCCCTTCTAGTACAAGGTTCTCATATGTGCTGATATCTGGGATAAATCGAAGATACATGTCAAGTAGTATCCTTCTATCCCAAGGAATCTCTACACCATTATCACACTCCACGGTGGATCTGATGATAATGCTGCCTCATCCTTGACTGGGTCCACTGCTACTCCATCTACTAAGACAACATGTCCCAGAAAGTGGACCTCATGTATCAAGAACTACCACTACGAGAGGTTCCCATAAATCTAGTGCTCTATTAGTAAATCTAGAACCATCAATTGGTGTCTCATGTGCTCCTCCTCAGATTTTGAGTACACAATAATGTCATCAATGAAGACCACTATAAATCATTCTATGAATGGATGGAAAATCCAGTTCATGAGTCTCATAAACACTATGAGGGTGTTTTTCATTCCAAATGGAATCACCATGTACTCAAAGTGAGTGTAGCGCCATCTGAAAGATATCATCACTATATCCTTATCTCTTACTCATAACTGGTGGTAACATGATAAAAGGTCAACCTTAGAGAACTATTAGGCCCCTCTTAGCTAATTGAAGAGGTCATTAATCCTCAGAAGTGGATATTTGTTCTTCACCATTACCAGATTTAGGTGACGATAATCCACTCACAACCTCAAACTCAAGTATACCTTCTTGGAAAACAAAAATGGGGATTCCCATGATGAAACAATGGGTCTTAAGAATCCGTTCCTCTATAAATCCTCCAACTGCACACTCAGCTCACAAATCTCTACGGGAGAAATCAGATATACTGAGGATTATATTGGTGTTTTCCTGGGGTGTAAGTCGATGCAGAAGTTGATCTCACAGTGGGGAGGTAATCCTGGAACTTCTTTTCAAAATACATCCTTCTACCCTGCCACTACCACTAGGAACTGAAGTCTTAGAACATATACTACTCAAAGGGTAAGTCTATTCAACTCATGAGTGATTGGTTATACCCTTCTATGCATGATAATGTTCCATGCTTCATTGGATTCCATTTCACCAATAATGGGAAACTTCATTCCAGCATTGTGGACACACCGTACAATTTTCATGAAGTAGACAATCTAGTCATGGACCGAAGATAACCAAACCATAATTAGAATGACATTATCAGGCCTCGATGCTATCACTGAGAGGTTCAAACTAAAACTCTCATCTCCAAGGGTACAATCACACTATTTTCAAAGACGTGTGATCATCAAGCCTCCTACCATAGGTGACTCCAAGACTAAGGGTCAAGTCAATTGCTCCAACAAAATCTCATGGTTTCACTCAAGACCTGTGGCGGTGAAATAATGATGTGCACCTATGTATATAAATATAAAATCTAAGGTATAAACGAAACATATCGTACCTCGGTTCATCCCTGGTGCCCCTGGGTTGTATTCCTTAACTACATGTATCATCCCTCACCCATATCCCCTAGTTCCCTATGACTTCTGTAGAACTCATGGGGGTGGTGGTGGAAGTAGGTCAAAGTGTCTTCCACCTTCTGCAGCTCTCCCTGGTCCTCTTCCACAATAGCTTCCTGGTGGGTCTACCTTCTCCATTATCTACCTTTAACTAGATGGTCCATATACCACCTCCTTATCAGCAGTTTTAAGGGATAGGAAATATCTAGAAAGATATCCCCTACCATCATATGAGTAGCATCACATCTCCCAAGGCTGGATAGATCCATCCTAAGAGACCTATACCATAGATCCCAAATCATGGGTCCTCTTGTGAAATCTCCCTCATCCCAATACCTATGTCTGATGTAGGATCACTACTATAGAGGTCTCTGCACCTATCTGCCTACTGTTGACTACCACTGCCTATCTATTCTCAGCTAACAAGCACTCAACCACCAAATCTCGCTCGCTCACTCCTTCATAAGTCAAAATTAAATGAGGCATGAAACTGTATTGGATTCCCCATCATAGACCTCACTCGAAGGACCGAGCTCTGAATTTTTGATTCCTACCCATATCCATAGAGTTCCTAGTGTAGTTGGTGAATCTCGATGAATAGTAATCCACTATTAAACTAATTTTTTGGAGGTGACGAAGCTCTTAGATAGGAACTTCTCTCAGTGTAACTAGATAGAAATCCTCCCTGAAGAGTCGCTCTTTGTAAACCCCCAAAAGAGTCTCCTCATAATGATTCTGCATGGTCAAACTCAACCATTAAACCGCCGAACCCTGAAGAATGCTCGCTCCTGGGATCACCATTTGGTCCACTAGTGTCTTAACTAAACCGAAAACTCTGGTCACTATCTCCCACCATTCATTAGCCTCTTGAGAGTCACACATGGCTCAGAACCTAAGGGGAAATACTCTCAGAAACTCATGGAGCGTGCTCAGCCTGTGCTCCTTGCCTACTGTTACTGTAGGTTCTCTGTGTTGCTCCACTAGTGTTAGTATATTAGGTGAACCACCTAGAGGTAATTCATGGGGAACCGGTCCCTGAATCACCATCTCATCCCTGAGTGGGTCATCCTAGTGATAGGTTTACTGAATCCTATCATGTAAGCGTCACAGAGGCATCCTGTAATTAAAAAAGATGTACCATTATCAAAGAGTATATCTGAATACCTAAAATAAAAGGACATGGAAAACACATCCCATTCATATATCATGCATGTACCAAAATTATTTTTCCCTACAACTATTGTTTTCAAGTACCAAGACAAAGGGAAGGTTATCAGAGTCATGGTGTATGTATATCTTGTCCTCACGAACAAGTACTAGAGTCCCTGGCATAAAAGTCAAGCATGAAAGACTTACCACTATTTCCCAAAACCAATCTCACATACTTCCAGTCTTATGGTAGAACTGACCACCACTACTCTTTTACGCCCATTCTCTGTGGGGTCCGTACCACGACTTCCCAAGACCTCCTCCAATAGGCCAGGTACTAGTGACTAGCACTGAGTAGGCATATCACTAACATGGGAGTTGTTGCTGATGTACCTGTACACATGCACTCATTTACAAGGCCATAAGTGCTTAAATGTGCACGACACTGTGGAACAAAATGAATGCATAAAACTAAACCCAAGAAAGAGAGTACAACGGAATGTATTGTGCATAATATAAAATGGCCCAGAATACAAGCCCACTAAAAGAAAGAGTCTGCAAACAACAAAGTTCAACTTGTAAGTAAGAAATTGGTACTGCGACTGCTTCTCATTATTGTAGGAACACCTCAGTCTATAAGAATGCTCACAAAGCTCAGTCAGGTCCTGGACCTCCTTAGACTCTGTCAAAAGACCACTCATCTTCTCAAGACACAACATGTGCGGGAAAATCCCGTGCATGGGTGAGTATAAAAATACTCAGTAGAGGACCTCAAAAAGTACAATTAAATACACAAAGTAAAGGTATAGTTCTCTTTACATTGTATAAGTCAACATAATATATAACAAGTGAAATAAATCACAATATACTCAAAAAAATCTAGACCATTAGTCTAGAGGTAAGTCACAACGACCGCATATACATGATAGGGGTTTAGTTAGATGATTCTATGAAGCACTCATCCAGGAAAACTCAGTCCATTAATCTGATAGCTCTGATGATGTATGTCAAAGAAGTACCTTTGTTAGAAAGTGTCACGGGAGAGATAGACGCACAAACAGATCTGAAGAGAGAAAAAATACACTCATTTATTTTATCACTCACTCTTGAGTGGGAAAAGATCACGATATATAGACAAGGATCACTACCATGGCCTTGGAATATACAATGAATCATCCAGATTCACCTATTAAGTAGATTACTGATGTCGTCTTGGGTTGGTTATGCTTATAACCTGACTCTACCTTGGGAACTAGAATGGGTATAGTATCTCACTCTAGGCCTCTCGGAGGGATTCC
The DNA here is from genome assembly GCA_963277665.1 of Viscum album. Taxonomy (NCBI): domain Eukaryota; kingdom Viridiplantae; phylum Streptophyta; class Magnoliopsida; order Santalales; family Viscaceae; genus Viscum; species Viscum album. The sequence goes on along the minus strand of OY728134.1, from coordinate 837,081,415 downwards.
TACTCTATCCAAAAATTCCTACTGATGGGTTCGTACTCCTATATATGGAAAAAATACGTAACCAATTGAGGAAATAGAAAATGGGGAACTAAGCAAAATGAATCTTGTCCACGAAACTGTGAACAAGAAGATCAATCCAGATACAGAAAAGTACACGATTGGTAGAAATGTCACACACTGTGTTCTATGACCCCGGGAACTTCCCATGTACAAAAGCCTGTGTCAAAGATCATTTAATGTATAAAGTGATGAACATGGTGTGTAAGAACATGATATTTTATGTCCTGCAATATGGGTCCAGCTCTGTGTACGCTGTGCATGTGCCCGTACATGGAATCAACTTGTGTCATCCAACCCATGTATGGATACATGGGGTATCCTGTGTAACATGACTAGTCTGGTCATGTGGTGGATTAAAATCTGTGTACTCCACCCTGTATCTATGTATCATCCGTGATACACATCAATTCCCATGTAGGGACCCATAATTCATGTGACAGTTGTTACACACAGTGTCTACGCTTCATATTGCCTGAAACCCTAGTTGCTGCTGAGCAGGGACCCACACCACATGTCCTCCTGGAAACATGTCGTGTTCTTCTTCATCTAGAATGGAAAATAACTATCCACTATGCATCCATCCCCACATGGAATGTTCATTGGTGTAAACACTATGTTCTTCGTGATTTTCCTAAACCATGGTTCTTCCCCTACATGCCTCCGGTGATTTCGATCCATCAATTCAGTCATTAGACAGCCCTGAAACTCATGGTTAGAGGTCAACCTAACATAGAAAAGTGGATCCATTTGTTTCCAGGCCTCTAATCAGCAAGAAAATAAGTTTTGATCCACCCTCATAAAGAACCACTGAAGAAATATTTCTCTCATAGCTAGTCGATTGGTCGTCTTCAATCATCGACGCACCTCCACAAGGTCATCACAATGTCAGATCTCAAATTTCTAATAGTAGTGTTGTGAAACGGATGCTCAACGATCAGTTTTTCAAAAACCTGTGATGAACATTGGGTCAAAAAGGGAGAAGAAATAAAAATATTGAATAGAGGAACAAACCTCTGTCGTCATTCATCATGGCGTTGATATGCTCCCATTAGAAGTATTAAATACATAAAATCAAATTAAATCATATCAAATATTGATAAATTCTAAAAAATATATAAAACCAATAAATGTACCTCCCATAAGAACGAATGAGATGTGGGTAAGCCTATTTGTTGGTTGATCTGTGTTCATCATTTTACTCCAAGAATAAAGAAAGAAGAATTGAAATAATACCACCTACCATGATCTTCATTGAAGAGTGGAAAAATGGTCATAACTGATTGAGTCCTGATCTTGTTTCACAATGATCTATGTGTCAGTGTTCATTGGGAATTCTTTGAGGTGGCTCCTCTCTAAAGTCCCATAGGATTATAGGTATTTTTTCTGGTTTATTTGCCTAACCCTGGTCTCATTTTTATTTAAAACCACATAACACATCGCTGTATTATGAAGACATTAAAAATAAAATAAATTATTAATTTATTTTATTTCCTTTAAAACATACAAATATTAATTTTTTTAGCTAACCCGCACCGTCCAATGTTAGGCCTCACCAAATATATAGTCCCTTCTATGAATGCAATGGTGCCCTCATATTTCTTATCTAGGAAACCGTTAAAATTTTATTCAAATTTTAATGCAAAACTGCTTGCACCTTCTATTTTAAATGTTAATTTATTTCAAACATTTATTATAAGAAATCTATCCCCCAAAATTGCATGTCTTTATAAATCTTGGTCTTGAAATAATTAAATATAATTTTAAAAAATACACGAAAAAAATCCATTATAATTTTATCCCACCAGAAGTGTTCACAAATATCACGGTACATCTTCATACTTCCAATATGGATAGAAAAAGTTGAGTTATGTGCATTATGAAGTATATAATTCAGTTTCTCAGTTGATAAAGGTATACATAGTCTCATTCATGGAAAATTACACCACCATCATTGATGTGTAACTCATGTATCTTTCCTTCCTTTACTGGATTAAACTTTTAGATCATCCCATTGTGGCTTCTTAATCTTCTCATGGATAAATAGTTAGGCCATAACATAGAAATATAGGATATATTCCAAGTCATTATGATTTCAAAATCAAGAATTTCCATATCCTTGATGATAGGTTCTTTTTTAATACACATGATGGATAAAGTATCATGTTATTTTCTTCTAGGAGTATCAACATCTGTGTTTTCCTTTCCCTGATTGTAATGAATAGAGCATAACAGTCCTTCATTATCTCTATCTATCTTCTTCTACAAGATTTGCATCTCCTTCTATTTGAATTTATACTTTAAAATATTATGATAAACATATGTGTCACACTTTCCACCATAGAGATAGTTCATTTAGATCATTAAGGAGAAGAACATAGTAGTTAACTATATATCATGCATCTAGTTATTCAACTCATTGATATTCAATATTATTGAGGTGTAGGATACCACTTTATTATTTTGAATGATTACGCAACCCAAGACATTCTTTGACAGTTCACTATATATCACAAAAACATTTCTACTTGTTGGTACTGTGAGTACATGTGTAGTGGTTAGCCTCTTCTATTTTTCTGTGAGGTTTTCCCCACATAATTTCATCTAGACATACATTACCCCTTTTCATATTAACATAGTTTTTGTGCAATACCATTGTGAGAAATTTTCCACAAAACACCGATAGTACCCATCTAATTCAACAAAAATTTGGACTTCCATGACACTAGTGGGTCTGGTCCATTCCTCAATTACCTTTTTTTTATGGGTCCATATAAATTCCCTAACATATGATCATGTTTCCAAAGAATGTGACTTGCTACATCCAAAATACACACATGATAAACATGGAATACAATTTATTCTTCCTTAATATCATAAACATAGTTCATAGATGTTCTTCATGTTCCTAATTACTCTAAGAGTATATGAAAATATCATTAATAAACACTACCAAATAATTATCAAGGTAGTGTCTAAATACTATGTTCATAAAATCCATGAATATTTCATGTGAATTAGTATGTCTAAAATGGATCACTAGACACTCATTGGGCCCATACATTATACATAATGAAGTATTAAGAATATCTACCTTATTCACCTTCATTTTCTGATATGCAGAATGATGATGCACCATTGAGATGTATTGATCTTCTCTTAGTTGATTGAACAAGTCATAAATACTTGAAATAGGATACTTCTTCATTATAGTGATCCCGTTGAGCTCTCGATAATCAATACACATTCGCATCGATCCATCCTATTTTATATACAAAGAGAAATGGAAGACCTCATGGAGATGAACTATTGTTTATGAATCCTTTGTCCAAGTGCTCTTGTATGTGATTATTTAACTCCAACTATTTGATTAGGGTCATCCTGAAGGGGAATTTTGAGATTACAGTTTCTTTAAGTTTTAGTTCTATTGAATGCTATACATCAAAGTATGGGGGACTTTTACGTAAATCTTTCAAAAATGCATCACATTTTTTCTCAAAATCAGAATTTGTTCAAGGATAATTGTTTACATTGATGCAACCATTTGAGTGAGATATTATTCTTTATAGGGTATTAATACTGAATCCATTGAAGAATTATCAAAAAGATATTCATTGTCTTTATTCCATTTATAGTGGATCATGGAAAGTTTACGAATATGAAAATAAATTTCCTTTTCCCAACAGTTGATGTGGGCCCTATATAACAATACCCAATTTAGGCACATTATATCATCAAATTACATGAAGGGATGTTTCATGAGATTTATTGGAATAATCTTCCCACAAACTATAATATGAGATGAGTCCCACACATGGGTTTCAGTGATCACAAAAATATAGGGTTTTACAGATCTCACTACTTCAATGTTTTACGTCATCGATTCACAAGTTCTGTAAAACATATAATATATCGAGGGATGCATATAAGATGAATCAAATGCCATTCTCGAGAGAATATGAAGTTTTTCTTGTATTATTTTTTTTCCTGGTCCACATTTGAATAAGTTATGGCCTATGATTTCTATTTCTCCTTCAAATGTGGTGGCTGGAAATGATGATTTCCCTCGATGACTCAAGTTTTACTGAATAAGATTACATAGTTCCCTTTACCACTACAATGGAAGCATTAAACCATGGGTTTTGATATCCTTTCCTCCATCATGTTAAATGAATTAGTTATTTCTTCCCAACATTGATGAGATTGGGGGCCTTATATCTCAATCTGTAAGTAATTCCCCATCCAATTGAGTCATTTCCCATGATTTTTCTTCTAACGTTTTTGTCATGTGGGTGGATGGATCCTTTTTTCTCCTTTTTTATTTGATACACCAACTGGAAAATCCATTATTATATTCTTATATATATAACTGTGGGACCATTCTAAAAAATCCATCCCCACTTTGAGATAAAATCAAACCAATTATTCATCACTCTCAATGTCTCAGATTTATAGAGACTTTTGAATTTATGGTTTTAATCCAATAAATATTTATATTTTTTATTACATTATTGATAAGAAAACCCTAGAAAAACCTTGAATTCCTTTTTAAATTTTCTTCATAGTGCATGATAGATTCACAATTATTTTTCTTCATCAATATGAATTCTCTCTCCGTATTTTTATGATGATTTCAAGGGAAATCCTTGTTAATAAATGTTTTCTTAATGTCTTCCCACTCCATATCTACTATTTCAACCTTTAGATTATTGTTCGTAATCCACTCCCACCATTTATTGGCCTCTACATCTAAATGATATATGAATAGAGACACCATATCATTATCATAACAGTGGTGAATAGAAAATTTCATTTCTATTAATTTGACCCACAATTTTGTAACACGGGGATCGGAAGATAGAATAAATTTCAATGGTAATTATCACATAAAATATTTTATAGCCATTTTCACCCTCTTATGTGAATAAGGATATTCCACATTATTCAGGTTATTGTTCGTATCCTGGGACATCTAGATAATAATCACCATTAAATTTTGAATGTTCCCATTTGAGGAACTGGGGAGGTCGTTTAGGAAATATTTTCATTTTCCCTTGAACAAGTTTTAGGCATGGGTTCTCTAGGATCCCACCATTTTTAAGATAAAAAAGTTTTGAACGGAACATACATCATCAAGTTATTAACAAATAATTTATTCCTTTTTGAAATTAACTCCGAAGGAATATCTTATGGGATCCATATGTTTATTATTATTATAAATCAAACATCTTGGATTCTTACATATAATTAGTCTCATTCTAAGGGTATTCACTAATTTTCTATAATCTTAATTCAAAAATTCACGAAACTATGCTTTGATTCAAATAATTGAAACCCTTATTTTTCTTATATAACTATTACAGTATTTTTAATATAAATAACATAAAATCATTCAAGAACCATGATCCAACAGTTTAGTTACATGGGAAATGTAGAACCCTAAATCACATAAAAAACATAAATATTTATTAAAAATCTTATTCTTTATCCCATTAATTCTAATGTTTCTCTTTATTACATGTATTCAGCTAAGGATAGACATCAAAGAAAAGGGTGAGATAAAATCCCAATAAGAGGATAAATGAGGACATGAATCAGTAAAACATGGGTGATAATAATAATCATTATCATAACATAAAAATATTATCATCATCAAAATCCTGATAGGAAACATTATATAATGGCATAGAATGTGGAGAGTCATAAAAAGAATACATCACGTCTTAGTGGTCAAATACCACACATAGTTATGAACAAATCTATATTCTTTTCCATTCATACCATATATGAATAACCATAAAATATTTTTCAAAAATATATATATATCATCATGTTCATCAATAGTTAACATAATCTCATTATTTAAATCATGCTACCCAATGCATTGAAGTTTTACATAATTCTGGGTGCACTTATCACATCATAACAATTACATAATCATGCAAGCCACACTGAGCATATATCAATCAAAAATATTTAAGTTACCCATGTTAAAGGTTGGGTTGCATAATGATATCATCAATAATGAATAATCATGGGGTTAAAAAATGAAAATTAAAAAAATTGGTATAAGATTCACCATTCATGAGTGAAGAAGAAACAACTCAAGAGGAATGAAAATGTGTTTTAGAAAGATGATTTGTATTGGAAAATAATTATATTTTTACTAAAATATGATTGGAGACATATATATCCCAAAAATATTAAGAGGATAACAATTAAATTTTAATTGAGTTATATTAAAAGAATATCCACACTAAAACTTGGCTGGAAATATTATCAACTCCAAGAAAATGAGTTAGGTTCCAGAATCCCCCTCCATTATGTCTGAATTATTTCTTCACTTTAAAATCGTAGATAATTAAATTAAATAAATTAATTGATTAATAAATATCATGTTATACATGTATTTAATTTATTATTATTATATTCAATTATTTTATGGTCTATTTGATGTGATATAGAGTTCAATTTCATCTTTTTGGGAGTGTTTGTTTTATTGGCTTTTCATGATCAGTTAACTTATATACATGTAAGGAAGTTCATGTAAAATGTGACTATTTACCTAGAATTAAAATTATATTTTATTAATGAACTTATATAATTTTAAATAGTCGCAAATATTTATTTTTTAAATAGTATTATTATGATTCATTATATAAAATGTTAATCAAAATGATTTAATTGATTTTGGCAGTTTTTACGACCATCACGATCTTATATAATTTTATTTAGCATCATGAATATATATTAGTTCTAGATAATTACATAACTGATAATATGAATAATAAAATATTTTTAAACCATAATAATAGTTTTATTACCATCCTTTATGGTGATAATAGTAAATGAAAACATGTCATTGATGAAAGTTGTAAATCGACACAGTACAGATGACAATTTCTTTTTTAGAATAATAGCGAGAGGAGAAGAGGTTTTATGAATGATATAAGTTTGAAAAAATATAATTCTAGTATATATATGATATTGTAGTCATCATTCCTCCTAATATAGTATAATTAGGGAAATAATAAGGAAAGAAAATTTCTGGAAAATAAATTAAAAGAGAACGAAAGAGGAATTTTCCTCCTGAATTTCATCTCCATGAGAACCACATTAAGGAAACTATGTTAGGTATTTTTTTGAGAACATAAGTACCTAAAATTGTGGGTTAGTTTTAGGAAAATGATTTGGAAGAATTTAGATAATCTTTATGTCTTATAATGTGTGAGGATAAGAGATGGTGAGGGGGTATTTACAGGAGAGGATATGGGTGTTGTTTTATTTTTGTCTCCGATGGTTTATTATTTTGGATAAATAATATTATTAAAGTTGATTAATATGACTAAATATAGAAATATGGTATTAATAGGTCTATCCAATGGATTCTTAACTCATCCATACATCATCCATGACTCAATAATTCATATATTTTTCTTATATCGTAGATTATCGTATTTCACTATTAATAAAAAATCAACTATTTTAGAAAAATACCAATAATTAACCCAAACAATTATTCAACATGTCAAAATAAAAAATGTATTCTTTTTATTAGTATTATTAAATAAATATGAGAAATTTACTTTTTTAAAAATAAAATAATCATTTATTAAAAAATTATTAATTTTCATATAATAATTGATCTTATGACACATTGAAAAATCAATTATGCTCTCATAATAATATATTATAATCATAACACAATAAAATAAAAACTTGGGATTCTATTTTATTAAAATAAATTTTATTTTAAATCATTGTTTAATTATAAAATTGTTAAAAAAAATATTACTAAAAAATTAACACCTAATTTATCATTTTTAAAAAATTTATTTACTTATGATATCATATAATTATATCATATTTTAATTTATAAGATTCCTAAATATTGTTTACACTTTTATAGGTGAGGATACTATTCTAATAGTCATATTACTATTCATAATGGTCTTGTTACAATTACAACGGTCATGTTACTATTCCATCATTATTTCAAAAATATTACTTATTTCATTATTCATTTATGTGAATGATGTTATTATAGGTATATCTATGAATTTTATGTATTTTATACCACAAAATATAATTGTATGAGGGGAAAATTCTACTGATAAAATTTTGGGTCGTTACACTGCCCATTATTAAATCACATGAAATAATCAAAACACCAAATAAGTATTTCAAAATGATGATTCAAAGTGAAAAGGAAGAAAATTGAAATATCCAACCTAACTTGCAAAAATTCACTAAATATATATCACAACCCCTTATTCAAAGACTATATCATCTTGGTCCAACTTTGATCAAGCTCTATGGTGAAGATACACATCTTTATCCCATATTCTTATTTTTCCATTTTTATTGGTTATATTGAATGATATTAAGTTGGATATGTTAAATAATGTTACTATGTGAGACTAAAATTATAGGTTATATTGAAAATATTTTATAGAATAAGTTAATTATCTATCATGTCTTCAAATACACTAAACAAATCTCGTTCTTAAGCATGTATTATTATGATATGTACTGAATATTCCACATAATGATGTAATATTTCTATAAATAATGCTTGGGTATTTTATATTGGTATCAATGATGTGTTTAGTTTTTTTCAAGAAGTTGGATTTGAAACTTTTACTATGAACCTTAAGGGTAAGACTAAATATAGGAAATATCCTAAAATATTTAAATGTTTAGTTTGTGGATTCCTTGATATAAAATCCCTTCCTGGATATAAATATATGGATGGATTCTCAGGAATAAATGAAACTAAGGGGAATATACCTAAAAATTTTGTAGGGGTATTAACTCTATCTTCATATGGTAATAAATAAAGATGGATAACTACACACATGGTTTGGAACTTTTGGAGTGATATTACTTGGTAAATTCAAATTCTCTTTAAAACCCATTATAATGGATTTGAATATATTTAGTTCTAAAATCCTAATAGGAAATGACCCTGGAAAAATAGTTTGAAACCATAAATTTCATAGGTTGAAATAAGGTTTCATGACATAGGACATATCAATAATTATTTTCATTTTCATTTAAATACTTATTCTGATTATTGATTCTTGATCCTCACACTATGATTTATTATCTTAGTCTTGGATATGAAATTAGAGGAATCCTATTAACAATGAATGTGATGGACAATTAAAATATCACCCTCATTAATTTTGTGAATGTGATTCTAAAAAAATTTATTATTCTCCTAATAGAATAATTTGGAGTGATTTTGTATTTTGATTGTCTCTCTCAATATAGAGCTCATATCAATTTATGGGGATAAGAAAAATTTTATATTCTAAATCAACATATTTATTACTGAGAGGATGAACATGAATTTATAATGAAAATTAATCCTATTTTAATATCCTCACTCGTTTTTTATGAGGGGTTTTTATCTAAAACGCGTTCAGAGAAACTCAAAATTGGGGAAATGCTTATTTTATTAATAATATGATGATGTATTTACTAGAGAGTTTATTAAAATTCCACAATATTTTGAAGTTGAGATTTCATTAGAACTCATACCTAGTGCTACACCATTTTCAAGGAGTCAATATAGAATGAACCAAATTGAGATTCAATAATTTAATAAAAAAACTACATTTAAATGTCGAAAAGGGATTCATACCACTTAGTGCATAAGAATAGGGTGAATATATTAATTTTATTAAGAATAATGATGCTTCAAGGAATATTTTCATTGATAATCAAGAACATAACCAGTTCATTATCCAGAAAAACTATCATCTACCTAATATGATGACTTGTTTGATCAACTACATAGAGGATAATAATTTTCCATGATTGATCTTCGTTCTATATATCAATAGATAAAGGTCAAAAGGGAGGATATACAATAGATATCCTTCTCTATGGGGTATTGTGACCATGAATTTATAGTGACCCCATTTGGATTTATAAATTCACCTTATATCTTTAGGGATATAATGAATAAGGTATTCATAGATTTCAAATATTAGTTTGTGGTAGTCTTTATAGAAGATATTCATACACATTCTAATATAAAGTAAAAATATGAAGATCATTTGAGAATTATTTTGATGACATTGGGGGTGGATAATTTTTATTCTAAATTTAGAAAAGGTGACTTCTAGAAATAAAACGTGTCATTATTGGGTCATGTTATTACATGAAAGGGTTTATCAATTGATCCATCAAATATGGATGTTATTTAAAAAAGTCTTTGACCATCCTTGGTGACTCTAAATCAAAATTTTCATGGATTGGGTAGATATTGTTGATGAATTCAGAGAAATTCATCATGGATATTAAATCCAATAACCAAGATGGTATAAAAGGGATACATGTTACTTTAGATATATGAATGTGAAGAAACCATAAAATATATGAAGATATGTTTGGTCAGTACACATGTTATCAAACTACCCTACAGTGAATATGGGTTTATGATATTTAGGGATGCATCAATGAAGGAACAAGGATTTGGACTCATGAAAAATGGCATTTTAGTAGTGTATTCTTCATGAATATTGAATATTTTGGACCAATATTACTCAACTTGGGATTTTGAAAAAGTAATAGTATTCTTTTCAATGAAAATATAGAGGCATTATCATTATTTTGAAATATATGATATGTATATACTGATCATAAATTCATCAAGTATATATTCACATTAAAATATTTAAATATTCATTGAAATAGATTGTTGGATTCGATTATTTATTATGACTACTAAATATATTACCACCATTGGAAGGTGAACATGGTGGTTGATGTACAGAGTTGGAAGGATCATTTTAGCTTGTCCTTGATAAGTATGGAAAAAGATCCTATACTTATTGATTCGTAGAGGATGTTCCTTTAAATCATATAGATAGGGGTGAAATCCTATATTTCTCAATTTAATGTTCATCCATCCATCCATGTGAATATTAAAGAGGCATATAAGGAAGATATATAGATGTAAAATAAGGTAAATGAATTTATATAGTAAAACCATTACCATGATGGAATTATATGGATTAGGAACATGATATGTGTCCCTTCAATGACACAATTGATGAAGAAACAGTTGGACAAATCACATAGATAATCATTCTCTAACCACCCTATATATAAAAATATGTATAGAAATATTAAATATAATTTATGGTGGGATAATAATAAAAGTTAAATTTTAGAGTATGTATCTTGATCCCTAATATATAATAATGTTAAATTTAAACATAAAAATTATAAGGGGATGATGACACCATTACCCATACCTTTATGGAAATAAAAAAACATCATCAGGGATTTCATTATAGGACACCATAAGACATGAAAAGGCCATAAAGACATTCTATTTATAGTTAATTGTGATAATAAATTAGAAATTTTCATTTGTATTCCAGTAGATATCTCACTTGAAAAAATTTATAGAATATACATTAAGGGAGCAGTAAGGTTTCAAGGTGTAACACTCTCAATTATACCTAATTGAGATATATGGTTTTATTCAAAATTTTAATGAAATATTTATGATGTATTTAATACAGAGTTTAACTTTATCACTGCATATCATCCCTTGAAATATTGTCAGCCTAAGGGGAATATTCATATGTTATAAGATATTTTGAGAAATTGCCTTATGAATATAAAAGCTGGTTAGGATCATCAAATCTCTCTATTATAATTTTATTATAATAATAGATTTGACTAGTGAATTTGACTCTCCACCTATGGAAAACTCTATTGAAATAAGTGCATCTCTCTAACATGATAGGATGAAGTTATAGAATGAAATCAGCTTAGGTAACGTAAGAAAATGATACAGTCATTCAGTAGCACATCAAATTAGTTAAATGTAGATATAAAACTTATGATTATAACAAATGAAGATATGTAGATTTAAAATTTGTGGATAATTTTTTCCTATTAATATTTTTTTAGAAGAAAAAATATGATATTTTAAATGAAAGGGACATTTATCCCCAAGTATATCATTCCCTATGTAATTCTTGATTGTATCGGGAAGGTAAAATATTACTTGATGCTTCCACCAAACCATTATCAATTTCCTGATGTATTCTAAGTATCTTTTTTAAAGATGTAAAAAATTGATACTTCATATTTACAGAACTCATAGTTAGTATAACATTAGAATGTTATTATATATGAGGAATAACCAGTGGAGACTCTAGATAAAAAAGATAAAGTGTTTTGGAATGACACCACTCACCTGGTAAAAGATTTTCGGTGAAACCATAAATATGAGGAATCAACATGGGATCCCTAGGATGTAAGGAGGTATAATTATCCTCTCTTTTTCTCATTAGAACAATATAATTTCCAGTGTGATTTTTTTCTAAAGGAGTGTAGATTATAAATCCTTGAGATTTTCAAATGTATTTTTCATTAATAAATTTATATGTTTCAAAGCTTATGATGTACACAACAAAGAAATAAATTAAATTATATTTATTTTATAATTTATATTGAAATATATTATGATTAAATTAAATGAAACATAATTTTTAAAATCAATTAATTGTAATACGTATTATGTTACTTATTCATACCTGAATAGAAATTTTCAATTTAAATAATAAGATTATTGTATATTATATATATATATATATTATCAAAATTTATAATTTTAATTTAAAAAATTTCACATAAATATTGAAATCAAATTTTTAAAATTATCTTATTCTGAATTTTTTGTCATTTTCTAAAGTGGTTGATTTTTATATGAATAGTGAAAACACTAGTTTTAAAAATGTCAATACTTTTATGAAATCATTATGATATAATCATGACTTAAAAGTATATTTGATCTTTTCCTCTACCAATTACGTATTATAGAGTTAAATAAATAATTTAAAACTATTATATTGAATTTTAAAACTCATACTTGACTTCTTGTAACCTATGTTATATTTTACTCTAACAAAAAAAACCATTTTAGTCCATTTCCTTTAATTCTTCATTCAAATTTAAGCATTCAGTTTTAGATTATTTATAAGGTCATCAAAATAATATTTTTTATCCATAATAAAATATATTTCATGGAGATAATTTCATTAAATAATTTTTTTATAAATTCACTTTTACACTTCAGAAGTAATTTTTCTAAACTATTCTTTACTGTTTTTTTAGTGCTTATATTAAAAATAATTTATGAACATTTTATAATATGAATCTAATAAAATGAATTTAATATTTGGAATCATAATTTAAAAAAAAATTAATTTCATTTTTATTTTGGATCCTATTAAAAAGTTATCATGGTAAAAAAGTTCAGTTATAATGGAAAAAAGAAAAAATGTGTTAAAGGTGATTGAACTCACGATGAGGCTTATAATATATAAAAACCCCTTCATCTTATTTGATTGGTATAATTTATTTTGAACTTAACTAATATTATCTTAAAAATTATTCTTTTCATCACACTTTCCCCATATATTAACTTTATATTATTCTAAATTTAATAATATATACAAAGGTTCCACTCCTATCACTTATAAAAGGGTGCTTCCTCTCCTTTAATCACATAATATTATAAACTTATCCCAGCCAAGAACTATCCAAATCACTTTCAAAATATCCTATCCTTGTCTTATATTTATATTTATCCTAAAAATACTATCCAAATATGTCTAAAGTTGTAAACTAATTGAGGACACCCCAAGAAGTGGTAATTGTCTTAACCAAATTCTATCATGTATATTACTTCTTTAACATACTCTAAATATTATATAACCACCTCAAAAAATATATTAAGTAAAAATATTTTACTAAAATGTAATTTTTTTATTAAATAATAATAATATACTTTCTATCCAACCATATTAAAATGAAAACATCACTAATGCGCACAAGCGGAATACCACCTCCATGAGTTGATGTAATTCATTTTTCATCACCGACATTAAATGATGGATATAATTATGTATATAATTAAAAAAATTATATTCATGAAATGATTAAGATTTTAGAGATAGTGAAACTATAAATGATGTCCAGAGACCGGAATATCTGAACGGAGGCATATATGGAAAATAGAATATTTAACACCCATATATTTTTTTTAATGACCAATGTATTATAAATAGGTAATTATAAATTTTATGGGAATGATATCTAGTAATATAATTATAATATAGTCTTAGTATATATTTATATTATGTTTAAATTTTTTATATAGTAGTTTAGACTATGTATGAAAAAAATTATTGAATTGAGGTAAAGGTTTATGTTTCAATTTCGATTAGATAAAATTTTATGTCAATTCAATTATAAACACCATATATTTTCTTATACTCTAGTTATTTATTTGTTTTCAAAGTATTATTCATATATATACCCTATTTTGTTCTCAAAAAAGATCAAATGAATTTTTTAGGAAAAAACAGTACACTACGGGAAAAATGAGCAATTGCGACGGGTTATTTGCGACGGGAATAAATCCCGTCGCAAATAGTCATGTTAAAAAATTATTTGCGACGGGGGTATTTTCCCGTCGCAAATAAGGAGGCTTTTGCGACGGGATTTTTTTCCCCGTCGCAAATCGTTTTCCCGCGATGCGCGCCAAATCGCGGGAAACGTATTTGCGACGGGGACCCGTCGCAAATAGTTTTCCCGCGATGCGCTCCAAATCGCGGGAAACGTATTTGCGACGGGGAAATATTCCCGTCGCAAATAACAAATCGCGGGAAACGTATTTGCGACGGGGGAATATTCCCGTCGCAAATAACCGGCGGCGGTAAATGGTATTTGCGACGGGAATATTCCCCCGTCGCAAATACTATGTCGGCAGAGGGTTATTTGCGACGGGACCCGTCGCAAATAACTATTTACCGGTTGACCGTAATAAATGTTGGCTAAGGTATTTGCGACGGGTCCCGTCGCAAAGAATACTAGTTGCGACGGGAATCCCGTCGCAAATGAGCCCGTCGCAACTAATCTAACCTATAAATACCCCCATCCGTTTTTTTCATTTCATTCTCATTCCTTATCTTCTCTCTCTCTCAGAATCATATTTCTAGAGTTGAGTTTTTCTCTAGTGTAAGTTTTTTCTCCGGAGCCGATATTAAAGTTTTGAAGAACGATCAGAACAGATCAATTTTCAAGGTATTTATCTTTATTTTAATTTTTTATTTATTTTTAATTTTTTATTAGTTTTTATTATTATTAATTAGTTGTAATTTAATTATTTTTAATTGTTTATATGGTAATTAGGAATAATTAGTAATAATTTTTAGTAATTAAGAATAAATATTAATAACTAGTAATAAATACCAATAATTAAGAATAAGAACATTATTACATTATTAGTATATTTTATTATTAATATTAAAATAATATAATTTTTTATATATATACAGTTCTTTTTTCATCTGTGTGTTTGCTGTCTTCACATGTATTATTTGTATGTGGAGATAGAAAACGCACAGATGAAAACAGAACTGTATATAAATTAGAAAATTATATTATTTTAATATTAATAATAAAATATATTAATAATGTTATTATTTGTAATTATTGGTAATTATTTCTAATTATTGATAATTATTCATTTAATTACTAATAATTATCAATAATTAAGAATAATTAGTAATAATTACCAATAATTAACAATAATTAGTATTAATTACCTCTAATTAGTATTAATTACCAATAATTAGTATTAATTACCAATAATTAGTATTAATTACCAATAATTCGTAATAATTAGGAATAATTAACAATAATTAGTAATAATTAGGAATAATTAACAATAATTACGAATAATTAACAATAATTAGTAATAATTAGGAATAATTAGGAATAATTAGTAATAATTAGGAATAATTAGGAATAATTAGTATTAATTAGGAATAATTAGTAATAATTACCAATAATTAGGAATAATTAGGAATAATTAGTATTAATTACAAATAATTAGTATTAATTAGGAATAATTAGTATTAATTACAAATAATTAGTATTAATTACAAATAATTAGTATTAATTACCAATAATTAGTATTAATTACCAATAATTAGTCTTAATTACCAATAATTAGTCTTAATTACCAATAATTAGTATTAATTACCAATAATTCGTAATAATTAGTATTAATTACCAATAATTCGTAATAATTAGGAATAATTAACAATAATTAGTAATAATTAGGAATAATTAACAATAATTAGGAATAATTAGGAATAATTAACAATAATTAGGAATAATTAGGAATAATTAGTAATAATTAGGAATAATTAGTAATAATTCGGAATAATTAGGATTAATTTGTATTAATTAGGAATAATTAGTATTAATTACCAATAATTAGTATTAATTAGGAATAATTAGTATTAATTACAAATAATTAGTATTAATTACCAATAATTAGTCTTAATTACCAATAATTAGTCTTAATTACCAATAATTAGTATTAATTACCAATAATTAGTATTAATTACCAATAATTAGTATTAATTAGGAATAATTAACAATAATTAGTAATAATTAGGAATAATTAACAATAATTAGTAATAATTAGGAATAATTAGTATTAATTAGGAATAATTAGTAATAATTACCAATAATTAGTATTAATTAGGAATAATTAGTATTAATTAGGAATAATTAGTATTAATTACCAATAATTAGTATTAATTACCAATAATTAGTATTAATTACCAATAATTAGTATTAATTACCAATAATTAGTAATAATTAGGAATAATTAACAATAATTAGTAATAATTAGGAATAATTAACAATAATTAGTAATAATTAGGAATAATTAACAATAAGTAGGAATAATTACGAATAATTAGTATTAATTAGGAATAATTAGTAATAATTACCAATAATTAGTATTAATTAGGAATAATTAGTATTAATTACCAATAATTAGTATTAATTACCAATAATTAGTATTAATTACCAATAATTAGTATTAATTACCAATAATTAGTATTAATTAGGAATAATTAACGATAATTAGTAATAATTAACGATAATTAGCAATAATTAGTAATAATTAGGAATAATTAGTATTAATTAGGAAGAATTAGTATTAATTAGGAATAATTAGTATTAATTAGGAATAATTAGTATTAATTAGGAATAATTAGTATTAATTACCAATAATTAGTATTAATTACCAATAATTAGTATTAATTAGGAATAATTAACAATAATTCGTAATAATTAGGAATAATTAACAATAATTAGTAATAATTATGAATAATTAACAATAATTAGTAATAATTAGTATTAATTAGGAATAATTAGTAATAATTACCAATAATTAGTATTAATTAGGAATAATTAGTAATAATTACCAATAATTAGTATTAATTACCAATAATTAGTATTAATTACCAATAATTAGTATTAATTACCAATAATTAGTATTAATTACCAATAATTAACAATAATTAGTAATAATTAGGAATAATTAGTAATAATTAGGAATAATTAACAATAATTAGTAATAATTAGGAATAATTAACAATAATTAGGAATAATTAGTACTAATTAGGAATAATTAGTATTAATTACGAATAATTAGTAATAATTACCAATAATTAGTAATAATTACCAATAATTAGTAATAATTACCAATAATTAGTAATAATTACCAATAATTAGTAATAATTACCAATAATTAGTATTAATTACCAATAATTAGCAATAATTACCAATAATTAGCAATAATTACCAACAATTAGCAATAATTACCAATAATTAGCAATAATTACCAATAATTAGTATTAATTACCAATAATTAGTAATAATTACGAATAATTAGAAATAATTAGAAATAATTACCAATAATTAGCAATAATTAGCAATAATTAGAAATAATTAGCAATAATTAGAAATAATTAGCAATAATTAGAAATAATTAGCAATAATTAGTAATAATTAGCAATAATTAGGAATAATTAGTAATAATTAGGAATAATTAGGAATAATTAGGATTAATTAGGATTAAATAGGATTAATTAGGAATAATTAGGATTAATTAGGAATAATTAGTAATAATTGCCAATAATTACCAATAATTGCAAATAATTAGGAATAATTGCAAATAATTAGGAATAATTAGGAATAATCAGGAATACTCAGGAATACTCACGAATACTCACGAATAATCACGAATACTCACGAATAATCACGAATACTCACGAATACTCACAAATAATCAGGAATACTCAGGAATACTCAGGAATACTCAAGAACACTTAGCAAAAAAAATTATATTATCAATATTTATGAAAAAAATATTAATATTATTAAAATAATAAAAATTTATAAAATATTAAAATTATCAATATTTACAACAGATTTTGCTCTATTCTTAACATGTTCAAATCTTAAAGGGTCGCTAATTGTCAGGTCATGCGCAATAAAAAGTTTCTGTCAGCCATGTCCAATGTAAACTCTATAATTGTCCTTGCATGGTCGATCACTTCAAAAGTAATGTTGCAATCAGACAAACCAAGTCATTCCCTTCTTATCTATAAGAATCATCTCACATGAACCTTTACATAGACCATTCTTCCTTGAAAATTTAAGGGAAAAATAATGATATCCCCTCAAATTTTTAAGGAAGAATGATCTATGTAGAGGTTCATGTGAGATAATTCTTATAGTTAAGAAGGGAATGACTTGGTTTGTCTGATTGCAACATTACTTGCGAAGTGATCAACCATGCAAGGACAATTATAGAGTTTACATTAGACATGGCTGACACAAACTTTTTATTGCGCATGACCTGACAATTGACGACCCTTTAAGATTTGAACATGTTAATAATAGAACAAAGTTTGTTCTGAATATTGATAATTTTAATATTTTTTAATTTTTTTTATTATTTTAATAATATTAATATTGTTTTTTCGTAAATATTGATAATATTTTTTTTATTACTAATAATTAGTAAACGAAATCTGCTTGGATAATGAAGGGAAAATTTATAACCATCTCCACAACGATGATTATCAAATTTCCTTTCATTATTCAAGCAGTTTTCCTTTTGCTAAGTATTGCTAAGTATTGCTAAATTAGTAATAAATAGTAATAATTAGCAATAAATTGTAATAATTAGTAATAAATTGTAATAATTAGTAATCCTTGCTTGAGTGTTTTTTCTAACAAATTATTCAAAACCAGTAATGCTTTTATATTTTATAGAAAAATATGGAACAGCGAGGTCGTCAACAGTCATTATTAGATGACCGCATATGGATAAATCAACGTAGAAATCCAAATGGTTCTGGTTTAAATCCAGTATATATAGAGGGTGTGGAGATTTTTTTATCATTTGCGGCATCAAATTCAGAATTTGTTTCAGAAGGAAAGATAAAATGCCCTTGCAGAAAATGTGCATTGAGAACGTTTGACACGTTTGACAAAGTGGGGGAACATCTCTTGCGTTTTGGTTTTCAAGCAGATTATGTTTTTTGGTATCAACACGGTGAACGCAGTTCCAGAGCAGGTGATACCAACTTGATTCCGGATCCATCCCAGTTTCAAGATTTAGTACATGATGTTGCAGGTTCATCTGTTCAACATACAGAAACTCCGGCTGATATAGCTTCAAATCCTGAGTTGGGACCGTCTGAATTTTATGAGTTGTTGAAGTCTGCTGAGGATGCATTATATCCTGGCTGCAAGATGAGCAAATTAGAAGCAGTTGCAAAATTTATGGCCATCAAATCAGATAACGGAATGTCAAACACATGTTTTGACCAGATATTTTCTTTGCTGAAAACACTGTTACCCGAAGGAAATGTTTTACCTGCAAATTACTATGAAAGTAAGAGAGACTTGACTGATTGGTGGAGTGTAATAAAAATCAAAATTCGAGACAATCAGTTTAGTCAAAGTGAATGTGCTTTCACTGATGTGCAAAGAATTGAAGTTTTTCAAGAGAGTACTCAAAATCAATCTTTTTTACAAAGAGACATGAGTATCGATGACGACACCCCACATTTAAGAGTCGGTGATGACGATGATGTTAATGATGTCACACATGAATTTGAAATGGTAAGAGATGAAGCAACTGCAACTCGAATGGATATCGATGATGTTGAGGAGGAATATGAAGATGACATTGACATATATGAAGATGATGATGAAGATGAACACTTATAGAATTCCATGGTATTTATATACAATCATAATATGTATATATGTATATATAATAGTAATTATCAATTATTTGCTAACATTAACATTTTCTGTTTCAGATGGACGAGGCCACATTTCGTGAGTTGACGGATGCTGACCTGCCTTTCGATGCGGATGAGTTGCTGGCAGATGACCCTCAGCCTGCAGGCGCTTCAGGGAGTACGCGGAGGGGGCGCGGTCTTGCACGATTGATGATTCCTGACCCCGTCCCCGAGCGACGTCCACGCCTTGGGTTTGATCCGCGCACCCGGAGGTGTGATAACCTGTGTGATAACCCGTGGATTTGACTAAGATTTCAATAATCTATTCACATAATAAATGTTTATTATTTTTTTTCAGTTTTCCGCATATAGCAGTCGGACAGGGCAGCGCTATTTTGCGCAACTATTTCTCTCAGCCGTGGACCACATGGGAGCAGATTCCCATTGATGTGCAGCAGGCCATGTTCGACCATTGGCTGGTACGTACGTAAATAAATAATTTTTATTTTGAAAATTATTTCATTTCTAACTTGATATTTTGATTTTTTTTGTAGGGTTTATGGTATCCGATCGAGGATACCATGCGTGACGCCATCCACGAGGCATGGGAGGTGGCCATGCGTGATCACCTTCGTCAGTTTTTGCACAATTTAAGAAAAGCTGCGATGAAGAAAGCAGGAGTGTCAGATTTTGAGGAGTCATGTAGAGCACACCGACCAGAGTATATTTCATCCCATGTATGGGATGGATTATGTGCGCACTGGTTGAGTGGTGCCTTTCAGAGGAGATCATCGCTGGGGAGGCAGAATCGGGGGAGACAGGAGGTGACTCATCGAGCTGGGAGTCGTTCTTTCAGTACTCATAGACAGCATCTGGTACGTACATTATTTATAAATATTTTATATAACTATAAATATTAACAGTTTATTTTTTATTCTTATAGGCTGTCGAGCACCCCGATATTACAGAGTACGACGTATATCGGAGGATGTATAGTGATCCTGCTACTGGGGAGCTCAGAGGTGATCGTCAGCATCACATCGTGGTCAGTATAATTTGTTTTCAAGTTTAAAAATTAACTGCATATAATATATTCACAATTTTAATTTTAAATTGCAACTATAGGAGTCATATGAGGCCGCAGCGTCACAGACCCGGCCTGAGAGTCAGGCCGAGTCATCAGATCAGACCACTGCCCGTCAGTTTGATGAGGCGGCATGGATGCAGGCCACCCAGTATGCTTTCGAGAAGGGCCGGGTAGTTGGTATCGGCTCTCGACTGACTCCCGGAGATTATTATGGCAGTGCTGCGATGTCGGCGTCCAGCTCGAGAGGAGCTCGTGCATCTTTTTCTACACAGTATGAGGATCAGTTGCGATCTCAGACTGCACAGATAGAGAGTCTCCGACAGGAGCAGGAGCAGATTCGTCAGCAGCATGAGGAGGAGCGTCGACGCCAGCAGCAGCTGTACGAGGAGCAGACGAGGCGGTGGCAGCAGCAGCATCAGGAGCAGATGGAGTACATGCGCCGACTCACTCATGCTTTAGGGGTGGAGTTTCCTCCACCACCATCTGCAGATCCCCCACCTCCCCCCCCTCCTTCAGATTAGATTTTGTATTTCAGTTATAAAATTTGAGAAATCAAATTTTTTTTTTCTATTCGTAGTTTCTGTCTCATTATAAAATATTAATAATATTATATTTTTAAATAACAATATTAATATGAATAATAATATTATTTATATTTTATAATATTAAATTTTATATATATATTAAAATTTTATAATATTATAATTTAATTATTTTTTTTGTAATACTTGAATTATTTTAATATTTGAATGTAAAATAATTCTATTATTTTTATATTAATTAAAATAACTTATTAATATTTTTGTATTTATGAATTATAATTGTATTATTATTATATTAATTAAATCATTTATTAATATTCTATTATTTTTTATTTTTGAATTATAATTTTACTATTATTATAGTAATTAAAATAATTTATTATTTTCATTTGTAAATTATAATTCTATTATTATATTCATTAAAATAATTTATTAAAAATTTATTTTTTTTATTTTTTTTATAGTATTTGCGACGGGATACTATACCCGTCGCAAATACTAATATTATTAATAGTTTTTTATTTTTTTTAAAAATATTATTTGCGACGGGACCCGTCGCAAATACTATCAATATTATTTGCGACGGGATGCGATGCCCGTCGCAAATACTAGTATTATTAATATTTTTTTATTTTTTTAAAAACGTTTTTGCGACGGTACCGTCGCAAATAGTATTTGCGACGGTACCGTCTCAAAAGGTATTTGCGACGGGTCCCGTCGCAAAAACGTTTTTAAAAGTTTTTACAAAAATACGGAATACTATTTGCGACGGGGAGAATGCCCGTCGCAATAAACCGCTATAGCGACGGGCCCGTCGCAAATAAGTGTAGTTGCGACGGCGTTTTCAGCAACGGGCTATTTGCGACGGGGTCCCGTCGCAAAAAGCCATTTGCGACGGGATCCCGTCGCAACTAGCCCGTCGCAAATAGCTGTTTTTCTAGTAGTGGTAGTATATATTTTTTCATGAATATTTTTCTTCTAATTACATATTATATAAAATGTTTCAATATTTGTTTATGTAAAATATTTAGTTTTTTAAATTAATTTCCCAAAATATATTAATTTATTTGAAATGTTATAAAAATAATCTATGAAATGTTTTTAAAGGATATGTTTGACTTTTCAGAAGTTTGAACAGAATCATTTTTAAAGTTTATCAAATGAATGAATTTTACTACTGTCATGTTTGTTCATTTTTACAAATATTAAATAAAAATTTTCATACTTCATTATAAATTTAAATCATATTCCCATTTTTAAGGGAATTTTTATTTTTTATAACCTTTCAAAAGAAAGGTATTTTTTACTTTTGCAATGAATATTTAAAATGATTGTATAAAAGTACATTCATGTATGTCAACATCCTTCATATATTTTTATGCCTCACTATGGATATAATATAATAATACCATTCACATTATTTATCTAGATGTCATACGATGATTATTTTTAAATAATATTTTTATGAATCAATTTTCATTCATATGGGTTAATTAACCTATGATGAAATGATTCATGTTTTTATGATCATGTAAAACATATACGTATAATTTTCATTATGTGATGGGGGGCCCAGAATTATATTTCCCTTTAATTCATTAGGAAAATATTTATATCTCATGATATTATATAAAAGTTAATGGGGAGTAAATGAAATCCACTATGGTACTTTTTCCACTACGTTCATTGGATTAGGGAGTGAACCTAATCAATAATAGGACCCAATCCACTATGATAGTCTTTGTAATAAAACTCAAATAATGAAATGATATTCTTTAAATATGTATGTTATTCAAACATAAAACTTATGTTTATCATATTCTCTCAGGGATCATGATTGATTATTTATGATTCCATACTCTTATGACACATGTCATTTGTTTTGACCAAACATTATTTCATGACTCATGATATATGGGGTATAACTAGTTAGGTATGTTTTGTTAAGTTATAATCAGGTTCTGAGACCCCTATTATTATTATATTCTCATATATGATCTTTTAATTTTATGTCTTATGTTTACCCTTATTGATAATTTTATCCTTCCCCTTCTTATGTTTCAATTTTCCCCACGTTAGAACGAAATATATTATGTAGGATATGTATAAGGAGGGCACTATATGAGAAGATATTTGTGGGAAATGTTGGGGATATATTAGGAAATAATTTGATTATATATATAGTCTATGAATACTTTAAAACTATATTGTTATTTAGTATGTATTATTTTTACATGTAATAAATGTTCTTTTTAAAATGATGTAATATTTGTGTAAATGATGTATTGGATCAATCACCACTAAAAACTCATATCATAGTTATCATATCTCATATAAACCAAACTACATAGACCTATAAGATATATAATGGTTATGTACCAAGATTGAACGGCCTATATGGAGTTCACACCACCCCATGTAACTTAATACCAAAAATTCCTCTAACTCCATAAAATGTCACAACCATGTGCCTATGCGGAAATAACCCTATATATATTCCAATAACTTCATCCCTAAACATAACCAACACTTCCATAATTTTTCTTAGAATCTGTCTTTTCTATAATTCCAAATATAAATATCCTATTAAAATAGTAATAATTTTCCCCACCTCTCATGATAATAAGTATTTTCTTATGGTTTTTCATCTTTTTATCTCAAGATTCAATTTGGGAACATTATTAAAATTTAAAAAATATTCACAATCAACAATTAGTAC
Organism: Viscum album; assembly: GCA_963277665.1. Lineage (NCBI taxonomy): Eukaryota > Viridiplantae > Streptophyta > Magnoliopsida > Santalales > Viscaceae > Viscum > Viscum album. The sequence continues at coordinate 837,056,848 of OY728134.1, read as the reverse complement.
CAATATTACACTATTAACAATTCATATATGAATTATGAACATTATTCAATAATAATTCATTAATTTCATTCTCAAATAAATATTTTAGAATTTTTTCTACTGTTAATTAATTTTCATTACCAATAATTTGAATTAAGATATCATAGAATAAAATTTTCAAACATATTCATAATTTTTTTTACTATTTAAAAATTTAAATAATAATCCACAAATTCACAAGTAATCTTAATTCTCTAATTCATCTAAAATTATTATTTTATCAATCTTATATTCATCTCTAATATTCAATTTTAGCAAAAAAATATGTTCACAATTCTATATTATAACGAAATATCATCCTTAAATGTAAAATAAAAAATATTGGATGATTCATAAGGATTATAAAATATATTAAATTCATGCCACCTAACATGATTCCAAGGAGAACAGATATCCTAAATCCATCAATTATCACTACTAAACATTTGTGAAAAAACATTACTTGGTATGATTTATCTCAATCTACCATGAAATAATAACAATAAGATTTCCATGTTGTGACATACCGACATAGGTTCCACACACTAGTTCCCCTGATCTGGATCAATATGTGACATCAGGTGCACCTCTTCGTACACCAGAGGCTGCCTAATAGTAGTGAGGGTCTAATAATAACAATGGGGAGACTGTACCCTCTTTATCATGGTAATACCACATCCTAAAATAAATAAATAAAATTACAACATAACTATAATAACCAAATGATACAATTACCAGTACAGTAGACTTATAAAAAGTTGTTAAAAATGGGAAATATGATATCCATAAATAATGTAGAAAATATTTCATGCCAGGTACGTGTCAAGTGTTTACATGAAAACCCAAAATAATGACATCAAAAACTCCCCCAAGAGGGTCCTGACACAAAGACTAGTTCCCCCATCCATGATCCATAACATATCATCCATCAAATATAGGCCATTTCCACTTAACCTATCCATCAACCATAAAATAAATTTGGGTACCGATCATGCACCCTAAGTAGGGTGTGAGTACAACACAGTAGGCCACCACAAACAGCATCTGAAATAATATCAAGTAAAATAATCATATTCATTTTTATTATGAATAAACAAACTCAATAATGTTAATATTTTACATTTATTAAATTAATATTTTTTAAATACCAAACCCTTGGGTTCCTGAGGAAACCCGAACTCTCGTTACCTACTTCATCCCATGTCATAGTCGAATCCATCCCAGAGGGATATCATATCTTAGAATTCCATTGTTACCATTCATTTTCTCAATTCATATATTATAATTTTATTGATACCATTATTCATCTCAATTCATTTCTCATAATTCCATTGTAACCATTCCTCATCATAATTCCCATATCTCATAATTCCATTGTTACTATTCATCATCTCAATTCACATATGAATCCCATTTTTACCATTCATTACCATAATTCACATATGAATTCCATTGTTACCATTAATTGAATCATTCCAAATATTATTTATATTATTACCTTTCATTTTCATAATTCACATATGAATTACACCATTATAATTTATTGTCTCATTACACATCTAAAACCATATTACAATATCACAATATCATAGGTATCATGATAACACCATTAATTAATTCACCAATTAATTAAAAATTAAACAATTTTATATTCACATCATTCCATTAATTAATTCAACAATTAAGTAAAAAAATAAATTCCATTGAAAATTCAAAAATTATTTTATCACATCAATTCCATTAATTAATGCAAACATAAATTAATCACATAAATTCCATTAAATAGTTCAATAATTAAATAATCACATCAATTATATTAAATAATTCAACCATTACATAAGTGAAATCGAAAATTCCAATATCCACATAATTATTTCAATAATTAATTATTAAATTTCAATAATCTTAATAACACAATAATTAATTCAACTATTATTTATTCCAAATAAAAATCTAAAAATTCCCAATTTCACTATCACTTAATTAATTAATTCACCATATTAGTTAATTCAATCTAAGAAAAATCATTTCTAATAATATTACAAAAGAATTTAAATTATGTGAATGTAATTGAAATCAAGACTTTGGGATATGAGTAATAGAACAACAACCTCAAAATTGTGATGAACGCTTTCCAACTGATATCCCTAATTCAGGCGGAACAACCCTAATCACGATAAATAACTAGATAAAGATTTAATTCCTAGATCTAATATTTAAACAGATTATATATAATATAACCTATATCTTGATTCATCATGATCATATGAAGAACATCCTTTTAAGGATGGGAGATTTACGAAAAAAAGATGGTAAACCAATCGGGAAGAGGATCACTTTCCAGGAGAGGTGAAGATCTTTAATCGTCCATTTGATTCGCCATGAATAGAGGTCAATAGGGCTTTGAATCCATCCTAAAGCCTCCACAAATAATATAAAATTACTTTTTCTATGTTATGGTCTATTTGGGTGTGTTTCTAGGATTTATGCAATTTTAAATCTAATTTTCGAGATAATTAAAAACTCATGCATTATTTTCTAGGAAAGGGTGCACAGTTTCTCAAAACGCGATCCTTAACCATGCTTCAATTCAATGGTGGTGCATGATTTTTTAATAGGAAACATGGTTGGGAGGCTGGTACACTAACCATGTGAATTCTTTCTTCTTAGGTTGACATGATTTGCTGGGATAGGGTGCACAGTTTGGAAAAACCATGCACCAATCGTGCACAGCCTCTACTCCTTCAATATTTCTCACATTTTCCCCACAAAATCTAGAATAAATAAATAAAACAAAATGTATTAAAAACAAGGAAAAATTGTACCTGAAAAAATCTTGAGACATCTCTAAAAAATATTAGGATCCCACGTTCTCTACAACTTATATTATCATGTCCTCGAGTTGAACTCCCAATCATCTTTAAGATTTTGAGTAAAAATGATCATCCCACTGAGCTTGCATATCCTCTTTTGTCTCCCATGATTCCTCCTGCACATTACCATGTTATCATTCAGAAAAATACTTTCTCAATACGATCCAACACATGTATCAGATTCTTCTCATAGTACGAATATATCTCAAGATCAGCATCATCCACACTAATCACATGAGAATTGTTGGGGTGATACCACATAAGTTTTAACACATAAAATACTTCATGCATTGAATTGTACCTTTATGGAAGAGCCAGTTTTTTTTTACACTAGTCTGATTCTCTCTACAACCTCAAATGGTCCAACAAACCTCTGTGGCAACTTTCCCGAACTCTATATCATGTGGTTACCCAAACTACGCAACACTCGAAGGAATAATTGATCACCCTCAGTAATCTATATGGGTCAAAAAAATCAATTAGAGTGAAACTTCCTTCAACTATAAGACATATCAATATGCTTTTAAATTTGGTGAACCTGCTCTGATGTCTCCTCTATGATATTTGGTCATAATAGTTCTGACTCACTTGCCTCGATATAGAATATTAGTGATATTCATGGCCAACCATAAAGCGCATCATAGAGTGAAATTTTTATAGTTTCATTATAACTGTTTTTATAGGAAAAACCAACGAAATTGAGGTGCTTATCTTAAGAACCACCAAATTTTAGGACACACGCCTGAAGAATATCCTCAATCACATGTATAGTACGCTCTGACTACCCATATGTTTATTGGTTGAATGTTGTACTCAACAAAACTTGTTTATTAAGATCCTTCTACAAGCCTTTTTATAAGCATAAAGTAAAATGCGATTCATTTTCTAAAACAAAACCCTATGGAACCCTGGGAAAATTTAATATCCCCAGAACATAAAACTCTACCAACAGATCCAATGTGAAAGACTCCCATACCGGTAAGAAATGTACCACCTTTTTCAAACAGTCTGCAATCACCCAAAAAACGTCTGTATATTGAGGCTTCCTCAGGAGACTCACCACAAAATCCATAGTCACCTCATCACACATCCATTCTAGAATGGGAAAAATCTATAATAAACTACCAAGTCATTGATGCTCATATTTCACCTACTGATAGGTGTAGCATTGTATTACGGACCCTATTATCTCTTTTTCAGATTTAGCCAACTATTTTTTTTTCAAAGATCGCATTACATTTAGGTCACACATAGATGTACCACCAACTCTGTGTCATGAAACTCACGCATAAAATCCACCCACATTCTCATACGAACAACTACTCGATTCATAAAATATATGATCTCATCCACATCTATTGCCCAATATGATGGTGAATCCCCAAATTCAAGGCATTACCTCATTATCATACATTTTTAATCATCATATATTCTATATCTTATCCAACTTAAAAGTGTTGATTGTAACATCCCAGGTAAATAAAGAATATTACTTTATCATATTTTTTATAATTTGTGAATAAAATATTAATACTACATTAAAGGGAACTCTATGCTCAATGTAGTACCCAATACGCAACAACGAGTTTCTTTGAAATCTTACGTTGCACTCTAATAATAAAATAATATTATTTTAAATGGTAGTTAACACCTAGTCGTTGTAATGGCGGGAATGAATAGATCTAACTAAAAAATTATTATATATGTTTGTCAAATATTTTTACCTTGATCCAATAAATTTTAGTGGCTTAAAATGTGAATGAATCCAATTTTATGTATAAATATTCTAATATATTTTAAAAGGTCGATTAACTACCTTTTGATGGAGAAACTTTTTTAAATGCACTTTTTTACAATTTAATATGTTATATTGGACCAAATAAAATCTTTCTTTATAATCTGGACATCAAAATTTACTTTTTTAAATTTTTGTTATTTTTTCGATAAAGATCGTTTTTAGTGAAAATGTTGTATTTTAATTCAAAACCTCTTTTTAATCTAAATTATTTATATGGATATATCATATTTTAATTGGTTTTAATGTGTGGTTATAATATATTTTTACCATTTAATATAATGGTGGTATTTGGAATTAATTTCACTTTGACATTGGACTTAAACTAGTGTCAATCTTTTGATATATTTTTTTTCTTAAAAACACTCTATTTGTTTTGACAATAGGAATTAATTATTAAATTCATTAATTCAAATTTTATTTTTTGAATTTTGGAAAATAGAAATTATTTTTGAATTCATAATATCAAATATATCTTAGGGTGAATTTTTGTTATTTTTCTGAAAAACTTCAATTTTTTTATGAATAGTGAAACCACTAAGTGGCAGTTAAAAAACTGATTTTTCATTTAAATGAAATTTTACCACATCTATGATTTTAATTTCAATAATCTGACATACATAGTTTTCATTAGCATGTAAAATTTGGTTCAATGGGATGAAAATTATTTTTGGTGAATAGTAACTTTTAAGTTTTGTTAATTGCGATTAAAGGTAATTTCTGTAATTTAAGGCAAAGATAATGTTATAATTATATTAAATGACCATGACACATGTCCTACCCTCATTGGATGAGTCATGGCCGACCAAGAAAATCCATGGGTCATCTTGGGTACCACATGGAGCCACTTGGGTAAGAAAATTACATTAATAACTTTATATTTAAAGTTAAAATAAAAATTTCACAAACATGTATTATTTTACTAAAACAATTTATACATGGGGTTATAAAAGTCAAATATTTTACTATAAATATTAATTGGAATTATAAAACTATTTCAAACATCATAGTATTTTTTTAATAATTTTTAGACATTAAATAAATTAATTTATTTATGACCCCATGATGATGCAGTGATTACCTCATTAATGAAATACTTTAATAAAATGAACCGATAATGTAAAATCTAAGACCTAAACTTGTCAAAAACCTATTGGATGGGTAGATTTCGAGCCCTTATAACCTTACCCTAGAAATATATAATTTTGGTACATTTTATATCTGAAAATCATTTTATAATAAAGTAACTTTTCAAGACTTTCCAAGAGTTCCCCTCCTCCCTCTTATAAAATCCTCCCACCTCTACCCCCTTACCACTCCTCTCAATCCCTTGGCCCATCCAAAAGCTACTCATATTGTCTCTAAACATCCCTATCTTACTTTTATAAGCCTCACATTGGGCAGATTTCTTTCTAAGGAAGCCTTTGAGCTCAAATCAAAAAGAGTAATCCGATTTGAAGGTAACATCTTCTCTTATGTTCTTTTGTTTTATTTTTCTTCTCCAACCCCCTACACTCTTTTTATTACTTTCTTTTGAAACAAAAATAGTATCTTAAATCTACTAGGATGCTGTTATAAAGAGGATTCAAGCTACACTTATACAAACCTCTATCTAATGGTTAAAGAATATACTGTTTCTGTGGTTGGCGAATTATTGCCTCACAAAATGATGATTGTTAAATATTCTTTTAACACATCTCATGGTGGACATTAATATGTCATTTTATTTATATATGATATGTAATTTAGGATTATTTATTCCTTATACTTCTGTATTTTTCATTTATGACATACCTATATGGTTTACATAATGGGTAAATGCTATAATTTCATTTTAGTAAGTGCAGACTACCGCCCCCTCAAAGTGATTTGAATCGTTAATACCATATGTGGGAAGTATAAAGAATGGATTTAATGATTTTATATATTATATAATACTATAATAATAATATAACTATGTATCATTATTTTTTTCATTCCATTAATGTATGAAATATAAACGAAAGTAGCGTTCATATGTACGTACAACTTACCGTCTCCATGAACGGTACATTTTATTTCTTATCTCCAAATGTTATTTACTATTATAAGTACATATATATAATGTATATATATGTCATATATCACATCTATATTATGGTAATAATTCTTTAATTATAATATATATATATCTCTCTCTCATTTAGTTTTAATTCCATTAATATGACGAAGAAATGAAAGTAGCGTTCATGCGTACATACGGCCTATTGTCTCCATGAACGGTGCATTTCATTTTTTTCTCCAAATTTTATGGAATAATATAAAATGAATATATACTAGATATATATGATATTTAAATCATTAATACTATTTTGGTGATGATGTACCTATAACTACATGGAAAATTCGTTTCCCACAAGTTCAATTTTGACTCATGTACCGAACATCGACAAAAACATCTGATATAAACTCACATTATTAACCAATTATTATAACATTATAATATGTGATATTAACTTAATGATAATATTTAAAATAGTTCTTTAATAAATTATAAATTGACCAAAGTTCATTATTCAGGAATATAAAGAAATGAACAAGACATGTCGGACTTGAGGTAAGGGATCCAACCTCTCTCTTTCTTTTTATGTACTCTCTTTTATTTCACATTTTTAAGATCCTATTTATTTTTTGTGGGGATGTTATTATATATTCATCTTAATGTAATTTTTATGTTCATATTATCAGAGGCCCTAATTTATATCTTTAATCAATTTTTGGATGTTTCAAGTGGCGTCGTTAGGCTGCAGAATTTTCATAAGGAGATATCTTATCTCACTTTTAATTCCATAAGATTTCCATCATTCGCCACATATTTATTGCATGTGGTGTATTGTGATATTCCATTTGATATATATTATAATTATTCTATTTATATTCATGGTATTCTGTGATTTATATTGTGTTTATTATCTTTTGGTCATACGAGTCGATTGATTAAAATGAGGTATGGGGTTTTTATCTCACTTTTTATTCCTGTGAGATTCATGTTATATTTGTCACTATCTCCATTGATTGGTTTATTTACTAACCATGATTATACTATTTTTGTAATATACTCTCATTTATGGGTATTTAAATCAGCATTGTTTGGTCCTTCTTTCATATGGTGTACGTTTCAGAAGTTACCCAAATCAGTAAGGTATTCTTTCACCCTCCTCTTTTTTTGAAGACTTCTTTTTGTTATTTCTTTTAATTTACATCTTTTTATGTTGGTATATGTTCTTATATATCCTTATTACTATAAATATTATGTCCAAGTGATGAGATACCCTTTTCTCTATCATCAACTAATTTTCTGAATTTTGAAGTGATGTCGTTAGGCTGTCGAATTTCTGTAAGGGAACTTCTTAACCCAATTTCAATTCTTTGGGTAAAACCTCTACTTCTTGATTATGTCATACTATGAATATGTGTGCATGACCACCGATTGTTTTACACATAATATCCTCTTATGTTATGTGTATTTATTTTTTACACACATAATCATGTAATTGATTTATCCTTAATCTATGGATACCGACTTTGTATGGGACTTCATCTCAATCTCCTTTCATTGAGGAATATTTTGTTCTAATACAAGACTTTATTTTATAAATTGTATAAACCCCTTTGACTTTTACATTTATTCAAATGGAATATTTTCTATATGAAGCATATTACTAATTGACAAAAAGAATGTTTCTTATTAACGTACACGGTGACAATGACCTTTCCGCCGCCATGAGTATTATTTGATCTTTGGCTTCCTCAACAATCCGTAATATTTATAAAAGTAAACAAATACCATATACTCTTTTATGTATTCAGGTATTGAAAATGGTTTTAAAAATGGATTTGTTATGTCAATATATTTAATTGTTATATTGTGATTGAAATGTGGAAATGTTTTCTTTCCATTAAATTTGTTTTTTGTATTACGATTTTGTAATGGTACTTGGACATTTGACAGGTGGTTACGTTATAAACCATATGACGGGTGGTGATGTGAATACTAGGATGGGTGGTTACGTTATAACCTCCAATGCATTGGGTATGGAAGTATGTCGTATGGCTATTCCATGTAGTGATATGTGTGGAAGTCAACCGTATGGTCATTCCATTTAAGTATATTTATGTCCCAAGTTACCTTTATATGTTATGTCTTATTTATATGGGTTTATGGTAATCTTTTGTTTACAATGGATAAGTAGTGATCTTTTATTTAGTGAAGAGTATTTACTACTTCATAAAGGTGAAAAGTATTACTTTGAAAAGTATTCATGGTTTACTTGTTGTCTTGAAAAATTAACAGTTTTCCTTCTTTGTATATCCTTTACTGGGCTTTTTATGCTCATCCCTGGTTGTTGAAATTTTCTCCACAGGACATAAAGATGAATTGGGTCAAGGATGGGATCATGGAAAGACATGCTATCAAAAAATGGAGCTAGACATGTTTCTTTTTAAGAGTTTTTATGTTATGGAAACTTAGTAGAAGTGTCTACTTTGTAAACTTTTGAGATGTAATAGTTATTTTCTAATTCTCTAAAACTCTAAACTTTAAAAGATCCTCTATGTGAATTATTCATTTAATTCATGATTATATAATTTTTTATGGATAGGTCCTTATAGTTAGAATCAAAGGTCGTTTTAGATAACTATAGAGGTTAGAGTGTTGTTTAAGCATAATTGACAAGTTGTGGGTAATATATTAGATGTTGTCATTGTTTTTTTTTGAAAGTTAGAATTAGTTTTAGATAACTTGGATAACTATATCTTAATCTTTATATTCCTCATTATTATATGATGATTTTACCGATATTCTCACACTAACCTTTTTGGTTTTAGTAAATGGATGGAATTGGCAGGCACCAAAGTAACAGTGGATGTGAAGGAAACTGTGACTGTTTTCTGAGCAAGAAACTAAATGATATGAGTGCCGCAATTAGAACTCTTGTGTTTATCCTCAACGAACTATCTAGAGTAATGATTTTCCACCTAAACCTTGGTGATTTTTATAAGGTATGATATATTCAACAAACAAATCCCTACGGAAGTTCAGGTAATAATCATAAAGTTAAGTGTGTTCAAAAACCTATGTGTCCAAGATGTGGGAAGAAACACCTAGGAAAATGTTTCAAAGGGAAAGAAACATGCTATAGATGTGGAAATGATGGATATAAAGCATGAACATTCCATGGAAAAAGGAAGCATCCGGTTGACTCGAGGAAAGGGAAAGAAGTTCTTTCTGAGGGATCAATTGAATGATTTAAATGTGGTGTTCTTGGTCATTATGAAAACACATATCCTAAGAAGAATTTTGAATAATGGGATCACCAATATCATACAAATATTCATTTACCAATACCTAATTCCATTCCGATTGAGGATGAAGAAACTGACAATGACCAATCAAAGGTATGGATTATTTCTTAACATATGGTATCCTATTTTGGAATCTTAAGATATGTTTCATGATTTTGTTGGTAGAAAATATGTATTTAAAAATAAGTTGGAATGGAATGGTTAATGGATCATGAAGAATGTTGAATGTGTAAGAAGTCACCATATAATGGATTCAAGAGTTATGGTAGATTTTAGGATGGTGAAATTCTTAAAAGTATTAAGTCTCTTTTGATGATGGGGTTACAATAGAAGACCTTTTATAATATGTGTAACCCTGATGTTTGATATATGAAAATATTATTCAATGAATAGTTATCTGTTCTTTTGTGGACATAGTTATAAAGAACCATTTGGGTTTATATGATCCTTACATTTGAGGTAATTATGGGTTACTATATGTTATGATGTAAAATGAAAGGCATGAGATAAAATTGAGGATAAATTATGTTATGGTTATTTTGGATGATTTTATCTCTTTTTGGAGAATGTTTTGAGAATTATATAGTTTTGGAAAAAGGACAACACACAGACCGTGTGACAACCCGTCACATCAGACAAAGCTATGGGAATCAAACCCACAACTAAAGTGCGACTGGTATTTATGGCCTACCACTGTACTATGTGATGTCCCTGGTTAGTATGAAAAAATCATTTTAGTTATATAATTTTATGAATCAAAAATAATTTGATTTTGGGTTATCTAGGAAAATATTGACCTATCATGGATAATATATGATTAGATTAATTACTTTTCAATATGAGACTTTAAGAGAAACTGATGTTATTTGGAGATAAATGTAAATTTTTTACCTTGGAAGACTATGTGATTAAATACGAAAAATATTTGGTTTTGAATATTAGTTTGGTTTACTTTGAATAATTTGATGTACAAATTGTTTTTCGAATGGTCTTCGTTTAACTTTGGGTTTTGTTGGACAAATTTCTGAGATTAAGAATAGATTTTCTTTTTATAAAGGATTATCCTTTTGTAGATTATCTGGTCTTATTCTAAAAATTTTGGTTTTTGTTGAGGTCTAAAGACATGGGAAATATATAGTTCTCTTTTGTGGATTAGGTGATTCTATATAAGTTGATTATAGCGCTCTTAATGTGAACAAGTCATCCAAAATACTAGTCTTTTGGAGGGAAAAAGAGTTTGTGTAAGAAATCTTTTAAGAGATGAAAGTCTAAACAACAAGAAAGTATGTTTCCTTGTGATTTAGTTATGCTCATAAATAAATTCATCAATGAAAAGTAACATAAAAATGAAATTTTGTCTGTTAACTTTTCCTACTGGGGAATCAAATACCGTTTAACCCATAACAAGTTTGTGATTTTATGGTGGTTAACTTTCTCCTAAACATGTTTCTATCACTCTCCATCAGAACTTAACCCTTTGTTTTTTCTTCCATATCCATATTTCCATGGAATCCTAGTACCTGTTGTCTCGGGTGACCTTGGTAGTTTTCATTATTTCTTTTAAAGTGATAGTTTAATTTACTCCTTTTCCAATGTGGGGTATTCAATGAAGTTTCAAAGCCCAATTTTAAAATAAGGACGTAATTCTCAAAATGGAGGAAGGATGTAACATCCCAGGTAAATAAAGAATATTACTTTATCATATTTATTAATATTTGTGAATAAAATATTAATATTACTTTAAAGGGAACTCTATGCTTGATGGCGGGCCCAATACGCAACAACAATTTTCTTTGAAATCTTACGTTGCACTCTAATAATAAAATAATAATATTTTAAATGGTAGTTAATGCTTAGCCATTGTAATGCCGGGAATGAACAGAACTAACTAAAAAATTATTATATATGTTTGTAAAGTATTTTTACCTTTATCCAGTAAATTTTAGAGGCTTAAAATGCAAATGAATCCAATTTTAAGCTTAAATATTCAAATATTCTTTAAAAGGTCGATTAACCGACTTTTCATGGTGAACCTTTATTAAATCCACTTTTTGAAAATTTTATATGTTATATTGGACCAAATATAATACTTATTTAGAATCTGGACATCAAAATTTAATTTGTGTAAATTGTTTTTATTTTTTCGATAAAGATCAATTTTAGTGAAAATTATGTATTTTAATTCAAAATATCCTTTTAATCTGATTTATTTATATGGATAGATTATTATTTAATTGGGTTTAAAGTTTAGTTATAATATATTTTTACCATTTAATCCAATGTTGGTCATTGGAATTAATTTTACTTTGAAATTGGACTTAAACTAGTGTCAATCTTTTGATATATTTTATTTCATAAAACACTCTATTTGTTTTGACAATAGGAATTAATTATTAAATTGATTAATTCAACATATATGTTTTGAATTTTTGAAAATAAACATCATTTTTGAATTCAGAATATCAAATATAGCTTAGGGTGAATTTTTGGTATTTTTCTAAAAAACATCAATTTTTGATGAATAGTGAAACAACTAAGTGGTAGTTAAAAAACTGATTTTTCGTTTAAATAAAATTTTACCACCTATGTGATTTGAATTTCAAAAATACAACATACATGGTTGTCAGTATGATGTAAGATTTGGTTCAATGGTATGAAAATAATTTTTGGTGAATAATAGCTTTTAAGTTTTATTATTCGCGATTAAAGGTAATTGGTGTATCTTAAGGTAAAGTTAATGTTTTAATAATTTTAAATGAATTTGAAACATGTCCTACCCTCATTGTATGAGTCTTGGTCAACCAGGAAAAACCATGGGTCAACTTGGGGACCCCATTGAGCCACTTGGGTAAGAAAAGGACATTAATAATTTTTTATTTAAAGTTAAAATAAAAATGTCACAAACATGTCTTGTTTTACTAAAACAATTTTTACATGGGGTTATACAAGTCATATATTTGACTATAGATATTCTTTTGAAATATAAAAAGATTTCCTATATTATAGTATTATTTAATAATTTTTAGACATTAAAAAAATTAAATAATTTATGACATCATGATGATGCAGTGATTACCTCTTTAATGAACGATTTGAATATAATGAAAAGGTAATGTAAAATCTAAGATGTAAACATGTCAAAAAACTATTGGATTTTTGGATTTATAACCCTTATCACCTTATCCTAAAAATTTATAATTGTGGGACCTTTGATATTCGAAAATCATATTATAATAATGTACCTTTTCAAGACTTTCCAAGAGTGCACATCTTACCTCTTCTAAAAGGCCCCCACCTCTACCTCCTTACCCACACTTCTCTAGCACTTGGCTCATCCAAACTCTGCTAATATTGTATCTCCACATCCCTCTCTTACTCCTAGAATCCTAACTTAGGGCATAAGTCTTTCCAAGGATGCTTTTGAGCTCAAATCAAAAAGAGTTATCTGATTTGAAGGTAATGTCTTCTCTTATGTTCTTTTGTTTTATTTTTCTTCTCCAAACCCCTAAACTCTTTTTATTCATTTATTTTGAAATAAAAATAGTATCTTAAATATACTAGGATGCTTTTATGAGGAGGATTCGAGCGACACTCATACACACCTCAATCTAATGGTTAAAGAACATACTGTTTCTGTGGGTGGAGAATTAATGCCACATGAAACGATGATTGTTCAATCATCTTTTAACACCTCTCATGGTGGCCATTAAGATTTAAATATATTTATATATGATATATAATTTATGATTTTTTATTTCTTATGCTTCTGTATTTTTCATTTATTCCATACCTATATGGTTTACATAATTGGTAAACGCGATAATTTCATTTTAGGAAGTGCGGACTACCGCCCCATCAAAGTGATTTGAATCGTAAATACCATATGTGGGATGTATAAAGGATGGATTTAATGATGTTATATATTATATTATACTGTATTTATAATATACCTATGTATGATTATTTTTTTCACTCCATTAAAGTATGAAATAGAAATGAAAGTAGCGTTCATGCGTACGTACGGCTTACCATCTCTATGAACGGTACATTTCATTTCTTATCTCGAAATTTTATGTACTATTATAAGTACATATATATAATGGATATATATGTAATATATTAAATCTAAATTATGGATATCATTCTGGAATTTTAATATATATATATCTCTCTCATTTAGTTTTAATTCTATTAATATGTCAAATAAATGATAGTAACGTTCATGCGTACGTACGACCTACCATCTCCATGAACAGTGCATTTCATTTTTTATCACCAAATGTTATGGAATTCTATAAAATGAAAATATACTGGATTTATATGATATTTAAATCATTAATACTATTCTGGAGATGATGTACCTATAACTACATGGAAAATTCTTTTCCAAGAAGTTCAATTTTGACTGATGTACCGAACATCGACAAAAACGTCTGACATGAACTCACATTATTAACCAATTATTATAACATTATAATATGTGATATGAACTTTATAATAATATTTAAAGGAGGTCCTTAAGAAAATATAAATTTACCAACATTTAATATTCAGTAATATAAATAAATGAAGAAGACAAGTCGGACTTGAGGTTAGGGATCCAACATTTCTCTTTCTTTTTATGTATTCTCTTTTATGTCACTTCCTTTAATCTCCTTTTTATTATTTTGGGGGATGTTATTCTATATTAATCTTACTGTAATTTTTTTGTTCATATGATGAGAGACCCTATTTTATATCTTCCATCCATTTTTGGAAGTTTTAAGTGGCGCAGTTAGGCAGTCGAATTTTCGTAATGGAATATCTTATCTCACTTTTAATTCTATAATATTTCCATAGTTCGCCACTTATTTATTTCATGTGGTGTATTTTGTTCATCCATTTGATATATATTATCATGATTCTATTTATATTAATTCTATTATATGATTCATATAGTGTTTATTTTCTTTTGGTCACACGACTCAATTGATTACAATGAGGTATGGGTTTTTTTATCTCCCTTTTTATTCTTGTGAGATTCATGATATATTTGTCCCTATCTCCATTGAGTGGTGTATGTAATGACAATTATTCTACTCTTTGTGCAATATAATCTCATTTATGGGTATTTACATCATCATTGTTTGATCCTTCTTTCATGGGGTGTACGTTTCGACAGTTACCCAAATCAGTAAGGGATTCTTTCACCCTACTCATTTTTAGAAGAATTATTTTTGTTATGACTTTTAATTTACATCTTGTTATGTTGGGATATGTTCTTATATATCCTTATTGCTATAAAAAGTTGGTCCAAGTGATCATATAACCTTTTCTTTATCATCAACACTTTTCTAAATTTTAAAGTGACGTTGTTAGGTTTTCGAATTTCTGTAAGGGAACTTCTTAACCCCATTTCAATTATTTGGGTCAAACCTCTACTTATTGATTATGTCATACTATGAATATGTGTGGATGACCTCCAATTTTTTTACACTTAATATAAACTTATGTTAGGTGTATTTATTTTTTCCACACAAAATCATGTAATTGATTTATCCTTAATCTAAGGATACCGACTTTGTATGGGACTTCGTCTCAATCTCCTTTCATTGAGGCATATTTTGTTCTAATATAAGACTTTCTTTTATACGGTGTATAAACCCCTTTGAATTTTATTTTTATTCAAAAGGAATCTTTTCTATACGAAGTGTTTTACTAAACGATTAAAAGTATGTTTCTTTTTAACATACGCGGTGACAACAACCTTTCCGCCGCTGCAAGTATTATTTGATCTTTGGATTCCTCAACAAACCATAATATTTTTAAAATTAAATAAATATCATATACTCTTTTATGTATTCTGGTATTGAAAATGGTTTTCATAATGGATTTTTAATTTCAATATATTAAAGTGATATATTTTGATTGAAATGTTGAAATGCTTTCATTCCATTATATTTGTTTTATGTATTATGATTTTGTAATGGTACATGGACATTTGATGGGTGGTTACATGATAAACCATATGACTGGTGGTGTTGTGAATACCAGGACGGGTGGTTACATTATAACGTCCAATGCATTGGGTATGGAAGTCGGTCGTATGGCTATTCCATGTAGTGATATGTGTGGAAGTCGACCGTATGTTCATTCAATTTACGTATGTTTATGTCCCATGTTACCATTATATGTTATGTGTTCTTTATATGGGTTTATGGTAATATTTTGGTTACAAAGGATAAGTAGTGATCTTTTATTCAGTGAAGAGTATTTACTACTTCATAAATGTGAAAATTATTACTTTGATAAAGTATCCATGGTTTACTTGTTGTTTTGAAAAACTAACAGTTTTCCTTCTTTGTGTATCCTTTATTAGGATTTATATGCTCATCCCTAGTTTTTGAAATGTTCTCCACATGAATTAAAGATGAATATGGTCAAGGATGGGATCAAGGAAAGACATGTTATCTAAAACATGTAACTAGACATGATTCTTTTAAAGAGTTTTTATTTTATGGAAAATTAGTAGAAGTGTCTAATTTGTAAACTTTTGAGATGTAATAGTTATGTCCTAATTATCTAAAACCCCAAACCTGAAAAGATCCTCTATGTGAATTATTCATTTAATTCATGATTATGTAATGTTCTAAGGCTGGTTCTTTATATTGATTCCCCTGGAACAGAAATGATAGTTATCTTCTTTTGAATCTCCTTATCCACAATCTCCATATTGGCCTATAAATTAATTATCTTCCACTGAAAAAATACTTATAAACTACATGAGTCTAATTTTTTATTCTTAGAGCATAATCAATATTCCTCCCCTTTACATGAATATATTCTATCTCAAATTCAAAACTCTTTAGGTATTCAAACAACCTCCTATTCTGGAATTCATATCACACTGCAAAAATATATACTTCAAGATCTTGTGATCAATACGCATAGTAAACATATTTCCAAATAGATAATGTCTCAAAAACATAAAATCATAAGCATTTAGAGCTAATTTGAGGTCATTAATATGGTTGTCTCATTCATGTGGCCTCAACTGTCAAGAACCGTATGCAACAAATTGATCTTCCAGTATCAACACTATTCCATGAAAAATTCTAAGTGTTTCCCAAAACATGATTCACCCCTCACCTGGCTTGAGTAGGATCAATATTGGGGCCTTCTTCAACCGCTTCATTAACTCCAGGAATGAATTCTCACATTTTTTCATCCATTCAACCATTATACCATACTTGTTTAACCCCAATAGTGGTGATCTTAATTTGGAAAACTCATGGATGAATCTAAGATAATATCCCACTAACCATTAACAATTGTAGATATCAGAACAAATCATGGGATTCTCTCAAAAAAAAACCATTTCTTTAATTTTATTTATGTCTACTAACACAACTTCCTCTGAGTTGTTTTTTCCCTAGAAGTGTACCTAATCACCACAAAATTGAAACATATATATTTTATAAATATTTGATACTTCCTAAGAGTACTCAATACGATGTCAATATGTTGGGCATGATTATCATGAGTCTCAGTGTACACAAAGATGTAATACACAAAAACAAAAACAAACAGATCCAGGTATAGATGGAATATTTTCTTCATCAAGACCATAAATACTATTGGTCTGTTCGTCAACCCAGACGGCCTTATGACAAACCCATATATGTAATACCTTTTTCTAAAAGTATTCATCTATATATAATAAGGCTGAAATCAAAATTGATGATACCCTAATCGTAAATAATTATATGAGAAAACTCAAACTCCTCTCAACTGGTCACATAGAGTATTGATACATGGAAGAGGATATTGGTTCTTCATAGTCAACTATTTCAACTTTCAATTATAAACACACAAGATCAAGGTTCTGTCATCCTTATTTAGAAAAAAGACTAGATACTCTCAATGTAGCAAACACAAATAGATAAACACCGTATCCTCCTACTCCTCTAGCTATGTTTTGATCACTTGAAGTCTTTCAGTGTCATTCTATATGGTGGAATAGAAATTGGATTACCCCTAGAACGAACCCAATTGTAAATTTCATATCTCTCTTTGGTGGAAACCCATATAATTCATCAATAATCACATCCTGAAACTGTTCCACTATGGGTGGAAATATATTCTATTTCACATCCCCATCATCCAGAAATAGACTAGAAAGATGGGAAGTAAGACCCACCTAGTTATTGATGAACTGAACCTTCATAGCCTGCCTAGATACCTCATTCCCCTTGATGAATGTAATTGTCAACCTTAATATAAGTGAAGGTAAAAACCTTGTGGTAACTATATATTTGGGATTGGTATTATATTAAACAGTCCATATGCAAAATTACGTCAAATACAAACTATTATACAATCTAAATATCCAACAGAAAATATTACTTTCCAACCTCGAGAGAACATCCCTTTCACAAGAACATTTCTCCGGACCATACTCCCAATATTGTATATATCATCAGTAGAATACTCATGAAATATACACTATGCACATACCATTCAAAACATGTGAAAAAATAATAGAATGAGTGGCACTAGTATCAATTAAGGAACAAAAATGTCTAGAATCTACAATAATAATATCAATCATTGTCTATGGTCCAACCTTGATATCCACCATTGTAGGTTGTACTACATGTAACTATCAAGACCCTCTTCCTTATGATGTAATATAACCTTCCAGAGCTACACCGCTCTACTAATACACAAACTCTTTATTAGAAGAAACTCATTCATTGCCTCTACACCCTCATCTAGTAGAACTAGAGCATCCAAACTAATATGGGGCAGAAGATACCCTTCCCACACTCTGCTTCTGTCTATCTCCTCCCTACTACACATCTATCAAAGGTTCCTAAAAACCCTCTGAAGAAATCCCATCATTACATAAGATCAATACTCTACTGGTGGTTGTGGATAGTGTCTACGAATGTGATTCGTCCTGCTAGACTAGTGGAAAAGAACTTGGGTAATATCCTAAGTAACTGATCCTTCCCCTAGCTACTCTTCCGGCTACCATTTGGTTAACACTCTCGTAATGACACTTATTTATCATGAAATATATTCCTCTTGATCTTCTAACAGTAACCATTTGTCTATCCCTATAATCCTTCTTCATGTTCCCCTCATCTATGAGATCCAGATCCACCATCTGCGAAAACTTCAACTAAAAGATATTAACTCGAGACTTAATCTCACATTTATGTCAATACTATAAGATTCTTATCATATCTATCTAATCCAATTGTCATGAAATAGAAAATCACTGCAAGTATGTAAAGTGACCATTTTAGTCCATCACATACATAATTTCATGAATCAACCAAATGAACTTAGCTTCACTCTCATGTCTCCACATCTCTTAAAAAAGTTCTTCAAAAACATCTCCAAAAAAATTGTTCCAATACATCCATCTGCATGCCTTGTTTTGGATTAAAAATCCCACTAGCGCTTCACTAATCCTGAAAAAATATAATTATACAACTTGAACCACTTCTCAGAAAGTGTCTCCAAATAGAAAAGTTGTAGAGACCCGTATCTTGACGTACATGGATATTACATTACTTTTGCGGAATACTTAGTACATAACAAAAACACACACACAAGGACCGTAATAGTTTAGAGTCTTTGGAAACTCGGAATATAATCTTCTAATCATGGTGAAAGATCTTCAAAATATCCCATAAAGATCTTCCTTTTTTAACCTAAAACCTTTCTTTATATCCTGGGGAAAAGAAAACATAAAAGGGTGAGCTCAAATGCTCAGTAAGGGTATACAAAAGAAATAAAAATCATTTCATATCTTTTTGAAAATCATAACCTGCAAAAGAGATCATAATATCTTAACATGGAACAAATCATAGAAGTGAAAATGAGATCACCATAATCATAACATGAAACTTGAAACTTTGTGGCATGCACACATAATCATGGAAAATCATTTCTTGTTAGTCATGACTCATTGTCAAGACTATCTTAGTGGACAAAGTCCCTTTCTGAATCGAGTAACCCTCGTTTCAGTCCTGTTTCACTGAACCGGTATAACCTACCGTTCCAGCCCTGTCTATATCATGAGATATAAAATCTTTACCCAATGCATTGGAGGGAGATATAGGTCCCACCCATCTTATAATGAATCCTTTCTTATGTGTGCCACATAATCATAAAACATACATCATCGCATAACACATGTAACAAAAATGGGATTCTTGAAACATCATGACATCATAAATAAATTCATATAAGATAATGGAATTCATAAAAATAATTCCATCAAAACATGATCAAATCAATGTAATAATAGGGATAAAAACAGAACCCTTTATTATCTTAGATGGAAAATAATTTTGATAAAACACTTGAACTTCATTCTTGAGGAAAATATCCTTTCTTCTTCAAAAACATTTTTCCTTTCATAACATGTCATACAACTTTAAAATAAAAGAGGTTGATTAAAAATAAACTTGAAAACTTGTAAAAGAAGTTTCTTGGAAATAATGTTTTAAAAATCCATTCATGCCGTATAAGTTAAAAAAACATTCTTCTCGTACTTTTGTCGAAAAAGTCAAAATAAGTACCTCGTACGAAAAACGACAAAAGATTCCTTTCATTTCTTTTACTAAAAACTCACCGAAGGGTAAAAATGGGTTTAAACAATTGTAGGTGGATGGAAATAATATTACATATTTATGAAACATGGATGTGGATGATAAAATACACCCCAGTAAATACTTACGAATAAACAATCTCGGATAAAAATGAGAATGTGATATTTCCCTTACCTTAGGTCCGATTTGCTTCGTATGTGTCCGAACCTCCTGTATAATGATTTAAATAATGTCATTTACTTATTATAGAATCATATTCATTGTTATGATATCATATATGGTTCACTTATGACATTATATTACCCGTTCTTTTGTAAATTCCATGTTAAATAAGCGTTTTGGGTAAAATCGTTTCATTTATCGTAGGTGTTTTGACTTGTTGTTCTTGACATTATTATTACTTATCTCATGATTTACTTACTTCCAGAATATAAAATTTGATTTATATATCATATATATTCAATATATATATATATATAATAGATAGATAAATAAAATGAAAAACACCGTTCATGGAGACGGTAGTCCGTACGTACGCATGAACGCTGTTTTCCATTCCTTATTGTCTTGAAATGGAAGTAAGTAGATGACATACATATATATATATATACATAATCCAGTAGCTTTATAATGTCATATATTTCATTATTATTTCTTATATATACTTTATAATCATTCTTAAATGGTTAACATGGAGAATGAATCTCATCGCGTCGTGGAGACGGTAGTCCGTACGTACGCACAAGCGATGATATCATTTTCATAAATATTGAATTGAATCGGAGTGGATTATACAATATATAAGAATCAATATGATGTTGTAATAACTATGTATAGTTATTCTTTACACCATTATACCCATCCATGTAAGGTGGTGGTGGAAAATAGATTACACCACGTCGTGGAGACGGTATTCCGTACGTACGCACGCGCAGTGATTTCTTTTTCCGTAGGATGGATAGATGGTGAAATAGGGTCGTTTCATACTTATAATAACATATCAGTATATGAGTGATACTGATGTTATTACTTCATAATGAAACCACCTAATAAGAAGAAGTGGAAGAAAAAATAAAGATGAAAGAATTGGTAACGGTAATTACCTCTTCTTTGAAGCGCCTCTTTGAGACCTCCTCTTAGGGCACTAAAATTGGTCTTTGAGGTAGACCAAAACCTCTAGGATGTTTCTAGGGAAGTGGAGAAGAGATTTTGGCAGGGTTTGGCCGAGATTGAGTGCTCAAATTGGTGTGAGGAGGAGGGGGAGGAGGTGTCCTTTTATAAGGGAGGAGAGGGGCACCATAGGAATATCTCAAAATATTATTTTAGATTAAAGTCAAAATCGGTTTATAATGGTTCCAAAGGGTCTTATTTCGAATATAAAGTGGGGATGGGTAGATATCCTATCAACCAATAGGATTTAGACAAGTTTAGGTTATTATTTTAACCTTATCAATTAGATTTAACTCTAAGTTAAATAATTTAACTTTTACCGTGTCTTTTTGTTTTCTTTCACTATATGGTTAATATACTTACTATAACATGCCAAACGAACCCCAAATTGTATATTATTAATAAATATATCCTTATCTAAGTCATTTGGCCGAACCTTAGATTTTTAGGAATAAAATAACAATTAATAATATAATATTTGATTTAAAAACTTTTTTGTGTCAATTTTGACACTATTTGATATATGATTTTTGTGAAAGTCATAATAGAATTATATGTTCGAACCAATTTGATTAAATCAACACTAATATATCATAGTAACCTATAAAATTAGTTTAAGTCATAAAACGTCTCAAATTACATTCATTTGAGCATTTATAACATCAATTATGTTAATATTTCCTTAAAAGGGTAATTACTGCATCATCGTTGTGTCATAAATAAATTAATTTATTTAAAGTCTAAAAATTATAAATAAAATAGCATTATGTAGGAAATTTTTTTAGCTTTCTAATGAATATTTATAGTCGAATTTATCTTATGTATAACCCCATATTAAAAATGTTTTAGTTATTAAACTTTGATTTTAACTATTTTAACTATTCATTAAATAATATAATATTAAATGTCATAATCTAATCCAAGTGGACCTAAATGGTCATATTATATTCATAAGGTTGTTTTTGGTCGAATTACACTTATCCAATAGAATTAGGACATGTTTTAGGGTAATAGTAATATCATATTTACCCTTAGTTACCCTATTTACTATTAACCGTGGTAAAAAAAAGTAAAAAGTTACTATTCACCAAAAATTATTTTCATCTCATTGAACCACATTTTACTTACTGACATCAACCGTGTCTCTCGGATTTTTGATATTCCATTCACAGAAGCGGTAAAATTAAGATTTATGAAGAAATTAATTTTTTTAACTACCACTTAGTAGTTTCACTATTCATCAAAAATTGATGTTTTTCAGAACAATGCCAAAATTTCATCCTAAGCTATATTTCATATTCTGAATTCAAAAATGAAGTCTATTTTACCAAATTCATATCATAGAATTTGCATTAATTAATTTTATAATTAAATCCCGCTGTTAAAACAAATAGTGTTTTTTTAAGAAACAATATCTATCAAAAGATTGACACTTGATTATGTCTGGTTTAAATGTGAAATTACATCCAATGACCAAAATTGTATTAAATTGTAAAAATATATTCTAAATATACTTTAAAACCACTCAAATTAATAATTTATCACTATTAATTATTTCGATTAAAAAAGTTGTTTTTAATTATAATTTAGTAATTTTCACTATTCATCAGAATATGAAAGTTATCCGAAAAGTACCAAAATTTCACCTTAGGCTAAATTCGATACTCCGAATCCAAAAATGAAGTTCATTTTGAAAAATAAGATTTACAGAGTTTTAAAAAGTGGTAATTACTATTCATAACGGCTAGTTTTAATAATATTTTAATAGCATATCGTTGTTTAGTGAAACTCGGTATTGCGTATTACACACGCTATCGAGGAAGGTCGTGATTGCGTGTAATGCAAGGCAAGTCAAGGATGCATGTTGTGCAAGCTCCTTTTGGTGTAGCGTACAACAGAAGACTTTAATAAAATTAAAAAGAATATTTTTTATAAAATCTTGGGTTGTTACATTCTACCCCCCTTAAAATGAATTTCGCCCTCGAAATTCGTCGGGGTTATAAATAGTTTACTATTCGAAAGTTTCTTTAATAGAAACCCACATCGCAAAAAGGAATATCAAAACCAATCTTTAAAAATAAAAGTATGAAACATAACGGTTACCCAAATAAACTAATCATTGGGTTTCCACATAGGTGAAAATATGGATATGGAAGAGAAATCTAACCATCATGTTCTGATGGAGAGTGGTAGAGAACATGGCTATGGAAAATCCAGTAATCACAAATCCATAGATTTGTGATGATATAAGGTACCATCTGATTCATCAGGTATAAGATCACTAGGACAACATTTTTGGTTTTCAAGATCATTTCCCTAAAGTTGAAAATTTGAATTAGAATAAATACTTACTTTATTTTGGTACAATCTCACTGTTGTTCGTGCCTTGAACAATTTCCACTTCATCTCTTAAATAAATGAAGTTGAATTTGTTATTCATGAAGTGTTAGCAGATCATGTGATAGAATGACGGGTCATTCCATCTGTCTCAAACAAAAGGTTAGCAAAAATTATATGCATAAGTCGATCTATAGTGAGATTAATCATATATGGTTCTTAAAATGGACTTATACTTCATATATCATACTGCTTAATATAATAAAACTAGTTTCTACTAAACAGGGACTTCCTGTAGGCCAGTGGTAGGCGATAAAGGCCAGTCGCACTTCGGTTGTGGGTTCGATTCCCACAGCCTTGTCCGAAGCGATGGGTTGTCGCCCGTCCTGCAGGTTGTCCTTTTTCCAAAACTCTATAACATCCCATCAATAATATCGAAAAAACAAACAATACTAACTTATGTCCAACATAATCCATTCCAATCTTTTAGGCTTATCCATAATACTGCAGTCGACTCTCATAATATAGTGAAAACGATTCTCAGAGATTTAATACCATCGTTGATCCCCATATATCATAATATATGTTTTGTTGGTCACATTCCAAATATTCAAAGGCCTTAATCACGTATTCTCTTGAATACCCATTGAACCTTAGTGAAAACATGAATGCTATCAAAAGTTAATTGTATATACTCAAACCATGATATCACTTAGTCCTTATATCAATCATGAGCTCATGAATACAATCAAACATCTCATTATCTTCTTATCCTTTCATTATGCACTTATCATCTACTTTCCAAAAGTATCTGAATAACCTTTCATGGTTACTGGTACCATTCATCATACACTTTCAAAACATAAGGAAAGACAACAGTGTAACAATCCTTTGATGTCTCCTTATTCCAACATTACACATGATAAACATGTAATCATTCCACTACATTCTTAGACCATTGATCGAGCTTCAACATTTCTTTCATCTCACATATCATTTGTAGTTTCTTCATCATCATCAACATAAATACTTCCCATACGACCATACTGATTCTCTTCATGAGACTTTCCCTTAGGGCATTGGTTTGCATAATGCCCGTACATTCCACATTTAAAGCATTTAACCATTGTTGATGTCGTAGCAATACCATTATCCTCATCCATGGTGTTAACTGAACCTTTTCCTTTGCACTTACTTGCTTTGTGTCCTTCTTTTCCACACCCAAAGCATCTTCCAGTTCCTTTGAAACATTCTCCTTGATGCCTCTTCCCACATGAATTACATAGGGGAAATTGAACTTTCTTTCCTCTATGATCATCATGAAACTCCATCTTTCTCTTATTAGTCGAGTCAGGAAACTTACCAAATTTTACTTTATTGATCATATTATGAGATTGCTGATTCGACATAATAATGATGTTTGGACTTCCAAATCCCATTTCATTATGAAGAATATCATTCCATTGTCCATCATATCCTCCATTATTGTGAATCATCTTGTTTCCAGCCATTTTCAAAACCCCAAAAAGAATAGTGTGAGAGGAAAAAATCATGTTAGGGAAAACAACATAATAAAGGGGGAGTACCTTCAATATATAACATCTTAGGTTTAATTCTAAGATCATTACCATAGTTCTAGGACTATCCTATACGTATCCGTATCCTTAGGGACATCCCTAGACATACCTTAGAAATATCTCTAGGGATCTCACTAACGTTTTCACATCCTAGTTTCCAAAGGTTGACTAAACCTCCCTCTGATACCAATTGTAGAGACCCGTATCTTGACGTACATGGATATTACATTACTTTTGCGGAATACTTAGTACATAACAAAAACACACACACAAGGACCGTAATAGTTTAGTGTCTTTGGAAACTCGGAATATAATCTTCCAATCGTGGTGAAAGATCTTCAAAATCTCCCATAAAGATCTTCCTTTTTTTTACCTAAAACCTTTCTTTATATCCTGGGGAAAAGAAAACATAAAACGGTGAGCTCAAATGCTCAGTAAGGGTATACAAAAGAAATAAAAATCATTTCATATCTTTTTGAAAATCATAACCTGCAAAAGAGATCATAATATCTTAACATGGAACAAATCATAGAAGTGAAAATGAGATCACCATAATCATAACATGAAACTTGAAACTTTGTGGAATGCACACATAATCATGGAAAATCATTTCTTGTTAGTCATGACTCATTGCCAAGACTATCTTAGTGGACAAAGTCCCTTTCTGAATCGAGTAACCCTCGTTTCAGTCCTGTTTCACTGAACCGGTATAACCTACCGTTCCAGCCCTGTCTATCTCATGAGATATAAAATCTTTACCCAATGCATTGGAGGTAGATATAGGTCCCACCCATCTTATAATGAATCCTTTCTTATGTGTGCCACATAATAATAAAACATACATCATCGCATAACACATGTAACAAAAATGGGATTCTTGAAACATCATGACATCATAAATCAATTCATATAAGATAATGGAATTCATAAAAATAATTCCATCACAACATGATCAAATCAATGTAGTAATAGGGATAAAAACAGAAACCTTTATTATCTTAGATGGAAAATAATTTTGATAAAACACTTGAACTTCATTCTTGAGGAAAATATCCTTTCTTCTTCAAAAACATTTTTCCTTTCATAACATGTCATAAAACTTTAAAATAGAAGAGGTTGATTAAAAATAAACTTGAAAACTTGTAAAGGAAGTTTCTTGGAAATAATGTTTTAAAAATCCATTCATGTCGTATAAGTTAAAAAACATTCTTCTCGTACTTTTGTCGAAAAAGTCAAAAAAAGTACCTCGTACGAAAAACGACAAAAGATTCCTTTCATTTCTTTTACTAAAAACTCAACGAAGGGTAAAAATGGGTTTAAACAATTGTAGGTGGATGGAAATAATATTACATATTTATGAAACATGGATGTGGATGATAAAATACACCCCAGTAAATACTTACGAATAAACAATCTCGGATAAAAATGAGATTGTGATATTTCCCCTACCTTAGGTCCGATTTGCTTCGTATGTGTCCGAACCTCCTGTATAATGATTTAAATAATGTCATTGACTTATTATAGAATCATATTCATTGTTATGATATCATATATGGTTCACTTATGACATTATATTACCCGTTCTTTTGTAAATTCCATGTTAAAGAAGCGTTTTGGGTAAAATCGTTTCATTTATCGTAGGTGTTTTGACTTGTTGTTCTTGACATTATTATTACTTATATCATGATTTACTTACTTCCATAATATAAAATTTGATTTATATATCATATATATTCAGTATATATATATATATATAATAGATAGATAAATAAAATGAAAAACACCGTTCATGGAGACGGTAGTCCGTACGTACGCATGAATGCTGTTTTCCATTCCTTATTGTCTTGAAATGGAAGTAAGTAGATGACATACATATATATTTATATACATAATCCAGTAGCTTTATAATGTCATATATTTCATTATTATTTCTTATATATACTTTATAATCATTCTTAAATGGTTAACATGGAGAATGAATCTCATCGCGTCGTGGAGACGGTAGTCCGTACGTACGCACGAGCGATGATATCATTTTCATAAATCTTGAATTGAATAGGAGTGGATTATACAATATATCAGAATCAATATGATGTTGTAATAACTATGTATAGTTATTCTTTACACCATTATACCCATCCATGTAAGGTGGTGGTGGAAAATAGATTACACCACGGCGTGGAGACGGTATTCCATACGTACACACGCGCAGTGATTTCTTTTTCCGTAGGATGGATAGATGGTGAAATAGGGTTGTTTCATACTTATAATAACATATCAGTATATGAGTGATACTGATGTTATTACTTCATAATGAAACAACCTAAGAAGAAGAAGTGGAAGAAGAAATAAAGATGAAAGAATTGGTAACGGTAATTACCTCTTCTTTGAAGCGCCTCTTTGAGACCTCCTCTTAGGGCACTAAAATTGGTCTTTGAGAAAGACCAGAACCTCTAGGATGTTTCTAGGGAAGTGGAGAAGATATTTTGGCAGGGTTTGGCCGAGCTTGAGTGCTCAAATTGGTGTGAGGAGGAGGGGGAGGAGGAGGTGTCCTTTTATAAGGGAGGAGAGGGGCACCTTAGGAATATCTCAAAATATTATTTTATATTAAAGTCAAAATCGGTTTATAATGGTTCAAAAGGGTCTTATTTAGAAGATAAAGTGGGGATGGGTCGAAATCCTATCAACCAATAGGATTTAGACAAGTTTAGGTTATTATTTTAACGTTATCAATTAGATTTAACTCTAAGTTAAATAATTTAACTTTTACCGTGTCTTTTTGTTTTCTTTCACTATATGGTTAATATACTTACTATAACATGCCAAAAGAACCCCAAATTGTATATTATTAATAAATATATCCTTATCTAAGTCATTTGGCCGAACCTTAGATTTTTAGGAATAAAATAACAATTAATAATATAATATTTGATTTAAAAACTATTTTGTTTCAATTTTGACACTATTTGATATATGATTTTTGTGAAAGTCATAACAGAATTATATGTTCGAACCAAGTTGATTAAATCAACACTAATATATCATAGTAACCTATAAAATTAGTTTAAGTCATAAAAAGTCTCAAATTACATTCATTTGAGCATTTATAACATCAATTATGTTAATATTTCCTTAAAAGGGTAATTACTGCATCATCGTTGTGTCATAAATAAATTAATTTATTTAAAGTCTAAAAATTATAAATAAAATATAATTATGTAGGAAATCTTTTTATCTTTCTAATTAATATTTATAGTCGAATTTATCTTATGTATAACCCCATATTAAAAATGTTTTAGTTATTAAACATTGCTTTTAACTATTTTAACTATTCATTAAATAATATAATATTAAATGTCATAATCTAATCCAAGTGGACCTAAATGGTCATATTATATTCATAAGGTTGTTTTTGGTCGAATTACACTTATCCAATAGAATTAGGACATGTGTTAGGGTAATAGAAATATCATATTTACCCTTAGTTACCCTATTTACTATTAACCGTGGTAAAAAAAAAGTAAAAAGTTACTATTCACCAAAAATTATTTTCATCTCATTGAACCAAGTTTTACATAATGACATCAACCGTGTCTCTCGGATTTTTGAAATTCCATTCACAGAAGCGGTAAAATTAAGATTTATGAAGAAATTAATTTTTTTAACTACCACTTAGTAGTTTCACTATTCATCAAAAATTGATGTTTTTCAGAACAATGCCAAAATTTCATCCTAAGCTATATTTCATATTCCGAATTCAAAAATGAAGTCTATTTTACCAAATTCATATCATAGAATTTGCATTAATTAATTTTATAATTAAATCCCGCTGTTAAAACAAATAGCGTTTTTTTAAGAAACAATATCTATCAAAAGATTGACACTTGATTATGTCTGGTTTAAATGTGAAATTACATCCAATGACCAACATTGTATTAAATTGTAAAAATATATTCTAAATATACTTTAAAACCACTCAAATTAATAATTTATCACTATTAATTATTTCGATTAAAAAAGTTGTTTTTAATTATAATTTAGTAATTTTCACTATTCATCAGAATATGAAAGTTATCCGAAAAGTACCAAAATTTCACCTTAGGATAAATTCGATACTCCGAATCCAAAAATGAAGTTCATTTTGAAAAATAAGATTTACAGAGTTTTAAAAAGTGGTTATTACTATTCATAACGGCTAGTTTTAATAATATTTTAATAGCATATCGTTGTTTAGTGAAACTCGGTATTGCGTATTACACACGCTATCGAGGAAGGTCGTGATTGCGTGTAATGCAAGGCAAGTCAAGGATGCGTGTTGTGCAAGCTCCTTTTGGTGTAGCGTACAACACAAGACTTTAATAAAATTAAAAAGAATATTTTTTATAAAATCTTGGGCTGTTACAAAAGTATAGTCTGGAAGGACTCAATATAGAATATAGCTTCCTCAAGTCCACCCTTGTTGGTAGACATCGAAGGGTGCTTCAAAAAAAATTCCTCATCAGTTAACACATTATCTTCACAACCAGCCTTGTGTATATTTCCATGAATTAAATAAACTATGGAATTTTCTCATGGAAATACTCTCCTTCTTCCTCACACAACACTATCGGTGCCTCAAAATCCACTACTAGAGAAACATCTTCGTCCATGTCCTCTAATATCCATCTAAAAAAGTGTTATCATTTAAGGAATATATCTACAATTACAAACACACATATTAGGAAACAAAACATACCTTTAACACATTCACATAAGATGAATATAACAACAATCCCGAACTAGTATTTTTATCCAAACCATTCCACACTATCAATACCAAGGCACTGTCACTACCATTTACGAATCTATATCAAGTTCATGGTTATGAAATGGAAAACTCATTCTCAAATCCAAGTTTCTAAGTAGAAACCCATTTATTTACATATATCATCATTATTAAATTTCAACTGCACATTAAGAACATTTTTCATTTCAATTTCATATGAAAAGAAAACATTTAAATTTTTAGAATCACATACCTAAAAACATATTTTCCCATGTGTTCATAAAATGATGAAAGTAAGAAAATAATCATGAGTGCCCAAAATGATGCATGCTTACTAAAATCTCATTACATTCAGGTCTGTGATTCAAATTTGAATAAATATTAATAAAAATAATCACATCACACAATAAGTGAGTCACCCAAGGTAAAATAATATTCAACTACAATGGGAAACATCAGTAACAACAATCCCACCATAGGTATTGGGGTGTTCCACCGAACATGGTTCATCTACTCCCATGAAAGAGTTATTAACCAGGGCCTTAATCTTTCTAGTATAATATCTATATTTCCCAAATAGTAATAAAAAAATAAAATAAAACTGGGTTTTGATACCACATTATAATGTGCTAACCCGGGATCCAAACACCAGTGACCCAAAACTAGTTCACTACATGACCAAGAGTGCATCTCCACATATTCCAAAGGATGAAAAATAGTATTAAGGGTACAATATAAATCATGGTGAGACAATACCCTCTTTATCAAAGAAATACCACAATGGAAAATAAATAACAAATCAAAAAAGAATAATAAAAATGGTATAATGACAAATAAATACCCTTGTCACAATATGACCAAAACTGGGAAATAAAATATACATAACTAAATAAAAAAATATTTCATGCCATGTACATGTCAGGTGTGTAAATGAAAACCCAAAATAAAAACACTGAAAACTCCCCCAAGAGGGCCCTGGACCCAAGTTTGGTTCCCTCACCCATGCTTCACCCCATTCCAACCATATAACAAAAGTACTTTTCTATTAACCTATCCTACAACCATGGAATATATTTCGGTACTGATCAGGTGGCCTATGTAGGGTGTGAGTAAAACTCATTATCCCACCACTGATGGCGTCTAAAAAATATCCAGTCAAAATATTATATGTGATTGTAGGAAAAATAAACAAAAGAAATAAAGTAAATAGTTTATATTTATTTAGTTAGTCATTATTTAACCACATAACCCCCAACTTCCTAAGGATACCCAAACTCTCAATACCTTCATTGGCTTGTTCCATGGTCTTATCCATCCCTAAGGGATATCATATCTCAAATGTCACACCCCGACCTATCGTTTATTTATTTTATAAATTATTTTTGGACTTTTAAAATTTTTTTCGGGCTTCGGGTTGAGTCCAGGACTAAAAGCTTTTGGGTCATGTTAAAAAGTGCGCATTTTTCAGCCAACGTTGCCGAGCACCCAGGCAGAGTGCGTTTTAGATACCTCACGCGGTGCTTCTTAGACATCGGCACGGTTCGCTTGCCTTCAGAAAATTAAGGTGGGTAAAGTTGTGATTTATTGCGTTATTTAAAATTTTTATTGTTAATAAATTTATCATCATTATTAAAATGAAATTGATTCTTTTAAAATTATTATTTTTATCATCATCATATTACCATTATTATTATTATTATTATTTATTTCATATTAATTTTATCGTGAAGTAGTTTTACTATGGGTCAACGTTCACCTTGTTTTATTTATGTGATTTGTTTCATTTTCATTTTCATTTTATTTTATTTTATTTTATTATCATTATTTTTATTTATTTTATTTTTGTTATCTATTTATTTATTTATTTTTCCCTCTAACCCTAGAGGCCCTCCCTTTTCCCCTCGTTTTTTTCTCTCCCTCTCTCACTCAGCCACCGCATCTCCTTACCTCTCTTCTTCTCCCCGCTCCTACCCTGCTTCCTCCTTGCAGCGCCCCTCCACACCCGAGGTCACCTCCCTTCTTCGGCCCAGCTCCCTGTCCGCGCGCTAGCCTTGTTGGCGGTCCCCTTTTATTGTGTGCTGCACTGACCCCCCCTCCGTCCATCAAACTCTTCCCCTATTCTGCAACCACCTAGCCAAGCACGCCCTCCGACTCCATGCATTCAGCGCCCTCCAGCCCGCTTCCAGCCTCCGTGCCGGAAACCTGTTCTGCTCCTTACCTGCTCGGTCAACCCGCACCTCAAGCCTCAAGCCTTTCACCCTCTGTAGTGTCCCAAAATTAAGCCCGCCTCCTCCAGGTATGGATACGCAATGCCACACCAGATCTTCAGCGCTGCACTGCTGGCACCCCTCTCCTTCCCGTTGGCAGCAACCCAGCACCCGACCCCTTCTGCTGAAGCTATTCCTGTTGAACCCCCTGTAGCGAAATCTCAACACCCAGCTCATCCTTGCTCACATGGCCGTGAATCTGCATCCTACCAGTGGCCGCTGACCACTCCAATTCCCGCCATCACATGCTCCATCTTGGCAGCGGCGCCCCTTCCCGCTTTCGCTCCCTCGCACCTAGGCCATGCCTGCACTACGCCCTGCCTGCTCTCCCATCATCTTGACCGTGTGATGCCCCTTCCCTCCTCCTATGCTCCATTGGCGTGCCTCCTATCTATCGCACCTCGCATGCCCATCCCTCCTGCCTTGTGACACCGCGGAACCCTGGTCTTGCCTTCATTCATCCACACGTGAAGGCCACCCTCCGGCCGGCTCCCCTCCGCATCACTCCGGATCCTATCTGGTTCAGCTAGGGCCCTCTCGCCGGTCTTGCACACCAGGCGCGACGAGCCCCTCTTCCTTTCCTTAGCCTCCTGTCCCCCCCTTGCACCGGTTGAGCAATCCACCATGGAATTTCTCGTTTCTCGTCGCGATCAGGTCACCGGCAGCTGCCCTCCGCACCTCCGACTCCTTCTTGTAGCGCACCCCAGCCTCCTCCTACTTGAACCTGTGACGCCCTCTTATCTCGGCCTCGCTATCCCACTATCCACACGTTGTATCAGCATCGCGCACTTCCTTTCGGACTCCTTTTTGGCTGTCGAACGCATCTTAAGCCCGGTGTGCCTCCATCTTGGCGGTGTGTCGCCCCGCAGACATGCTTTCCAGCCGCACAATCCCTGCACGGCCCCTTTGTCGTTCCTTGATCATTGTGCGGTGCCCCGCGACTCTGCTGTTCAAGCGCATCTCCGCGTCAAGGTGAGGGTCGCGTTGTCCTTGCATGAATATCGTATGTTTATTTTAGTGTGTATTGAGTTTAATTAAAATTGGTGCGAACATAGTTTTTTAAATAATTGAGTTTGTTTAATTTGTTCAGTGCGAAGTTTAGTTTTTAAATGAGTTTAGTTTGCATTTTATATCTTATAGCATACTTATGTGGATTAAGATGCATTTTTATGAAAGCCAATCATGATTTGTTTTAATTGTTTTTTTATAAATTATGAGATAAATTTATTTAACCATGAAAGAGGTGTGTTTTTAGTTTTAGTGGGACGTAGGTGTGAATTTGATAGAAAAAAAACTGTTCATTGAATCAGTTTTGTTTATGTGAGGTTGTGGGTGTCTCTTTGGAATTTCTTTATAATTTTTTTTATTGTTTTGGTAAATTATTGGATGGTGCGAGTTGTGTTTTGAAAATATGTCGAGGTGGTTCTTCTGTGTTGTTTATTAGGTTGAGTTGTTTTAAGCTAGTGTTTATGTAATTTGGTTGTTGTGTGTTTGATGCAGCACATTGGAGAGGTAATTCTGCGGAATTTTGCAGTCGTTAGCCTGCGCGTGCCTGTGCGCCCGCTCGAGGTGTGTCGCGTCATTGTGTTTCGACTGCGAGTTGAGGTAGGTCCCCCATTGCACTTACCTTTAGATTTAGAATTTATTAATTGCTTGTTGTTTTATTAATTTTTAATGAATTAGATATAATATTAGATAATAAAACTTTAAATTATTATTTAGTGTGAAAAGAGTTGTTTATTTTATACTGAACACGTGTGACATTTTCTTGACGGGCGGACACCCGGTTTTGAAAGAATGCCTGATTGGCCTTTAAATATAATTCACAGTATTTCAAATATACTTCTAGTTTTAAAGATAAATGATTTATTCTGAACAAGTGTTTTGAGCTTTTTGAGAAATGAGGTTTTACATTAATATTGGTGAAGGCCCGTTTGGCACTTTAATGAAATAGATTATTTTGGAAAACCCACTCGGGGGTGATCTTTTCTATGCATTGATTGCATGAGCTATATGTGATGTTTGTGCATACTGAATAATCTAAATTTTGGATGCACCCCCTTTTTATTACTTGTGTTGACATGGGAACCTGGCATATTGAGTAAATTTTCTGAGAACGATTGCTCCACTAGTTTAGACCACGCACTGGCTAGTGGCCCCATAGCAGGGGAATACTGAGTTATTGCTGCAATGGGGATTGGGCCCCTCGGTTAGGCCATGTAGGGATATGCCGGGCATTAGGGCGTTATGACGTCATTGAGTTAGGGCATGCTTTCAGGATGAGTCAGATGTATAGTACGTTCTGGATTGTTCACGATCTCCTAGGTTCGACCCATGTCTATTTTAGTATTTATTTGTATATGGAAGATGAATGAGAGGTCGAGTTTGGATGCCGACCCATCGATTCCACTTTTTCCCATTTCCCTTAGTGAGTGCGTTGTGTGCAATTTTCCTTTTGACTAACGACTTATGTTTGGATTTATAAATTTTTCGCAGAATGTTTTAAAACGCAATTCACCTGTTTCTTTCAACATTAAATTTTTTTCTAAATTAAAAAGGGAAATGGACTGTTACTTGTTTTAAAAATGAATATGTGTGTGAAAACCAATATTTTATTATTTAGTTCAAACTTGGAATTAATGAATTCTTTGTTTAAGGGTATGTGCATTGGGAATTGAATTAGTCGGGCCCACCTACTGAGTTTTAATAATCAAACCTATAGTGTTTTCCTATTTTTAGTTTCTATTGTAGGTTGAATCTAGCTCTCTCGTTGTGGGCAAGATGTTGTTGTGGACCAGTGATCGACTCTCGAAGTCACGAGGAATTTTGGTCGTGGCCAGGTTAGTTTTTTTTGTTGGTTGTTCTTTCTTTTCTTGTTGTTTATTTTATTTGTGTTGTTATATTTTCTTTCCACTACTCTATTTATTTCAATGGGGAAAAATATTTCCCTCTTTCTCTCTTTGATTCCCTGGCGCTTGTCGCCAGCCCGGGAGGATTGGGAACGCCTTTCGGGCCATGTCGCGGGCCGGCTCGAGTGACCAGTTCAAGGTCGACCCGCGTTGGTTCGTGACATCAAAACTCCATTGTTACCACTTTATCTCAATTTATATCTCATAATTCCATTTTTACAAATCTTTATCTCTATTCATATCTATAATTCCATTGTTACCATTATTCATCTCTATTCACATATCATAGAATCCCATTGTTACAATTATTCATCTCAATTCACTTATGAATATTGTTGTTACCTTTCATTATCTCAATTCATGTTTGAATTCCATTATTACCATTCATAGTCTCATTTCATATATGAATACAAATATTACTATGCATTGTATTATTTCACATATGATTTAAATTATTAACATTCATTTTCCCTTTACAAATATATCACAATATCATATATATTACAATAACACCATTAATTAATTCACTAATTAACTAATCAAATTAAAAAAATTCTATATTCACATCATTATTTTAATTGATTAAAAAATTAATTAACCGAATGAATTCACTTAATAATTCATCAATTATTTTATCAAATCAATTCCATTAATTAATTCATCAAATAATTAATCACATTTGATCCATTAATTAACTCAATAATTAATTAATCACAATTTCATTATTTATTTCAATAATTAATTAATCAAAA
Organism: Viscum album; assembly: GCA_963277665.1. NCBI lineage: Eukaryota > Viridiplantae > Streptophyta > Magnoliopsida > Santalales > Viscaceae > Viscum > Viscum album. The sequence continues at coordinate 837,020,435 of OY728134.1, read as the reverse complement.
TCCACAGTCCAAATATCCCCATAATTAATTCAAGAATTAATTATTCAACTTCAAAAATATCAATAACTACATAATTAATTCAATGATTAATTACTCTAGTTCGTAAAAACCATATTCCCAATTTCACAATCCCTCGATTAATTAAGTCACAAAATTAATAAATACAATATAATAACTCAATCTATAATCATCTTAAAAAAATTATAAAATTAAAAACACATAATTTAAATCAAAACTTTTTGGATATCAATAAAATACCACCAACCACGATATCGGTGATGATCGCTCACCAAGGGATATCCTTAATTCACCTGGAATAACCCTAATCATGACGAAAACCCAGATATTGAGTCAATTCCAAGATCCAATATTTAAGTGGTTTATATATAATAATATTCAAATCTATATCCATCATTATCGTAGGGAAACATTCCTTCAAGGATGGGAGAAGAATGTAAAAGACACAGGAAAAAAATCGGGACAAGGATCACTTACCGAGACAGGTGAATACCTTTGATCAGCCCTTTGATTCACCAAGAATGGAGGTCAAAAGGTATTGGAATTCATCTAGAATCCTAAAAAAAGAAATCAAATGACTTTTCCAATGTTACGGTAAATTTGGATGAGTTTTGGGGGTTTAGGTTTCTTTGAATCTAATTTTTGTGTAAATTAAAAATTGACACATTGTTTGCTGGGTAGGGGTGCATAGTTTTTCAAACCATGCTTCTTAATCATAAGACACTTCTATTGGGGTTCTTGGTTTATCTTAATATGGTGGATGGTTTTAAAAATTGTTCACCCACCATGTGAATCCCCTATTCCTGGGTTTGCATGGTCTGTTGGGCTGGGGCGCACGGTTTGGGAAAACTGTGTGCCAAACACGCACTACCTCTCCTCCTTCCAAATTTCTCAAATCTAATATAAATACTACTCATGAAATAAGACAAAAAATTGTTCTCAAGAAAAGTAAAAAGATCACCGGAAAAAAGCTCGAGACATCTCCATCAAAGGTTTTGATATTATACCCCCTAGAAAGAATTATGAGGATAATGAATATTTGTAGAATAGTATCATTGGTGATGAAAATTTTCTCCTAAAAATTAAATTTATCTAACTCCTATATTATTCTATGTATAATAAACTTTTAATTCAATAATTAATTTAATTTTAACCCCCCACCCCCATTTAAATCTCCACAACAATTCTCTAATTTCACATGAATTAACATTAAAATATTTGGATTCTTGGACAATCTATTTCACACCCACTGTATGAAATTCCATACATTCCACATTATTTATTTTATAAAAATAATATATTTGTAATGAATTATTTACTTGTTTAATTAATTAAATTTGATTACTTCTTTCTCCCAACATCTGTGAGAAGAATTAATTTATCCTTAGAATTTCCCATATCACCACCTGAGGGTAAAATTCTTGCTTCAAATCCAATTACCTCATCATAATTTTATTCCAAATCCATAAAATTTATTATATTACATTTCATAGTACACCTTAATAAAAAAATATTCAAACGAAAAAATCTAAATTTTTTAGTTATATATATTACTCATCCCATTAAAATTGATCATCATAAAAACTAATCAACAATATTCATAAAATATAAATAACTACATTGTCACTTTTAATAAAATTTTATCATTACAACATAATTCCATATAATTTATTACTACTAAAGTTTGGTTTTTATTCATGGAGAATGAAGGTGTTATCCTAGTATAAAACCCAGAATGAAAACTATGGGGGTCTGAAATGATGAATCCTAAGGGCATCCCCTCAGATAACATCACACCTTCAAATGGTAATAAACCTATAATAGAAAACAAAGTGGCCATCCCACTTTGAGGGGCCCCAGAAACTAATAATTCCAGGACTTCATAGTTATATTCCTGAGGATATGAACATTTAGAAACAGAATTAAGCAATACCATTTCTTCCATCATGACAAGTCCAAACCAAATATGAATATGGAATAATGATATGAGAAAATTTAGGTTAGGACCTCCTATAATAACTTGAAATCCATAAAACCTATTTTGTTCATAAATATTCATTAATTGATGCAATATAAAAATTTCTATAATCATTACTTAGTCCACTAAAACACCAGGATCCAAGATAACATGACCTAAAATATTAAACTCATATGTTTAGAACCAAGTCATAGTTATTTTATTATATAACTGGTGATTTCAACGAAACTAAAATTGAATCACGAGAATATATTCATGACCTTTCTCTTCATTAAAAAAACCAAAATATTATCTTTTATAGAAACCAAAAAATCATCATGATAGATTTGAAACACCGAATTCATGATCTCTATAAACATGTTTAGTTCACTTGTAACTCTTAATTTGATTACAAAAAACTTTAAATGATTATAGAAATAGTGAAAAGTACTATTATTAATGTCTTAATACATAAAATTTTACTTTTGATATTGAAATAAATAAATTGATCTAAGAAAACAAATTGAACTTTTTAAACTAACAATAAAAATCATCTATACAACAAAAAAAGAATATTTATTCATCATCAATTGATTTAACATTTTATAATATATATAAAACCTCAATATATCATCCATTTTCTTTAAATGAAACACAATATTATCCAATGTTTGAATACCATATCAAATAAATCTTTCCATATATAACTTATCAATTTGAATACCCAACAACCCATGATTTTATTACAGAATATGAAATGGTTCCATATAAATAAGTGAGATACCCTGATATAGATCAATTTCAAACTCAATATTATTCTTCAAAGGTGATCTTATTACATCTACTCAAAAAATAATAATCTATCGTAACTTGAGAAAACTTATCTACCTAATAATTAGAAACCTAAAGTATCATGACTGGAAACTATGACTTAATACTTTATGTATCAATATTTATACACCCTAAAAAATATTACACCATAAGATTAGAATCTTGGACCATGAAATAACCCTGTGTCTATAAAAAATATAAAAATTGTGTAGATTTTTCAACTAATCCATCCTATGGGTAATCTCATATAGGTGAATTTGTAATAAAACTATGATCTAAGAGATCCAATTTCTCCACATAAATAATATATAACCACACACATCACTATAAAACCCGATATTTTTATGAGAAATGTTTTGTTTTTATATTATTTACATCATCAAAGGAATATTTCACTACACAAAACGCTATCTTGGCTTGCTTTACACGCAATCACGACCTTCCTCGATAGCTTGCATCATACGCAATACTGAGTTTCACTAAACAACGACATGCTATTAAAATATTATTAAACCTAGTCGTTATAAATAGTAATAACCATTTTTTGAAATTTTTAAAATTTAATCTTTCCAAATGGACTTCATTTTTGGATTCGGAATATCAAAATTATCCTAGGGTAAAATTTTGGTATTTTTCGGAAAAATTTCAATTTTTGATGAATAGTGAAAACACTGTGTTACTATTTAAAAACCAACTTTCTATTTAAATAATTATTTATTTTTTAAAATTTATTTTAGGTCAAAAGTGATACATAATACCTATATAAGTTCAAAGTTATTCATTGGAGTCATTTTATAATAATTTTAGATATATAAAAATTTTATTGATCTTTTCACCGTCTTTTACACACCTCCTAGGAGAATTTGTAAATTCACATAAAACATAATTTTACTACTTCTATGAGTGGAATTTTAAAACTCTAAGAGACATGGTTAATATCATGGAATAAAATGTGGTTCAATGAGATGAAAATAATTTTTGGTGAATAGTAACTTTTTACTTTTTTACCACAGTTAAAAGTAAATAGGGTAATTAATGGTAAAAATGATATTATTATTACCCTAAAACATGTCATAATTCTTTTGGATAAGTTTAATTCGACCAAAAACAACCTTAGGAATAAAATATGACCATTTAGGCCCACTTGGATTAGATTATGACATTTAATATTATTTTATTTAAAGAATAGCTAAAATAGTTAAAATCAACATTTAATAACTAAAACATTCTTAATATAGGGTTATACATAAGATAAATTCGACTATAAATATTCATTATAAATATAAAAATATATCCTACATAATGGTATTTTATTTATAATTTTTAGACTTTAAATAATTTAAGTTATATATGACACAATGGTGATGTAGTAATTACCTAAATAATGAAATATAAAAATAATTGATATTATAAATACCCAAATAAATGTAATTTGAGACATTTTATGAATTAAACTAATTTTATAGGTTAATATGACATGTTATTGTTTATTTAATTAACTTTTTTCGAACTAATAATTTTTTTATGATTTTCAAAAAAATCAATTACCAAAAAGTGACAAAATTGAGATAAAATAGTTTTTAAAACAAATATTATATTATTAATTTTTATTTTATTCCTAAAAATCTAAGGATTATCCAAATTACTTAGATAAGGTTATATATATTAATAATAAACAACTTGGGGTTCTTTTGGCTTTTTATAGTAAGTTTATTAACCTTATAGTGTAAGAAAACAAGAAGACACGGTAAAAGTTAAATTATCTAACATAAAGTTAAATCTAAATTATAAGGTTAAAATAGAAACCTAAAATTGTCTAAATTCTATTTTATGAGATGATTTCGACACATCCCCACCTTAGCTTCTAAATAAATCAATTTTGAGCTATTAAAAACGAAATATGACTTTATAATAAAATAATATTTTTATTTTTTCCAAAGGTACCCCTATCCTCCCTTAGAAAAGGGAACCTCCTCTCTCTCTTACTCACACCATTTTGAGCCTTCAAGCTCGTAAAAACCCTTATATTTTCTCCTCTAAACATCCCTAGAAACATCCTAGAGGTTCTGGTTTTTTTCAAAGACCATATTTAGTTCCCTACGAGGAGGTTAGGAAGAGGTGCTTCAAAGAAGAGGTAATGTCTGTTACAGATTCTTTCAACATTATATCTTCTTATACTTATTCTTATTTAGTTGTTTCATTATGAAGAAATAATATCAGTATCCCTCATATACTGATATGTTATTATAAATACTAAACAACCCTATTTCACCTTCTATCCATCCTACAGAAAATGAAATCACCGCACGTGTGTACGTATAGAATACCGTCTACACGTCATGGTGTAATCTGTTTTCCACCACCACCTTACATGGATGGTTATAATGGTGTAAATAATAACTATATATGATTATTTTAAATTTATATTGATTCTTAAATTTTATACATACACTCCAATAAAATTCCACAATCATGGGAATGATATCATCGCTCATGCGTACGTACGGAATACCGTTTCCATGATGTGATGCGACTCATTCTACATGATCTTCCATGCATAATGTTTATATACATGAATTTAATGAATAAATATGATATATATTACACTAATACCATTTTGTAAATGAGTATTCTATAACCTAAAAATAAGAATAAAAATTTATTCGACAAAACACACATAAGAACAAAAAGTAATAAACACACAAAAAACAAGTAGCAATGAAATATTACTAATAAGAAGCTAAGAATATGACCATATATGACATAATAACAATATTTATGATTTTGGAATAAGTCAATGAAATTATTTAAATCATTATACAGTAGGATCGGACACATACGAAGCAAATCGGTCCTAAGGGAAGGGAAAATTTCACAATCTCATTTTTATCAGAGATTGTTTATACTTCTGGATTTACTAGGGCATATTTATCATCCAAATCCATGTTTCCTCAATATATAATAATATTTCCTTCCACCTAAATTTTTTTAAATCCAATTTTACCCATTGGTGAGTTTTAGTAAAAGATATGAAAGGAATCTTTTATCGTTTTTAGTACGAGGTATTTTTTGACTTTTCCAACCAAAGTACGAGAAGAATGTTTTTTTAACATATACGGAATGAATGGATTTTTAGAACATTATTTTAATGAATCTTACTTTAAATGTTTTCAATTTTATTTTTAATCATTTTATTTTAGTTTAAAATTATATGACATGTTAAGAAAGGAAAATGTTTTTGATGTAGAAAAGATATTTTCCTCAAGAATTGAGTTCAAGTGGTTTATCAAAATTATTTTCCCTCTATGATAATAAAGGGTTCTATTTCTATCCCTATTATGACATTGATTTGATTATGTTGTGATGTAATTATTTTTATGAAGTCCTTTATCTTATACAAGTTGTTTTATGATGTCACGATTTTTAAGAATCCCATTTTTATTACATGGGTTATGATATGATGTGTGATTTATGATCCTGTGTCACACATAAGAATAGTATCATTATGAGATGGGTGGGACCTATATCTCCCTCCAATTCATTGGGTAAAGATTTATATCTCATGAGATAGACATGGATGGAATGGCAGGTTAATCCGGTTCAGTGAAATAGGACTGAAATGAGGAGTGAACTCGGTTCAGAAATGGACTTTGTCCACTAAGATAGTCTTGAAAATGAGTTTGGACTACTAAGAAATGATTCTCTATGATTATGTGTGTAAGACAAAAAGTTTCATGTTTTATGTTATGATTATTGATTTATCCCATGTTATGAAATTATGATCTCATTTGAAGGATAAGATTTCCAAATTGTTATGATATTATGAATATGATTGATATTTCATTTGTTTACCCTTACTGAGCATTCGAGCTCACCCATTTGTATGTTTTCTTTCCCTAGGTCAGTAAGAAGGTTATTAAGTAGGATATGCCAAAAGGGACTCTAGATATGATGAAATAAATGGGAGACAACATAAATGATTTATGAACCAGTTGTTTATGTTTCCCTATTTCTAAAGACATCATACCTATATGGTCCTTTCATGGTTTTGTTATATGTTGTAATAAGTATGCTTCAATTCTTTAGTAACAACAATGTATATAATGTATGGGTCGTTAAAATCACACAACCTCATCAAAATTACTAATAGAGTAACCAAAAATAGTGTCCTCGTAGCCGTCTATACTAGAAAAGTTAACCCATAAACTAGTGATTAGTTGATAATGAAATATGAGGAATTAATATCAATCAGAATAGAAGAAATAGTTGAGTAAATATAAATAATATTTCATGACCTATCCCAATTTGGGGATCGATCCATAACTACCCCAAGCCCACCTCCATAAGCCATGGGGTGGTGACATGTACCAAAAAGAATATCCAAAATGGGTGTCATTTTCTTATATACTTTCACACAAACACTTGACATTCCCAATGATGAAGTGCAGAGTAATAATATTAATAAATTGATACTGCTAAAAATTAAACCAATCATACATAACCCATAGGGTGTACAAGGGTACAATTGTGAAGAAAAAATTAAATCGGAATAATACACTTCCAACCAAAAATATGTCTCAAAATAAAAAAAATGTAAAGGTATTCTTTTTAGAGATCCCATCTCTTGATCATGATGCTATGACCATTGTATGTAGTCTATAGTACTTAGTATCCCTAAGATCATCTAAAGTCATTGTGGACCAATTTTTCATACGCATAAGACATGACATGTATCGGAAAATCCAATGATGTTTTAGTTTGTACATTCCCATTAGGAAACCATGAAATCATAAGGGGGAGTTATAAGAGATACAATAGGGAACAAAGAGAGTAGATAGTACACTTGATGCCAGATACAATGGAAGAGAACAACTCAACCCTAACTAGGAGAGAGAAACCTCATCCAAACACAAGGGGATCAACATGATGTGTAGATGAACTACACCTAGTGTATTTTCCACCTATAGTAGGAGTGTGGACTCATAAAACCACAAGAAGATAAATATAGAAAGTATGTGGCATACCCCACTCATCTTTACAACCCATGGATGGAGACTGAAAAAATCTAAAGGTATGGATTCTGATGAATATATCTATATTCATATATATATATATGTGTGTGTGTGTGTGTGTGTGTGTGTTAAACCAAAAGAATCTCAATCGATAGAGAAATGGGATATCCATCTAACATATCATCCCGAAAGGAAGTGTCTTTGATAGTTTCAAAATCCCATCAATGATGCCTAGCATCTCACACATCTAACCAAAAGTAACTATGAAAGTCAGTCCTTGCCTCATCACTATGTTTCAAAGAGTAGGGGACTAAAACACAGTATATAGGACCTTCGCCCTAGTGCATCATGGGGGTTTCAATCTTTATGAATCTGTAGAGGACTTGTGCCCATGTTGATTTTGAGTCCCATTCATGCATCATGAGGACCCACACCATATCCGATAAGGGGTTCCACTCAGTAGGTAGAGGAACTACACCCTATAATGATATGAGTTTCCACTCTATACGTGGAAGACCCATTCCCTAGTGCGATAGAGGAGTCCACATTGGTCATCAAAGACACATGTCCAATACGATTTAGGGTAACACTTTGAAGTCGATCACACACACCCTAGTGCAAGAGGGGGGTTCCACTTTGGCCATTGACAGACTGAACCCTATCTAATATAGGGTTCCACTAGGAATTTGAGTACCCGAACCCTAGTATAATAGAGGTTTCAACTCTAGCCATCGAGGATCCATGCCCAATCCGATAGTAGGTCCACTCTGATGTTGTGGACATCTACCCTGGTACTGCAGGGTTGTTTCACTTAGGATATAATGGAACTGTACCCTATTTTATAGGGGTTTTACTCAGAAGGTAGATATAGCGGACCTAATCCCATGATGATGGGGTGTTCCACTCTAAAATAAGCATTTGGTGATCTCATCTGGTCACTGTCGTCATTAGGCATCACCTCAGAAAGTGTGATGCTGGAAAAATTTTACATCATATCTCAAAATCCATAACGGAGGGCCCTATCACATTCTTCATGAAAAAAATAGGATAGGATACTCATGGGGTCATAATTTATATTAAATAAAGTGATATTATGTTTCCTCAAAAGGAACAAAGGGGTACATGACATGTGAGAGGGCCCACACAACGCTTGGTCTTGTACCACCGCCTAGATATGTCTTTAGCCAGTAAACTGCTCCCAATACATATATAATTATATGTAATTTTTTTGGACTACATGATGTGTCCAAGCTATTCGGGACTATGTCATTTATTAGGTTTGTGTATGTATAATTGAACCTATGTCCATGTTCTTTATAACTCTTTAATGTGCCTAGTAATTCAATCCCACACAAAGTCATATCTGTGTGATCCATCAGATTGATCATCAATTTATGGATGTGTTACATGGAGTGTAGGGGGATGCATGTAGTTCCATCCTTATAATCATCCAAACCCATACCTTCTAAAGTGTGGGAGACATGTCATTTTTTCATCCCTGTACATGGTGTGTATAAGGGTTTTTCTCATAATTTCATATATGAAATCCATACTTTGAATTAGTCTTATCTACCATAGATCATTTCAAGAATCAACATGAAATATGTGGATCTAGGAACATATCTTCATTTCAGATCTTCGATCGCTAAAAATTAGATCAAGTTATTCATCAAGGGGTTCTTATTTCAATCCCTACCCCATTTATCCTTCCACATTGAAGTTACAACCTCTCATCATTGAAAAAGACATCCAAAAAATCTAAAAATTCCATATCTAGACTTCCCCATCAATCCATCCCTTGTTCATGAAACCATTTATATTTTGGTGGTCCAATCAAGATTGTTACCGCTCGAAAATGTCGAACTGGGACCACGGGTTCCATCTATTGACGAACAAGAAGAAAATAAGGTGTAAAATCAAATGAGAATTGTTTTAAATGATAGTTTATAAGAATTCATGGAAAACGATCAACAACGGGGAATTTGGGGTTAGAAAACTTTTAATAACAAAATTAATCTGGTACGTAGGAGTATTCTAAGGCTGCAATTACCGCAGATCAATAGAAGTGATTGACATTATCAATCAATTTAATAAATAGGGTAATTAAAAAAATATTGATGATTCATACCTACATACTGGACCGTTCATTGTCAAAAAAACATGTTTTCCAATAGTTAAATGAATTTCTTGCGTTCACTACCTACTAATCTACTCTAATATAAAGTTTCATAATTTTCCTATCCGAAATTCTAGTGGAATGAGGAATGGAAGTTATGGAATTATCTTAGGTATATTGCATCTTACCCAGGAGAATTATCCATGGTGGTCTAGTTATAGACATTTTTTTGGTCAAAAAATGTAATTAATTAATTAAATAATTAATCCACTGAATGTACTACCAATGAGTGCATTGTCGAAACACCCCATGTAAACTTATTTTAGGTCTCTCTTAGGGTAATAGAAATATGTTTCAGACTCAACCATGGTCTCAAATTTATTATTTGAGCTTCCATTTACGATTCATAACATTTTATTTAAGAACCCATATGCGGGTAATATTAAATATGTTTACTTTTTTTATAAAAATAATTTTGGGAACACCAGACCTCAAAATCGATCATTTTCTCAGCACCTAACTCTAAAAATATATATATAAATGTTTCAAAACCAAAAAAAGTGAAAAAATAGGTCTCTACATTATTCCTTCAATATTTTCATTACCAAAACTCAATGCTAAACAACAAATCAAGATACTTAGCCAAAAAAATGGACACTCTGCTCTATGGAGCTCTTATGCACATTACTGTACTGCTACAATATGCAATTTAAGGTGATGGTCCATCCACACAGGATACTCTCCTGTCGATATTTGATCCCCACCGAGTTCTCTACAAAGGAAGATCCATCATTGATATCCAACTCACCCTATTGGATGATGTAAGTGGGGTCATGCACATATCTCGTCAGCAATGACATGTGGAATATATCATGCATCTTATTTAGATATACGGTGTAGGGAAAGGTGGTAAAAAACCTCTATAACCCTCTCCATGATCTTGAACAACCAGATGAACCTCACGGATATATTGTCTCCCCGATTGAACCTTCACAATCTATATCATGTGGAGACTCTCAAGAAAATTTGGGCCACCTTCTCAAACATTAAGGGCCTTTGATGATGATTTGTGTAAGATTTCGTTCTGCTATGGGTTTTCTTCATCTGTTCAAAGAATCCCTAGATCTTCTCTGTTGTATCATCGACCATATATGGTCTCACAAGAGTTGTTTCGCCAATCACTATCCATCACAACAGTGACATGCATGGTCTCCAGCACATGGCCTCAAAAGGATCCTTGTTAATGGTAGATTGGTACTTTTTGTTTTACATAAACTCTACCAAGGGTATGTAATCCTCCCAGTTATCGTAAAAGTATAATACAAAATCCCTTATCATATCCTCCAACACCTTGATAGTGCACTTGATATTTCCATTGGTCTGGTGGTGAAAGGATGTACTCATCCTTATTTGGGTCCTGAATGCATCTTGTAGGCCTCTCAAAAATAATGATGTAAAAAATGTGTCATGAATAGATACAATCATTTGTGGAACACCATGAAGGGGAATGATCTCCCATTTATATAACATCCCCAAACTCTATACTGATCTCTACTCCATGATGTGATGGAAGTTTTCTGACATTGTCAGTTAATCAATTATCTCCTAGATGGTGTTATGTCCCTTCACTGTGTGTGAAATCCATATCACAAATTACATAGATAGGAATTAAAAAATCCACTCTAGGACCTCAAGGGGCTACACCAATCCTTGTAGAACATATAGCATAGCCTTCACCATACCTCCATTATTTCAAAAAGTTCTTCGGGAGACTTTATCATCACCATACCTCTAGTAGCTGCATCTACCATGGACTTGGTATTTGTTGTGAGTCCTCCATAAAAGGTCTGTACTTGTATCAAGAGTGGGAGTCCATAGTGTGGGCATTTTTATAGCATCTCATTGAAACATTCCCATGACTCGTATAATGACTCAGAGTCATGCTTCTGGAATTTGTAGTTCTCGTTCCTTAGAGTCACCATCTTCGATGGTGGGAAATATTTTGATAGGAATGCCTGGGCTAGCTCCACCCAGGTGAGGATGGATCTTTGTGGAATCCCTTTGATCTAATCTTTCACCTTGTCCTGTAGAAAAAAGGGAAATAGGCAAAGATGGATGGAGTCCTCCGGCACTCCATTGTAACAAAATGTGTCGCAGATCTCCACAAAGTTGGAGAGATGGGCGTTTGGGTCCTCACTGGGTAGGCCTCTGAATTGGACAGTGTTCTGGATCAGCTGTATGATTGCAGGCTTGATCCCAAAGTGTGGGCCTGTATCAGAGGACAGATGATACCTGTATATGTTCCATGGATTGAAGGAAGACTATACTCCCTAAGGGTACGGTGTGGAGGTAGCTGCTGAGGGGGTGGAGTTTGCATGTACTACTACTCCTAAGGGGTGAAATAGTGTCATTGGAAGATCTGATGCAGCTAGTGTAGTTGGCCATACTCCAAAGGAGGTTGTTGTGGCAGTCGTTGGTAATCCCTCGGGAGGATTCCATAAAGCATCTAGGCTCCTGTTCTTGTATACCAGCTATGGAAGGCTGCTGGTCCTGGTACAGATGCTCAGCTGCAGCATCCCTAGCTCGTACTTCCACTTCCTTGATCATCATGGTTCGTGGCTATAGGTTGTGAGTTTCTTTTATTGCACACCGACAACAAAACAGGGTCTGTTCGATCTCCAGATCAAGCGGAACTAGTTCAGATGACTTGGTGCTCCTGGACTGTGTAGGGCGTCTATTCATTCACATTTAGATTCTTCACAATTACAACACAAATACGAGGAATAACAAGGGAAAAATAAAAGAGAAAAAGAAATAGGATTAGGAACGAAATTTTTGGGAAATTTTAATTTTTACTTTCACTTAATTAATTACTAACACAACTAAATTTTATCACTTAAACCGAACGTGTTTCCTGGTAACAGTGCTGAAATTTGGTCAGTCGTTTCACTGAGATTATGTTATCAGTTCCCCAAATTGATATTAACCACTCTTAAACTTATTATAGTGCATGTATGGGGTCGATCCACAGGGAACTTTGGCAGTGTGTTGGTTCAGTTGAGTTTATAATTAATTTTTTGAATCACGTAGAATTTATAGTGGATTTTCTTGGTTTAGATTGAGTGAAACTGTTTTGTTTACTTTAAGAAAATTATTAACTATTTAAAGGAAACAATGAGTGATTGAAAGGTGTTTTAAAAAGAAGAAAATTGTATTGGGGCTATGGTGACTATGGAGTTTTTATGAAGATTGCTGAAATGGTTGTGTTGTTCTTGGTAATTCATCATTCTGGATTTCCTTTTATCACAAGATTCCTTAGTCTGCTTTCTCTTATTTGGAATTGAATAAATTGACTCCTTGGTCCAGTAGTCAGTGTTTCTCAATTCTTAATTTGGTTCAGTCCATTTATGAATCGGTTAAACCTTTTCAATGGTCATGAAAGCTTTCACCGTTACTCTTCTTTTATTTCGCTGAGAATTCTTCCCTTGTTCTGGCTCAGAATTCTCAGTAATATTTAGCAAATGATTTAAGGGGAGTAAGAAAAATTAACAAGAACGAACAAAACTATTTAAATTAATACGACATAATACAATCCTTCATCGCTCAGAGCCCCAACACAAGGGGATTAGTAACAAATGGAAATCAGGATAAGAACAACACACTCGATACCTGATGAATTCATTGTGTAAGCTTCAAGGAGAGGTGGAGGTAGGTGGAATAGTGGAACAACGGCACCACAGTGGTTTGGGAATGGTAGCAGCAGAACTTCTCCCTCCTCCAATGGTTTGGAACTCTCTAAAATCTGAAGGCCAAGGCCTCTATTTATAGAAGAATAAAGTACACAGTGTGTATATAAAGTACACGTCTTGTACTTCCGTCAATGCGCTTTGGGATTCATTTTCTCCACTAGTAGGCGGCCTAACATGCCATCTTTGACTTTGAACACGACGCTGCCAGGTAGGTGAGTGTACACAATGTGTAGCGCTTCCATACATGGCATGTAATTCCAAAATGTGGTCACCAACCCCTTCTAGAATAGCAGACACAACATGTAAAAATGGAACATGTCGTTCCTCCTTCAATGGCCACATGGGCGTGTAGACTCTTCTCAGCAACAAACGGTTTTAGAATGTAGTATGCGACATGTAATGCCACCCCACATGGCATGTCACTTCTACCTGGTGACATGGGCGTGTACTCCCTCCTTCGATCTGTGTCCCTGTCTGGATGTTCACGGTGTGTATACAGAGTACACTCCGTTTAGTTTTGAAAATTTTCACAGACTTCCCTCGATTTGTGTACTATGGCCAGAAAGCTCCTGAAAATAGACAAGGTCACCAAAATAAGAGTTTTTGTCTTCTAAGAATAGGTATATGGTGAAAACATGTTTTTATTTTCAATAATATGTATGAAAATTTATACAAAAATCGGGTGCATCAACCGACAACTTCTATTCCAAAGTTTATCAAATCAAAAACCAAAGGATCTCATTCTAATGTAACATGGTTAATGAATCATTACTTTTTCGACTCAAAGTATCACCCACTTTATTTACTTTTCCTATATGGTAATGGATCGTGCAATTATAATCCTTGATTAATTCTAACTATCTTTTCTATCTCATGTTCATTTCATTCTGAGTGAATATATACTTCAAACTTTTGTGATCAGTATATATTTCACATTTTACTCCATACAAATGATGCCTCCCATTTTTTAAAGAAAAAACAAGAGAAGCTAATTCCAAATCAGGTGTACGGTAATTTAACTCATGAGGTTTCAACTGACGTGAAGCATAAGTAATTACATGATCATTCTTCATTAGGACACAACCATGTCCTATCAATGAATCATCACTCTAGATAACAAACTCACAATTTCTGGATGGTAGTTCCAAAACTGGGGCATTCAACGATATTTTTTTCAATTTCTAAAAATATCAACACATTATTTTTTCCAAATAAACATTACACCTTTTCGAGTTAACATAGTCATTAGACTAGATAACCATGAAAAGGTTTCAACAAACCTCTGGTAATAACCTTCCAAACCAAGGAAAATACGAATCTCGGTTATATTTTTGGGTCTTGGCCATTCTTCAACAACTTTTGTTTTAGCAAGATTAATAGTTAAGCCATTTTCTGCAACAATGTGACCAAGGAAAGAAATTTTTTGTAACCAAAACTCACACTTTCTGAATTTCCCATAAAGTTTATTTTATTTTAAGGATTGAATGAAAACCCTTAAATGAATTTCATACTCCTCTTTACATTTTGAATAAAACAAAATATCATCAATAAAAACAACCCCAACGTTATCCCAGAACTCAAAAAAATGATATTCATAAGATCCATGAATACAACAGGTTCATTGGATAAACCAAAAGGTATAACTAAAAATTCATAATGGCTATATCTAGTATGAAACATGGTCTTCGGAATGTCTTATTCCATTACTTTCAACTGATGGTACCCAAACCACAAATCAATCTTCAAAAAATACTGAGCTCCCTGGAGCTGATCAAACAAATCATCGATTTGAGGAAAAGGATATTTATTCGGAACAGTGATGATATTCAATGCTCTATAATGAATACAAAGTCTCATTGAACCATATTTTTTGTTAACAAAAAAGACAGGAGCACCCTATGGTGATGTGCTAGGTCGAATGAAACCTTTATCTAATAACTCTTGTAATTTATTCTTATACTCTAAATGTTCAATTTGAGCCATTCGATAAGGGGGTTTTGAACATGGATTAGCATCAAGAAATAAGAAAATAGTAAATTTAACTTTTCGATCACGTATAATACCAATAATCTCATCAAAAAAACATCATGGAACTCATTTACCACTAGCATATCAATAATCTCATTACATTATTTATTTTTAACAATATGAGAAAGGTTACATTCATTTCCTTCTTTAACTACTTTCTCAACTTCCTGATATGTTATCAAAAGAATGGGTTCATTATTGTACACAAACAGTAAATCTCTCTTAAATAAAACCTCTTCAGCTATGTATTAAATCTTATCATGATAAAAAAATAGCCAATACATGCCCAAAATAACATCAAACTCTACTAGAGGTAAAACAATAAGGTTTTTAGGTAGGTTTATTCCGTACACAAAGAAATGAATGTTCTTATGATTTATTTTTGTCTCTACATTTCTTCCATGTGTTTTTACTATATGTTCTGTATTCATATCTTGATGTGGAATTTATAATTTACTAGAAAACTTATCGAAATGAAAGAGTGTGTAGACCCTGAATCAAACAACACATTTTCATAATATGAACAAAAAAACATTATACCTGATACTACTTTGTTTGATGGACCAACATCTACTGAAGTAGTTGCAAAAGATTTCACCACCCCTTTCTGCTTGTAGTCTGGATGATTTACCTCAGTTGAGTTCTTCACTGGACAATAATTTGCATAATGAACCATTTCATTACACTTAAAACATCTTACCGATGGGTTTTAATTGCCTTCTTGATCATCTTCCTTACAGTTATGAGTAATAAGTCCAGACTCACCACACCGGAAGCACATTTCAGACTTCGAAAAACATTCTATAGGATGCTTTTGACCACACTTCTCAGAAGTTGGATATTTAATTTTCTTATCTCCAGGCTTCTTTGATAAACTCTTTCCATTTCACTTCCAACTAGACCTCTTATTCAGTTGTTTTTTAACAAACACTTGATCATCGAAAAAATCTTTTTCCACCTTCTCCACACATCAAACAAGTTTTTCATAACTTTTGAACTCACGAGAGGCTAATTCTCTTCGATATCATTCCTTTAGTCCTGAGTAATATCGATTTATCTTACTATTAAGATCTTGGATGAAATTTGGGGCATAGCATGCCAGTCGAGTGAACTTTGTTTCATAAGCGGCCACTAAGTCATCCTCATGCCTCAATTCCAAGAATTGTTTCTCCATCCTAAGACAACCCACCTTAGGAAAATATTTCTCCAGAAACATACCTTTGAATTCTTCCCAAACAAGAGCATCAATTTCATCACTATCCCAGAGATTTTTCACCATCGACCACCGCTGACCAGCTTCACCCTCAAAATGGTAAACAGTGAGACTAACCTTTTGTTGTTTTGAACAACCCATGACATCAAAAATATTCTCCCATGCATTAATCCACCCTTCAGCTAGCATAGGGTCATATGATCCTCTTAATGATGGGGGATATTTCCTTATGAAATGCTCCACTACTGACATGTTCCTCTATGGTTGATCTGGCTGATCTCATACATGGATACCACCACTATTTATAGCCTGAGTCAATTGTGCCATCCCTGCAACAAACTGTTCAGTTCCAATTCCAACCATCTCAGGTTGCTGATATAGAAGGTTGTCTTCCTCCTGAGTTCATCCCAACATAGCTTCCATGTTTCCTCTACGGATAACCATTCTGAACACAAACATATCTTAGGCAAAGCAACAAGGTAGTTTTTAAATGATATATCATTTCAATATTACAATAAATTAATTTAGGGACATTAATTTAACAATACCCTAACTCCTAAAGTTATCTTAACTGACCTTTGATACCAAATATAAGTACCCGGCCTTAAAAAATTACATAATCTTTAATTAAATGAATAATTCACATTGAGGATCTTTTCAGGTTTATAGTTTTAGAGAGTTAGGCCATAACTAATACATTGCAAAATATTAAAAGAAGACACATCTACTCAGTTTCCATTTTATCATAAAATTAAACTCTTTGTAAAAAAAGTTATGTCTAGTTCCATGTTTTAGACAGAATTACTTTTCGTTGATCCCATCCTTGACCCTATTCCACTTTATATCCTGTGAAAAACATTTCAAAACATGGGATCAACATAAAAATCACAGTAAGGGATACACAATGAAGGAAACTGTTAGTTTTCCAAAACAAAAATTAAACCATTAATACTTAATCACATGTATCACTTTTAACCTTTATGAAGTAGAAAATACTCATTTCTGAATAAAATATCATTGCTTTCTCTTTTGTAATCCAAAATATTACCATAAAACCAAAATCCAGAACACATAACATATAAAGATAACTTGGGGAATAAACATTCTTAACTGGAATAACCATACGGTCGACTTCCACACATATCACTAAATGGAATATCCATAAGAACGACTTCCATACCCAATGCATTGGAGGTTATAATGTAACCACACGTCTAGGTATTCACGACACCACCCGTCATTTGGTTTATCATATAACCACCCATCAAATGTCCATGTACCATTATAAAATCATTAGACATAAAACAAATATAATGGAAAGAAAACATTTCCACATTTCAATCACAATATATCACTTAAATATATTCACATAACAAATCCATTATCAAAACCATTTTCAAGACCAAACTACATAAAAGAGTATATGGTATTTATTTTCTTTTTAAAAATATTACGGCTTGCTGAGGAAGCCAAAGATCAAATAATACTCGCAGCGGTGGAAATATAGTTTTCACCGCTTACATTAAAAGACACATTCCTTTTATTCATTTAGTAAAATTCTTCGTAGAAAAAGATTCCCTTTGAAAAGTCAAGGGTGTTTATACAGCGTAAAAAGAAAGTCGTGTATTAAAACAAAATATGCTTCAATGAAAGGATATTTAGACAAAGTCCCTAACAAAGATAATTTTTTAAATAAAATAGATCTATTATGTGAATTATATAATCACACATAAAGCAAGTATAAAAACATAAAAATTCATTTCTCACATAATTAATGAAGGACATAAACAAGAAAGTGAAGATCAACCCAAATAACAGAAATTGGGTTACGAAGTTCCATTACCTCATGTCCGACTTGACCCGTTCGTTCTTTAATGTCCTGAATAATAAAATAAAGTTAATTTCTACTTGCTTAAGAACCTTTTTCAAGTTTATTATTACTTTTATATCACTTATTACCATGTTATAAACATTATGTAATCATTTAAGTTAATAATATTTGTTTTGTCGATATTTGACACTTGAGTCAAAAACGGACTTCTTATAATTGAATGTTGTTCATGTGGTCAATAGTTCATTATATATAGAATTATATTCATGATTTATATATCATATATATCATATATATATAGTATATACATGTATTTTTACTTGTGTATAACATTTAGAGGTAAGAAATGAAATGCACCGTTCATGGAGACGGTAAACTGTACGTACGCATGAACGCTACTTTAATTTCTATTTCTTATTTTAATAGAATTTAGACATAATGATACATAGTTATATTATAATCACAATATAGTATAATATATAATATCATTATCTCTATCCTTTATACATCCTACAAAAGGCATTAATGAGTCACGTCACTTTGGGGGGGCGATAGTCCGTACTTCCTAAAATGAGATTATCGCATTTAACCACTATGGAAAACATAAAGGCGTGAAATAAATTGAAATTATAGAATTATAAAGAAAATATAAACATAATATATATCATATATAAATATATTGTCATCATAATGGCCACCATGATAGGCAGTTGGATATTTTTGAACAATCATCGTTTCGGGAGGCGTTAGTTTTCCATCCACAGAAACATTATGTTCTTCAACCATTAGATGAAGGTGTGTATAAGTGTAGTTATAATACTTCTCATAAAAACATAATAGTATATTTAGGATACTGGTTTTGTTACAAAATAATTAAATAAAAATATTTTAGGGGTTGGTTAAATATAATAAAAGAAAACAATTTAAGAGAAACTGTTACCTTTAATTTTGGTAACTCCCTTTGGTTTGAACCAAAGGGCTTCTTGAAGTTCATTCTGCCTAAAATAAGGCTTATAGAAGGAGTAGAGGGATTTAGGGAGATTAATTGGGTAGAGTTTGGATGATACAAATGGCTTGAGAGGTGTGAGGAATTGGTTAGAAGTGGTCTCCTTTTATAAGGGGGAGGAGGGGCTCTTTAGGAATGTGTGAAAACGTTATTTTATTATATAAATATATTCGGTTTCTAATGGTCCAAAAATAATTATAGTCGAAGCTAAGATGAATGATGGTCTAAATATAATCATCCAACAATAAATGGACTTGTTTTGGATAATATATTAATCATTATAATCTAATTTATTTAAATAATTTATTAATGAGGTAAATACTGCATCATTATTGTGTTATAAATAATTTAATTTATATGATGTCTAAAAATTATAAAAAAATTACAATGATTTTGAAAATATATTTATCATTCCAATGAATATTTATAGTTAAAAGGATTAATTATATAACACTATATAAAAATTAATTAGTAAAAGATTTTTGTTTTTGTCATTTTGGCCTTTACTTTTAATTAATTAATCCAAATTGTCATTATCAAACCCAAGTGGCTCAATGGGGTACCAAAATCGACCCAAATATTCCCATGGTCATTAATGACTCATCCAATAATTTTTGGACAAGTTTTATGGTAATTTTGAATTATTATAATATTCTTTTTACCTTGAATTAACATATTTACCTTTAACCGCGGTAAAAAAAAGTCAAAAGTTATAATTCACCAAAAATTATTTTCATCTTAATGAACCAAATTTTATTTCTTTATAACAACCATGTACATAATATTTTTGAAATTCAATTCACAGAAGTGGTAAAATTTCATTTAAATGAAAAAGTCATTTTTGTAACTACCACTAAGTGGTTTCACTATTCATCAAAAATTGATGTTTTTTAGAAAAATACAAAAAATTCAGACTAAGCTTTATTTGATATTCAAAATTCAAAAATTATTTTTATTTATCCAAATTAAAAACATAAAAGTGTCATTAATTAATTTTAAAATTAATTCCCTTTGTTAAAACAAATAGCATGTTTTTAAGAAACAATAACTATCAAAATATCGACACTTGTTTATGTCCAATTTCAAAGTGAAATTAATTCCAATGACCGACATTGGATTAAATGGTAAAAATATATTTTATTTTCACTTTAAAACCAATTAAAAAGATAATCTAACAAAATAAATAAATTATATTATAAGGCACTTTGGAATTAAAATGCAATATTATTCACTATTCATTAAAAAATGAACTTTATCAGAAAAATTCCAAAAAATTACACGAAGTAAATTTTGATGTCCCCATTATAAAAGAGGATTTTATTTGGTCATATAAAATGTATTAAAGTAACCAAAACTATATTTAAAGATGGTTCTCCCTTAAAAGGCGATAAATCGGCCTTTTAATATAAATTATGCTTAAAATTAGTTTCATTCACATTTTAAGCCTCTATATTTTATTGGATAAATGTAAATACATTTTTCAAACATGTATAATCATATTTTAGTTAGTTTCATTCATTCCTGCCAATAAAATGGCAAAGATTTAACCACCATTTAAAAAAATAATATTATATTATTAGTGTGCAACGTAAGATTCCGAAGAAACTCGTTGTTGTGTATCAGGTACACTGTTGAACATAGCATCCCTTTTAAAGTAAAATTACTATTTAATTCAAAAATATTAATAACTATGAAATATGTATTATTATTTATTTACCTGGGATGTTACAACCTCGAACTACTAAAGAAACATAGATACACAAGATTGATCAGTCCTTCCATGCACATACGAGACAATCTTCTGGAGATACTCAAGGACTTACATGAAAAGAAGAAGAAGGAAGAATTCATTCCGAGTCTGTATAACCTGATCATTCAAGGAGTGAAGATCTTTAATGAATTCACCTACACTCAAGATGATCAAACTGATGAACCTGGACCTGGAAGTCAAATACAAAAACAACACTCTGTTTTTCTTAACAAAAACAATAGAAGGACTCCAAGCTTCTTATGCATCAATCCAAGGAGTCCATAGCTTCACTCAAAACACATAGAGCATTATCAACTCATCTCTAATTGTTTAGATCTATTGTGTTTCATTTATTTACACTTTGAAAAGTGTGTGTTATTTATTTACACACTATCTCCTATGATGAACTAGACGATTTATAAATCCTGACACAGTCTTTCCCTTTCTCTCTTATATCCCACTGTGGATAGTGGTAGAGGTAATGTGTGACATGGATAGCATGTGAGCTATTATTTTGTTTTCCCATGAAGAACTGTGGTAGAGGACTTAGTACCTGGATAGTCTTTGTACTGTTGTTATCCCCAATCCAGGCTGTGGATCATAGTTTATATAAAAATGTTTGAGAGGACTAAGTGTCGGCTTGAGACTGAACCTCTTTGTTATATCTGTTATGCATCTTATTTTCTATTATGCTGCTAATTACCTTGAAATTCAAATCTGTTTTAAAGTAACTCTGATAGTTAAGCTAGGAAGTGTTTATAACTTTTGTCAGTTAGTAAGTTAGTTTCAAAAGCTAACTTAATATTCAGATTAAGTTAACTGAGAAATAATCAGTCTTTGAGAAATTGATTTAAAACATTCAAGCTTTATAAATTCACTAAAGTTTATCTTATTATATAATTTGGTGGATTTTAATATAAATATTTTTAACAGAAATTTTTAATTGGAACTCAATTCACCCCCCTCTTGAGTATCCACTCTAACCAACAATTGGTATCAGAGGGAGGTTCTTAATAAAGTATTTCCAAATACTCTATTTTTGAACTGTGATTTTGGTTGTATCTTAAATATCATAAATTTTTGTTAGTTATAAATTTTATCTCTTTAAATATATTTTCTAAAATATAATTATGGATAATTGATTAGAAAGTTCTTCTAATAATATTCCACCTTTCTCTAATGGTGTTAATTATGCCCAATGGAATCTGAAAACGAATATTCATTTAGAATGTATGAGATTTGATATTTGTACTACTATTGAAACTCAGTAAAAGATTACAAAAACCGAAATAACTACATGGGAATAACCTACTAAAATAGATTACAATAATAAATGTAAAGCAATGAATTCCCATTTTTTTTCTTTAGGAGATGAAGAATTTAATCAAATATCTGCTTGTAAAACTGCTTATGAAATCTGGTATACTTTGGAAATTTCTCATGAGGGAAAAACTAATGATAAAGAAATGAGACTGAATACTTATACTATTAAATATTACAACTTTAAAATGAATCCTAATGAACCTATTTCTAACATGTATCTCATGTTAAACGAAATTGTAAACACAATGAGCTCACAAGGAAAAGTTGGTACGACAGAAGAGAAAATCATGTGGATACTAGGATGTCTTCCAGAGAGATGGAGAGGCACATCGGTTTCAATAATAGAATCTTGTGATATAAGTTCACTACCAGTTAAAGAGCTAATTGGTAAGTTGATGATGTATGAAGAATAGCTAAAGGTAAATAAAGAGGAAGATGATGAACAAAAGACGAAGTCAGTGGCATTTAATTCTACTACCTCAAAGAGAAAGGAAAAGTAGAATGTTCACAAACCTACTGAATGCTCATCAAGTGGAGGTTCAGATTCTGAGAGTGATGAAGAGATGGCTCAAATATCCAAGAGATTCATGAAATTCTATAAGAGGAGGAAATTTTAAAAAAACCAAATTATAAGGGTAAGTATAACCAATGAGGTAACTGGAAGAAAGATTGGAAGAAAGCTAATAAGGATGATGAGATAGTGTGCTATGAATGCAAAAGAAAAGGACACATTAAGGCTGACTGTCCAAAATTGAAGTTCCAGAAGAAATATAATTATAAGGGAAAAAATATAAGAAAGCTATGAAGGTAACATGGAGTGCTTTAGAAGATAGCACCAGCGAGTCTAAAGTTTTTGATTCTGAAAATAATCATGCCCACATGTGTTTCATTACTAATACTTCTGAGGTACCTGTTTCCCCTATTCCGAATGATTATTATAATGGAAATGAATGTGATTAAAATAGTGATGATAATTTATCTAAAGTTTAATTGTTTGAATATTGTAATATGTTAGAAGATGCCTGCAATGAGCTGAAGGATATGTATAAAACCTTAATGAAACAGTATACTTTAACTTGCACTATTAAATATGCATTAGAAGTAGAAAAGGAAAAGAATTATCAACTGTTAAAGGAGAATACTCAACTTATAGTATCCAATGAGGAACTTATAATAGATTTAGAAAAGTTAACAAATGGAAATAAAACTCTTACACAAATTCTAGGCAAACAAGTAGAACCAAAATATATTACTGGATTAGGCTATCAACCTAGACAGAGACAGATTACAAAGAATAGATTTATTCATAAATCTGGACAGTATGCTGCTAGTTCCAATTTTGGAAATACCTATGCCTCATCTTGCTATTCACATAGTTATAGATCAAAAAATGTTTATCCTTCAAAATCTTTTGAATCTATTTATTATTTGAAATCCATTAGACAAATCTGGGTACCAAAAGTTTTGCTTGCTAACCTGTCTGAACCTAAGAAAATATGGGTACCAAAATCATTTTCTGTTTAAAACTATTTTGAGGGAGACTTGCCTAAATATTTCCTATAATAAGATATGGTACTTGGATAGCAGATGTTCAAGACAAATTACAGTATATTTTTCATGCTTCAAGAGCTTAATCAAGGTTGATGGAGGTCATGTCACCTTTGGTGATAATTCAAAATGAAAAATCACCGGCTTAGGCCAGATTGGTAACATTGATTCAGTTTTAATTTCTAAACTATTATTTATTGATGGATTAAAATAAAATATGTTAAGAATTTATCAGCTGTGTGATGATGGTTTCAATGTTATATTTGAAAAATATACTTTCAATGAATTTGATTCAAAAAAGGCTTCGGTATTTTCTGCCTTAAGGAATGAAAATGTTTATGCTGTAGATTTAAATTCTATAGCCAAACAAAAGGTTAGTTGTTTAAATGGTTTTAATAAAGGGTCTTGGCTTTGGAACAGAATATTAAGACACTGCAATGTTAACTCACTTAAGAAACTTACTAAAAAAAATTTGTTAGAGACCTACCTTAAATAAAATTAAAATCAGACATTGTTTTTACTCCCTTTCAAAAGGGTAACCAACATAATGTTTCATTCAAATAAATGAAAGAATAATCAACGTCTCAACCTCTTGAGTTGGTTCACATTTATTTTTTTCGACCTTCTAGAGTTTCTAGTTTAAATGGGAAGCACTATGTTTATGTCTTAGTAGAAGACTTTTGTAGATATACTTGGGTATATTTCTAGCACAAAAAAGTGAAGATTGTTATAACTTTATTAAATATTCCAAGTCTGTAGAAAACCTAAGTGGACTTAAGATTAGCACCTTGAGAAGTGATCGTGGTTGTGAGTTTTAAAATCCTGATTTTGAAACCTATTGCTCACATAATGGCTAAAATTACAATTTCTCTACCCTTAGGACACCTCAACAAAATGGTGTAGTAGAAAGAAGGAATATAACCCTTCAAGAAATTGCATGAACTATATATAATGAGTATAACCTACCTGTTTATTTCGGGGATGAAGCTGTGAATATAGCTTGTTATATTATAAGTAGAGTCTTGATTAGACCTGTTCTTAACAAACCCCATACAAACTATGGAATTGTAGGAAACCTAAATTTATTTACTTTAGAGTTTTTGGTTACAAAGTCTTTATTATTAATAATAAGGATAATCTTGACAAGTTTTATTCTAAAATTTATGATGAAATCTTTATAGGTTACTCCATAACCAGTAAGTCTTATAGAGTCTTCAATAAAAGAACCAAATGTGTGGAGGAATCAGTAAATGTCAAGTTTGATGAAAATAATATGCATGAACCTAAGTCTTTTCTTGAAAATCATGAGGAAGATCTATCTATTCTTGACCTTAATGGTAAAAACAATGAACCTACTGTAAAATTAAGCAAATGTGGAAACTTTCCAGAACATGATTATGTTGGAACCGAACCTAGAGAAGAACCTGAAATTTCTAGTCCTACTTTTCCTAGATCAACTAGGATTCTAAAGAATCATCCTTTAGTTGATGTTGTAGGTAATCTTGATAGTGGGACATAGATAATAGATTCCCTAATAAATCCGGTTAAACATCAAGCCTTTATTTTATAGTTATAACCTAAAAATATCAATGATGAAATCAATGATGAATTTTGGGTAATGTCTATGCATGAAGAATTAAATCAATTCGAAAGAAACAAAGTCTGGGAATTAGTTGATAGACCTAAGGACACATTGACCATAGGCACTAAGTGGGTTCTTAGGAATAAAGTTGATGAATCAGGAAATATCATTAGAAACAAAGAAAGGAAAGTTGCATAAGGGTATAGTCAAGAGAAAGGAATAGACTATGCGGAAACCTTTGCACCTATAGCTAGATTAGAAGATATTAGGATTATACTTGCCTATGTTTCTCATCTGAATTTCAATGTATATCAAATGGATGTTAAAAGTGCTTTTCTAAATGGTTTTATAATGAAATATGTTTTTATTGAACAAACACCAGATTTTACTAATCCTCATTTTTTAAATAGTGTTTTAAGCTCTCTAAAGCATTATATGGTTTAAAAAAATTCCCATGAGCTTGGTATGATAGACTTATTATTTTTCTTTTTTCAAATGGTTTTTCTAAAGGAATTATTGATCCAACTCTTTTTATCAAGAGAACTTCCAAAGATGTTATAATAGTGCAAATATATGTTAATGATATTATTTTTGGATCATCTAAACATACTTTATGTATTGATTTTTCAAAGAGAATGAAAAATGAATTTTAAATGAGTTTAATGGGAGAACTCATATATATTTTTGGATTCCAAGTTTTTCAAAATAAAAATGGTATTATCTTAAATCAGAATAAATATAAAAAGGATCTTTTAAATCATTTTGGTTTGGATAGTATTGAAGAAATTGATACACCTATGAGTACTAGTTGTAAGTTGGATGCTGATGAAATTGGAAAACTAGTGGATCAAACAAACTACAGAGGATTGATTGGGAGCCTATATTATCTTACTTCTAGTCGACCTAATATTATTTTTAGTGTGTGTATGTGTGCCATATTTCAAGCTAACCCAAAAGAGTCACACTTTCTTGATGTTAAAAGAATTTTCAAATATTTTAATTATACTACTAACTTGGGATAATTTTATCCAAAAGGAAAATCATTCAATTTAATAATTTATTCAGATGCTGAATTTGCTGGTTGCATGTTAGATAGAAAGAGCACTTCTGGAACATGTCATATTCTAGGGAAGTCCTTAGTATCATGGTGTCGTAAAAAATAAGTAATCTGTTGCATTGTCTACTAGTGAAGCAGAATATATTGCTATTGGTAGTTGCTGTGCACAAATTCTGTGGATGAAACTTACATTATTGGACAATGGATATCAATGTAATCTTGTATCCATAAATTTTGATAACACTAGTGAAATTAACATCTCTAAGAATCTCATGTCTCACTCTAGGACCAAACACATTGATGTAAGACACCAATTTTTGAGAGATCATTACCAAAAATGTGATATTACTCTTGAATTTGTAGGTACAGAACATCAAATAGCTGACATATTCACCAAGTATTTATGTTCAAATAGGTTAAGTTACATTAGACATAATTTAGAAATAATAGACATTGTATGTTGGAAACCTCACCCTTAGAAACCTCACCATTAGAAACCTCACCATTAGAAACCTCACAGTTAGAAACCTCACCGTTAGAAACCTCACCATTAGTAACCTCACCATTAGAAACCCCACCCTTAAAAACCTCACTGTTAGAAACCTCACCGTTACAAACCTCGCCGTTAGAAACCTCACCATTAGAAACCTCACCGTTAGAGACATCACTGTTAAAAACCTCACTGTTATAAATCTCACTCTTAGAAACCTCATCGGTATGAACCGCACTGTTATACCTCACCGGTATGAACCTCACTGTTATACCTCACTCATAGGAGTCCTCACTGGTATGTATTATCGTTAGTATTGCGCTTTTTTTAAACTTCGTATCTTTAGCTTCCAGAATCTGTATCATCTGTACTATACTTATTATGTTTTTTATTTATTTTTTGATTCCTAAATGATAAAATATAAGTCTTGACCTCATCTCGATCCACCTCAAACCCTTTACCTTCATGCCTTAGCTCCCAAACCTTCATTTCTCTCCAACCAACGCCTTTTGATTTGTAGAATGGAACGAGGGAAGAGACCCTCAGTCATCGAAAAGGATGATGAGCCGAATGCCAAGAGACTTAGAGGAGAGTCTAGTGGTGGAAGTGAAGTGAAAAAACCAACAAATCTGTACCTCGTCCAAATGGAAATAGTATTTGAGAAATAACATTGTGTGGAATGGTTAATGACCAGTAAGAAATTAGTTCTATAAGTATTGGAAGATCAGAAATGGGTAGAGGGATTATCAAATGACAATGGTCCTTATTATCCGAAGCTGGTAAAATAATTATATGAGTTTGTTAGTTTTGAGAAATCAGAATTTGAGAACAGGATGATATCAGTAGTGAATGGAAAGACAATATATTTTTGTTCTATTGAGTGGGCTGAGTGCCTGAGAGTTCCACATGAATGAGAGTTTGGGTATTTTTCGAAATCAGCACATCCAACTAGTAAAATCATTGAATATGAAGTTGCCTTGGAAGAATTAACAGGAGATGGACACCAAGAAAAGTAGTTTCTTCAGAAATGGATGGAGAGAACTAGTTACTGTTCAAGTTCATCCCGCATGTGCTAAGTCCAAGAAAATGGGACATTTAAAATTTGAATTATCAAGATATATATTTGTTTCATTTGCTGAGGCAGGGTGTCAAGGTAAATTTGGGTAGGCTTATGAAGATTCAAATTAATGATATGACCAGGACAAAGTCAAAAACTAATGCTCTATTCCTTTCTACGTTAATTTCAGATATGCTCAAAGTGAAGGGAGTAGCTGAGTCTCAGGATGAGACGGTGGTAGTAAGGAACAATTTTTTCATCACAATCACAGTTTTTAAATATAAGAAAATCCATTGGAATCGGTGGAGAAGAGAATGGGTCGGTGATGAATGGAAGTTTTATGATATGTTTAATCCTATGGATCATCCTTCTAGGCCTATGGATGTGAGGGATCTAGGTCTAGGACCTGATGAAGAGACACCTTATTATAGTGATAATACTAATGAGGATGATACCTCTATAGCTAATGGAAGGGATACAGACATGCCTCCAAGTCATGTTTCTAAAGTTGTATCATCTGGAAAGGAATCAGTGTTGGGTGTAAGTAAGGAAGAAGCACCTATTGATGAGGAAGACCATACTAGTTTAGATCATGAGAGGACTTCTCCAGAGGAAAAAAAAAGAAATAGAATCTAAAACTGAAGCATCTGTTTCTACTTTCCTGAGTATTAGTCCACTGATTGGGAACTCTATGCCTACTGAGGAAATTGATGAGGTAGATACACCTGCACCTATTCCCAATGAGCATCCTGTTGGAGAAATGGAAATCGTTGTGATGAATTATTCAGAGGAAGACCAAGCTGGTGAGGGTGCTATTGATAAACATATAAAAGAGAATGCACAAATTTAGGGGGAGCATCCAACCAGACATGGAAATGTTTCAGTAGCTTTTGAGATTGAAGATTGGGAAGAAGACCCGGGTTTTGTAGTTTCTGGGTTGGACTATCCAAATTCTAAAGACGAGACACCCATCAATAGAACACAAGTTAACTATGATATCCTTTCTGAGTTTTTACCAATGGATGTAGTAAGAAGAGCTGATCTAGACTAGTTGATGTCTGATCTTAAGACCTCGTTTTTGGAAGGGATAAGAAAAATGGAATCCTCTTTAATATCATCCATTCAATCTATTATGAATGACTCTATGGCCAATATTGTGTTAGAAAAAGAACCTATATTTGTGCATGAAAATCTGGTTACTAAGGATGGTCTTCAGTCTTTAAAGGCTGAGTTGAAGGACACTTGGATTGCATCTGTTTGCTAACTTAAAGAGCTATTTTGTTGAAGAGCTGAGCCAAATGGAAAAATCATTTGAACTCTCTCTTGGATGTAAATTTTCAACCACTATGACAGAGATGATGAATGAGATAAGAGTATGTCATACTCAGATTGAGAGCTGGACAGGAGCTATTGTTTCCTGGAAGCAGTCTATTTCTTCTTTAACTACCTTGAGTACTTATCAAGATCAAATGAATGCTGATATCAATTACATTAAAGGTGTAGTAAGACAATTTTTGGATGTCTTTTAAGCTTTTAATAAGTATGTCAAAAAGCATGTGAGAACTCAGGATATGGTTGTCCAAAAGCTGATAAGCAACTTGACCCAATCATTCAAATAGACTGTAGCATTCATGGTTAAACCTCTTGCTTCACCTAGTGATTCTGTGGATGTTGATCAGATTCGAATAGTGATGAGAGAAGAAATTGGACAGTCTTCTACCAGTGGCTCTGTAGAGTCTGCTGCCTTAACCCAAGTGGTGACTACCACTAGGGATATAATTAAAATTGTTCAGAATTTTATGAGAGACGACACTACTTCTTAGAAATAAGTAAAGGACACGGTGGATTACTACTTCCAACAGGTCTATACTAAAATTCAATTAAACAATCATTTCAAGAAAATGTTAGAAAACATGAAACTACCCTCAGTCACACAAGATTTCAGATAACAAGTAAGCAAGATCAAGTAGTTGACTCCTTCTTTAGAAATGTTTATGGAGAACAAGGATGACTTTATCTCTTCTATAGAGAGAAGAGGAGAAATCGTAATGTACTTTATGAATCTATTGCTGCCATTTTTTCATATAGAGAGTAATCCTATCATTGCACCTCCAGCTCTGCCGGCCTCTACTCAGTCAGCCTCCATTCCTCAGATGACACCAGCTCAAGATATCATAAGCTTGACACCATTGATTACTCTGAGTAGTACCCACTACAGGCTATGAATAGTCCTTCTTGCTCAACCTCCAATTGTACTTTCTATAATTCCTAAGCATTCTACTAAAGCTACCCAGCCTGATTATACCACCGACCCCAAAGCCAAATTAAAAATGGATATTCAGGAGGTGGATTGATTAGTGTCTAGGACCTTGGATAGGAATCACTTGTATTCTTTTTGGTTCGATTCTATATTTCTATGTATTGCCTCATGTAATATATAAATGCTCTCATTCTCTCTTATTTTCTGTTACTTTTCTCACCTTTATTTACTACTTTTTTCTAATCACAAAGGTGGAGATATAATATGAAACTAATATAAAGGGGTAGAAATAATATACAGGGGGAGAAATATGATAGGAAGAACCATTAAATTTTACCTCTGATTTATTTTTTTAGAATTATAGTAAATTTTTTACCTATGATACAGATGCATTTAATACTACATTATCTAATATACTACTAATTATTTTGGATTATAATATCAAAATTTGTGATTATCAAAAGGGGATATTTTTGACCTCACCTATTTTGACAAAACTAATTATGCTTTAATATGTTTTGATACACCCAATTATGCTTTAATATGTTTTGATAATCCCAATTATGCTTTAATATGTTTTGATAATCTCAATTAAGTTTTAATATGTGTTTATAATCCTATCTATAAGTTAAATTATGTTGATAAAAATATCAAAATAATCATTGGAATATGTTAATCAATATTTATATATGTTTATACATGCTTTGAAATAATTATAACTCAATCTAGAAATGTTTTTCATAGAATAGACAAGTGTTAAGCTTGTGATTCACTAATACAAACAGCTACCGATAAGGCTAAGTACGCTTGTATAGAAGTCTACCGGTATGCACAAGTCGACTGATACAGACCTACCGGTACATAGTCTACCGATAAGTAAAGGTCACTAATAGACCGATCTTCCTACAAAACAAGGTCACTAGTACATAGTTACCGATACAAGCTACCATTACGAACAGACAGACAGACAGCAACTGGTATCAAAGTCTATAGATACAAACAAACATCTACTGATATGAAGTCTAATGATATACAGAGAGAGCCACAGCTACACGTAGCTACCGATATAGGCGAGTTACCGATGGAAGATCCACAGATACAAGAATGCTACCTGTAAAGAATAAAGGACCGATAGAAGGAGCTACTAATAGAAGAAGCTACCGATAAAAGGAGCTACTGATGGAAAGAGCTACCGATACATAAGGCTACTGTTATATAGAGTAACATATACTGATATAGATCTAGTGACTCATGTCTACCTATTCAAGCTCACTGATACTAAGAGCTGCCTATGGAAACCAGTCGCAATTTCTAAACTCTATTTCTATTTGTTTATTTAGTAACGGTCATATTTGATGTTTTTAATGTAACTACTATTAATTAATTAATGTATGTTGAATGTCGGGAATCCATACCTGGTACCTGCAGAAGTAATTATACTTTTTTTCGGACCACATGAGCTATAAAAATGCAACCTAGAACTACTAAAGAAACATAGATACACAAGATCAATCAGTCCTTCCATGCACATACGAGACAATATTCTAGAGATACTCAAGGACTTAAATTCATAGAAGAAGAAGGGAGAATAAATTCTGAGTCTTTAGAACCAGATCATTCAAGGAGTAAAGATCATCAATGACTTCACCTACAATCAAGCTGATCATACTTATCATCCTGGACCTGGAGGTCAAATACAAAAATGATACTCTTTTTTTCATGAAAACAACCAAAGAAGGACTCGAAGCTTCATATGCATCAATCCAAGGTGTTCAGAGCTTCACTCAAAACAAATTGAGAATTATAAACTCATCTCCATTTTTTTAGCTCAATTTTGTTTCATTTATTTACAGTTTGATCAGTGTGTGTTATGTATTTTCACACTGTCTCCTGTGCTGAACAGGAGAATTTATAAATCCTCACTCAATCTTTCCCTTACTCTCTTATATCCCACTGTGGATATTGGTAAAGGTCAAGTGTGACTTGGATAGCCTGTGGGATATTGTTTTTTTCACGAAGAACTGTGGTAGAGGTATTAGTACCCAGATAGTCTTTTTACTATTGTTATCCCCGATCCATGGTGTGGATCATAGTTTATATAAAACTGTTTGAGAGGACTATGTCTCGACTTGAGACTGAACCACTTGGTTATACCTATTGTGAATCTTATTTTCTATTCAGCTGCTAATTACATTGAAATTAAAATCTATTTTAAAGTAAATCTAATAGTTAAAATAGAAAGTGTATATAATTTTTGTTAGTTAGTAAGATAGTTTCAAAAGCTAACATAATCATCAGATTAAGTTAAATGAGAAATAATCAATCTTTGAGAAACTAATTGAAACCTTTCAAGATTTATAAATTCACTACAGTTTAGCTTATTATTTAATTTGGGGGATTTTAATATAAATCTTTTTAACAGAAATTTTTAATTGGAACTCAATTCACCCCCCTCTTGTGTATCCACTCTGACCAACAATTACCACACACTTTTCCATGAATTATTTTATATGGTCCTCACTCAAATCACATAAGTCGGGTGTTAGTATAAATTATATCTGCACTTGAAGAATAACTAAATAAGATCTATGTATGTTGTATTATTTCTTACCCACAAAGGGATGGAAATTACTCAAACAAATCAAGTAAACTGGTTATGTGATCTTGATAACATTCCATTGGGAGTAGGCTATGTATTTCTTCAATTTTTGATAAAAGGATGCCAAACTATAAATCCAATTTTTATTGGGACATTAAGAAACTTTTTTATCTTTTGAAACACTTCATATAGGTAAACAATATATCTATATCTATTTTTCATTTTACGGTATTTTATTTGACTTTGCATAGAGAAAAAATGGACGTATAGTTCAAAATTTATGGCTTTTTTTTGGATGATTTTTTCAAAATTCTAGACCTGTACCCAGATGAACTCATTTTTCATACCCTAATACACATATTACCTTCAATTAATTCTCCATTTTTCATTCCCATATATTTTTGAGCTCGTAAAAATCCCATGTGTATGCCCAAATAGAGTCGCATTCACTCCCAAAAGCCAAACTCGTGCACCTGAAGTAGTTACTACCATAGTTATGAGAATGGTTCATGGTTTTCCTCATACCCCCTTATCAACATTTAAAAAATTTTAAAATGAGATTGAAATTGGTTTTATATCTCCTGAGTGTGAAAATATATACTAGAACCTAACTCTGTATTACCTTCCCTACATTCTATGGTCGAGAGATGCCTATAAAGTGACCAAGTTTCCACTCAATTTGATGACCATGGAAAACAATGAAGGAAGAATGCATAGAATAATCCTCTTTCCCAACTTCTCATGGGCTCCCACATAGGCCTCACCCAACACTGAATTCATACCTAGATGGAATGTACCCTATAATGAGTGATCCAAAATGTCACATAACTATCTTCGCAGTTATCTCTACATGCATGCACAAAATTATCATGCTAAACCTCATGTTCCCCTAGACTGACTAAACCATACTCCAGGTTCCCTACATTTCACACACCCTGAACTATGTATCATATCACACATTTCCAGTCCTGGGGTTTCCTATAAAATGAAATCCCCCACCCCACACCCATCCTCTCATCGTAGAAAAAGAGCCCCATTGATGGAGTAAGTGAAGAACCAAAGAAGACATAATTACCCAACCACCTACGCACAAACAATGTAGGTACTAATCCACATAGGTTCCACTTCACTCATGCCTCATTCATAGATGACACGTGTTCATAGTACATATCTAGGCCCAACTTCACCCATGTCACCTTCTAGAATTCCACTTCTCTAAAGTCCCATACCAAGGATTGATTCACTCATGCCCCCATATCAAAGAGACATATCAACCATGCCCAATACTAAAGAGATGTTTCAACCGGGTCCCCACACTTGGGGGTTTCATAACTCATTCCTCTATATTTTGGTGAAAATTCTCTTATTACTTATTCATTGGTATCTCTTTTCCCAGGCCACCATATATGGATGGTAGTTCACCTAGAACTCCAAATTATAGAAACACACCACCTAATACCCCATAACTAAGTGACAATTCAATTATACATCCTACCTAATTAACCATACATACCATATATTCCAAGAGTTGAGATGAACCTATTAATACTAAAAATTCCTTTCATTGAGATAGTACTCTTGGATTACTCATATTCCTCAAGTCAATATTATTTTAATGGTTTCCTTATGTACCTTGAGATGATATCATCTTCATGGTTTCCGAAAAATACCTTCTATTAGATCGCATTCATGAATAAAGTAGTAAGTGTTACTTGTGATTTAGTCCCACACTATCCAATTTCTAATTTACTTTCACGTAGAAGTCATACTTGTATGGATTTTAACTAAAATGAACATAGTCTTTACCACATGACATTAAACGTCATGAAATTCTCCTATCACAAGAACACAAACTATGAAACATAGAATAATTGGGATTTGAATCAGGTTACTACAGTACATGTAGTATGTATCCTTGAGGTTCAATACTGAAATGCTAAAACAACTACTATACCATCTCCCCTTCAAGAGGTGGTATCTTATTAACCTGTTCATCCTTATTATGTGACTATAATATGGAAATAGACCACATTATATGATGTGAATAAGATTCCCTGTTTAAAAAGTAGATTAAAACTCATAATTTCTTATGTTATGAGAATAATATGATCCAATGGATGGATGTGAGGATGATAAAATAGCATCTTCCTTGGTTTAGGATCCATCCAAACCCTATCTTTTCTAGTTATCAATATACTAGATGAACTAGAATGGGTTACATATTCTTATTTCCTATAAAAACCATTTCTATGTACTTTTCACCTATAAGTCCACTCTATAAGACCATAAACTTCTTTGCAGTGATCATGGTTTAATGTATTTAAAATAACTTTTATCATCCATGTATAAAACCTTAAAGTATATGGCATGTATCATTAAGAGGTACTAAACTATGTGGGTTTTGATTCCCTTCATAGGTATATATAGGAATCCCCTATAATGGGACTAGTCTAAACTCAACAACACTTCTGATCTCCTTTCATTGGATCATAATTCCTCCCAAGATACTGATAAACATTAGAATGCCTACTTATATTACTCCATCCCAAAGAGTTTCCAAATAATCATATCAAGTGAGATATGGTATAATTAACATGTGTAGATTCATCCTAAATTTGTGTTATCATTTTATAAATTTCATAATGGTAATTGATATTGTCACCTAAAATGATTCATTATAATGTATTAAATCTATAAGAATATCATAATAGGATTAAATACCCATTAAGTGATGATTTAACCTCCCATCCTCTAATTAAATATCTGACCTAGCATGTTTCTAGTATGTCTTAGTAATAATGTTCTTTTAGAAATCAGGTATACACCAACAAAAAATGTTCTGGCATGGGGCATGTCGTAAAAATAATAGTGAACCTAATATGAATCCTTAGATATGAATTATTTTTCCTAATAATGAATTGTTACTGGTGATATTTTATTATGGGATCCTTACCTTTCTTAAGAAACCAAATTTTATCCCTGAAGAATATACCATGAGAAGTTAGGACATCTAGTTAGTTTTAGATAAATTGCATAATAATTAATGTTTTTTCTAAACATCCATTTAATGAAACATCAGTCATATTCCATTTCTTCCACTATATCTACCTAATCACCCTGTCACTAGTGTATACTGTCACCTAGAAACTACACGAAATTCTAGATGGTGAATACAATAATGTAATAATACCTCTATGATAGGGTAATTCCAACCATTTAAAATTACCATTCCAATATATAAGTACTATTACTAGAGGAAAATTCCATGAAGACAAGTTAGTAGGGGTATATAGACCCATATTGATATCAAAATTCTTTTGGATTTTCTCTCTAGATAAAGGAAATTCTTTCCTTCCCAATCTTATGAAATTTGAGGTATAAATCATCAATATCTTTGAAACCATCCAAGATATTCCTAATAGCGATACTATTAACCATAGTCATCATCATTGATGTATAAGCCAGGTTTTTTAACTATTTATCGAGAGACATGTGCTTCTTCGATTCATCATAACCTAAGAACCATAAAGGAAATCTTATCGAGGTTAGCTAACCACTATAACTCAAGAGTAGTTATATACCCTTCAACTAAGTTCCTGATGTAATGATTTTAATGTTCATGATAAAATTCCTTTCAACATGAATTTAATCTTAACAACATGAAGTTCTTATTTCATGTCTCTAGATTGCATGAGATGATGAATTTATTACATAAACCTAAAATTTATAGTGCGGGTTACATCCTATATGACCTTAAACATCCTAGAGTGGATAGCTATAAGAAACCATAAACAATGATTCCCTTTTCATATGGTAGTTTTTTTCAGATGGCCCACCTATTTACATAACCAATGATCATCATACCCCCCATTACATCCTATGACCTCACTCAATTTCTTATGCGGTTTTAATTTTTCCTTGCCTTGCATTTGGATTTATTCATTATTTCCACATAGTCTACACAAATCATGGTGGTATAACTATAGATTATTCTAAACCCTTTTGGGAATGTCACCCCTTATACCCCACCTACTACATATACATGATTTCTAAATCCCCATCTATAAAAAAATCATTGAGTTAAGACTATCATTTTGGAAAACCATATCCTTATGTTAATATTATTCTCTTTGAATATTGAGAAACTTCAGCATATCCCCTTGGTTTCCCCTTATAAATAAATTGATAATGATTGCATCCAAACTCTAAAATAACACTTATTCTTGGTAATGATATTTTTTGTGTATATAACCTACAAACCATTGGTATGTTTTCACTTTAAACCAAAAAAATATAACCCCAAGCACTATTTTTTATGGTGTGGTTATGGTTTATCCATTACTAATAACCAACATACTCTAACCGGTCAACATTCCATTAACTCTAATTTAGAAATTTCATGGCATTATTTAACACATCTACATACCCCTTGTTAAATAAGATCTAAAATATCTCTAATTACACACCCTTGTTCCTTATTGATACTATTTAGGAGACTGTAGTTTCATGAGAAAAAATCACAGGAAACTTTTATCAGTGATTTACAACTATAATGTAAAATAATAACAAGTCTTTGTTTCATGACACTAAACTACACATCACATGGGGTCCTTATTGCATAACCTAGAACTCAATTACATATAGTCCCTACCACATGACCATAAACTATATAGTTCAGAGTTAATCTTGAATTAATTTAAATAGTTTTAATTATTCCATTCCATATGATTTTAATCTTTTTAGAGTGATATATTCTATATGA
Organism: Viscum album; assembly: GCA_963277665.1. Lineage (NCBI taxonomy): Eukaryota > Viridiplantae > Streptophyta > Magnoliopsida > Santalales > Viscaceae > Viscum > Viscum album. The sequence goes on along the minus strand of OY728134.1, from coordinate 836,982,246 downwards.
ACTAAAATTAAAAAATACACCCTTATATACGAGATCGATCTATATATGATTTCTCTTTTATACGAGATATTAAGTCTATACGAATATATCCCTTCCCTAATTTCATGGTTCACCAAACCTTTTATGAATGACCCATTTAATATAAATATGATTATCTTGATTCCAATTACTATGAGATATATAATGATGTATAAATATTTTAACACAAGACCCACTATATATTCTATTTCCCTGACAAAGGCTTTCTCTATAAAGATACCATTACCATATCAAATCAAGTATTTACATGTCCATGCATTTGGATGAAACCATTTATGTTTATTTTTGTGTTGAGAAATCATTAGAATTTAGTTTTATCGCTTCTCACAATTAGAAAAGTATTTGTTTCACAACAATGTCTCCTTTTTATAAGCCAGATCTACATAGAGACTATTATATGTGTGATCTAGATCTTCATAGAGATTTTTTATAATTTTTGAAGTCTTTGTTACTGGTACTTTAAGTATGTAGTGACTCAATAATTATTATTTTATGAAAATCATAATTCAATCATTATCAAACCCCCTCCTAGATTATGTTATCCTCATTCATGTTGGGTCATTCTCTATTAGAATATATGTTGGGATATAATATTTCCTTCTATAACTGCATATGAATTGATTCTTATAATATAATTGTGTTCATTGATTCTTGGATCATCTATCTTGGGCATATAAAAATATTTTGTTTATTCAATATAACCATAAACTATGTGAACCAATACACTATGTCACCCTTATTGATATGGTTCTTTTACTTATTCAAATTAGGTAATCCTCATCCCTTTATAAATAAATAGACCACCTCATATTTTTTGTTTCAATCATCCCAACATTAAACTATGTGAAACTATCCCAGATGGTTTTTATATTATCATTAGGCTCTCTATTCATATCAGGTTTAACTTTCCATATTTATATATAGGTTACCTTAACTTTTAATCAAAATTTTACAATCTTAACTCTAGCCACTGATTAATAAAGATGTATAACAATAAAATTCTACTCGCATTAAACCAAGTGGTGTGACCTTAAACTTCATTCCTATATGGTTTAAAATAGAGGGACATAAACTAAAAATGAAAGAGACCCAAATAATTATCATGGTAAAACCCCATATATTGTTCCCTAATAAAAATCCAAGTTTATACTTGTAAAAAATTAACCATTTGTGGATTAAAAAAAATTATAGTGAAATAAACATCAAAAGATGAAAAAGGATTTTCAGGTTTAAAACCTACAAAGGGTTTCTTGAGAAAAATAATCTACCAGCTCACTAAGACTTCCCTTTTCAAGTATTATGTTTGATTTAATGTGAAATAAACATAAAAATATAAAAAAATGTTATCAAATGGAATCTCATAAAGGATTACCTAATATAAATTTATATTCCCACTCAAAAATTAATTCCCTTTAATATATTAAAAAACGTTTGAGAAAAAATGATTAAGACATGGATCTTTTAGGGTCCAAAATATTTCTTTGTAGAAAATAAATTTATTCTTATTAGACTAAATGGTATTAGAAAATACTATATAATAATTATTTTCATCATTCATGTAATATTAAACTATTACATGGATAACTTCAATATCATAAAAAGTACCACTCTTCATATTTAGTGATCCATCTCTTTAATATCACTATGTACTCAAGAAATATCAAGTTAAATCCCTTCAAACTAGAAATTTTTTCAATACATAGTGTCATAACCATTAGTATTATTATTTAATATCATTTTCTCTATGAACCAACTTTATACCTTGGATTTATTAATTATCACCCAATGCCTTAAGTAAAGATTATACTCTTGTCACTTCAATAGATTGAGTATATCTTATTTTTTAATACTTATATAATAATTGGCAATAGGGGGATTGAAAAATCAAAAATGACTCTTCTACTTGGTAATGATAAATGTGATGTGATTCGGAATCATGAACCTAAGGTGAGTTTTTTTATAAAGTAACAATCCCCCATAACCCCATAGGTTATTTCCAAAATACAATTATGGTAAAATTATCTCCATTACCAATGGATAACTTATTCTCAAATGTATCTATTTTCTATTAATTCAAACATTATTATGTTATGATTAAAATATTCTATAAATCATTTCTTCAATTATACTGAAATACCCTTAATCTTACATATTCATGCATCACACCTATTTTTAATGAAATATTATGGAATTATATTATTTTTCACTTCCATAATTGGGTATTCATTTTCTATGATGAATAGAATTCCCTAAATTGAGATATGTATATTAGAATATTTAATGTCTTACATTGAGATGCTTCGTCTTGAAGCCGAAATACCTAGAGTCAAGATACACCTTTTAGCAATAATTAATCCTTGAGGTTAGATCCCCTCTTTTTAAGCATCCTATTCATCGTGAGTCAGCTCTATAAGACTACCAATGTTCAATTCATATGTAATATTACATTACATTATCTCAGAATCGAATTATTTCCATTATGAAAAAATTCCAATTTTCAGGGAATACTTTATTGTCACTAAAAAATATGTGTCATACACATTACTATAGAATACATGATATAGTCCTCACTCAAAAAATTCAAGTCAATTTCATGTAAAAATGTTTCTCAATATATGAAGAATATAAAAGTGGGATCTCTATGTAGTACATTTTTTTCACTTTCTAAGAGATGGAGATTCCTCAAAAATGTTACAATGTTTGGTGATGTAGTGGTGAGATCCTTAGGCCATGTATTTCATCTACTTCGTATGGAAAGATCATCAGAAACATAAAATCAATGTTTTAGGGTTCTATAGAGACATTTTATCCTCCTAAAAACAATTAATATGGTGGAGTAATATATCTAGGGGAATAGTTTGTTTCATAGTATTTGACATAACTACACGTTGATCTAAAATAGATGCACAAATAAAAAGTAATATCCATTTTATTTTGGAATATATATTGAAAAATTATGATCACATACCCAGATGAACACCATATGTGTGAACAACTCCACCAATTCCTTGCCATTATCCCTATGTTTCACATGCCTAGACATCTCCACATAAAAGATGAAACTTTTGTGATGGAACATACATAGTCATTTTTATGATCATAATCTATACTTGGGTGCCTCATGTAGTAACTACAATAGTTGGTTTACTAGACTGGGGCTTTTTATAAAAGGACCCCCATCATCGACATGGAAGAGGTTTGGAAATGATACAAATGTTGGGCCAAGATAATCTAAGTGCATGAGGTACAATCCTCATGCATAAAATTGTATGAACACCTAGACTGCATGTTCACATGCCTAACTCTCAACTCCACATGCTTTTCAACTCGTACCTTCTCCCTTATTGGTCACACCCTTATGTTGTGCACCTGGATCCATGCTTGTTACCTTAAACACAAATTCCATAGTCATGATCATCATATCTTGTGTTACCTAGCATTATACAACCTACCTCCCACCCTTCCATGCATGCCCATGATTTGGGGTACTTTTAAAACAACCCCCTTTCCTCATATTTTTATGATCATATAGAAACAATGGATTAGGCACACAAGTCTTAAGTCTCTTTCCCAACTTCACACAAATTCCAAGGTTCCCCATGCCCATATTTTCAATCAACTTCAAACATGTGAAAAAATAGATTATTCCATGCTCCTCATGTTCCTTGAAAAACATCACCCTACTTTACATGCAACTATCAGTGTTTTCCTAGATGTCCCACGCCCTACTCTATATGCACTAAGATATATCACACCCTTCTCTATGTTCCTACCAGGAACACTCTATGATCTGTAAACCCTAATGCGCATACCCATGCTATGAATTCAATATAAAAGGACCCCCCCCCCCCAATATCCTCCCATTTTAGAACAATAACCACACTGGAATATTAAGGGCATGCCTGAGGTAGACATGTGAACCTGGCCTCATGGGTTCCACTTCACCAAGGCCCCCATAGATTTGTGACACATTACCTATGTCTCAAACTATAGAGACACATCACCCTAGTTTATACATCATAATCACTTATCCTAATATATATCCTATTGAACCACTTATCCTTAGTCTCATACAAAGTTTCACACGCTTAGCCCCCCCATATCTGTGTGACACATGACCTAGGCCCCATACTAGGGATACATTTCACCCTGGTATCTACATCTGGATACTAGTTCACCAACACCACTATATTAGTCTTACACTTCACCCAGGCCTCTTTCTTGGAAAAAAAATCTCTTGGGATCTCATATCTAGATTCAATTTTCCGTGGACTCCATATTAGGGTGACACTTCACCCATGACTCTATACTTGGGAAAAAATTCAAACATGTGTTTCTCGGCCTATTATACACAACTTCAGTTATGATAATCCTCCTGGTCCCGAAAAATCAAGAGTTAATACAATCCTTTTGTCTTCCTTGTATACAACAATTCATTATTATCCCCATTATTTCCGTAAATTTATTGGGTTGATATATTCCTTAAATATTCCCAAAATACCTTCATCTGGCTCATCTATCAGATTAAACTGAAAGTTGTTTATCATTTGTAAGTCCCACACTAACCCATTATTAGGTACCTTTAACCTAGAAGTCCTGGATATATATATTTAAATAGTATAGTTTATATTAATTGACTCATGTTTTTAAAAATGTAGAGATTTTCCAATCATACAACATTAAATAATGAAACTCAAACTATATGGGTTTCGATTTTAGTTCTAGAAGAATATGTAAGACATATCATTGAGAATCAATCCCAAAATCCAAGAACCATTACCACCTCTGTTCCCCCTTAAAAGGTGGTTTCTATTAAACATGACTAGATTTCATATGTTATAAGAACAAAAACCAACAAAATTATATGCTGAGAATAAGTTTCCCTATGTGATGAGAATAGGATGGACAATCATTCCTTATATAATAAGAATAATATACCCTCATGTCCTTACATGAGGGAGATAAAATATCCTTCTATTAAGTGTATGACCTAACCAAACCCTACCATTTCTTGTTAACAACACGAATGATGAACTAGGAAGTTATCATTATGCATGTGCCTCACATTAGCCATTTATAGGAACCTTTCAGCAAGTGATCCACTATGGATGACTTTAAACATAATGGAAGTGTTCAAAGATGTATAATCCTAAAAGTCACCAATATGTTCTTTTTAATGAAACATTAAATCATATTACATATACAATTAAGAAACACTAAACTATAAGGGTTCTAATTACCTTTATAGGGATATATAAGAAGTCCCATTCATGGGCCCAGTCCCAACTCCACAAAACCTCCATAATCATTTTTTTGGATCCCATTGCCTCCCAAGATATAGATAAACTCTATATTGGCTACATATATGAATCAAAACTATAGAATGACTAAATAATTGGATCTTTTGAGAGAAAATAAAATTCTCATGTGCAATATCCTATTAAATTTAGGTTTTTAGTTAAAAACATTCTTAAGGGTAACTAGTATTATTACTAGAAAGGATTCATGAAGATATCTTAAATCTATAAGAGAGTCCCGAAATTTTAATTATTTCCACTTAATGGAAGGGAGAAACTCCCATAATCATGACCAATTCACAACCCAACATGTCATTGGTATGTTGCTATAACCACATTCCATTGAAAACTAGGTTCCCACCAAATCAAAATATTTGAGAATAGGGCACATCAAAAATACAATCACTAAAACATTTTTCTGAAGGATCATAAATTGTTTTCAAATATTCCTAGTAGGAGGAATAAACCAATTCCAAATTGGCATAGAATATTTAATGATTCAAAATTTTTACACCTATTTCTTTTAACCTTATTTTCATATATTTTTTATCCTGTGAGATCCAAATTAAGTAAGAAAATTTTAAAATTATTCATAATCAAAAATCAACATAAATTTTACATTATTAATAACATACTAAATAAATCAAATATGAAATATAAATTGCACTCGGCCAAAAAAATTAGTTTCATGATCAAATGAATTGTTTATCTTTTTCCCTATTTTATTCCTTTCCAACTCTAGTAATTTTAAATACAATAATGTATAGTAAACTTTCAATCCATCTTCACACATTATTTCTATCATTTATAAATTTTAATAATAATCTACCAGTTCAAAATGGTTTTTTATTTCAGTAAGTCATTAAAAAAATTCCATTATATACATATCCATCTATCATCACAAATATCAACATACCACATGTTCATTATTTATGATTATTATAAAATATTCAACCAAAATGAGATATCAAAATCATGATAAATTCTAATGTATTATAAAAAATGAAAATTTTGATTCATTGACCAGTATTCCATTATGAATATTAATAATAAATTATATGATGATCACCACTAGTCATTTATCTATACACATTCATTATTCTCCTCTATCTCAGGATTCGGAGTCTGTCGGTCTAGTGTGCATCATTGACGGTAGTGTAGTCTGCCACCACATCCATGATGAGATGAGGATCTGAAAAATGAATAACAAAGGGTTCATTGATGCAAAAAATTCACTTCTCTCCTTCCTTCCCATAATTTCCCCAGGTAGGCTCACCCTGGAGCACCCCTCACAACCAACAAGGATTCTGCTCTGGTGAAGTTCCTCTGAAGAAAACTCCAGGAACCTAGTATACTAGCCTCCATACATGAAAATATTCAATAATTGTCTATCAATAATAACAAGTAAACCTCTAATTCCAGTGGAATTATAAATTCATAAAGAACGATTAGATATGTAGATTCCTCCAACGAAGATGGTTCTAAATAAATGGATAAGAAGAAGAAATAAAAGAAAAAAAGAAGCAGCAGTATCAGTATGAGAAGAACGGATGTGTTCTTGATCACATTACAATGTTCTATCTACAGCTATTTTAATAAGATTTTCAGGATTGAAAATATAAGGTGTATTCTTCTTGATCAAGTTATCCAATTTTTTTTGCATCTATTTTTGTAATATTTTCTAGATTACCAATTTTATTTGATGTTTGGGGTTGGTTTTTTCACCTCTCTCCCCATTTACAATGATATAATGACTCAAAGAGATCTCTCCATTAAGGGAATTCATATAGTAGCATATATTGAGGGGAGAATGTCTTTAATGGTGAAAATTATCTCCCTGGAATTAAATTTCACTACCCCTCCCTTAATCCACGTATAACTGTTTGGGAATGTGGTTTCACTAGAACTAAATTTTACATTAATTTTCAATTAACATATCATTTATACTAGGAGATATGCATGATTAATTCTCACCATAATAGTGTTGATACTTTTATATCCATTATTTATATGGTGATTTCCATAGATTATTTTTCATATCAATAGGTTATATACGTTCCCTACTATAATTATAATCTTGAGATATAATGAAAATATTATTAAATATATATCTTAAGGGATAGATACATTATATTTATGGTACACAGGTAATGAATAGCTATCATGTGTTTAGGAAAAATGAGGGTTGACCTTCCAATTGAAACACCATGTGTTTTGGGGGACATTAGTTTTTTATATCAGTGATCATGTGTTTTTATCTCTAAAATTAATATTATTATCAATAAGTAACACGTTTTTAGGTTATTTTTTTCAATTCAAAAACCATGAAATTTATTTCATGTAGATTTAATGTTCGTTCAATGCATCACTAATAGTAGGATATTGATTGAATGATCAATATGGGAATTTTCACCTCTAAAATTAGAAGATATCATATTTCCAACCGTGAAGGTAGTATCCTTCCTAAATCCCTAGCCATGGTAATTTATGATAAGTCTATCTAGTATGGTTGTGAAATAAATAAATCAAGAAGGAATGATGACAAAAAGTGTGCGTCCTATTGTATAATATATCCAGAGATAAAGAGATCTAATTATAGTGTGTGCTTGTAGGAGGTTAATATCTCTATGTCTAATATGTATCTCTTTAACGAACCTGATGTGTTACTGGATTCCACTCATGGTTATGACTAACTGATATCGAAATATTGTCATAAAGGGTAAAACATAAAGCATACATAAAAGCAATCCTAATTCAAATGAATTGGAGTTTAAGAAATGATATACCTTTTGGGGGTTTGGTATATGTTCATGTTTAACCGATCATATGAAAAATAACTATTATTCATGTTTTGAATAATGGTGTTGAATTTATTTACTGAAAGTATTCCAAAAATTTTAAGTAAATATATAAATTAAAAAAGGAATATTATTATTTAATGTGGATTTTATATTTTATAGGGGATACTTATTAAGTTAATGTCTTCAATTTTATCATGTAACATATATTTTAATGTTATAAGTGGATGATAAAATATTCACAACATTTATAGAAAATTTTAATTGTTTTTGGTGACATTTAGGGCTTATTTAGAAATCTATTGATGTTTGGGGTCCAAAGTGGAATTTCTACAACAAGAACCAACCTATATAAGAAAAAATAATACCACTTTTCATAGGACTAATCATCCTACAATTTTGAGAGCCTCTCAGCCCTCTCCCAATTTTAAGAGTGACAAAGTGTGGTTTAGGGAACCTTAAACGAGGAACAACTTCCCTTATTGAAGTGGACCTATTCTAATGATTTTGAATATGTCAGAAAGAACTTAATTTTTATATTCTAGAACCTATAGTACATATATTGATGATAAATGGTTATTTTAGAGTGTCCATATATGATATAGAGGAATTATGTTAATATTGCTTTATGAAATGGTATTCAGTAGTTATTGTAATTGTGTTTGATAAAACAATTAGGTCCATTTTTTTATTTTTCAAACATAATTTAATTCCCAAGGGATCATTGGGTCGTTAACTGGGTGTGCCTCACTATAGGAAAAATTCCAAAATCGATCCAATGGTTAAATAATTTAATTCCCCCTACCTTCTACACTTTACTCATGTGCCTGATACTAACATGTAATATCAAAGATATCTTGTGATTAGTTTATTTGAATTAAAATTAGATTTGAAAACAATTTAAGTAGAGGGTATCAATACAGTTCCAACGCCACTGATGGCACATATATTTGAGGTCGAAAAGATGATATATGTTAATCTAAAAATAAAAAATGTAATTTTGGGGTTTCAAAATAATTTATATATATATATATATATTAAAATTGATTAATAGGAACCTATAGTTTAATTCACCCGAGTGAATAGTTCCTCACAATTGACTTAAGAGGCATGTCTTAAACATTTAGAAAAAATTAGGTCTTTCACAACTTGTATAATAAACCAAAAAAAAAATTTATATACATAAAAAAAATACCTCGTAGATAAATAGTGCCACATGGGTGAATTGTACCCATGGGTGGATAGTACCTGGAACTCCTGAGGGGAGTTTTAAATACCCAGGAATCTTAAAAATTTTTAAAACATAATTTTCTATACTATTTCGATTTTAATTAAATTATTTTTAGGAACATGAGACAAGTAAATTTTGAATTTAAATTATCTTAAATAATTTTAATTTAAAAATAATTCCTTCAAATGGAATTAATTAAAATACTAATTTTATTCTATGAGTTTAATTAATGTGGATTGATCATGTTCTAAGACTAATCTATACATGTATGGGTATTATTATTTTTAAATTATATCAATATTATTTTTATAATAATTAATTACTAAATAAAAATATGTGTATAATCCCATTACATCATTGTCGGTATAAGGTCATGCATATCCATGAGTGATATTTTTATGTGTACCCTATATTCCAGAGACCGGTTTATCTACATGTGAGAATACATGCATAATGAGAAGGATGAAGACTTACACAGATCACAATGAGACATAGAAAGGAAGAATAAAGAAGTTTAATACATTAAATACAATGAATTTTGTAATTCGATTCATTCACATATCAAGGAGTTTCCCCTAGGTTCTAGGATGATCAATTTTCAACACAATAAATTAACCATTATAAAATCTCATGATCTTTTTTTTGTTTATATAATTCTGGATTATTATTTCTTATGTTTATGTGGTTTAGATGTGATTAAATTAAATAATAAAAAAAGAATGTATAGATAAAACAAATATGTGTGGTGAATGAATTTTATTTAAAAATGGATATCATATGAGTGTGATCACATATAGAAATCAGGATAAATGGAAATGGATTTAACTCACCAATAAGACTTTAAAGACACCTCGAACAAAATATTGAGTCATTAATTCTTTTAATCACATCAATTCGAACATAATAATACATTTTAGGTTATCATCCTCCATAGTTGAGGGTTCCACTTACTACATGTGAGTTCTTATAAAAGTAGTGGGTTAAATTTCCTAATGTTAGTAGAAGATAAGTATCCATATATACCTTTTAAAACATTATACGAAGGGTTTTTATGAAATCAAGGTTATGATTTGTATGATATTAGACACAACTCAATTGATTAAGTATCCATAAGTTAATATGGTTAGGTAGAAAAAAATCTACCATAAAACATTAAAAATATTGGTGTATCCCTAACATGGACTATGAGGAGAGGTTTTAATTTCCCTTACCACTAGAATAATCAAGTGATTCTACATTTTGAATCTATTAGTTGTATGCTGCTAATATTTGAAAAATAGTGGGAGTCATTTAAGATTAATAAATATATAATGTCTAATATTCAATAATTAGGATAAAAAATATTTTTTTTATATTTTATTTTTGTAAAAATTGAATATAATATCATAGATTCATTATGATAAATATTTAACTAATAAAATGTACTAACTGGAGATAATTTCCAAGACATGTAAAAGTGGATTCACATAGTTCTATTATATGAAATTAAATTGTCTATTCTAAAGTCCCCAATACATTTTGAGCCACCTAAGAACTAAATTGAGAGTATAAAGGGGTCTTGTAGGAGACACATAGATGACGCATTTGATTTTCATATCATAATGAAATCATTAATGTCTGGTGTGTTTTGAATGCAACATCAAGACATGGATGTTTATACCATGTTGTATCTCATTTGAGAAGTCTGTAAAGAGAAATAGAAACCATAAATCTATGATATTATGGTTACATTAAAAATGTGTATATTAAATGATCAAATATATTAAGATCATCATGTACTCCAGATAGTAGATTTGATTGATTGATTAGAACTGGAATCAAGTTGAATCATGAAATTTCATTAAATCATATTATCTAATCCTTATCTCCAAATTACTATAGTTTAATTATGAATTATAAAAATAATATTATTTAGAAACAATATAAATTAATTTTTGGAATAGCCCTCGAAAAATATAGAAAGTAAAATAATTTTTAATATTTAGTTTTTATGGTAAAAAGGTTGATAGATAAGGTCAACATTCCATGGGAATGTGAGATGCCAAAGGTACCTTCCAAATTTTATTCAAATAAACCAAACATAAGGAGGGATAAAATTGTATAAGAAGGTATTTTCATTGAATGTTTCATGAAATGTCATTGGAAGATAAATTTTAATAAACAGAATAAGAAAAACAAGTCCTAGTTACCTCATTAATATTTATCATTGAATGTAATATTTTTATATTACTTTTTGGGTATTAGATACTATATTATTTCAATCATTTTTATCAAAATAATGAATATAATTAATTTCTAAAAAAATCAAGAAGTAACGTGAAATCATCATCTGGGTGAGAATGGTTGATTCCTATTTTAGTGGTTACATGAACATAAATTCTATTTTTCATAGCTGATTGATTCTAGAATAACTATTATTTTGTACGGAGTATTATCAAAACATTTATCTCATGTGCCTATTAGGCACAAAAATATGTCTTTTAATTTGCGAATGAATTTCTTTTGTTGTTTTACATAATCAATAAATAGGTTAGTATTACATGAATCACCAATAATAAATTATAAATATAAAATATAAGCCTAGATCATACCCAATTTGGTAGATGATAAAACATATTCATATCTAATCATAAAAAATGTAAAGTAAATAACATAAAGGTTTTTACACTCATTTTGAGCTAAAAGTATTAGGTATTAGATATGACTGATTATTAGGTATAATGTGTAAACACTTTATGTAATAATGTTGATAAAACCACAAATATTATAGAGCTAGTTTAACAATATATGTGTGAATTATTTCAATGAGAATATATAGGTAAGTTTATAATAATCATGATTTACTTTTAATAAAATTTATGGAGTTTAAAAATGAACTATAGAACATGCATAGTTTAAAGATATGAGTTTCTTCAGGACCCGCAGATGATAAATATCTTAACCCAGAATTAATTGATCTTTAAAATGTAGATTAGATTTATTATTAAACTCACATTTCTATATACACATAATAGTCGTTATGTTAATAAAAAGAGTATAAATGATGAGTATTATAATAATTCAATAATCATTGGAATGTTGAGTGGATTTATTACTATACTGATATTTATTTATACATATCTGAGCCACAATATTAGTAAAAATAGTTTTAATATTTAGTGTTATGAACTTTTAAAATTCATAGGTTATCCCTTTCGAGTCATGCATTGTGAATAAAAACATTATCTGATAAAAATATTCTAATTAAAAAGAAAAATTGATGTCATATATCTTATAATATGAAATAAATAGACTTTTCATAAACCATGTTTTTCTATGCGAAGTGTTTTTCAAGGATAAGTCAATAAATGAACTTGGATCCCGAAACACAAAAAGTGCTTTAAATATAGTTATCCTAAATTTTATATAATATATTAATTTTTCCCTAATATATGAAAATTATAGTCAATTGAGGTGATATATTACAATAAAAGGGTACACATCTCTATTTTTGATAGAAGCAGAAATATTAACTTGGATAAATTCAATGATCATGATACACCAGTTATTGGCAGATGAACAAATTCCAGTAGACCTCATGGAAAATGAATGTTCAATAGACAAATACTTCACCGTAATGATAAAAATAAGAGAGTATATTTTATGATCACCAAGTGATGGTGATATATTATTCAACATGAATAAGGAATCATTATCCTATATGGATGTAGTGTAAGGAAACATTCTATGACTAGAATGTTTATATGGATTCAAAGATAGATTCTATGAAAAAAATCAAGTATTTATTTTTGTGCTTTCTCAAATTTATGTAAAACAATTGGTGGGTATTAATTGGAAAACTACGAATGTGAGTCAATGTTTGGAAAAATGAGGAATGGATTATTATTTAAGGTTTTATTTATTTGAGACATATTCTATGAAAATACCTTATCACCAATCATCATGAATTTTTTTTTGATTATACTTTTCCGAAAAAATGATTATGATTGTTATATTGGTCAATGGATGTCAAGACCATCTTCCTTAAAATAAATACTTATAGATTTGTTTATATAGAATGAGAAATGTGGGTTGATGACACCATAGAGTAATAATATGTTATAAATTTTTTGAAAATCCATTTCTATATAAAACCAAGAATAGTGATCATTGAATATTCATTTTGAATTATATATTGTCTTGTGTATATAAGAGAATAATGTGAGTGTTGTAGTTTTCCAAGTAAAATATGATGATAATAGATTGAAACAGTTATTAATCTTATAGTTAGTTAATACTATGTTTGAAATAATATCTATAAATATTTATTTAAAGTAGAAACATAAGTTCTAGGGAACAAGATCTATTGAGGTAGATCAATTTTTTTCATGCACAAAGTCAAATTACATATACTAAAAATGGAATTGAAAAAAAATATTGGATTATTTCAAGAGGGAATTGATTCCAATTTCACATGGCACAAATCTCTCCACGGAGACACATATGTGATATAAGAGTAGATTAAAATGGTGACTATAATTCCCCAAGCTTTAGTAATGGATCTATAAAATATTCAATATTATATATTACGTATGATATTTAAAAAAACATTGATATACTAGGAAAATATTAGATAAATATAGGATAACATCATTATAAGTGAAAACAATATAATAGTACTTTATAAAGTACAAGGGATTTTCACTTGGTACATAAAGAGGACGGATGACCATTTAGAAATTGGAAAACATTTTTCTTCCTATGCAATGATTGATCTAGTATCTTAGTTTCTCTAAGGAAACGAATAATATTTACTAATTTAATATAGTGACATCAATATCTATAAATACCAAGTAAGTTGTGGCTTCTAATTCAGATAATGAAGCATTAAAAGTATAAAACAATTTGGTCAAGTTCATGGTATAATATATAAAAATTAAAGTATTATCATTATGATATGATTATAATAGTTAATCTATCTAATATGAAAATTTTATAAAAGGGGAAAATGTTATATATTCAGGTATATAATATTTTGATGGGTTTTACTAATGTACATAAAGTTATAGATAATATAGTAGTCATATAGGAAAACAAGGTAGTACCTATGTCTAAATCTATTACTCAGTAGAATAATGGTTTTATCATGTGAAATATAATAAATTTATGGCTAACAAGTTTGATCTCATGTTAGAGTGAATATTTTTGAAGGTATGTTCCCTAGATCAAACATGAAAAGTACTTCTTTATTACCATATCATGTATAAAGAATGTTATGCATGATTAATTTTTACTATAATATTATTGATACTTTTTCCTCGACTATTTACATATTAATTTCCATAGATAAATTTGTATATCAATAGGTTATAACAGTTCCTTACTACAGTGAGAACCTTGAGATACTATCAAAATAATAATAAATATTTCTCTGTTGGTATAGATACATTATATTGATGAGATGAAGATTCCATTTGAAAATCAGTTATTTGGGACTCATAAGTATTAATACTACTTCTTATGAAGTTTACACAATGATATTGAGTAGACGAGATCATGGGGACTAACCCACCTATAAGAACACTACATGTCTCAAGTGAAATTGGTTTTTCTTATCATTAAGAATGTGTATTGGTATATCTAATTAAAATAATTATCAATACATACCATTTGATCAGGTACTATTTTATAAGATGAAAAATATAACATTCATGTTGTGGATAGGTAGCTTGTGTTGGGTGTGCCATTGGCGGTATGACGTTGATTGAATGATAATGTTTGGATTTTTTCTTTTTAATGTATGAAAAATATAAATACTAGTTAACCAGGATGGTTGTACCTTTTATAAATCCATGGTCATGGTGGAAGAAGGTAAGTCCATACAATATATCAATGAAATAAATAATATAAGAAAACATTAGGACACTAATTGTGCATCATTCATTATGAGATATCATGATATAAAGAGAATATGTTACACCATGTGTGGTTGTAGGAGCTTTACATTGATATGACTAAAATGTATATCCATAGGGGTCGTGATTTGTTTCTAGATACCACTCTTGATAGGTGGGTATTAATCAAAACTATCTATATACGGTCCAAGAGGGTGACACCCAAAATGTATTCAAAAGTGTTGTTAATTCAAATGAGTTATAATTTAAGACATGGTTGACGTCGTGGTGGGGGATGGTATATGTCCATGTTTAATAAATAAAAAAATACATAATTATTCACATTTAGAATAATGTGGTGTGGAATTTATTTACTCATGGTATTCAGATGTTATTAAGTGAATATCAAATAAATATTTAATTGAAACATATTATTATTCATGGTTTATTTAATATTTTATATGAGAAATGAGGTGAGTTGATGTCTTTTATTATATCACATAACATATATTTTAATGTTTCTAGAGAGTGATAAAATAATCACCACATTTATTGTAAATTGTAATTACCATTGGTGATGTTTTAGGCCTTACTAATATGGTTAATCATGTTTAAAGGATAATGTGATGTTTACAAAACATTAAATAGACTATATAATCCAAGAGAAGATCACTATTAATAGGTTTATTTAACCTATGATTTTTATTGGTGTTCACTACTCTATCCCCATTTCTAGAGTGATAATCAAGGGTTCATCTCATCACGATCCATGAATGGATTCCCAAATCAAATTAGAGCTTTTCATATGGTCCTGACGACATAAAAAATAACATTGTCTGTCTAAATTAGAACATGTAACATGAATATGGAAGAATGAGATAGATTTTATATAATTTAAGATAATCTAGATGGCTTTATCTTGCGTTCTATTGAGAAAAGATATCAATTATAATAATAAAAAATGGGTTCTATCAAAATCGAATGAGGTATGATATTGATTATTATTTTATGGGAATAATTTACTTTAAATGAGATCCTTGAGTTATTAACTATGTGTGCGTCAAAAAATATGAAAATCAAAGGTTGATATGGTGATACAAAAAAAAATTCCCTACTTCTCATGCTTTCTTCATGTGCTCGCTGCCAACATATCCACCCATAAAGTCTATCAATGATTTTCATTCACCCCCCCCCCATTAAAATATTACTTTTATTTTTACATTTCATTAATAAAAAATATCAAAATCTTTTTATGATCCACATCATCTCCACCATATGAAAAATATCGGATAAAAAAATAAATATTTTATATAAATAATTTATTTAAAATGAATTACCTAAATAATTATTTAATTAATTTATTGGAATTAAAAAACATCCATTAGAAAAATGAACCACTTTATAGAATTTCCAAAATCACCCAAAAATTGTAGAAATCATGCCTTAGATCTAAAAAACACTCTAAATTTTTTTTCAAGACTAAAAAAATACTATTTTTCCTTTCATAGATGAAAATTATCAAAATTTTCATAAAATACCATATTGAAATATTATTCTCTATATAGAAATATTAATCTGTGATTCATATAAAAGTATCTTGGAATCTAGATATTTGGTTAAATTCATATACCAAATTATGAAACACAAATATCTTCATTGTCAAATAACTAGAATAGAACAAACATGCAAACCCCATATAATCATATCTTATTCAATCATCAAATTTGTTATCGTTTCATAGCATAAAATTGGGAGAAAAAACAATTTGAAAATGATTCAAACCACCACTATACATTTTGTCCCCATATTATTGATTCCAAATAATTTTTTTTCAATTAATATATTGACATCACATTTCCCAAAAACCTAGTTGATTCATAACCAATGTCTTATGGAGTTCAATAATCTTCATATATTATATGTCACCACTAAATCATCACTATCTACATCATATATTTATTAAAATCAATTTTTCATGGTATTTTATATGTATACCCATAATTTTGTTCCCATGAATACATAAAATATTCCATTCCAATCCATTTATAATTTTTAATAAGGTTAAAAGATACTTTTTGTTGTTATTACTTTGAGAGACACTATCCCCCCACCCCCTTATACTCTAATATTCCTTCATTTCAATATGGTAAATTAGGAGTCAAAAAATAATATGTGGAATTAAACTAATGATACATTAGTAAAACATTTTTTTTATCATGTACCTTGTGAAAGCCTTGATAAGGAAGTACACTTTCACTAATAAGTAGAAAATACATTGTGTCATTTACCCTGGCCCTCAGGAAACTCATTATGATCATCCAACGTAGTAGCACCACATTGAGTAACATTTTGAAATTTTCATAAACCTCATATCAATTAGAAATTATCTATGTAAAAATTAAACAAAAATACAAGTATCACATAAAAATATGTGAACTTAAATTAAATGTTTAATTAACATGTATGTCATCATGTAAAAGTTTTCACACCACTATCAATCCACAACATTGGTGAAAAAAATTACCACATTACCCAATATATTTATCCTCACTATATAAATCATCATAAATCAAATATTATAAAATTTCACTAATTTAAATAATCATAAATCAATTATATAGAAACTATAAAATATATATACATTATAATCCCATATTACCTTATCATGTTTTGGAATCACACTGAATTATTAACCCATTATTAACAAAATGAAACCATGTTAAATTCATATAGTTTATAATGATTAAATTCCAAGGTGACCAACCTAAATTCTTGTATGATTCATCATTTTTAGTCATCATTATTTGGTCATCTCTTTTCATTTAAAAATTTTAGTTCATCATAAAATGATCCACTCAAAGAACTAGCCAATGGAGAATAAAAGATCATATCTATGTGAAAAATATGATGGAAAACCCCCATTTTATATATTATAAATCCTTAATAACCATTAATTTTATAACACAAATATTACCATAAATACTATAACATCCATTGAATTTTAACCATTTAATTCTATATCTAGACCATGGCTTTAAACCCAGCAGTTATTCCACACCTCATCAGGTTTGAAGAATGAATTTTTGATTTTTAGTAATTTATTTATCTCACTCAACCATCCCCATAATTAGATGATATTATTAACTTGTAAAAATAAATATATATATATATATATATAGTTATTATAAAAATTTTAATCATCAAATTTATTTAACAATACTCTACTAAGGTTATACACTATACTCCAAGGTCATTGCGAACATAAAATTTTATTTTAAGACCATAAAAATAATTTTACCCTTTAAATATAAAATAACCTCAATAATTTTAACAAACAATATAATCTCATAAATTAATGTCTCAATAGGGCCCCCTATTTCAATAATATCTATTTTATATAAAGTTTTTCATTCCCACTTCATCCAACTAAATGACTATACCTTTTGTTTTCTCTTTTCCAATAGTTAACTAGTTGTCCCAGAGTTTGTAAAATACCATCTTTGTGAACCCCACTTAATTGTTATGTGGTGAAGTGGATATGGTTGTGACCATGCCCAATAATGGTATTTCACAATGTTATTTGGATTAGTTCTCATAACCAAACAATAGCAACCCTATACGAATAAAACAGTGGATATTTGTTCATTTAATTTATAATTAATTTATAAGGATATGAATAACCTCCACTTGGAATTATTTCTTTGTTGTCTAATTGTTTAACAGATTTTTACATATCATTGTTTTAATGAGTTATACAAGTATAAAATTTTATTATCATTATCCATGCATACACCAAAAATATTGTAACATCATCATTGGAACTCTGGGTTCTATCATGGAGGATTCAAACAACTTGATCCATTCATGATTGATTTAAAAAATTTATTTTCTATACATGAATGAATCTCCCTTATTATCTAAATATTTAGTGAGGCGGATGAGTACTAAATATATCCATTCATGAGAAAATTCTAGAGATGTTTCTCTCTAGGTTTGAGGAAATCCTAAAGGGAGGTTTTGTTGTGCGCAATAATTTATAACACTAAAATTTATATAATGAGATTTTTAAAGCTAGGCTAGAGCTTAGTTATTGTAAATATTCCCTTATTCAATATCTTAATCATTTTTTAAACCCATGTAGAATAATAATAATATTATTATTATTATTATTTCCTTGACTTGTGAAAAATGTGTGGATATTTATGTATCATTTCATTCAAACTTTTAACTTGACTGATCAATCCTCCTCAACATTTATAAAAATTTTAATAATTATTATTTATAGAAACAATTAAATTTTGCTCTATTATTCAATCAATCAATAAATAAATATTATATTCCCAAACTAATGAAGAAATATTTTTTTAATATTCTTGTAACCAAATACAAATATTTCCCTTGAGAATAAGCAATATATAAACAAATATTATATACTCATGTCATTTTTTAGATTTTGAATAAATATTTATTTAATATTCAACAAATACACTTTTTATTAACTAGATACCCAACTAATTTGATCAACACATCATAAAAAATTACTAAAAAACATGTTGGGAATATTATTTATTAAAAATGTTAAATTAAAATATAATGAAACTGAGATTATGGATACACTTAGTGTGTCTCCCTATTAGCCTCTTTCTCAGTGACATAAGAAGAAATTTACTAAAGTCCAAGATAATGGTCTAGAAACATGTTGAGGAACCTATAGAGAAACAACATAATGTCATTATGGAAACAAATACCTATGAATTCTAAGTATGTAAATTTTTTTAATGATCTTGTGTCGAAGAACACATCAGGATGGTGATATGCCTTTCCTTTCCCCGAATATGTGCTTTTAAAAGATGAGCAACCTCTACCACCATGATTGGTGATGTTGGTTGCTGATAGAATTGGGAGGATGGGATTTTGGTTCCTCCTTCCTTGGATTCCTCCTTGTATCTTCTTCCCTGTTCTGGTTTTTGCTCATATATTTGATTCATCTTCGCGAAGATTTCTCTCCATGCCATCTCGAGGTGGATTTGAATTAATACCACTACTTCTGTCTTGATAATTAACTACCTATGGTTGGAGTTTATTTTGAATTTGGACACATATAGACATCATTGGACATTGGGAGTGATGGGAACCTATAAAGTATTCCACTTTTTATGTGTAGGTAATCTCTTATATGAGTCATCTTAGTTGTAGAACCCTAGGTATCCCCTGTCTATCATAGGGTAATTTATGCCAGGTTCATAAGACCTCAAAGGATTTTTTTTGGAATACCATGTTAATTGGTTTTCATATATATTCTATGATATTTGGTGGGGTCAGAGTTTTAGGGTCTTTTGGGGACACATTCATTATTTTTGAGTCTAGTGGGGACAAGTTGGTCTCATGTTTAATGTCTTCTGGGTATAAGTTACTCAAAGATTTAACATCTTTTGGGGAGAATTTGGTCAAATATTTAGCATATTGTATGAATATATTGGATTAGGATTTAATAAATTTTGGGGAAAGGTAGGTCAGGTTGAGTTTGTCCCAGAGGGATATGATCATAATTTAAATTTTCTTTTTTATAGGGGGAGGGCATATAGATTTCATGGTGGTGTTGGGGTATTAGGATTGAACCTCATGGATGTCTGCCATGTGTGTCAGGATTAGACCTAATGGAGGCATCATACATAACTTGTTAGGAGAAATAGATCAACACACACAATGTATGAGTGCACAGTTTAAGATCGTGTGATTGGATCGGGCCACATAGTTTAATGTCTTGCTATAAGGACGCTCTTGTCATGAAAGGAGTGATAAGAAGTGATTTTGTTGGTCTTATACATGTGGGATTCATGATAGTTGAGATTTCATCCAATGTGATTCATACAATAAGATTCCTATTTTTGTTTCAGAGGTTAAGGGTTCATTTTAACTTCATGTTAGGAGGGTGTTATCATACATTATTACATTATATGACTATGAAGATAGGCTATAGAGTTTAATGTCATATAGTGGAAAATTGTGTGTGGATTACGCCAGGGGATACCCATGTACTACTATGTAAATTTTATAGTATGATTAGGGCTTACACAACTAGTCTTATTAGGAGATACTATATGGGAGTGATGGTACGAATGTGTCTTCTATTGTTGGGATACCTAGGTATTGTTGAGGAGTATTAATGCTATGAGTGTGTCTTAATGAACTAGTCTTATCAAGGTGTTATTATAGATAATTTATTGTATGAATGGGGATTATGAAATTGGGATACCTGGTTACTTATATGGATAAGTAATGGTGTGATTAGGGCTTATGCATCTGGGATGCTCATGTATTGCTAATTATCAATGGTGGTATCATTAAGGATAATTTAATTGAAATGTTTGGGTACTATTGAGGAGAAGTAATGATATGAGTGGGGATTATACAACTGGGATACCTTGATGTTGGGTTTATTATCTCAAACATATCACATTGTGCATTTCTTCCCATTGTATGAGGATCCCGCACATATTTCATGGGGAACCCCATGTTTTTTAAAGGGTCATTCCACCATTTAACGTCTTATGGAAGGACATTGTATGTGAGGTTTACAAATTGAGCTACCCATTCAATCTTCTCTATGATGGGGCACAAAGCATATTAGCCTACCTATGGGTTGGGGAATATTTTTGGGGATTACAACTTAGGAGGAGGCCTATGGTGGAGGTTTGAGATCATTAGGGGTGTACCTAGGACACATATTTTAAGTATTCCCATTATTTCCTTTTCATTTCATGTAATGAGGGAATCTCGACCCGTTGGTGGGTCAAGGATTATGATTGGGTATTACACCTTAGAAGGAGTCCCATGGGGAAAACATAGGATTCATATCATGATAATTACATGAATCATGTTATGCAAACCACATAAGGAATCTCATATTTTACATAGAAGGTATCATATTCTTTCCATATAGGGTATTCTATAGTCTAATATCATGTAGATAGAACCATGGGAGTTATATCATGATCATTTCTTAAGGCATATTTTTCTTGTTGCATGATACATCTTGTGATTATTACACATGGAATCTTATGCTCATCAGATAGGGTATACTCATGTTTAGTGTCATGTAGTTTGGACTACTATGCAGAAGATGTCTATCAATGGCCAGTGTAAGACTTATGATGGAGTGAAAATTTTTGGTTCAACCTAGAATAGGATTTAGGTGGGGGAATTTTAGGATGTTCTTGAGTGTTATTTTGACTCAATGTATTTAGGGGGAAATAATATGACTATCTTTACTGGTAGAATAGTGAATTAATAATGGGGAATAACTCATATCAAGTTGTTTTGGGGAGCCATAAGGTGTATGTCGACTCACTATAATATCTGTGATGAGTGTAGGGGGTTTTATATGTTTCAACCCAAAAACTATTTGACCTAACCCAAAACATTCATGGTGTGACTCTCCATTTTCATGGGGGCCGGTGACAGTAGAAAAGGGATCATGCTAGTGGCCTAGGACTGTAGCACAAAACTGATCTCGATTCTGGGTGTGGGTGTGCATCCCTAATTGAATGGACCAGTAAGAGCACATCTAAGAAAAATTATTTTTTACAGCTATGTTATCATTTGTGAAAATACTCACTAGGCCACACTACATTTTGTGTTGTGTGAAAATAAGGTTTCACGGGGCATATCCTATGAGTTTGATTTTGGTAAACCATATGTCACGTAATTTTTTATTTGTTTCTAAATAGAGTTTCATGCGAATATGATCATTTAATGAAATTTACTTCACCATGGAAAATGCTTTGAAAACACATTACAATAAGTATAACATGAATTGAGGGACATTCCAAGGAACATTCAAACGTGTTTTGGATTTTGGGGTTGTGTGGAGAACATAACCCCAAGTTACATGAGCGAGAGATTTTACACTAAATTTTCGTAGGTCCTCCATGAAAATCAGTGGTTGATTCCATATTTATATTCAATTTTTTTGTCATGCAATATATCCATTTTCATGAATTTTTTTTCTTAGGTCGCATAATTGAATATAGTTACCTGAATATGCATTTTGTTTTGAAATACTCACATATGTGCAGAGCTTCTCTATTTTACATCACCTTTCACATGTATCTTAGTTATAAGAACAAGAAAGGGGCTTCATGAACTTCTAGATAGTTGTGTTAAATTCCATTCATTTCCCTATAATGTCCAAGGTTGGCTATTTTTAGAATTTTTTCATCAAATGACCATAAATTTTGAACTGTAACTTCGTTTGGGTTGAAAAACCTGTCAAATTGAATACTATGAAACAAACTATGTTATTGTACTATCATTATTATAACATGGTTTATTATTGCATAATTTTTTTAGTTTCAATATTAATATAATCCCTTTTCTTAGTATCATGTTAGGAAGGAGGCATACTTCTTATCATTATCCAAAATACATGATTTATATTTGTTTAACTTCTTGAAATGAACAAAATGATATTGTACCATGTCCCCTAATTTATCATATAGTTATAGTATAATCAAATGGTTTGAGATATTGAGGTTACCCAAACACATAGACATATATATTATTTCATTTTAGCTGAATATTCAATATATCTCATAATAATACACACCCAATAACCATAAAGGTTTAGCATCATTAAAGACTAGATATATAATCATATTATTTAATGAATGATATTCGATATATCTCAAAAATATCATCTCAAGCATTACACTTCTTAGAAATACCATGATTAAAAAATTTCTTCATAACCTATGTAAAGGAAATATCAAAATGGGTGAACTTGGATTATTGAAATGAAAAAACATGGGAAATATCAATTAGTGATCATACGTAAGATTATCATTAGCATAATGTTATGATGACATGTCATTAAAAAATTAAGTTCACACCCAAAAAATCATATATCATATTTCTAAGAAATGGATTTAGTAGAACATAACACATGATTCATAAGAGAATTAAAGCTCATTTTCCATGAGAAAATATCATATGCATAAGAACATGTCATAGATAGTCCCATAAAAATATTGGAATAATCATAATCATTGAAATATTATGTCAATAATACCCACCCAGGAAATCACAACATTCTAGAATTGTGATAACCACCTATGTACCTACTTCAGGATCAGGATAACCTCTTGAGAGACCTCTTTCAGGATTGCAATAACCTCTTATGTACCATATTTTAGGTATGGGATAACATTCCATGTTCCATTTGATATCATAAACATTATTAATTACCTAATTAATTATAGGGACATGATGAAACCACCCATCACATAATCCACTCACATGTATTCCACAGGATCATGAAAATATTTTTCATTTCATCAAAACATAATTTATATAAATGAAAAAATATTTGATCAATATCTCATCATTATAAACATAAACTATACTCAGAATAAATTAAGATGATGTCATTGGAACTAATACAAATTGATTCATAAATAGAACCAATACATGTTTTCATATTTAAGAATACCTTTAAAAGAATACTGGTATATTTCTAGTGGAAAATACTCTTTTCTTATTGAAATCAATAATTTAAAATCATAAAATTTAAAACATATTAGGAAAAGAATTTTCATTTAAAATAAAAACCGAAACATGTAATGGAGTATTCAAACAAAATAATAGTCCTGACTTTATGAAAATACCTTCAGGATGTGTATATTAAAACAAATATTTTATTAACACCTTCGATAAAAATTACCTCATTCATAAAATGATAAGAAGAGTCATTTTATAAAAAATTATAGAAAAAACCATGGTTAAAAATAAATTTAATAAATAATTAGAAAATTGAAAAAAAAATTACTAAATGTTTTTCGAAAAAAATATGAACATGGAGTAAAATATTATTGGTAAAATAGAAAATAAATTCAGTTTACCATAAAATCATTCTTCCAGAACTTTGAGTATGCATAGAGAGGAAAATAAAATGTAAAAATTATGATTTATAGAAATAACAAGAGGATAAAAAAATAAAAATTTTATGAGATGTGAAACATATAATTTCAGCATTGTAAAATTTAAGGATAAACAATCTTGGTCAAAAATGATATTGTATCATAAAACTATTACTTCTTTGATATCTTTTTAGTCATAAGTCCCATGAAATAAATAACTTCAAATGAAAGCTTAAATGAAATGAACATAAGGATATTCATGACACAAAATATTAAAGAGATATTAGATACAAATTAAAAAATAATATATTTGTATAATATAAAATATGTTTCAAATAAGACAATTTGAGATGATAAAGCTTTACCATATTTCTATTTTTCAAATCAATACCCTTTGAATGAAATAATTTGAATAAGATGATTAAATAAATTTATTATGAAAGATCCATGATATACCATGTAAAAGGTGAATTATATAGAACTTATAAAAATTAATATGTGTATAAAATGAAACAATTCTCAATGAAACAATATTGAGATGAGGAACCCTTTAATAAAGCCTAACTTGTTTCGTACATGCTCGAACCATTTCTCTTTTAAGTGACCTCCTTTGGATTAAAAATTAAGTCCTATTAGGATGGTATTAAGCTAATACTATAAGCTCAAGTATAAAGGGAATAAATCTAGAAAGGAATTAGGGTAGGTTTTTTCTGAGCTATAGATCTCAAACATTGTGAATAATGGTGAATATGATGTGTCGTTTTATAAGTACAGGAAAAGATACAATTAGAATTAATTAAAATATTGAAATATTATATATATATAACATAATCATATCAAGTGGCACCACAGAACCCCATATTCATATATAAGATATGATATAGTCTAAATAATCTCAACCATTCACATTTATCAAGCTGTTATGAAATTTGAATCCTTATGTTCTTGTTAAACCACATTAAATCTCTTTTTATCGTAACTGTGAAAAGATAACTTTTCACCAAGATAAAATAACTATATGAATAAAAATAAAATGGATCATCTATAAAATTTTTGAAATGATGATTCAAAATTATAAATATATTTTATTTTGTTTAATTTATATATTTGGAAGAATTTACTTTAAATATAGGAACAGAAAACACATGAAAACAGCTTTTAAGTAAATAACTGATTTAAGCATAAAAATCATTGTTTGGTGAAATTGTTTAAAAAGATGATTTATATGATTTTTTAGTATATAAATGATTTTTTTTATACTTATATATATTGTAAAATCAAAATTTAAACCTCTGACCATTCAATTAAATTCAAATACCTGAGAATTAATTTTTAACATTAATAAAATATAACATATGTTCACAGAATTCATGATATGGTTCTCAAATTAAAAATATTGTTTTTAAATAAATATTATAAAAAAAATATTTTGGGCTGATCAAATGGTTTTAATATTTATTAATTAATTCTTAAAACATAATAATTTTATAATAGTGGAAGTATTAAAAATATCGGTATAATCAATATTCACTCAAAAAATATTTTTATAAAATTCCAAAAAATTGTCACCTTAATACTATTATGAAATGATTATTTCAAAAATGATATTGAATTTTTAAAATAAAAATTATAAAATTGTCATAAATTATTTATATTATACATGAACAAAATGTAATAAAAACCATTTTTGACGAAAATGTACGTTTGAGGAAAAAATGACTTTATTATCATTTATTTCTTAATAATGATAATTAAATTAATGTTAATATATTTTAATGAATATTCAACCTAAAAATTTAATTAAAATAATTCATAAATTATACTTAATTTAATTTATTATGATAAAGATGCATTTCATTCATAAAAATATATTTTTAGATAAGAAATATATTTAACCTTCAAATGGTGTTATTTAATTTTCTAACCAATTGTTACTAATGAATTCATTTTATACATGTAAAAAATGATTTTAATAATTTATATGAACTTATTCATATCTTCTAATCAAATTTATAACTTATAAATATCACATTAAATAATAATAATTAAATTGTATGTCACAGCTCATTCAAACTTGGTGATGCGTGTAACGAAAGATATCAAATAAATAAAATTTATTAATAGAGAAATATATAATAAAATATTTTATTGAAATATTCTACTCCATTTTAATAACTTATACCTCAAATGTTTTTCACTCTAACACATAAAACTAAGATATCTATTCTTCAATGTATCCTCATGTATTTTAGGTAGCTCCCTCAAATTAATTATTTCGCCAAGAAACATTGACCAAGTGAGTGGTCTTGTTTCAAAAAACATTATATCTTCAATAAAATATCTATACCATTTGTTCCACATAATATAGATCATGAAAAATTGGTATGTTATTTTAATTCAGTACATGTGAAGGATTGGAAATGTAATTTCCCAAGAGAGATACAAAAAACACATTACAAACTTGATATAGTTTCGGTGGAATTTCTAACTGATAAGAAACTGTCTTGATAAGATCACTAATTTAAAAGGGGCTGATATATCTTGGGATAATCGAGATTTTATTTCCAAATCTCATAACCATATTCTAAAAAAATTATGAATACCTTATCACCAAATTCAAACTCCTGGTCTCACTAATGCTTTTCAGCATAACTTTTTTGTCGACATGAGCTACCCTGATGTACTGTTGAATAGATATAACATTATTAAAAATTTACTCAGCTAAATTTGGTCCATTTAATTGTTTTATCCATCTTAACCCAAACACATTTTAGTTCCACAATACTATCCTAGAAGAATTCAAAAGAATCCATATGAGTACATGAGTGAAAGAAATATTTATAAAAAAAATCAGAGAAAGGTATTCATAAAATCTACTTTTTAAACCATATAACTGATATCAGTGTATATTTTAGGGTTTTAATTTTCCATTAAAAATATCCATCTATCATAAGATGATATACATTGCTAACTTTCATCATCGTATTCAAGTCTTGTTTAAGACTTCTCTAGAACATCAAGGTAAACCTTAAATCTCAATCAAATATAATAGAATATGGTACTCCATTCAACCATACAAATTTATTAATTTATTAATTTAAAAAATTAATAAGGCATTAATCATCTATAATATTAATAAAATTTTATATTTTTATATGTTGGTGAACTACAACCCAAATAGCTTTATGGGATTTTAGTGTCTTGGGGAGTCCGGTGGTGAAATCCATTATAATGATTCCCCATTTCCATTTAGTTATGTGTAATGGTTGTAACATACCCTTAGACTTATGTATCTCATTAATTACTTTATTACATACCACAAATCAATATAGTAACAACCAAATATTTTATAGTATATTTATAAATAATTTTAATTACTTCAATAGCTTCTGATACCCAGAACTTCGAGTCTAAATAAACTGTAATATAATATATTGTTAGTGATTAATCATTAAATTGGTTGTATGAATATTAATGACCATATTTTAAAAATATTTATATTTTTTTATAAAAATAACATATATTTATAAATAATTACTCTGTGTTTAATAAATTAATTATACACGTTAGAAAACATTTTTCTTCAAAAATATGTATTATTGTTTTTTTTAGAAAATAATATAACACATTTTTTCCACAATTAAAAAATTTATCTTAAAAAATATAAATAATTTTTTTAAACAAACATGGTAAAATTGTGCGAGATGATAATTTGCAGAATTGTTTGAAATGATTAATTTTTCAATGAATAGTGAAAATACAAATTTTTTATTGAACAATGTCTTTTCATTTAAATTATTTAAAAATTTATTTATTTTTAAACTGTTTTTAAAAGTTAAATTAGTTATGTTTTATTCTTAATAACATAATTATTGTAATTGGAATTAATTTTATATGTATTTATGTATGAAAACATGGTATGTTTAAGAAAACAATTTTCTTGAAAACTATTTATCGTCATGTTTTATTGAGATTATTTTAAATGTAATCTTTTCCAATTTTAGTGAATTTATTTGATAAAATGGATTTCATAATTTTAATAATAATTTACAAATATAGTAATGACACAGCATTCATTTTTTGTCATAATGAATAGTAAAAATTGTAAAATCAAATCCCCATGGATAAGGTTAAAATTGGTTTATCGGGGGTCAAAATAGATAAGGGTATTTTTTTATAAAACTTATATAAATACAATCTCATTACCAAAGTTTTATAGTATCCTATATAACCTTCAAATATCTATCCATTTGGGAAAATGTTTCTAGAGAATGACTTTATTATATTTTATTCTTTTAAGAAATTCCCAGTGTATCCACTCCCCCCATTTATAAAAGGGAACCCCTCCTTTCTCTCCTTTACACAACTTGGACACTTATATATTGACTAAACGATACCTATTTTTTTAGTTTATGTGACTTTATTCTTAAAATACCATTCCAATGGTCCTTAATAAATGATCTAAGGTACGACCATTAAAGGAGAGGTAATCGTTTTTCCCGACCACTTCCAATTTCTATCTTATTATACCTTCTATAAATATACTATCTTCATAATAAAATAATAAAGTCAGTATCCAAAATATAATAAAATTTTATTATTGTTATTTTAGCATTAATATTTTTTATTCAATTAAATGGTTAGTAAAAGTATCACTCATGCGTACGTGTGTACTAAAACCTCCATATAATGATATAATTATTTTTATACCACCATCATTAAGGGATAGTTATGAGTATTGATTTATTTTTTACATATTATATTTATGATATAATGACAATTCCTTAATCATATTATCATATCTAACTTCTTATCTTCCAATTTGTATGAAAATGATAATATCCCTCGTGCATTCGTGTGGACTACCACCTCCATGAAGGGATATGATTTTTTCAATTCCAATTTACATGGATGGTAATAAGGATATATTTAATACATATATATATATGTTATAAATAATATAATAATAATTCTATAAAATTTTATTAATATTTACATATTTCATTCCATTCATCAAAAATTAAATACAATATTCATTTGTACGTTTGGCTTACGATATACATGAATTGTGTAATTCATTTTTCTTTCTATATAATTTATGGATCAATTTAAATATTTATATAATTAATATAAAAAATATTTATATAAATATTAACATTATATATATTATTTTACAATAATCAATCTTTTAGGACCAAAATAACCAAACAAAAATTCTCATGAAAAAATAGTTAACACTTAGAAATGATGATTTCAATAAGGAATTACTAATAAATCGGTGTTGAAATGTTATAAGTTGAATATATATGATATTTTAACTATTTAAATGATTTTAAAATTAATAATAATAAATTTATATTTATTATATAGTATTTTATAGTGCTTTCAAGGAAAGAGGAACTTGAGGTATGGGTTCTATGTACAATCTCATTATTTATCATGATTGTTTATGATTATGTTTAAAATAATAAAATTTGAACATATACCTCTAAATAATCTCATGAAACATATTTAACTATGGTTATAATATAATTTTTCATTTCATTTTCTTCTCTTTAAGAACCCAAGTGACTAAAAAAGTGATTTTAACAAAAATCAACATTATTTATCACTTCTATTGAAAATCCATTTTCTTCCATGTCCATGTTTTTACTAAAATGTTTTCAAGAATGTTTTAATTTTATCATATGAATTTTTAAATTAATATTTAACCATAAATTAACTGATAAAATTGTTTAAAATTAATATTCTTGTTTTTTTCTAAATCAGTTACTTTTTGACTTTTTACAAAATGTTTGAAAGAAACTTTTTCCTTTATCTTATGTGGAAAAAATGGAATTTCACACTCTCATGTCCACTCAATTATTAAAATATTATTTAACAATTATACCAAGTTCTTCTAAAATAAAATGTTTTCCCTGATCTTTGGTAAATTGTTCGATATTAAATAAGATGTTCAAAAATGAATGATTATGTTTTTCATGAAATATTCCTAGTGATATTTAAAAGAAATTTAATATTATTACACATTCTATGATGTTAATTATTAATTATTTGGATACGATCGAATGAAACCATAAATTTTTTTAGGGATTATTATTATTACTATTTATGGATGATTATGTAAAATCCATTTCTTTTCAAAATGATAATTAAGTTATGGAATCCATTTCTTATCTATCGGATATACTATGATGAAATTATTGGTTGTTTATGAAACCCATTTCCTTTTCATGGGATATTATATTATGAATGATTTATGATCTTATGGAACATATATATATGGTTTTTATTATGTGATAGGGATACTAGAATTTTATATCCCTCTATTGCATTAAGTAAAATTTTATATATCATGTGATAATATGGATTGGAATGGGGTGTAAAACAAATTTTCTAAGGACTATGTCCACTATGACAGTCTTGGGAGTGATCTTTGACTAATATGTTTATTTTTCGAAGTGAACCCAATTCACTATGATATTCTTGGTTGTGAGCCTTGACTACTATATAAATGATTCTCTATTATTATGTACATTGAAACAACTTATTCCTATGCCAATGTTACTATCTCATGGATCATGTTCTTTGATTCATTTTTTATTTATGTATTTTTTACTCTTAATATTTATTTAATAACTCAATATTATGATCTATGATATATATGGTATGGTTTTAAAAAAAATTCTCATGTTCTCTTTTATTTATGTTCATGATATTTGTATGTAGTAAATTATATATCTCTTTCCTACCTTTCTTAGCATCTGTTATCACCCATTCTGAGGTTTCCTTTCCCCAGGTTATATAAAAAGGTATTATGTATGATATGTCTTAGAAGGTTTCTAGTTATGTAGAACTTAGTAGTAGATGATTTAGTTCACTTATGAACCAGTTTTTTAGGTTTCCATTATTCAAAGGATACTAATCCAATGTGATTCTGGAATGGATCCTAATATGCATTGAATATTCATATATAAATAAATAATATCTATGTAGAAAAATTATGGGGAAACAGTTGATATTAGATTTTGTTTTATTTACCATTGGAAAAAAATGATTAGTAAACCATAGTGAGATTCTATAGGATAATAATATGTATATGATAACATCACATGTTATGGTAATTAAAGGAGTGTGTTTTTCCTCCAAAAACTTCATTATCTGAATACTATAATTGATTGTTGTTTTGTAACACATGCATTTAGGGGTAATAAACATGAATATAGTTGATTGAATATATCTTTGAAACCATTATAGTGTATGATGAGTGTGCCCTTATTGCGCACCTTATTTGATACTCCTTAGGGACATCAATCAAAATTACTTGTTGAAACATTATAAATGATTTCAATAGAGGTTTACATTTAATGACCCAGTTTAAACCTAAGGATTCATAGATTGAAAAGGTTTCATGATTTAAATATCCTATGGATTATTTTTCTTGATTTATCCTCTAATAAATGATTATGTACTATCATTCTAACTATTTTGGTTTTACTAATCTGTTGAAGATAGAAGGAAAATGTTGGGGTGTTTATAATATTCTAAAATATTGAAGTAAAAAATTTTAGAATATTATTATGAATTCCTTAATATTTTTAAACATATATAACAATGTCAATTCATATACAAAAAAATTTGATGCTGAATTGACAGTGAAAATTCAAAATGGTATGATCCTCACCTATCATGTCTATGATTCTTATATAATTTATTTTTATGTTAATTTATTTCCAATAAATCGTATTATTCTCCCTCTAGTTGAATTTTATTTTATAATAGGATTTGATCAGATTTATTTACATAAAGACAAAATCAATTTTCGAGGAAGGGAATTCCTAATTTATATTAAGAACCAACATATGATCATTTATCAGTGCAATGATAAATATAAACTTATGATGGAAATAACAACAATTATACAGGTCTTGATTGATATTGAAAATGTGTTTCTATCTCATATGGTTGTGGAGAAACATAGCAGAAATTATATTTCTATTATGTGGGTGTTTTTTGATAATTTTTTGGAGGATTTTCCTCGTCTTCCACCAAATCATGAAATGTTGTTTTAACTAGATATCATAACTAGTATTAAACATACTCAAAATAATATATATAGAATATAGTCTATCGAGTTATAGGAATTGAGTAAAAAACTCAAATATAATCATGAAAATGAAGTTATTCAGTGAAGTGAATAACATGGGGGTTCACCTATTATTTTTCATTAGAAAAAAGATGGATTATTGTGATTTTGTATTGATTATTGGGAACATAACAAGATCACTACTAAGAAAAAGTATCATTTACCCCATACTGATTATTTTTTGATCAATAGTGTTGATGTTAACACATTTCCAACAATAAACATCATTATATATATTATCAATTTTGGGTCAAGAAGGAGGATATTCCAAAAACATGATTTATAAAAGGTATAGACCTTATGAATTTATAGTGATACTGTAACATTCCAAGTATTTTTAGAATAATACATTTATATATCTATTAATATTTTTATAATTTAATATAAATTCTACATTAAAAAGGGTTTATATGTACGATAGCATACCTAACACACAATAATGGGTTTCTCTGAAGTCTTATGTTGCACACAACACTGAGTTATACAAAAAAGTAATACAACAACAATATTATTATATTAAATGGTAGTAAATGCCTAGCCATTATATTGGAGGAAATGAAAAGAATTAACTGTATTATTATTATAAAAAAATTGAATGTTTTTACATTTATCCAATAATTTTTATTGGCTTAAAATGAAAATGAATCCAATTTTAATCAGAAAATAATCTAATATTTTTGAAAGGTAGTTTTATCTCTATATGATGGAGAACTCTTTTTAAATAATTTCTTTGTCACTTTTATATGTTATATTTGAAAAAATAAACTTATTATATATAAGAGGTACATAAATATTTATTTTGGAAAATGTTATGTTAATTAATTAAAAAATTTATGTTTTAATTAATAGTGAAAAATAATGCATTTTATGTCAAAACTAATTTTTTCATATAATTTATTTATATTGTCACATTATGTTTTTCATTATTTTTAATGTTTAATTAAATTATGTTTTTATCATTTAATACAATTTCATTCATTGGATGTAATTTTAATTTTAAATTGGACATAAACACATGTCAATCATTTGATAGTTTTTATTTCCTAAAAACCTACTTTCTAGTTTTGACAATGTGAATTAGAATATTGAGGATACTGGAGTTATTGTCTCATCATAGTTGGATGATATTTGAGGAAGTGGAAGAAGAAACAAAATAGAAATATAAAATGATTTTCTACATCATGGTATTTAATTTATATTTTTAATAAATTAAATAAATAAATTTAATTATGAAACAATGATGATGAAATGATTGATTCATTAATAAAGGATAATAAATGATATTATAAATATTAAAATAAATATTATTTGACATAATTTAGTCATAAAATAATTTTCTTAATTTGTATGACATGTTATTAGACTTTTCAATGGTTTGGTTCGATGTTACCTCTCTATTTTTATTTAATTAAAATTCAATAAATTGAATAGTATAAAAATAAATATCATTGATGTTTTATAAAAATAATAATTTATTAAATTATTTTAAAATACTATTTTTTTAAATCAAAAATGTGATTATGAAATTGTCAAAATGTTTATTATGTGTCCAATTAGGGGAAATCGACATAATATAAGTAAAATTAATAGCTTCTTAATAATTAAAATGTTTTTACAACTTTTAATATTAAAGGATAATAATTATGGATAAACCGAAAAGATAAGGTCTAAAATAAACACTATACATGTCTAAAAACTATTATATGAGAGGATTTAGATCTATCGTCATCTTATCTTCACCATATCTCATGTTAGAGCCACTTTTATTAAAAAAATAATTTATATTAATTTAATATTTTAATACATTCCAAGGGTTTCCCTCCCCTCGCCTATAAAAGGGAACCCATACATATCGATTACGCACACTTACAAATCCTTTTATTTCATCCAATATATGTCCTAGAATATTCCTATAATCCCCCTCACATTTTTAATCCATATTTAAATATGAACACCATTCTTAGAGGTGTTTAGGTGTTCTTCAATGGAGATCAACCTAAGAAGATGTATCATTTTCTTTAAGTGTTTCTATTTTATTTCTTCTTTCACTTACTCAATATCATCCAACCATGATGAGACATAAAATGGTTTTTATTGTTATTGACAATTTTGAAGGTGAATCTTATCAGTAGTGGATGATCGTTAAAAATATTATGGACAATGATGCGATTGATTCTCTTGATTGGGAATAATTCAAAGGTATGATTCTTGAGAAATATTTTCCTAAGGAGATTCGACTAAGAATAGAAAATAAATTCTAATAATTAAGGTAGGAGGATTACTCAATGGATACATATAAATCATAATTCACGCAACTAGAAAGGTTTGATCTAAATTATATATGATATTTTGATAGTAAAATAAATCATTTTTACTACGCATTGAATATAATGTATCTAAGGGAATTATCTTCTCATGAGTTCAAAAGTTATGGTTAACTTGTTCAATGTTCAGATAAGGTGGAAATGGAGTTCTCCAATGATCAGGTGTTCTTTGAAAAAAAAATTGAATAATAGGTTGAGGTGTGAAAAAAAGTGAATAACTCTTCAAGAAAATGTAATTGTAAGAATGTTAAGTTTAAATTTTGTGAAAATTTGTGTAAAAAACACACTGGGGGATGCCTTTTGAATGTTAGTAAGTGATTTTGAGGTCGTAAAATGGTTCATAACGCTCGTAGTTATATTGAAAATGATTATGGTAGTGCTAAGACAAAAGCTGATTTATAGTTAGTTAATTGTTTTAAGTGCAATGAAATGGGTCATTATATAAATGAGTGTCTTATGAAGAACTCAAATGATTGAAAGCAGCTAGACTAAAAGAAGAAAGGTGTGGTAAAATCCTTTAAAAATACATTAACAGATGTTGGTTCATGAAATGAATTATCATCAGGTACATTTTTTTTATTAAGAATAGGCCAATGTGTTTTTTAATTTTGGGTCTAAACATTCTTTCATTTCTTATAAAATTTCTAGTAACATAGGAATTATATCTCAAGAAATGACTCCAGAAGATGTGGTAAAAACCCCTAGGAAAAATTTTGACAAAAAAATAAATTATATGAATCTTTTTATCCTTATATGTGGAATGAATTTACCTGAAAACCTTCTTGTTTTTCCTCTAGTAGAGTTTTACATTATTCTGGGTGTTGATTGGACTTCTATTTATCATACTAGGATTAACTACAAGGGTAAAGGAGTTTCTTTTCACAAATATGTTCAGTTTGTGTAAAAGAATTAACCCTTTATATTTATATCATATTAGGAAGCTGGGAACTAGTAAAATATGTAACTGAATTTCACCTTACACATATTGATGAAAACAAATGAAATTTTTTAGATTAATGATGTGGTAGTGTTAAATGAGTATCTTAACGTTTTTCATGATGATTTTCCAGGTATAATACTTGATTGGGAAGTTTAATTTACAATTTTCTTGTTTCTTGATGCTAATCCAATTTCAAAGTCCCCTTATTGAATTTCTCAAATTGAAATTTTAGAGTTAAAGAAGTAATTGTAAGAGTTATTAAATAAAGTTTCCATTCGACCTAACACATCACCATGGGGTGATCCTGTCTTATTTGTTAAAAATAAATATGGTTCAATGAAAGTTTTCCTTGATTATAGAGTCTTGAATAACATCAGTATTAATAACAGGTATCATTTGCCTCATCTCGATAATTTGTTTGATCATCTCCTGTAAGCTCATTTTTTCGAAGATTGAATTGAACATGGGGTAGAGTTATTTGAAAGTAAAGGAATAATACATTTTTAAGGCCTCATTTTGTAAAAAATATGGCGATTATGAATTTATATTAATGATTTTTTGGTTAATCAATTCACCTGATATATTCATTGATCTTATGAATAGAATTTTCAGTGAGTTCTTCGATAAGTTGGGGGTTGTGTTTATTAGTGATATTTTGGTATATATTAAAAGTAAAGAGGATCATGAATGTTATTTAAGGGATGTCTTTCAAACCTTAAAATAAAAGAAACTATATGAGAAATTCATCAAGTATGAGCATTGGTTACAACAAATTTCATTCCTTGGTCACATTGTTTCTAAATATGGAATACATTTTGATCTTACTAAAACAAAAGTATTTGATGAATTGACAAGACCCACAAATATAACCAAGATTCTTAGTTTTCATAGATTATCATGTTATTACAAGAGGATTCATGAATTGTTTTCTTGGTTATCCAGCCCAATGACTAAGTTAAAACAAAACAGTGTTAAGTTCATCCCGACAAAATAATGTGATGAATATTTTCAAGAATTCAAAAGAAGATTGGTAAATGTTCTAGTTATGTAACTTCCCTCTATAAATGGTGAAGAATTTATCTATAGTGATGATTCATTTAATGTACATGGTTGTGTACTAATGTATAATAATCATGTAATTGATTATGCTTCACATCAGTTGAAAACTCATGAGTAAAATTTTCTTACACATGATTTGGAATTAGGTACTGTGGTTTTTTCTTTAAAAATTTTGATGCATCATATGTATGATGTAAAATGTAAAATATAAGATGAAAATTAATGTTTTAAGTATATATTTACTCAGAAATATTTAAACAAGCCACAAAGAAGATGGTTGAAATTAATCAAGGATTATGGTTTCACGATTCATTACCATATTGGAAAATCAAAAAATGTGGTTGATGCATCGATTCAGAAAAGTAATGCTTCATTAATCATGTTAAATTTGGAAGGTGAACCTTTGATTAATTATTTGTTAAACATTGGCATGAAAGTTGTTTTTTCATGAAATCCCTTTATTTTCTATCAAATTTTAGAGAAATCATCTATATCAGACAAAATAAAACAAGTGCAGATGGAAGGTATCGAGTTGTATGAAAATGTATAATTGGTTTAGAAGGATAAATTTTCTATATTTAACATTGATAAAGATTTTGTTTTGAGGTTTAGAAAGATATTATGTGATTATAGTGATTCATAGTCAAATAATGAGATGTTTGTGTAAAACTCATAGTTCTCGGTTTCAGTTCATCCTGGAAGTACTAAGATGTACAAAGATCGAGGGGAGTATTACTAGTGGGATAGAATAAAAATAGATATTGATAACATTACATTAAAGTGTTTTAATTGTTGGAAGGTGAAAGAAGAATGACAATTGTTGAAGGGGATGATTCAGCCTTTTATAGTATCAAAGTTCAAATTGGAAAACATATTCATGCAGTTCATTCTTGGTTACTGAAGGCATCTTGAGGTAATAATGCAATCTGGGTTATTGTTGATCGACTGACAAAATATTCTCATTTTATTTCTATTCGAGATACACAGTATCTATATTATATTTAACTATTGTATATTAAATAGATATTCTAGTTACATGGAGTTCACCTCTCCATTGTATCTTATAGTGATCACATGTTTACTTATAACTTTTGGAATGGCCTTTAGAA
This sequence comes from Viscum album, assembly GCA_963277665.1. Classification (NCBI taxonomy): domain Eukaryota; kingdom Viridiplantae; phylum Streptophyta; class Magnoliopsida; order Santalales; family Viscaceae; genus Viscum; species Viscum album. Next base: position 836,943,513 of record OY728134.1, on the reverse strand, counting down.
GTCGTTGGGAACTGAATTAAATTTCAGTTCATTTTTTTTATTTTAAACCAAATGGGCAGTCAGAATGAAAAATTTAGACCTTAGAGGATATGCTCTGTGATTGTTCAATGGATTACTATGGAAGTTGGGATCAACATCTTTCTTCGGTTGAATTTTTCATAATAAAAATTTTCAATACAGTATACAGATGGAACCAATTAATGTAATATATATAAATAGTAGTCAATCTCTATATTTTTGGGATGAAGTAGGTGAAAAAAAAATTTATGAGAATATAATTGGTAAAAGAGATGGTATAAAAAATTAGTTGATTCAAAACCACATCAGGACATCTCAAAGTAGGAAAAAATATGTATGCGGATAACCAGAGGAAGTATATTCCTTTTTTGAGCTAGGTGATCATATCTTTATCAATGTTTTCCATGGAAAAGTGTGATGAGTTTTGGTAAGAAATAAAATTTTAGTATGTGGTTCATTAGAACCTATGAAATCTTGGAGAATGTTGGATTAGTTTACAATAGAGTGGCTCTACCTCCATGTTTATCCTTGGTACACAATGTTTTTCACGTTTAAATGTTAAGAAAGTATTTTTCTGATCCATCTCCTGTTTTGAGTTCAGATGTAGTATAGTTGGAAGTGAATATTTTTTATGAGGAACAAATAGTCCATATTATTGACCATAGAGAGAAAGTGTTACAGAACAAGGTGATTCATCATTTTATTGTCTTATAGAAAAACCATATGGTTGAAGAAGCCATAAGGATATCTGGAAATTACTAGAGTGATAAATACCCCCATTTATTTGATAAGTGAATAAAATTGTGATGACACAATTTTTAAAAGGGGGGAAGGATGTAACATCCCAAGTATTTATAGAATAATACATTTTCATATATATTAATATTTATTGTAAATTAATATTAATTTTACTTTAAAAAGGGATGCAATGTACGATAGAAACCTGGCATGCAACAATGGGTTTCTTCAAAATCTTCTATTTCACACAACACTGAGTTATATCAAAAAATAATACAACAAAAATATTATTATTTTAAATGGTAGTTAACTCCTAGTCGTAGTATTAATAGAAATTAACACAATTAACTATATTATGATTAAAATTTTTATTATATTTCCTTACAATTATACAAAAAAAAATTAGAGTCTTAAAATGAGAATGAATCCAATTTTAAGCATAAAATACTCTAATATTTTTAAAAGGTATTTTTACCAGGTTTTAATGGATAACACATTTTAAAAATAGTTTTTTGTCACTCTTAAATAATCAATTAAAAAAATAAACTTATTCTCTAGCATTAGGACATCAAAATTTAATACATATTTTTTTTGAAATTTTCTGATAATGTTCATTTTTTAATTAATAGTTGAAGACACTGCATTATAAGTCAAAAATTCATTTTCATCTAATTTATTTATATTTTTAGATTATTTTTTATATATTTTTTAAGGTTTAATTTTATTATATTATTATAATTTAATACAATTTTCATCTTTAGAAGTTATTTTACATATAAATTGGTCATAAACACATGTTAATCCTTTGATAGTTTTTATTTCTTAAAAACCTACTTTCTGGTTGTGACAACATGAATTAATTTTAAATTAATTAATGAAACTTATGTGTATTGAATTTGGAAAAATGGATTTCATTTTTTTGAATCATAAGTTCTAAATTATGTATATAGGTACCTTTTATTTTTAGATATTATGAATAGTAACTTCAGTAATTATTTTTATTTAGCATAGTTAAATAGTAAATTTGGTAAATAATGGAAAAAAATAATATTATAATAATATAAAACTACCCTAACACATGTCCTAATCTTATTGGATGATTTTGGGCAACAAAAATAATCCTTAGGCCTATATTTTGGAATTTGGTAGCCACATGGGTGTGAAAATGACATGTTATAATAATGAATTTAAAGTAAAAGGAGATATAACATAAACATATATCTTTTTACTTAAACAATTTTATATTGGGTTTCTATAAGTGATCTCTTCAACTATAAATAGAAATTAAAAATATAAAAATATTTTATACATCATGGTATTTTATTTAAAATTTTTAGAGACTATATAAATAAATTTAATTATGACACAATGATGATGCAATGATTGCTTCATTAATAAAGGATTCAAATAAATGTTTTTATAAATAATAAAATAAATATTATATTACATAATTTATATATTCTACAAATTTACAAGATGAATTTGACATGTTATTAAACTTTTTAATGGTTTGGTTCGAAGTTATCTCTCTTTTTGAATTTTATTTAAACTCAATAAAGCGAATAGTGTAAAAATTGACATAATTGATGTTTGATAAAAAGAATAATTTATTAAATTATTCAAAAATTATAAAAATATTTTAAAATCACAAAATTATTATGATATATCCCACAATTTCATTATATGTCCAATTATGGGAAATTTTCTCCATATAAGTAAAAGTAATAGCTTCTTCCCAATTAAAATGTTGTTACCACTTTCAAAATTAAAAGATAATAAGTAAGGGTAAACCGAAAAGATAAGGTTTAAAATAAATTCAAAATATAACACCCTGAGCCCACTCTTCTAAACTCGGTTCTTGATGTTCTGGGTAATATTTTAAGAAAACAACTAAATAATTAAACAAAAATGTTAAACAATGAGACACTATACTAGTCTAGGTTATAGAGGATTAGACAAAACCTTACATTTATAAGAGTTGAACAAAAATAAAACAATTTCCAACTACGCTTCTACATGAGCTAACACCAAAAACGTCGAAACCCAATTTAGAACATCTTTAATTTCTATAAAAAACATTTAAAAACAAAGGGGTTAGAATTAAATTTTCAAGTAAAAGGTTTTGAAAAAATCCGATAAATCCATTTAAAAACATCCCTTATATAATACATTAAAAAAACTCAATTAGAAATACCTTGGTATAACAACATTACAAAATATTATAATTCATTGAAAAATAATTTAACATTGAAAAAACTTTTAAACTAATCTAGCGATTCATTTTTTTAAAAAAGCTCTTAAAAAAAGTAATACCACTTGAATCTTTGAAAGCTATCATGGGCCTACCCAATTGAGGGATGGATTCACTCTCCAATTCATTATTGTATTTACAAAGTTCACATACTTGTTTTTATAAAAATAATTTTAATCTTTATTTACATATATATACATTTTCACTGGAGTTTTAGTTTTAATTATATATAATCATACATGGAATCAACATTTTAACTTTTATTTATATATAATTATATAAATACTAGTCTTCATTGAAAATTACACGTTCGACTTAGTACGACCAAATATTATGAAACATAAACTTTTCTTAACCAAATGGAAGATTAATTATCATTCACATACATAAAATTTCAAAGACATATTGGTTAATCATTAGCAATAGATAATTATGTGTCGTGAAAAAAAATATCAATGTAGCATTTCATTACAAAATATAATCATCCTTCCAGGGATGTATATTTATATATACTTATGTTTTAAGGAACATGACTTTAAAAAGTACATATATATATATAATCATATTACTAGAATTAGAAAATAGGGATCATTAACATTAAATAAAGCATATACACATGTATCTCACACTCATAATTAGATACATGGATGGTTTAATCGAAGTGCGAAAAATAACACTTCAATATATATATATAAACTATAAACATGAAAATTTATATATGTTCATATATATATATATATATCATAGATGAAAAAACACACACATATTCAATTTGTGAATTCAAAGTATATATTTGGACTTCATATAAGTATAAAACATGTAATTAAAATACTTAAATAATTAGAAAACCAAAAAAATAAGGATTATAATTAGAAATTAACCAACTCCCCTTATAGAAATATAAACTTATATCTTGAATATAATTAAAATATGAATTATAAAACATATATAATCGTGTTTCATATCATAATACACAAATAATTTTCATAAAATTATCCTTTACATTAATTTATTTGAGTTTCAAAGGTTAAAAACATGTTAATTTTTGTTTGAAGAACCCATGGAAGAAATAAATTTACCATGCAAAATTATAATTTAGGAAGAAAAATAATTGAAAAAATAAATATAGGGAATCCCATACCAATATTTCAAAATCATCCTCTGGCTTCTTTGTAAAAGACTCAATATCTTACACTCACTGTCTCACCTTATCTCAGATGGTGAAAACAGAAACATCGTACTCTCCCTTGCCAAACTCTATCAAACACACATAGTGCCATGAAAAGTAGTCCAGATGAAGTTTTAGAGTATTTATTTATAGACTAATTCACTTCTTTCACCAGATTTGAGAAATGAAAATGACAAATAAAAGGTGTGGCTTTGATGAAAAACATTCAATATAAGGAATGTTACTTACAGACCAAACAATTTTTGTGTATTAAATTAGATTGGGATGTTTATTTTTATATGTCTCTGATAAATACATATTTGGACCAACAAATAATTTAATTCATATATCCATAGTATATTTTAGATACTTATTTAAGAAGCATCAATTGATAGCCATTGACAAAGATATAACCATAATACTATTTAAATAGCTTACGCAATTGATAATAAAATCAATATCATATGACATTATATTAAGAAATTTAATAGAAAATGTGTCTATATATGCATCAAGTGGGAGAAATAAACTGGCATGAAAAATAATATATCAAAATTTGAATATAGAAATCATATTCAGATACCTAAAAATTAGATAAACCGTACCCACATGATAAATTGAAGACAACAAGGAAGATCTTAGAAAATTGGGGAAAAATTTCAATCAGAACCTCACGAAACTCAAAAAAAATTGAATCAAACATCATGCATGGTTCAATATTCATTCTTACCACCACTCAAAACCCTCAGCTTCTACTTATATCTTCACTCAGACTTCGATCAGTTGTCGAAACCACTAATTGTTAAATTAGAAAATGAGCCACCCTCAACTCTCCTTCATGTCAGTCACAGCCTCGCTTCAAACATTCTCTAGCCTCAACTCCCAAAGATGCACCCTCTCATTGTTTCCCCTTCTACATCGACTCAATTTCTCCCCCATAATTTATCTAAAAAACCCTTAATTATGATTCCCTTATTACTAGTTTCACCTTCATTTTCATCCATATTTTTAATTTCATTTCACCATTTTACTAAATCTTATATAAACCAATTATTCAAAACAAATCACATATAATATTATACATATATTTCATTCAGTAATTTTATTTTATTTTAATCATTTTTTATCATCCATATTATATATATTTTCTTGTCAAATTTGGTAAAAATATAATCTAAAAATAATTAATTTATATAAATATATATACATGTTATATAAAATATCAAGATATCAGTTATTCATTTTATTTTAAACATGAATAGTTATTATTTTATAATAACTATAAATATTATATTTTACATTGATATAAACAAAATAATTTTCATATTTCAAAATAGTTAGAATACTTGCATTTTTCTATTAATTAAATTATTTTTTTATAATCAGACTTTTTACTAATTATTAATTTTATACCCATAATATATAATTCAAAACATTATAACTATATAATAGTTAATGCATTATAATATTCTTAATATAACCTTTATATAATAAAAAAATTATATTAGAAAATACAATTTCATGATACTTTATCTCATAATAGTGTAATTAATTTATAATTTTTTAATAAGTCATCATGTATTTAAAAAAATGAAATTTTGGAAAATAATAAAAATTTAAGAAACAAAAATTAATTTAGATAATGTTTTATAAAAATATTTTATATTATTATTTATTTCAAATATGAATCAATTCATAATTAATTAAGTAGAAATTTTGGGGTGTTACATTCTCCCCTTTAAATAAATTTTACCCTCACAATTCGTTGGCTGAATTTGAGAAAAATCTGAATTTCCATATTCAGATTTAAATAATTTCTAAGGGGACTAAACTATCTAAAGAAACTTTTATCCCGTATATTTTTTCCCTCAAAAGACAACATCTAATCTTTAAAGTTTTCTAGACTGTTTTTGACACCCCATTCCATCAAAGTGTCTAAAAATATGACAAAGGGAATCTATTAGAAAGAAAAAGGGGAGAAATATATAAAGAAAAGTCAAGATTTTCAAAGGAAAGAATTTTTGGCCGCCTTAGTGTAGCCAAAACTATGTCAGTGTGTGGCCCACTTTTACACCTCCAATATTTCATGCAACCAACCTATGTGCCCCCCTATATCCCATAGCATACCTGCTCTCCCACTTCCTTTTTCACCCAGGGTCCAATATTTTCCTATATATAGACCCTAGGGGCCCTCATTTCTATGAACAAATTTTTTTAAAGCCCAATTCCTACTCTGGTCTCCCTAGTACATCACCCTAGTCTTCCAAAACATTCAAGGTAGTTCTTAAACACCTTGAGTAGAGGATTTAAGGGAGGATCATTGGACATAATTCCTTATACTATTTTGAGAATCATAACACTTGTGCTCCAAAAGTACCCAACTTCCCCAAATTAGAAATACTTGTGTGCTGCCCATTACTCCCATAGGAAATTGAGTTCCCCACATCTGGGATAACCTATGAATACTATTAATGGATTGAGAAAGGTCTCTCCCATGTATTAACATAAATGTTGTTCATTTGTTAAGTGAACATCTGGTCACCCAAGTGTACTTGCGCTCTTATAGTTGAATGCCCTTACCTACTTGGGCGCCCCTCTTTGATTTACTTATTCTCTTGAGTTTATAAGCCATTAAGCATTCATGAAAGATAATCATGGAAAGGATTATTCTTCCATGGATCCTTTATTTGGAAGGGATTCTATTGATTCCTTTACTAAAACCTCCTACCTTATCAAACATTTGGGAAATGAAAATCAATGTCTCTTATTTGGGTTTGAATTTCCACGGTCATAGGTTGTCCACATTTTTTCAAAATAGGGTTAGGATTAATGGAATGTCTTTGGGTTTGTATATCCATAGTTACATTTATGTTTCTCCTAGAAATAGTTCTGGGACATTTTTGGATTGGATGAGGGTTGGGTCTTGAACCCTCCCTTCTCGAAGAGATGGCCCAGAACCTCAAGTATCCGGTAGGGATGGTACGGTTCACCTATTCTTTTCCTCGCAAACGTATGTTAAGTCTACCTAACCTACAAAGATAAATTTTAGGGAAACTATCACGGTGTAATTCCCTAGATTTTCTTGTAGGAGGTTGCATCATTGCTCTTCCTCTCTTCTTCAGTGCCAAATACCTAAGGGGAGAAGGGAACATTGACTTTCATTACACTTTCCCTCTCCCGTTGGACTTTGTCATCACAGGAAGCCATCTTGATGTAAGCCTCTAATAATCATCCCTTCCTCTTTACATTGAAAGCTTGATTAATGTAAACAGAATAGAGGGAAATCTCATTCCCTCACCCTATTCCATAGTCACCTCAACCTCGTCCACCCTCGCTGCCATAGGTGTTTTATCTTCCACCAGTGGAGGAGGAAAATTTTGAAAGTCCAAGTGTCACTGTTGAATCTTTCACATCCTCTTGTATCTCAAACCGAGATTGAATCATCTGGTCTTAAAGATTCATGATGACTAAAACATGTAAAAAACACACATGAAGGAACAAACTATGAGAACTCTGATTCCTGTTCAAACCAGGATATGTGCGAAGCTGTTTCAGGGCCTGAGCTCCCTGGATATCCTGCTGAGGCATCCAACCCTTATTTCCTTAATCTACGAATACTTCTTAGGAATAATCCCCAAATTAAATTCCAAATCATCAAGGAATACTTTTTATGATGTAATCCCAAAATCATCTCCCTCAAAGGATCATACTCTCCTATGAGACTTATCGAACAATGTGGGCTTTTATTCCCATCCAAATGGAATATGTAGATAGCCTCATTGATGTTCAAACACAACACATCAAATCAACCCTATTCTCCTTGGGCCATATTCCTAACATGGTCTAATCTTACTTGGAAACCCATATCTTTTACATGTTCCTTAGGTTGCTTCAGCATAAGTCCCACACTATGTTTTGACCAAGAACCTTCTGCTTAGAAGTCCTTATCACATGACCTTCAAAGGTATGATGTTTCCCATTAAGCGACACTGAACTATGAGGATTATGATGAATTTCAAAAGGATACATAGGTATCCCATTTTATGGGCATGATCCCAAGATCAAAACAAAAATTCATTTTCCTGGATGATAATAAATTTCAGAGTGCCCCGTTGAGTGTTTTAAAAACCAGTATCATTATAATGACGATTAAAATAATATCTAAGTAGAATATGAGAGGATAACATTGATGGAGAACCTCGAATACATATGGGTGACTTTTAAGCTTTACACATGCTAAATAAATGATTAAATATTCCAACGGTTACTTATGATATACATGGTAAATTAAAAAGGGTTCATAAAAATATCATGAATTTAGAAATACTGTCCCAGATTAGACAATAATTACACCCAAAAGGTTGTTATGAGTCTGACCACCCATCCTTTCAACCAATGAACATTCTTAAGTATCGTGATATCCAATCTTAACAAACTCTTGCTTTTAGAAAGCTGGCCCCCTTCGGATAAAGAATTGTTGTATGTTTCTTGTTCCATAAATAATTCCAATGGAAATCACCTAGAAGCAATGATTCAGAAAAATATAATACACATTTCATGGAACAACAAAATAAAAATGGTGGACCTGACGTGAATCCATAACCATGTTAATAATGTTACCCACCTGTTTGGTCCCTATCAATTGACAATGGAAGGATAGAAAAAGGAATCAATCATGCATGTATCCATCTAAAAAGATATTTCTTTAATGGATTTTGTTGTTGTTTTCAGGTTTTTATTCTCAAAATTTCCTTCATACTAAAAATGGATTTCTTAAAGACAACAACTTTGAACTTCACAATCGCTGCTCAAGATGGATCTCCATCCATGGGAAAGATGTCATCACGAACCCATCATCTTAAATTCTGGGTCTCTAATGTGTCGTTAAAGGAATATCACTGGCTTGGTACAATCCTGACATTGGAGGTTGCTAGTCAAGCCCTCCAGGTCAATAACAATCCTTCATCATCATTCCAACAATGACCAATGATCATAAAACAGATGCTGCCAACCACTATATTTAACTGTTTCTAGTCTATATACCCAGAATGCAACAATCAATCCCAATGGTACTACAGGGAGGTGGATTAAGAGGCCACTCAAGGCCTCAATTTAAGAATGTAGGAGTCCTTCCTGAGGACTCTCACAAGAAATCTCCACCAGAATCGCGCGGTAATGTACCCCCAACATGATGGGGTGTTGCCTCTAGAAATTAGGCCAGGGTCTCTTAGACCTGGGGATGCAAGAAGAACCTCCATGGACATCGTCCAGTCAACCGGAAGAAGGTTCTCACCTCTGCCTCCTCTAGAGAAGTCCATCAACTTAACTTGGTGGAAAACAACGAGTGGGAACATACACTCGTTTGTCCTAATTTTGCTTCTTAGTAGTCTCTCATGGAATAAAACCACCAATCCCACTAGATAAATCTAGTACAATACCATGAACATTCACATACACCTATCTACAAGTCATCTACCATTCAGCAGGCTCATCTGACTACATTTATAGAATCCCACCAATCTAATGTGGTAAAAATTGGTATACAGGAACACACACCTATTTACAATCACCAATTCCATCCACAATCTCATATTCCAGTATTCAAGGAAGTCTGTCAACCATACTTGATGAGAAACAACTAGTAGGAACATACACCTACCAAGGTTCATCAATCCTACCAATAGTCTCATTTGGTAACACCTAGAGAAGTTAGTCGGAAAGCTCCAATTAAAAATTTGGGGTAGACCCAACTCTCTTCCCCCATGTATGAGTATTATCAATACCCATTGACAGGAAAAGGGGGATAGGAGCAGGGACATACACCTAATATAGATATGGGAAGGAAATATATTCCCATTCGAGTAACTAAAGTCACCAAATATATCTTATCAATGGTTAAAAGTTATACACAAATCCTTCCCATGTTATGGAATCATGCCAAAATATTATAACAACCACTTCAGTAGTACCAGGGAAACAAAAAAATAAATCTGCCCCCATAAATAGGATGACACCTTGTCATGCCTTCTCGAATAAGATACATAACTCTGTTCTAGTCTAGGAGGGTCATTGGGCATACTCCCCCATATCATATGGACAATAGGATCAGGAACATAAACCCTTTCCAATTGGAGGTAATCGGTCCGTTCTAGTAACCACTCCAAGTCAGGAACATACACTTTCCCATGATAACCATGTTCCCTAGAATATGGTCCCAACTATATATAAGAGAACATCCGAAAATAATTCTCCCCATGAACTGTGGAAAATCAAGATTCTTGTAGCGATTTGGATCCTCTTAATGAGGGAGTTCTTGAAGCCCTTAGACATTTAACTCTTATAGCTCCGGATCATATACTCTCATTACCAAATTATGGGATTGGTAGTGGTAATTTTGAAGTTCTTCATTGGACACATCATTATCAAGAAGGCTTTCTTTATGAAAATTCGGTCAATCTGGAGTGTCTATCTTTGTATGAGATCTACGACAACCCTCAGTGTGACCAGAAGACCAAGGAGAAAGAAAATTTATCCCTTGTTATAATTCATCATGGTGATCCTCTCGATGATGTCATTTGCTACCAAATTCATCTCTGCAATAGTATTTTTCCTTGTCAAAACAATTCTAAAATAGACAATGTAGTGACATAAAAATCCTCTTATCTCAAGTAACTTTCAAACATAAGGCCAGTTATGTATGATGACTTATCATTGACAGGTGAATCACTTCTTAACCAGAATACATCTTAAGGTGACATTCATTATCCAAACCTCCCTTGGGTCATTTTCCTTCTAATACAGAGCATCCACATTTGTCAGACCAATTGGAGAAACCTCCTGTGAAATAAAAACATGATATGTTAAACATGAGAAAACAATTGGCCAAAGGAGAAATACCATTCATGTTATGGCCTTTGGAAAATTCTCAGTATAACATTCCATAATTGATGATAGAAGATTGAAATCATGACATTAGCCTCGACATATGGAAAACGCTTTATCATTTGAAAACCAAAGTATTACCATATAATGAATTTCAAAATCATGTAAAGGTAATAGAAGGGTTGTAATTCTAAATTGAATTAGCATCTCTCTCAGTTTCCCAACATCTAAAGGATGAAAAACAATTGAGAACCCTTTAGCGTGCATGTCTCAATGCTCTAAAGAGGCTATGCCAGTTAAATTTTAATTCTCCATATAGCGTTTGTATCAGAGGATGGGGTGCACAGGGAGCATTTCATTTCACTGACCTCAAAAATCAGCAAAGTCCACCAAAAGTTGTCTCATTAAATTTTATTTCCCACGGTCAGCCAAAATCAATAGATTTTGTTTCTATTAGAATGTATGATCAATAACAGGCCTCAACCGACACTCATGAGTGTCAAGCCCAAAGAAAAGTAGTTGTTGAGCTACTTTTACATCAAGCATATGAGAATCTTGATTAGGAATCTCACTTAAATAATGAATGGCTTTAGAGAATGAAAATGTATGAAATGGATAAGCCATCTTCTGAAACAGGTGATTTGAGTGGTTGTTAGATAATGCACCCAACTAATGTCTAAACCAAAATTCACAATATCAGAAGAACAGTTACACGAATTTAAACCATATCAGTTCAAGAATAAACCCAACATGCAAGGTTGTGGGCCCATGTAATTCACCCTTCAAATTCATTAAATAATGGTCATAGATTTGAAGAAGAGGGACAGAAACAACTCTAGCCTCCAGGGCTGGGGGATTTTTCACATATGCAATACCCTCTTCAATGAATGTTAGTTTTCTCCTGATTTGGGAAGATGCCACAAGGAGAGCATACAACTGAACTATCCGAGGACTCCATTCGGGTTACTGTACACCAAAAAATACCAGGGAATTAATCATATAAAATAATAAAGTCTGATGGAAGATACAAAGGAATACAATCTCATAGAAATACCAACAAAATTCCATCAATGCATTATGCTTCAGTGAATGTCATTAACACCACTACAGAAGATCCTCCAAAAAATGAGTCCAATTTAGGGGAATTAGAAGATGAAGTTATTATCCATAATATGGGACACACAAAGGATAATGAATAAGCTCTGGATACCTGAAATCATAGGCTTACCTAGAATCTTGGTATTCCTTCAAACAACCAACTCCCCCCTCTTTGAAAGGAATCTAACCATGAGAAAGGAATAAGTCGGATACCATCTCACTTTTCCACTGGATAAGGTCAAACTATTTGGCTTGAAGAGATATTTTCAACAAAAGAAGAGGAAATAAAGGATTTGAAAAAGGCTCAATACAAAGTTACTTTGAAGCAGTATTTCTACCAGACGTACTATCCAGGAAGGTCTTTAACTTAGACATCCTGTAAGAGATCCTCAACAAAGAGGATTTGTAGTAATTACCGATACAGATAATGAATTCACTCAACTAGGTACACAATCAAGTTAGGATCAAACACACCCTGATAGGCCTATTTTTGTGGATTATCCAAGTCAGATATCAGCACCACCATAAGTGGTTTTGTCAGTCGTTGCACTAGCTCAAGCTCTAGTTTCTATACCTACATAGAATCGAGCTCATCCAGATATTTCCAATATGATTATGAACACAACTGAGGAATTTATAACTCGGTTGAAATATATGGAGGGATGACGAGCACCAGTTCAGCCGAAAAAGAGAGCTTACCTTGAATGTGTGGATGCAATTCCTCCCCCACTGAATTTTTTGAATACCACATTCAAAATATTTAATGGTTCAGTAGATCTGAAACAACTTGTAACACATTTTATTATCTTTGAGATCCCATGATGGGAAATTCTCAACAATAAGAAGCAGTAAAGCTTAGTTGTTTTGTGAAATTATTTTAGATACCCACTTTTTTCTGCTATACAATTTTACAATCTCGATCAACTACTGGATAAGAATATCTCTGTCAGAAATTCCTTCTTCAATTTAGCTCAACACAACCAAATATGACATTATTTGTCTTACTTATTGTAAACAAAGTGATAATGATAGAGTTTTAGATTTCATTTCATGGTGGAAAGGATTAAAATATTCCTTAAGTCTAGCACTCCCTCAAGAAGAGTTGTTGCCAATCTATGTGGAAAATCTACTTCATGAGTTACGCACACCATTGATCCTTGTAAAATACATTGGAGGGTTTTGAGACCTTACTTCAATCACTCAACTGTTATAAGACTCTATTATAGAAACTATTGATAAAACTTAGGTAATTCCATCAGCTCTAGAAATGATGTTGGTAAAGGCAGAAGTTGCTACAGTTACACTCAGGCAGGAACATATACCGGCTTTTACTCCAAGAACATCATCATATCCAAGGGATCCTCCTCCTGAGCATCAGCAGCAATGACAACCTCTTCAAGATTATCAAAGGAATCAAAGATGAAAATAGTTTAAGGAATTAAAGAATAATGTTTATTATTTCATGAATTAACAAGTTCTTGGTTACTTCATCTCATCCTTTGAAAACAATGTGGTATAGTTTCCTAGGTTCAAGAAACTAAATAATGATAAAGATGAAGATCTTACGAATTGTGTTTCCTTTCAGTAGATGTTGGGACATCCCATCCATGAATGATTTTTTTAAGGACCTCTTTCTAAAAATGGTAGACTCCTGGCAAGTAAAACTGAAAAGTTCATCAGCTCAAGTAGCATGTTTTACTACATCAGATCCAGAGGAAGAAGTCAAACGACAAGAGGTTAAAAGTAAAAATATGAAGAAATATGACGATTGGATTACAAGGAAAACAATCAACCAGACTCATTCCATTTTAAGAACACAGTTGAAAAAACCGATTGTGTCTTCTACCACTCTTACCATAGTAAAACCACCATTATGAAAAGTTTGTCCTTCAATAAAATGATGTGATTATAAGGATAAATTGAATTCAAAAAAAAAATGATCTTTTGTCAAGGACAAAGTTGTCCTTGACCTTGTAAAATTTTATGCCACCTATTTCAAAGGCACGTGCACCGCCCCACCAAACAAAATAATCAGAATTAACCTATCAAAAAGAATCTTCGTCAGATGAAGAATTAATCTTTGGTTCTATTAATGTGATCCATTTAATGGATCCTTGTGCCGATGGTGATTCTAATTATAATGAGCCATAATTCCTTGTACCTAATTGGGGAACTAGAGTAAGAGTCCATGGTTGAGGATACCGGGGAAGATGTGGGAACTATAGAAATCACCATTTTAACTCTACCCCTTCTCAAACCATATATATAGAAAAAACTCATGGAAGATCCCTTCTATGAGCTCAACAATATCAAGGAGTTTCTGCCAGGCATGACAGGTTTGGTTCTGACACTATTATTTTGGAAGACCGATTAGAAGATACACCATCTTATTATCAGAAAATGTATAGACCTAGTAAATCGAATATAAAAAAGCCACGAGTATTTATATCTTCTACTCTGACACTGAATACGGCTACATCAGAATTATAACAACCCACCCTTTTAATACATAAATTTCATTACATTTTACAAACAAATGATCTTTAAAGTCTAGTGTCTTGGAAATCATGAATAAAAACATTAAAACATAAACACTCCTTTAAATCCCCTTGAAAAGATACTTGATATTTTCATCCTATGTAAAATTACTGCATCTCATAACCTGGAGACATAAAATCAATAGAAAGGGTGAGCACAAGGCCCAGTAAGGAAAGAAATGGAATTAGTTTACTTTTTATATCAATATGAATTTGATGAAAAACATAAAGACATGAGCAATGGTAAAAGAGGAATATCATAATGAAATGAAAACGAATCATAACTTGATTATGTGGCTACAACATTTCATTTATACATTAATTAACATATCAACATGGTCTATCCCCAAGGTGTCATAAACATTACCAAGGTTATTCACTAAGGTATCATGAAACTCATCATCTCTAGAAATTAATATTTTAACCAATGAATTGGAGTGCTATCGGGGAGGACCCTTAATATGTCTTTACATTCATGTGATCCACATATATAATAAGCAAACATTTTATAAATAACCCACCGATAATAAAAGTAATGGGTTCATTTTAAAATCACAACGTTTTAAAAGTTCATATTAATAAGATCATTATGTCATTTATAAACCATGGAAAGTGAGTGAGGGATACATGTATGCCAATTACATAATAAAATATATCATTTTTTATAACTATGAACACCCATAGAAATTAAATAGGTATGGGTATTCATATATATATAACAAAAAAATTTCTTGAGATAAAAAGAGATATATTTTGAGATGAAAGTTCTGCAGCATAACGACTATATAACAGGGTTTTAGAAAATATTAAAAGAGTAGGTACAAGGTTATCCCATCCATAAATTTATCATTTTTTAGTAAAGTGACATAATATAAAAATAAAATCATGGTGGTAATATTTTAATGACACACCACATGAAAAAGGAAACATAAAAAGAAAGAAAAAGTGTGATTTCTTTTACGAAAATTCGGCAGCCTAATGGTGTCACATAAAAATTCAGAAAATCAATTGATGGGATAGTAAAGGGTCTCTAATAAGTTGGAAATGAAATTTATAGTAGTAAAGATATATAATAACAATCCCCCTCATAATAAAATGGATCTATAAGACATAACATAAAGGAAATCATGACTTAAAAGAGGACGTCAAAAGGTTCCCTTTCCGATTTGGTAACTTCTGAAACGTTCACCCCATGAATGAAGGTTCATATAAAGAATATGTAAATACCCATATATTAAAGTATATTAAACAAATAGTGCAATCATGGTCTGTACATACACCACAAAAAAGGAAATAGTGGCAAATATACCATGAATCTCACAGGAATAAGAAGTGAGACGAAAATCCCTTACCACGTTGTATTCAATCGAATCGTATGACAAAAAATTACTATCCACAAAAAGAATAATTGAATACCAAGAATATAAAGAGAATCCTGATAATATATATCCAATTTAAGTACACAATACACCACATGCTATAAATAAGTTGCGAACAATGGAAATCTCGTGGAATTAAAAGTGAGATAAGAAACCCCTTACCTCGTTGTCTGACTTAAATTGCTCGTATGTTCTTTGTTCTTCCTGAATAATAAAATTAAGTTACATTATACTTTCTTAAGAATATTTTTTAGTTTTATTAATCATTTTATATTTCTTGTTACCTTTTTATAACAATTAGTTAATTATTTGATCTCATATCGGACATTTTTTCAATATTCGGAACTTGAGTAAATAATGAACTTGTTATAATTATAAATTGTCCGCGTGGTCAAAAGTACATTATATACAAAATTATATTCATCATTTAGATTTAATATATATCATATATTTTCCGTATACATATGTATTTGTAATATTACATACCATTTGGAGATAAGAAATGAAATGCACTGCTCATGGAGACGGTAAGCCGTACGTACGCATGAACGCCACTTTCATTTCTATTTTATAGTTTAATGAAATGAAAAAATAGTGATTAATAGTTATATTATAATGTATGTATAATATTTATATCATATATGTTACATAATTTCATAAATACTATCCTTTATACTTTCCATGTATGGCACGAATGAGTTATATCACTTTGAGGGGGCTGTAGTCTGCACTTCCTCAAATGAAATTATAACGTTTACCCATTATGGGAACCATAAAGGTGTGATATAAAAAGGAAAATAAATAAGAATAAAGAAAAAATAAATATAATATATATCATATATAGATACAGTTTCATCATAATGGCCACAATGATAGGTGGTAGGAGATAATTGGATAATCATCGTTTTGTGAGGTAGTAGTTCGCCGCCCACTAAAATATTATGTTCTTTACCCATTAGATTGAGGTGTTTGTAAGTGTAGCTTGAATACATATCATAAAAACATCCTAGTATAATTAGGATACTGATTTTGTTATAAAATAGAGGAATAAAAGAGTTTATGGTGTCGGAGAAGTAAAATAAAACAAAAGAACTTAAGAGAAGATGTTACATTTAAATAGGGTAACTCCCTTTAGTTTAAACCAAAAGGGTTTCCTGAAGTGATTTATGCCACAGGTAATGCTTCTAGGATGAATAGAGGTATCTTGGGAGCTTATTGGAGTAGATTTTGGAAGATAAATGGTCCTGAGAAGTGTGACAAATGGGTAAGAAGTGAGGGGTTTTTATAAGGGAGACGAGGGGCTCTTTTGGAATGTTTGAAAATATTATTTTATTATAAAATGATTTTCTGTTTCTAAAGGTCCACAAATCATTAAAGTAAAAGATAAGGTGTCCCCTGTTCTAAATAAAATAATCCAATAAGAAATGGAAAATTTTTTAATATTGTTTTAATTTTTATCGTTTATTTCTTTAAATCCTCCATTAATGATGTAAACATTGCATCATCATTGTGTCATAAATAATATTATTTATCTGATGTCTAAAAATTATAAAAAAAATACCGTGATGTACTAAAGCTTTTTATCTTTCCAATTAATATTTACAGTCAAATATATAAATTATATGACCCAACTTAAAAATCGTTTATTAAAACAATACATGTTTATGAATTTTTTTATTTTTACTTTAAATAAAAAGTTATTAATGTCATTATCTTACGCAAATGGCTCCATGGGGTCCCAAAATTGACATATGGAATGTATTGGTCGTCCATTACTCATCCAATATGGTTAAGAAAAGTATCATGGAAATTTTTAATTATTATATCATTATTTTTATCTTAAATTAACCAAATGACCTTTAATCATGGTTATTAAAAGTCAAAAGTTACTATTCACCAAAAATTGTTTTCATCCCATTGAACCAAATTTTACTTACTCATGACAGACATGTATGTTAGATTTTCTAAATTCAATTCATAGAAGTGGTAAAATTTTATTTCAATGAAAAAGTCAGTTTTCTAACTACTACTTAGTGGTTTCACTATTCATCAAAAATTGAAGGTTTTTAGAAAAGTTCCAAAAATTCACTCTAAGCTAAATTTGATATTCTGAAATCAAAAATTATTTCTATTTTACCAAATTTAATACATATAAGTTGAATTAATTAATTTTATAATTAATTCCCATCGCAAAAACAAAAAAGCGTGTTTTTAAGAAATAATAACCATCAAAATATTGATACTTGCTAATGTCCAATTTCAATGTGAAATTACTACCAATGGACAACATTGGGTTAAATGGTAAAAATATAATCTATTTAAACTTTAAAACCAATTAAAAAGAAAATATAACCATATAAATAATTGAGATTAAAAGGCTGTTTTTAATTAAAATACAAAAAAAATCACTATTCATTATAAATGAACATTATCAGAAAAATATCAAAATTTCATCCAAAGTAAAATTTGTTGTACTGATTTTAAATATGAAAATAATTTTGTGAAAAATAATATGTAAAAGTGACACAAACTAAATTTAAAAAGGGTTTACCATCAAAAGGTGGTAAATCGCCCTTTTAAAGTAAATTATGCTTAAAATTATATTCATTTACATTTTAAGCCTCTTAATTTTATTAGATGAATGTAAAAACATTTAAAAAAATAAATTATCATATTTAAGTTAGTTCTATTAATAACCGCAAATATAATTTCTAGTTGATAACTATCATGAGAAATAATAATATTATATTATTAGTGTGCAACGTAATATTTTAAAGAAACTCGTTGTTGCATATCTGGTAAGACATTGAATATAGAATCCCCTTAAAATAAAATTAATATTTAATAAAAAAATATTAATAAATATGAAAATTTCATATTCTTTATTATCATGGGATGTAACATTCTTCCCCCTTTTGAAAATTGTGTCCTCGCAATTTTAATATTTGGCTTTGAAACTTCATTGAAAGTCCCACATGAGAAAAGGCGTCAGTAAAACTATCACATTAAAAGAAAAAAATTAAGTACAAAGGTCACCCAAGTTAACCCATACTGGGATTCCATATAGGAAAACATGGATATGGAATAGAAAAACAGTGGTCATGTTCTGATGGAGATTAATAGAAAACATGATTAGGAGAAATTTAACCACTAGAAAATCAGAAACATATGATGTCTTAAAGGGTCTTTGATCACCCAGTAGGAAATGTAAACCAAAAAATTTATTGTTACATTACATTTAATAATTTTGAAGAATTAATTTACTACATATAATAAAAACATAAAAAAATATTCTTACCTTCATGTTGAGTTTCATCCTTTAACAAGTTTCTACCAAAAACTAATCTTTTCTCCAAAAAAAGAGAATTCAAAAATAATTGGTCACATAAAAATCACAAGAATAATCTTCTAGAGAATAACATAATCCACAAAATAAGAACTATATATTTCTCTTTTCTTTAGACATTCACTAAAACCCAAATGGTTAGTATGAGATCATATAATCCACAAAAGGATAATCCTTTATAAAAATATATACTACTATTAATCTCCAAAATTCAACAAAAAGTATATGATGTTTCAGAAAGATCATTCAACACACACCCATTTTTAAAATTATTTAAAATAATCCAAACTAAGACTGAAACCCAAAACTCATAAGGATTTAATCACATAGTCTTCTACAATAAATCTTAACATTTATCTCCAAATAACATCGACTACTCTTAAAGTCTCAAACTAAAGTGTAATTAACCTAATCACATATTCTCTATGATATTTTAATCATTTTCCAAATAATAACCCAAATCACCATGTCCATAATAAATATTTATATTTTTACAAAAAATATCATCAATTCCTCCACATATGAAATTTTGTAGTATTTCATTTTCCTTAGTCATATAGTTTTCCAAAATAGAAAACATCTTCCAAAATAACGTTTATTATTTAATCACAAAATCATTTTTCTATGACAAGGATATTTAGTTTATAAAACCTAAGTTCCCAAAATAAACTTATTCTTGATCCATAAAATCATTTAACTAAAAATAATAATTCATACTAACCAGGGACTTCACATAGGCTAGTAGTAGGCGATAAAACCCAATCGCACTTTGGTTGTGGGTTCGATTCCCATAGCTTTATCCAATGCGACGGGTTGTCACATGGTATACGTTTTTCATTTTTATAAAACTCAAAAATACGACTAACATTTTTTTCCTTAATGGTTTTCTTGTACCTTTAATTTTCATCCCAACACATTAAGAGAGTTCAGCTCTTATCTAGACATGGATGTATTTTCTTGATAAACCTCTGACTCCATACTCACCAAATACGAGGATGTTTTCCTATATTTAAGCATTTATATAGGGTTCTTCCTAATGTTTTCAAATCCTAATTTCCATAAATAACTAAACAATCCTTTGATATCTGTTATAACATCCTGCCTTTTTAATACATAAATTTCATTACATTTTACAACCAGAGAATCATTAAAGTCTAGTGTCTTGAAAATCAGAAATAAAAACATGAAAACATAAACAATTCTTTAAATACTATTTAAAATCTCCTTGAAAATTTCATCCTATGTAAAATTACTACATCTCATAACCTAGAGACATATAATCAGAGGAAGGGGTGAGCAGAAGGCCCAGTAAAAAAATCAAGGGTATTAGATTACTTGTGATACAAATAAAATCATTATAAAAAAAATACATGAGAAATGGTAAAAAAGACATATCATAATAAAAATAACATGAATCATAACTTTATTATGTGGATACAACATTTAATTTAGACATTCATGAACAAATAACCAAGGTCCATCCCCAAGGTGTCATAAAAATTACCAAGGTTATTCACCAAGGTATCATGAAACTTGTAATCTCTAGACATTAATTTTTAACCCATTATATTGGAGCACTATCAGGGTGAAACCATAATATGCATTTAATTTCATTTTAGAAACATATATCATAATAAAAAATTTCATAAATGGCCCATAGATAAAAAATAAATGGGTTTATTTCAAAATTGTGACATTTTAAAAGTTATTAAAAATAAGATCGTTATGTCATTTATAACCCATGGAAAGGGAGTGTGGGTTACATGTATGTCAATTACATAATCAAATATATCATATTTTTTAACTATGAAAACCCATATAAACTAAATATTTATGGGTATTCACATATATAAAACAATAGAATTTATTTAGAGAAAGAGTGATGAAATTTGAGATGAAATTTCTACAACATAATATCTATATAACATTGTTTTAGAAAATATTAAAAGAGCTGGGACAAGGCTCTACTATCCATAAATAGATCATTTTTTTGTATAGTTACAAAATAATAAGAAATAATATCATGGTGTGGATATTTGGATGACACACCACATAAAAAGGAAACTTGAAAAGAAAGAGAAAGCGTGATTTCTTTTACGAAAATTCGACAGCCTAACGACATCATATAAAAATTCAAAAAATCAATTGATGAGAGAAGAAAGGGTCTCTAATAATTTATAAATGATATTTAAAGTATTAATGATATATAATAACAGGACACCTCATAATAAAATTGAACTATAAGACATAACATAAAGGAAGACATGACTTAAAAGAGGATGGTGATATGTTCCCTTACTGATTTGGTAACTTTTGAAATGTACACCCCATGAAAGAAGGATCATATAAAGATTATGTAAATACCCATAAATTAAATTATATTACACAATTATTACAATAATGTGAAGTAAATACACCACAAAAAAGTAAACAGTGTAAAATATACCAAGAATCTCACAGGAATATGAAGTGAGAAGAAAATATCTTTCCACGTTGTATTCAATAAAATCGTATGACCAATAATTACTAACAACCAAAATAATCTCAAAATACCATGAATATAAAGATAATCCTGATAATATATATATAATTGAAGTACACAATACACCACATGCTATAAATAAGATTCTAACAATGGAAATATCACGAAATTAAAAGGGAGATAGGAAACCCCTTACCTCGTTGTCTGACATGACTCACTCGTATGTTCCTTGTTCTTCCGGAATAATAATATTAAGTTACATTATAATTTATTAAGAATATTTTTCAAGTTTATTATTCCTTTTATATTACTTATTTATTTCTATAACAAATAGTTAATTATTTGAGCTCATATAATACATTTTTTGAATGTTCGGAACCTGAGTCAAAAAAGAACTTGTTATAATTATATATTGTCTTTGTGGTCAAAATTCCATTATATCTAAATTATATTAATCATTTATATGTCCTATATATCATAAATATCCACTATATATATATTTTTGTGTATTTAAAATAGTACATAGCATTTGGATACAAAAAAAATGAAATGCACCGTTCATGGAGACGGTAAGCCGTACGAACACATGAGCGCTACTTTCATTTCTATTTCATATTTTAATGAAATAAAAACATAGTGATTGATAAGTATATTATAATTTTATAATAATTATTTCATACATGTTACATATTTTCATAAATTATACCCTTTATATGTTCCACGTATGGCTTGAACGAGTCATATCACATTGAGGGGGCAGTAATCCGTGCTTCCTCTAATAAAATTATTGTGTTTACCCATTATAGGAACCATAAAAGTATGATATAAATATAAAAATACATAATAATAAATAAAACATTAATATAATATATATCATATATATAGATACATTCCCATTATAATGACCACCAGGAGATATGGTAGGAGATAATTGAACAATCATCATTTCATGAGGCAGTAGTTCGTTGTCCACTGAAACAGTATATTCTTTACCCATTAGATAGAGGTGTGTGAAAGTTTAGCTTGAAGAAATCTCATAAAAAAAGTCCTTGTATGTTTATGATACTGGTTTTGTTATAAAATAAAGAAATAAAAAGAGTTTATGGGGTTGGAGAAGTAAAATAAAACAAAAGAACTTAAAAGAAGGTGTTACCTTCAAATCGGGTAACTCCCTTTGGTTTGAACCAAAAGGGTTTCTTGAAGTTATTTTTTCATAATTTAAGGCTTCTAGGATGAATATTGAGAACTTGGGAGATAATTGGATCATATTTTGGACGATCTATGGTCTTTAGAAGTGTGAGAAATGGGTAGGAAGTGAGGGCTTTTTATAAGGGAGAGGAGGGGCTCTTTTGCAATGATTGAAAATATTATTTTATTATATAATTATTTTCTATTTATAAAGGTCCCAAAATCTTTAAAGTAAAAGATAATATTTCCCATGTTCTATATAAAATCATCGAATAAGAATTGGACAAGTTTTGGATATTGTATTAATTTTTATCTTCAAATTTATTTAAATAATCCATCAAAGATGTAAACACTGCATCATCATTGTGTCATAAATAATGTTTTTTACTTGATGTCTAAAAATAATAATAAAATACCATGAAATAGGAAATATTTTTAGCTTTCCTATTAATTTTTATAGCCGAAAAGATAACTTATATAACCCCATGGAAAAAAAAATTTAGTAAAATAATACATGTTTATTGAATTTTTTTACTTTAAATAAAATGTTTTAATGTCATTATCTTACGCATGTGGCTCCATTGGGTCCCAAAATTGACCCATGTAATGTATTGGTCAGAGATTACTCATCCAATAAGGTTCGGACAACTGTCCAAGTAATTGTTTGGTATTATTTCAATTTTTTTACCTTGAATTTCCCTAATTACCTTTAATCGTGGTTAATAAAAGTCCAAAGTTTCTATTCACAAAAAATTATTTTAATTCTATTGAACCAAATTTTACTTACTAATGAAATCCATGTATGTAATATTTTTTAAATTCAGTTCAATGAAGTGGTGAAATTTCATTTAAATGAAAAAGTCAGTTTTTTAACTACTACTAAGTGGTTTCACTATTCATCAAAAATTAAAGCTTTTCAAACAAAATCCAAAATTTTACTCCATGATAAATTTGATATTATGAATTCAAAAATGAGGTCTATTCTACCAAATAAAAAAAATATATGTTTCATTAAATAATTTTATAATTATTTTCTGTCGTGAAGACAAAAAGCGTACTTTTAAAAAATTATAAGCATCAAAATATTGATACTTGTTAATGTCCAATTTCAATGTGAAATTACTTACAATGGACAACATTGGGTTAAATGGTAAAAATATAATCTATTTACTCTTTAAAACCAATTAAAAAGATAATCTAACCAAATAAATAATTTATATTAAAAGGCCGTTTTGATTTAAAATACAGCATTTTTAACTATTCATTATAAATGAACATTATTAGAAAAATATAAAAAAAATACAAAGTAAATTTTGATGTCTCGATTCTAAAGAAGAAAACTATTTGGTCAAAAAATATATTTAAAAGTGAAAAAACTATATTTAAACAGGTTTCTCCATCAAAAGGCGGTAAATCACCCTTTTAAAGTAAATTATGCTTAAAATTTGATTCATTTACATTTTAAGCATCATACTTTTATTAGATGAATGTAAAAATATTTAACAAAAATATATTATCATATTTAAGATAGTTCTATTAATTATCTTCAATACAATAGCTAGGTGTTAACTACCATTTAAAATAATAATATTATATTGTTAGTGTGCAATGTAAGATTTCAAAGAAACCGGTTGTTGTGTGTCAGGTACACCATTGAATATAGAATCCCCTTTAAAATAAAATAAACATTTAATTCAAAAATATTAATAAATATGAAAATTTAATATTCTTTATTTTCCTGGGATGTTACAAGACGTATCAACATCCAAACCATTTTATTTTAAAAATAACCTGTATAAAATATGAAAGTTTCAAAATTGTTAGGAATTTGTTATCATTATATGTTAAAATAGAAAATTTTAAAGTAATAATCAAATCAAATTGTAGTCATGATGGTGGGAAATTTCAGTTGATGATTTTATGATAAAACAAATATTATGTTCACACATTTGGAAAAATATACCTTAATTGGAAAACAGGAAGATTATTCCTTTTAAAAAATTTATAGAATGTCAAAAATTAGTAAAAATGACTTTATTAAATCATTAGAGGATATAAAATTAATTTTTTGTAAAAATTATAAGAAAAATATAGACATGGAATAAAATATTTTTATCCAAATAGAAAACATTAAAACATTATTTCAAAATTTTGAGTACATAGATAGTTGTAAATGAAAGAAAAAACTATTTTTAATGAAATAAATATATGATAAAAATATATTTTTGAGAGAAATATCATATAATTTTGTCATCATAAAAATTCAACATAATAAATCCTAATAAAAATTAAGATCGTAAAATAAAATCTTTACTGCTTTCGTAGCCATAAGGTCCATGAGATAAATAACAAAAAATGAAACAGTAAATACCATGAACATCAGGATATTTATAATAAAAATATAAAAGTGAAATTAGATATAGCACATAAAATAATATAGGTGTATAATATAACTTATGTCCCAAATAATATAATTTGAGTTGATGAACCCTACCACTTTGGAAACATTTGAATCAATCCCACATGGATGAATTAAATTGAATTATAACATTAAATATCATGATTCAATAATGTTATGTTTTATAACATGTCAAAGGGGTAGTATATACACCTTATAAACATAAATAGTTGCATAGAATCAAACATGTCTTAATGAAAAAATATTGAGATGAAGAACCCATGCCTTAAGTTAAAATTACTTCATATATGATCTAACCTCCTATTCTATGAGACATATCATTTTTCATAAACCTTAATCCTTATTAGGATATTATTAGGGTAAGTCCAGAATCCTAATAATGGAGATAAAGAATCCATTAAGGTATCAGGCTAAGGATTTTCAGAGCTAGAGTGCTCAAATATTATGAATAAAGGGGAAGAGGAGGTGACCTTTCCTAAGTGGGGGAAATGACATTCTAGTTATTACATAAAATTTTTAAATATAATAACTATTTTAATATTGTCTATGGGAACAAATTTAATTTATATTCATATATATGATGTGATAATGTAAAAGAAACTCAAAAAACACATTTAGACTAGTGTTAGAGCTATTTTAAGCCGTATATCAATGTTTAACCTCTTTAAAACCACACTACTAGATATACCTCTTATACCAACCCCCTTATCCATATGGTTTAGATGAACCATTGGGATAGGGTACCTATACCAACAGTTTGATAAAAAATATCGGTGTAGGACTTTTTTGAGAGTAGTTTCCCAATGGTTTGAAAAACCGTTGGGATATGACCTCTTAGAGCTACTTTTCACAATGGTTTGAGATAACCATTGAGATAGTGGATACTTTTAACATTGGTTTCAAAAAAACCATTGGGATATGTCATTCTCACCCCCCCCCCCCCCAATTCCAATGGGTTAGTCAAACCGTTGGGAGTTTACCCCCATTTAACCCTTATCCCAAAAGTTTATTCAAACCGTTGGAATATGTTCATTCAGATAAAAGTCACTAATGGTGTTTTAAAACCATTGGAATAAAATTACACAAATATAGAATCTATAAATAGATCATGAATCACCTGCATTATTCCCTAAACAACATCTCTAAATAGCTCCCATTCTTCCTAGCATGTGAAACCTTCTTCCCAACTTCCAATATTTTGTTCTTCCTCATCAAATCTATATGTTATAATAGATTTTTATGTTCTACCTCCATTTATTATTTTTTTCATTTGGATTTATTTAATGACAAGGTAGTTTTTTGTTTTTTGTTTTTATTTTCCCTAAATGAAAGTTCCCCTATTCTTTGTGAACCCTTCCTGATTTAATTCATTGTTTGTTCTTCCACAACTGCTACTTGAAATTATTATTTCATTACAGACATATTATTATTTGAAATGAAAGAACTTTATTCCTTGTATTTCATAATATTTGAGAGGTTGGTGTCTTCTAACCCATTGAACCAATGAAATATTTATACAATAAAAAATGTAACCTTGAAATAACTTCATGTAGGACCATCAGTATCTCAAAAGGGACACCTCAAAACAACTATATTTCCTCTATATAAAATATTTTTTTTCTCTTACACATGTCTTTATGACTCCCATTGGGTGTCAAAAAATCTAAACATGATATAATGTTTTTAGATAGTATTTATATAGAAGGATTTATGTATTTCATCAGTGAAATTATTAATTTCATGAATCTCATAAATTCCTTCATCTACTCTAGAAATTCGTGCAGATATGGGAAGCTTCCCATTCCAAAACCATCAATCAACAATCCAAATCATTAATAAATCCACCATTACATGTATAAAAAGTCCCTCATCATAATTCAAACACTTATATTCCACTTTTATCCACCCACTGAACTCATCCTTCCTTTTTGAATATATTAGATTGAACTTTTCCTTCTATTTCCACTAAACACACTACCAAATGATAACATGATATTGCATACATCCCCTAACATAAAAAATGATTCCTCCATTTTAATATCTATTAAAATAATGATTCTATATATATTAAATAGGATAAATATTCCTGAAATCATAATTCCATGGTTCTTGTGTGTTATCATCTTCTAGGATCACCCAATTGTTTCATATGTTGAATAAACAAACTAAGATCTAACATTTGATTATGAAAATCACTCTACATCAGAACCATAAATTATACAACATGATAATCGTTATTGAATGCAAGTCTAAAAATACCCCACTCAATTTTTATTCTCATCATCACACTGAAGTGCCACTTCCAAACATGGGACCCCCACCAATCCATAGTATCCACATAGTTTTTAATCCCATGTTTCTGTCTAATCATTCATGCTCCCTCTAAATAAATTCCACCTCCAATACTGGGAAGTAATATTATTTCATCTATGGAATTCATCTGACTGCACATATATATCCTCCATAGCAAACCATAATCAGATATCCATCGTATGAAATTGTTGAAACTCCATAAATATAATTTTCAATTTATAGGTCATGTTGGATTTATATTATAGATATGTTCTTCTAAA
The DNA here is from genome assembly GCA_963277665.1 of Viscum album. Lineage (NCBI taxonomy): Eukaryota > Viridiplantae > Streptophyta > Magnoliopsida > Santalales > Viscaceae > Viscum > Viscum album. Next base: position 836,915,434 of record OY728134.1, on the reverse strand, counting down.
ACAATGGTGGTGTCCTTGTTATATGAGAGATGTCAATTACAACAAAAATCAATGATATCATCATAACTGGATGCTATCCAAAATCACAAATTCTTGAAATATTTGAGGTACTTAGCATGATTAAATCCAATTGAAACTCATCCTTAGTGAAATGAAGGAAATTTTTATTTTGGATTTGGTACCAAATTATAGAATACATATAGAAAACATTGATTCTTTGTTAAAATAATTCTTTGTTTCTGTATAAAGTAAAACCTTTTAGGGTTAGAGTTTTCTTACTTATATATTATTGCTATGAATCTTGTGATTTAAATCATATCTCAAGAAAGGAATAGAATATTAAGGGGATAATATGTTTTTAAGTTTAATAAAGATGAATGCCGGAGATAAACTTACCCTCTATTTTAATTTTCGATCAGGGGGAATAAAACATGTAATCATTTCATTTATTTTCAATAGGGGTAATATAGAACTAAATCTCGAAGTTAAGGGGTATTGAAAATAATTCCAAAGGGGAAGTTTGATTTTCCAACATCTATAAATGAATCCAATTTTATAGTTATTATTAATGAATATTTTTAATTGTTCAAGTAACTATGTTAGATAAGTTAGGAGATGGAGTGGGTTGTGCAGGTGGGGATGGGGTGTACAGGTGGGGAGGGGGGCTGTGTTTGGGGAGGCCACTGGGGGTGAGGTGGGGGGGTTGCAGGTGGGGGGTACTGTGAAGGAGGAAGGGGGCTATGAATGGGGAGGTTGGTGGGGGTGAAACTAGGGAGGTGGGGTAGGTGGGTGGGGGATATGCAGGTGAGGGTGTGCAAGTGGGGAGGGGTGTGCAGGGGTCAGGGATGTGCATGTGGATGCTGTTGGGGTGAGATGTGGATATGCAGGTGGGGGGATATATAGGGATAGGATGCTGGGGTGAGGTAGGGAGGGGGCTACGCTGATCAGCAGGTGGGCAGGTTGTGCAGGTGGGGAGGGGTGAAGGTGGGGAGGAGGTGTGCAGGTGGGGAGGGGGCTGCAGGGGGGGCTGTTGGGGGTGATGTCGGGGTGCAGGTGGGGAGGGGGATGGGCTATACAGGTTGGGAGGGGGTGAAGGTGGGGGTGTGCAGGGGAGTAGGGGGCTGTGCGGGGGGAGGCTACTGGGGGTGAGGTGGGGAGGGGGTTGTGCAGTTGGGGGGTGTGCAAGGGGGAGGGGGTTTTAATATGATGAAGACTAGAAGAAAACCTCTTGTTTATACATATACTAGCCATTAATTTCATCTGAGGTAGAATTCAATGGGGGTATCAATATTTCAACCTCCATACAAATATGCATGGTGATATGATGATAGAAATATTGATTTTTGTGGTCTAAACCCATATAATGAACAATCATGTTTCTAATCACCCTAGCGATGGAAACATTTTAAAAGGGAGGGTTGGGATATGAAGACTTACCAAAACCATTAAGAAGGATAATCATGCATAAAAATATTGTTGGAAGACCATATTTTATAGTAGGCATGCATAGAATTGAAAAGACGATAGTTGTAAAACATAGAAGTAATCATGTTTTAATCTTTGAGTAAATTTATGAGAATTGTACAAGAGTAAATTAGTGCCATGATTTTATGAAATCTAAACCCCCATAAATATATTGATGGTCTTGTTAAAAAATATTGATAGATGGGTTGCAGATGCCAAACCAATATAACATAGAATAGATAGAGGGATGATGCATCTGATTACTCAGAATTGGGAAAAAATATAGGGAGGACCCAAGAAAAGGTTAAATACAATCATGTACACTAACGACGGGGGGGGGGGGGGGGGTAGTGGTAAAGAAGACAAATTCATAAAATTAATAGAACAATGTTCAGACCAGAACCAGTGGTCAAAGCAAAGCCCCAACGAAAGCAAGAGTGGGAGGTCTAATTACTATGTTCTAGTGGGTATGGTTTTTAAAGTAGTTCTATAAATATAATATAATACAAAATCAATTACGAGATATAAATAGCTCATCCATAATACATATAATTGAGAATACTGATGACACAAGTTTTTTTTTATTGTATTGAAAAAGGATATTAGAGGGAGGAACTAACCTCTAATTTCTAAAGAAAAGTCACGAAACAAACCCTAGATAAAACAATACTATAGGGGGGAGGGAGGGATGGATTCCCATGGTTTTCAAAAATGGATGAGGAAAAGGGGACATTCCACTACAAAACCATGAGGGGGAAATGTTGTAATGTTTCCCCTAAAAAATACCATCAGTGGTCTCTTATAGTTTTACAGTAGCCACCTCCACCCTTCGATGATCACACAAGCTATTGAGCTACATCATGATCCCCATTTAAATGTTAAAAATGCCTTTTAGATTGCTTTCAAACCATATAAATAGAACTCAAACAACTATTGAAAAACTAACCCCTTATGTAATTGAAAATTCAATCTTTTCCACAAATTCTAAACACTCATATGAACACAAGGATTCAAAATAACCCCACTATAATTCTTATTATCCCCATGAAGTCTCATCGTACAACCCATCTACATATCCTGACCTATGTTGGTCAATAATCTAATGCTAAAAAACCTCATTCCACTCCCAAATTCTCAATGCACATCCAAGGAATAACCATTAATTTAAGGTTCTTTGATTGGGAAACTAGATCCAATGATTTTTTTCATAATTGTAACACAAATATGTTGATTACCTGAGATCATATATCTAAAAACACTAATGGTGCCATTTTTCAACACTATTTAGGCTTATGGTTCTTCCCACCATAAGGTTCATCTTACCACCGCAAATTCATTTGATTTAGTGCCTAATCCTTTGAAAATTCATAATGAATCATTTGTCCCATGTTCTAATGACATTACTAACATGGATTCTAACACACCTCACAAACAAATAAACTATAACACTGGTAAAATTAAAGAATCCATCCTAAACATACACTAGAACAATTATTATATGGAAGAACCCATCCTCGTTACTAAATTCCATAAATTTATGGACAAAAAACCATCATTCTTGAAAAACCCAGCATTGTATAGACATTTCCTTTAAATGGTTTGTTTTATTCACAAAACAAATATCCCTTAAATTCCATGATAATATAACAACCACTAATTCAAATATATCATTTTTACAGGTGCATTCATGTTTATAGGTTCTGGAAGAATGGATGGGAACTGTCTTGTTTATAGGTTCTGAAAGTCATATTTACAGGTTCTAGAAATTTGGAAGCGGACAATGGGTGCGCTACTGGTTACTCAGTGAAGAGGATATACCGACAGTTCACAAAAAAGTTGGTATACAGTTAGGTAGGGAAGTATGTATTCCAATAGTATCATAACTATTGGTATATATCTATTCCAATGGTTTCATAAACTATTAAAATAGATTATATATGTGAGAGTGTCTTCCAATGGTTCTTGAACCGTTGGTATACATATATTTTAATGGTTTCAATGAATCTATTGGAATAGATTATATGCTGGACATAATGAATACCAATGGTTCTTATACTGTTGGTATACCTATATCCCAATGTTTTCATTGAAACTGTTGGAATAGATAAACTTCATACATTCTATACCAATGGTTTGTATAGAACTGTTGGTACAGGGATATTGCAACAGCCATCATGCCAGCAGTTTTTGGAACCATTTGGAAAAGTCAAATTTTTAGTCGTCCCATTTTGAACATAAACATGATAACTTAACTTCTTTACATTGATTAATTAATTATATGAACAAAAATAAAAGAGTACTTATAACCAAATTTAGAAATTATAATTCCAATTTTGGAATCCATTTTATCATATTAAATTTCTAAAGGTGGTAGAAAATAAATTTAATATAATAACACAAAGTCCATGAAAATTCATTTTTAGGAAAATTTCGTATTTAAGCATAAAAATTATTTTAAATATAATTCGGAAAAAAATTGGATTTACAAGATTTTTTTGGCAATTTAAAAAAATTGTTGGTATTTATTCTTTTTTATCAAACAAAAACTGAATGTAACCTTCCAACATACCATTGCATACACAGACCCAAAATTAGTTTTATATTTGAATCAAATAAAACTAATGTTCACAAAAGTCAAGATTTATTTATCAAATTAAATATAATTTTTGGGAATAATTATGTTTATCCATACAAATATTATTTTCCAAACTAAATATATTAAAATTTATTTAGTCATTCTTACATCTTAATTATGTAATAAAAGTGACAATATTTGAAATAATCAATATTTTTTACAATTCACTCAAAAAAATCTTTTCAAGATATTACTAAAAATTCATCATAATAATTTTATGAAATGGTGATTTAAAAAATGAAAGAATTTTTTCAAATACATTTTATAAAATTTTTAGAAATTATTAATAATATTTATGCACAAAATTCAATAAAAACCTTTTTCAAGAATATATATTTTCAAACATAAAATGATCATATTCTTATTCCTTCCCTAATAAAAATAATTAAATTAATCTTAAAATATTTTTTTAAATATATTATCCAAAAATTTCATTAAAATCATTTATAAATAATGAATAATTTAATTTATTAAGACAATGACACATTATGCACATAAAAATAGTTTTCCAGAAAACATCTCTATTGACCTTTAAATGATTTTATTTTAACTTATATCAAATAATAACCAATGAATTGATTTTATATAAGTGAAAAAATTCATTATTTTTTTGCGTCATATTTGTACCTTCTAATCCATTAGCTAGGTGATAAATATTACATTAAATATTAACAATTTTATAGTATATCATTGCTTGTTTAGCCATTCTATTGCATGTAAGGAAATATATAAAATAAATTAAATACATTTAAATAAAAATATATCAAAAAGATATCATTGTGTTAATGATATCAATTTTCCATAAATTGTAAGAAAAAAATTCTTTATTTACATATTCATTAATGTCAGATCACTTGTCACACACCTAAAAATCTTTCCTCACCCTGAGCATATGTCATCAATGTTTTTGTCAACACATCAAAGTACATGACTCGTGATATAAATTATTAATAATCCTAAGTTAGTGGAACAATTAACAGATACACTAATAGGAATATCTAATTATATGTATAAATATATTTAATTCTAACTATTAGGGTTATTCTTGAAAACTTCTCTCTTGGATATTACCAAGTGTGATCTTCATGAGAATAATTCTCAATATCTTATTACCCTAGCCTAAATAATTAGTTTCTTATAAAAGAGATGTAATTAAATTGTAGAAAATATTTTCAAGAATATTATCATATCACTTAAACGTTCTCATTATAGTGATTAACTATTCTAACCTTTCAATGAGATAAATATGCTTCGAGAATTATCACATTAATGTTAAATAATGTAACATTCATCATGTAATAAGATATTTATTAATATTCATGTTCATGAATATACATGTAACCAAAATTAAGAATTAGTTTTTTCTAGTATACCAACTCGAATAGACTACCACATTCACTAGAGAAAAAGATTAAAAAAATTGGTTAGTCTCACATGATAAACATTAATTTCCTAAGGTAAGGATATATCAATTTTCCCTACCAAGTTTCAGTGGTTATTCTTCTTTCTATGACTTTAAATTTCTAATAAAACACCTAAAGAGGTGGTATGAAAAAGTATATACGTTTTCCCTTTTCCACGCATAACTTCATAGAAAATATCACAATAGAAATTTTATCACAATATAATAACAGTTTATTATCTTTGTAAAACCTCAATATTTGGAACAAAACATTGCCAATATCACTTCTTAAGATTCATCATAATCAACAACATATATAGCTTATGTATATTGGAAAACCACTTTTGGTAATAACGTTTCTTTTTCATATTACATTATCCTATATATGATCCTAGATCAAAGTGATCTAGAAGAATACTAGTTTTTGTATCCCGTTGCTAACTAGTATTCTTATTTATCCAATTTCTAGGAACTCAAAAAAATTCACTTTCTAAGTTACTTTCAAATAGTTTTTACTTACATCCTAAGTTATTCCCCTAGGTTTGTTTTTGGTATTCACCTTTTATATTTTACACATAATAAATATAAAGTATTTTAAATATCATGGAATGTGATATATACATCAAAATTACTCTTTAGAATATGTAATTTCTTCATCCTTATAATATTATCCTATGTTTTAACACATCAACTATGATAAATTTCATCATATGTGATCTTTCAGATAATTCAATTTCAAAATTATTCCATATTTTATTTTTCAATGCTATCTAAACATATGTACCAAGACTAATTTTAATAAATCTTATAGATCTATGTTTATATATCTAGTTCCCTAAAATTAGGTTCATAATTAATTATTTCATAGAAAATTATCTTTTGTCTTAATAAACTATATGAATAATCATTAATTTTGCATATTTTATCAACATATTTAACGAGGAAAACAATAGGTATTTCACTAACCTCTGGTATAAACCTAGAACTCATTCATTTCAAATTAATATTCTATAACAATAAAATGTGTTTATGATAAGTATAATTCTAATGGATTTTATAATGAATATTGGTGCAAGGTTCTATCCTAAACTAAGTATAGACATCCTTTGATCATTAAGAAATCATTCGAGATTTTTTAATAGTAAATGTTACCATCCGTGTTTAGTTTTTTTTTTCAATACCCACCTATATATTTAAATAAACTGGTGAGACATAAATAATATTAATCTCAAATTTGCTACATTTAATCCATATTTCAATTCATAGAATATTTTTATTCATTTCTAGTATGCATTTATTAATCATAATGGGATTAATTATTATTATTGAATAATATATCAAATGATTTGGTGAATATGAAACCATATTTATGGTTCTAAATTTCCAAAAAAATATTTCTATCCTGATTATTTTTTCCCACTAATGCTTATTGAGTTTTGTGTTCCTATGATAAATCACTCACATCTAGAGCCTAGAATTCATTAAATTATATCTTGTTTAAAATGTATAAAACACACATGGTATTCTTATTATAAGTATATTTATACTTGGTTAATACCTTACAATCTTAAGGATATTAATATCCAATGTTGTTAAAGGAAAATTAACTAAGACTCACTTTGAGTTTCCTTTGACGTACATTTTCATCTAAAGATATATTTAACAAATAATTCCCACCGAACAATTGATGTTATGATATAATGAACTACCATAATATCATAACAAATATTAGATCCATTGTTAAATATATTTGGAATATGGTTAGCTGTTATATAGAAATTTTAAAAAAAATTCTATGAAAGAATCATAGAATACATTAAATACATATAAGACTCATCCATTATCAACCTTGTACTACCATCACCTCTATAACGAAAATAAGGAAATTTGAGTATATTAAAACTTTTAATTTATATTTATATGAATGGATAATACTTGGATAAAATATAATTTGAGAACCCACCCAATGGATCTAATATCTTTTACCAATTTTATTCATTAACGCACTGAGAATTCCTAAAAAACTAAAGGAATCCCATTAAGTATAAAAATTTTACCTCTTATGTATACATAATATAGTTCATATGATCAATTTGACCTAAATGTGGAATATTTTGTAGCTTACATTTTTTAAAAAGGTTTTGTTATAAATCTAATTGATTATATAATATTGGGTTTTAATGAATCCATTATTTTTATTTAATAAATAATTATCTTTTCACAAGTGGTTATAAGTATTATATTTTATGTTAATTATTTTTTGTCAATACTGGATATATGTGGTTCAATTATTACTTAAAATATTAATTACGGTGTACCATAACTACGTTAATTTATAAATAGAAAATGTCTTGGTGTTTCAAATAAAATATCAGTGTTTTAGAAACTATCAATACAAAAAATAAGCGAAACACCCCAAAGTTTTAATAATAAATTTAAATGAATGAAAATTTGTTTAATTTATATATTTATAAATATCATTTAAACATAATGTTTCCACTTCTATATTTAGAATTTTGAAAAATAGTCATCTATAATTGTGATCAGTAAGTTATTTGGAGTCTAATGGAACCAACATGATTTTTTGGTGAATAGTAGCATACCCTTTTGAATAGTGATATGAATAGAAATATGGCACTAATGATTAGTAGATTCTATTATTATTTCACTTTCCTAATGATTAGGATAATAACAACTTGATTAATTTTTCAATGTCTTGAAAAATGAGATATAAATTTAATTTGTTATTTTTGAATAAAATATGATTTTATATAAAATTTAAAATAATAATAATTAAATAATTATTTTCACAAAATAGAGTTAATTTTGGAATTCTACACATTGAAAAATGGTTAGGGTGAATCTTTTGTATTTTTCTGAAATTCATGAATTTTTTAGGAAGAGTAAAATACGATACATTATGATAAATGCTAAATAATTGTTTTACTGCATAATAGTTGAAGAAAGCCTGATTTGAACACTTATATCAAAATCACATGAAAATTTTACTTTTTTATGTTAAACAAATCAGTATTATTCCTAGTCTTGATAAAAAATATTAAAATTATGATTAAAATTATGTAAAATCCTTCCTCTCCTCCACTATAAATACAACAATCATTCCCCTATTCCTCTCACACCTCTCAAGCCTTGAGCGTTGTCTATGTTCTACAAAATCCCCTCCCCAAGTATATTACCCACGTCCTAGAGCTTATGGTCTCACAAAAAGTCCAATACCAAATACCTTAAGGAGAATCTCAAGGTTAATAGATCAAGAGATAAGAATTCTCTTCCTTTTTCATGGGTTTTCTTTCAAATTAAATTCCTTTTTTATACACTATCTCCCTCCACTTATCTAGGATGTATGAATTATATATAATGTTATATATTCATTATGTTACCATGCTCATTAAAAATATTCATCATCCCCTTTCCTCTCCTCTCCCTCTTATTCTAAAAATGAAAACATCGTCCATAGTGTGCCGATATACCAAAATCGTTGATGATGTGTTTGCAATATCCATTGAATCCTTCAAATATGATCATAAAACCATTTTAATGGTTGAAAAAAATTAAAATTCATATTTTAACCTGTTTTATGTTCTGGAATGAAATATTATGCATGAAATTAAATTATATAATAAAACAAGTTCATGATTATTGAGGAACCGCCAAAAATGATCTAAACAAACATCATTAATGTTTTATCTAATGATCCATAATCATATACAATAAAAAATGATTTATGGTATCCTTATATATTCTTTAAACATATTAATACCATTTTATTTCACTTATGGTATTTCATTTCTATACAAATGGAAAATCAAATACAATCCATCCATGGAAATCGGGTAAAGAACGCACCCAAAACATTGGAAGGAACCCAATACTAATAATTAAAGGGTGAAATTATGTTATTAAATGATAATATAAAGTGTTATAATCATGAATATGTTTTACTAATATATTAATAACAATATTTTAACCATTATAAAGGAGTTTCAAATTAGTTTTAATTAAGCCAAACCTGAGGTAAGGGAATTCTTAACCCAATTTTCACTCTTTGGTTTAACCTTCTCCTTCATTATTTACCTGGTATTAAAAATTTTTGTTTGATGAATTTTGTTTATATTATATTTAAATATGTGTACTTATAGTTTATATACATATTAAATCCACTCCATTAAGCCATAATATTATTATATGATATTTTCAAGGGGCTTTTCTTTAAAAATCGTCTTTTAGAATCCAATTTTAGAAAATTAAAAAGAAATGTTTTTATGAAATTATTCATGATGTATTACTATTTTTTTGCTCTTGGGACTATGTTATGATAAATTTTGGTACTTATATCTCCCTCCAATTCACTGGTCATGTGTATGTTGGACACTGGCCGTATGGTCACTCCAAGTGTATCAGTGATGGTTACACAAATTATAAGGTAGTCGTGAGGGTTTCAAATTATAAGTTTGCCAAGAGGGTGACAAGATTATGTAAGTAATAACCCAAGATAAAATTATTGTTCTATTTATGTACATTATGTTTTTTGTTAATCTCTTGTTTCACAAATTTGTTATATATGGGTGACAAGTATGCCTTTTTCAGAAATTTATTTCATACGTTTACAAGTATTCATGGACTAATGTTTTCTTTTCTTCTTTTTATATCCCTTACTGAGATTTTTGTATTCATACCAAGTTTTTATATGAATTCAATAGATTATAATGTTTTGTAAGACAAATAAGTAATTCCAGTTAAATTTTGTGAAGATTCGTCAAAGAAATCATGTTTTATTTGAAAAGTTTTATATTTTGAAAGAAATGGATATTGTATTTGTGGTATTTTCTCTATATGAATGTGGAATGTTATGTATGTGAAATATACCAATCCTTTGAAACACTACACATGAAAATATTTTCAATATAAAAAAACAAATTTCTTGACTAAAATTAATGATTATGTAATGTAATAAGGACGTGTCCTTATAGTTGGTATGATACGGTGGTTTAGAAAAATATAGAGGTTAGGATGATGAAAATAGAATAAAAAAATGATATTTACTTTTTGGTTAATTTAAGATGATATATAATTTAAATATTACCTTGTTTATTTGACTAGGATATGTTTTTTCAGAATAGTTTTCCATAGAAGAAACAGGGATGTTGAAGAGGAGAGGCACCGACAGAATGATATCCTTCTGAATTTGCAACATAGAATGGTAGGGATTAGAACCTAGAAGTTTGTGAAATTAATGGCTTAGTTTATGCAGGCAATAAATGGTCGGGGGAATCCATGCATGAGAATAAACAGAGGCACCACCGCGAAACATGATGATAGTGGAACATTTTATAAGACAACACCCTCATTATTTCAATGGATCGTATGACCCCATAGTGGTTGAAATATGGATTAAGGCCCTTCAAAATATATTTGATGTTATGGGATATTCAGATAATCAGAAGTTATGTCTTTCCATTAATCATTTTATAGGTGAAGTTGATCAGTGGTGGTCAGTATTTTAAAATATCAGGGATAGAGCTGAGATTAATGCCTTAGAGTGGGTTTAATTTAATGGTGTTTTGTTTGAATTTTTTTTTCATAATGTGGTGTGACATAGGATGGAGAAGAAATTCATTTAATTGGAGAAAATGTAGGAAGACTCAGTGGATTTATATGAATGAAAATTAAATCGACTAATGAGGTATGATCCAAATATTATTCTATATCTTAATAGTAAAATAAACCGCTTTTACTCAGTATTAAAGCCAATGTATCAAAGGGCATTGTCCTACCCTGAATTCAAAAGATATGAGAAACTTATATGATGTGCTGATATGGTAGGGATGGAGTTTACTAATTATCACATGAACTTTGAAAACAAGGAGAAGAATACGTTCATATGGAAAGAGATAGGAAAGAATCAACCAAATAAATCTAATGGTAATAAATTCTAGTTTCTAGTTTGTGAAATGTGTGGCAAGAATCACCCTGGGGAAATCCTTACCAAAACTGAGAAGTGTTTTCAATGTGGTATGTTTGGACATATGTCCTTATATTTTAATGAAAATGATTCTAATATTAATATTGATAAGAAAACTATAAAGTGTTTTAAATGTAGGGAGATGGGTCATTTTGAAAATATCTGCCCAATGAGAGATCTGAAGGATGCAATGAAGCCAGAATATAAGTAGAATGTTATAGTGAGATCCTTTTTGATTATTTCAATAGATTACAGGCTATCCAATTAAGTTTTATTAGGTGACCTATTTTTTACTCATGTTATTCTAATGTTTTTTTGATACAAGGCCTACACATTCCTTTATTTTGTAGGAATTTTTTGTTAAATTGGAAATATCACCTCAATAAATGAGACCAGAATTTATCGTTAAAACACCAGGGGAAAATATTACAGAAAAAGAAGAATTATAGGAATATTTCTATTATGGTATGTGGAAATACATTACCTACAAAACATGTTGTTTTATCCTTAGTTGAGTTTCATTTCATTCTGGGAATAGATTGGATTTCTTCTTATTATGCTAAGATTGACTGTAGAGATTAAGAAGTTGTTTTATAGAAGGTGTTTTAGTTTGTATACAAGAAATAAACCATACAATTTATAACATATTGGGATGTTGAGAAACTGTTGAAATATGGAAATGAAAGTCATATTGCTAAAATTATTTAAAATAAAGGAACTATTGAGATTAATGATGTCCCGGTGGTAAATGAATACCATTATGTTTTTCTTAATGAGTAACCCAGTGTCATACCTAATTGAGAAGTGAAATTCAAAATCAACTTAGTTTCTAATGCTAAGACAATTTAAAAAACCCCATATCGAATGGATTAGATGGAACTTTTGGAATTTAAAAACTAGTTGCATGATTTTCTTGATAAAGGCTTCATTTATCCTAGAACATCACAATGGGGTGATCTTGTTTTGTTCGTTAAAAATAAATATGGTTCTATGAGACATTGCATTGATTATAGGGCTTTAAATTACATCACTGTTAAAAACAAAAATTATTTTCCTCATATTGATGACATATTAGATCATATCTAGGGAGCTCAATATTTTTCCAAAATTGACATGATATTCGGATACCAAAAGTTGAAGGTGAAAGAGGATGAAATCCCAAAAACATATTTTCATACTAGATATGGGCATTGTGAGTTTGGTGTTATGTCGTTTGGGTTAACTAATTCACCTATTGTAATCATGGATATTATGAATAGAATATTTCATGAGTTCTTGGTTATGTTTGTAGTTGTGCTCATTGAATACATTTAGTTATTTTCTAAGAGTAAATATGATCATGAAAAACATCCAAGGTTTGTTTTTAAAACCTTAAAGGAAAAGAAACTTTTTTGAAAATTTAGTAAGTGTGATTTTTAGTTGCAACAGATTTCTTTTCATGAGAACATTTTTAATATGTTTTGAATAATAGTTGATCCTACATAAACAAATGTGGTTGATGAATGGACAATACCTAAAAATGATACATATATTCATAGTTTTATTGAATTAACAATTTATTATCAATGTTTTGTTAAAAAAAATTACACAGTTATCTAGATCACTAACTATGTTAACATGAAAAGAGGTCAAATTTATTTGGAAAAAATGTGATGTTTTTTTCAAGAACTGAAGTATAGATTAGTAGATGATCCTATTTTGGCCTTGCATTCCTGGAATGGTGAGTTTTTCATCTAATGTGATGCTTAATTAAAGGTAATTGGTTGTGTTATGATGCAGAATGATCATGTAATTGCATATTCTTCAAGGAAACTAAAACCTCATGAGTTAAATTATTCTACATATGCTTTGAAATTGAAACCTGTGGGTTTTGTTTTGGAAATTTGGTGATATCATTTATACAGAGCCAAATATCAAATATATACTAACCATAAATGTCAGAAGTATATATTATCTCAGAAGTAGTTAAACATGAGGAAAATAAGGTGTCTTGAACTGATAAAGGATTATGATTGCATGATCTATTACCGTCTGGGAAAAGAAAACAAGGTGATGGATGCCATGGGTCAAAAACATAATTAATCATTAACCATGTTACATTTGGAACATGATCCATTGATAAATGATTTAATAAATTTTTTCTTAGAAGATATCGGCGTAGGAAATACCTTTACTTTCTTATAGGATTCAGTGGATTCATCATTATCAGATAGAATTATTAAAGTACAGAAGGAATATCGTGAGTTATAGAAAAAGGTATTACTGGTAAAAATAGGTAATTTACTAGAATTTACCCTTGATAAAAAATATGTTTTATTATTTGGAAAAAGTATGAGTGTGTCTTGTGATTCCCAGTTGAAGAAAGATTTGGTGTATGAAGCTCATAGTTCTCTTTTTTGATTTCATCCTGGAATTACTATGATTTATAGAGACCATTGGGATTATTATTGGTGGGATGGAATAAAAAGATATATTGTAGATTTTACCATGAAATGTTTGACATGTCAACAAGTTAATGAAGAGAGGAAGTTATTGAAGGGGATGATTCATCCTTTTCTTATTCCAGAGTTTAAATGAGGGAATATATCCATGGAATTTGTGGGGAGAATACCTAAGACATCCTGAGGTAACAATAGTATTTGGTTTGTTGTTGATCAGGTGAAAAAATCTGCACATTTTATTTCTATTCAAGATACAATGTATTTAGATCATCTTTCTTGACCGTAACTCAATGATATTGTGAGGTTACACTGAGTTACAATTTCCATTATATCTAACCAGAATCTCAGGTTCACTTCTATCTTTTATAAGGTCCTTCATAAGTCAATAGTCATAGAATTAAATTTCAATACATATTTTTATCCTCAATCCGATGGGATTTTAGAACAAATGATTTAGACATTGGAGGATATTCTTTGAGCTTGTTCATTGAACTACCAAGGAAGTTGGGATCATCATCATTCTTTTGTTGAGTTTTCTTATCATAGTAATTTTAATTCAACTATACAGAAGGAACCATTTGAGGCATTGTATGGTAAATAGTGTCAAACACTAGCTTTTTAGGATGATGACTGGGAAAAGAAGTTTATGGGACCAAAATTGGTAGATAAAGTGGTTGAGAAAGTGAAGATGATACAAAAACACATGTGGATAGCTCAGAGTAGACAGAAATGATATGGAGACAATAGGATGAAAGAATTTTCTTTCAAGGCATGTGATCATTTTTTTCTTAGAATATCACCATGGAATAGTGTTATGAATTTTGGTAATAAAGGAATGTTATGTCTACGGTTCACATGACCTTATGAAATCCTAGAGAAGGTTTTACCATTCACCAACTAAGTATCTTTTATTCCGAGTCTATAGCAGGTATATAATGTTTCTCATTTTTTGATTTTGAAAAAGAATGTGCTAGATTCATCCCATGTTTTGAGCCCAGAAGCAGTTCATTTGGAAGAGAACCTTTCTTATGAAGACAAACCAATTCAGATTATTCATTGAAGGGAAAAAATATTGCGGAATAAGTTAATACATTCGGTAAAGGTATTTTGGAGAAACTACATGGTTGAAGATGAAACATGGGAATCTGAAAATGATATGAGGGAAATGAACCCTCGCATGTGTAATCAGTAAATAACATTATGAGGGGATAATTTCCCAAAGGTGGGGATAATGTAACAACCCAAGGTTTTAAAAATAAATTGAAATTCATGAAACTTAATTTTATGTAGATATTTATATCTAGCCTTTAAACAAAATTTTTCTACTTTTATGTTTTGAATTTTCATAAATGGTCATCTACAATTGTGATCAATAAGATATTTGGAGTCTGATAGAACCAACTTTATTTTTAGTTAATACTAACAAACCCTTTTGAATAGTAAAATGAAAAGTAATATGGCCCTAATTAATAGTAAATTATATTATTATTTTATTTTCCTAATTATTTAATATAATGACAACTTGATTAATTTTTCAAGCTGTTAAAAATGAGTTATAGATTTAAAATTTTTATTTTTTAATAAATTATGATTTTATTTAAAATATAAATTAATAATATTTAGAAAAATTATTTTCAATAAATGGTTTTATTTTTCAAATCTACACATAGAAAAATGGTTATGGTCAATTTTTTGGATTTTCCGGAAATTCATGATTTTTATGAATAGTAAAATATGATAAATTATGATAAATGCTAAATACTTGTTTTACTGCATCATAGGTTCTGCAAGGATGATGTAAGCCCAGTTAATTCGAACACACATTCAATTTTTACTATTTTGGTCACATAAATAAATACTACTTATAGTATTGAGAAAAATTATTTAAATAATGATTTAAATAATGTAAAATCCCTCCTCTCCTCCACTATAATACCACCATCATTTCCCACTTCCTATCACACCTCTCAAGACATGAAAATTTTCTATGTTATTCTAAATCCCCTCTCAAAGGCTCTTCCAAATTTCCTAGATCTGTTGGTTTTACCAAAAGGCCAACACCAAAGGCCTTAAGGAGGATCTCAAGGAGAAGAGATCAAGAGGTATGAATCCTCTTCCTTTTTCATGTGTTTTCATTCCAATTCCTTTCATTTCTTATACTCTATTTCCTTCCACTTATCTAGGCTATATTAAATCTCTATAATCTTGTATATTATATTTTTTTTCATGTTCATGTAAAATATTCATCATCTTCCTTCCTCTCTTATCCCTCTTGTTCTTAAAATAAAAACATCGTCCGCGATATGCCAATTTACCAAAATTGTGGACTATGTGTATGAAATATCCATTACATACTTAAAAGATGATCATAAATACCTATTAATGGTTGAAACATAATTTAATGTGTATTTTTAACCTATTTTATGTTCTATAATGAACTATTATGTATGAAATTAAATTATATAATGAGATAAGGTCCTTATTATCGAGGAACAACCAAAAATAATCTAAACAAACATCATTAATGTTTTATCTAATGATCCATCATCATATATGGTAAAAAATTAATTTACAGTATCATTATATATTTTTGAAACATTTGAATACCATTTCATTCTACTTCTGGTATTTTAATTCCCTACAATATGAAAATCAAATACAAACCAACCATGGAAATCATGTTAAGAACGCACACAAAATAATGGAAGGCACAAAATACTACTAATTAAAGGGTGAAATGATGTTATGAAATCGTCATATAAGGTGTTATAAACATGAATATTGTTCTGTATGATATTAATAACACTATTTTAACCATTATAACATATTTTTAAATGATATTTAAGTAAGAAAAACGCGAGTTAAGGGAATTCATAACCCATTTTACATTCTTTGGGTTAACCTTCTACTTCATTACTTACGTGGTATTAAAGATGTTTTTGTGATTAATTTTGTTTATATTATTTTTAAATATGTCTATTTACAGTGTATATACATATTAAATACTCTCTATTAAGTCACAATTCAATTATATGATTTTTAAGGTGATTTATTTTTAAAAAATCCTCTTGAAATCCTATTTTTGAACATTCAAAAGCAATGTTTTTATTCAGTTATTCATGTTATATGACTATGTTTTGGTTATTGGTAATTATATATTATTAAGGTTGGGACCTATATAAACCTCCAATTCATTTAGTATGTGTATGTCAGAGGTCGTCTGGGTGGTTACTCCAAGTGTAATTGTGATGGTTACACAAATTGCAAGGTAGTCATGAGGGTTACAAATTATAAGTTAGCCAAGAGGGTTTCAAGATTATGTAAGTAATTTCCCAAGATACCATTATGATTCTATTTTTGTTCATTATGTTTTTGGTGAATCTAGTGTTTCACAAACTAATCATATATGGGTGAAAAAAATGTTTTCTTTTCTGAAAATGAATTCCTTTGTTTAGAAGTACTCACAGAACAATATTTTCATTACTTATTTTAATATCCCTTAATGATATTTTTGTGCTCATACCAATTTTTTATATGATTTTCATAGTTTTTATGGTTTTTTAATACAATGAAGGAATACAAGTTAAATTTAATGAATATTTTTCAAATAAATCATGTTTTATTTGAAATGTTTTATATTTTGAAAGAAATGGATAGAGTTTTGGTGGTATCTGCTCTATAGTAATGTGGAATGTTATGTATGTTACATATTCCAATAATCATAAACTATAAACTTGAAAAGAACCTAAATAATAAAATAAGTATGTTCTTTACTAAAATTCATGATTATGTAATATAATAAGGACGGGTCCTTATAATAAGTTTAATTATATTCTATCAACTATGAAAATAGAACATTTTTCCTCCTATTTGATAACCATGGATTCACCCAATTTAAACTTTTAGAGACCTCACTTTTCATCTTATAAAACATATTAACTTTATTGGTTACTATATTTGAATACATTTATGTGATTTTTATATTGTATTTAATACCCAAGAAATGAAATAAAAGTTTTATATGGAGTAATAAATATACATAAAGTAGAAGATAATAATATCTTTATCATCAAATAATTATAGTTATTATTATATTTACCCTTATAATTTCTTCATAATAATGTATATTTTTATTCATTTTTATGTATATGAATCATGTTTCTCTTTAAATAAAATTTTCAACTCAACATTGAATTTGTTCTAATCATAGTCTTTTTTAATTTTTCATTAAATGTTTTCACCATTAGGGGTGAGGAACTATGTTCCTACCAATCCTTATCTACCTAAATAAGTAATAAAATTATTCCTAAGTGATTTATCCATAATCTTCCTCCAATAAATCTTGATGAATATGGAGAAGCGGGTATATAAAGATAAATATATGAGTTTAATAAATAAAGTTCCATCAATATGGAAGCCTACCATTGTTAAATGATCAATATACTATATCATTTTGAGGTAATGGTCACTACCTAGGTCCATGTATCCTATTTTACACTAATACAGTAAAAATAACATTTATCTTAAGCCTCTCCATCAATTCTTTGGTTTATATAGATTATTTTCATGGTGTAAGAATCGATATCATTATGTTACTATTGGAACTAAAAATGAATCCAAATGAACCTAATGATAAAAAACCTAGCCAAGGGTGTATTGTGTTTTGTATTATCCAATATATATATTCTTGGAAACCGAGAAGACATACAAATCGAATTTTATGGTCATTTGAAATTATACATCTAAAAACTGCCAGTAGAGGAAATTCTAGAACAAAGTATGGAATTATGTCAAACTCAAAAGTTTCATAAAATAATGTTTAAGAACTATAAAACTCAAAAATTAATGAAGAAGGTAATAGTTTTAGAAATTTAAACATTCATAATTATGGTAATACTTTGTGAAATTTAGCTTTTGATGACCATAGCGCTTATAAATACCCCCTCAAGTCACCATTTGGAGGCACAAACTCACTGAGCTAAGAAATCACATTCTTAATTCACAGAACTCTAAAAATTTGGATGAATGTATGTAATTAATTTCCCCTATAGAATAAACTTTCCAAAATTGCCTCATGTAAACCCTTCCGTGTGTGGGTGAGTGTTTGATGATGTTTTATGATACTTCTATCAATGAATAACATTGTTCACTGAAGTTGGTCATTCCACATGATACAAGAATATTTTAAAAACACCAATCTTTCATGAAACACAAAATATTCAAGAAAAATTTTCATCCATATACATTTGGTTATCTATTTTCTTTAAACAGACATCAATGATGGGTTATAATTGTAAGAAACCAACTTTTTGTGAATCCATTCACCCTGGCCTCTTACCTTTGTGTTCGTTGGTCCATACCATAGGCGTTGTTCTCGCATACCCCCACTTAGGATTAGTGATGGGATGTGGAGCTGGACCACTATCATGGTCCCTTCACTATCTTCACTAACCCCAATGAAAGATCAAGGGTCACGTGGTGATCTTTTTAGGTCGGGTTAATAATATTTTGGGTTGATACATCTATAGCCCCAACCACAATCTATGATGATTCCATCAGTCTAGATATTCTTTTGGTATCTCTAAAATACTTTGAATTATGCTATTAATCTTGTTCTCTGTTACTTTCTATGATTCAAAATAATCCACTTGGTCTCCCTAAATATTATGAGTAGTAATACCTCTCAAGGTATTCATGTTTCCTCCATCATGAGCCAAGATAATCCTCTTGGTCACCTCAAATATCATGAATCCAAATAAACCCGAAGGTATTTATATAATCCTCCCACCTAGGTACAATGTAAATTTGAACAATAAATTTATACAATGATATAACTCTCACTACATAAATTTATAGGAATTTTCACCTAGCATTCCCTACTACATGACATTAAACTATTG
The DNA here is from genome assembly GCA_963277665.1 of Viscum album. NCBI lineage: Eukaryota > Viridiplantae > Streptophyta > Magnoliopsida > Santalales > Viscaceae > Viscum > Viscum album. The sequence continues at coordinate 836,895,609 of OY728134.1, read as the reverse complement.
TATAACTTATGTGATGAGGAAAGGATGCCTTTGGTAATAATAACAAGATGGATATTTTTTCAATAAATACATTCCTCATGTAATTATTATGAAAGAACCCCTAATTAGTTCTCATGATAATTCTCTTTTAGTGTGAGATACAATCATATCACTTAACCCTTTAGTAGGTCTATATACACTCATGACCTAAAATAAGGTGGAAATAATCATAAACCCTAGTGAAAAGAAACTAGATATATCTATACTGATCCCATGCAGTCCCCATAGGCCATATATTCATGGGTATTTTCTACTCATATTCATCATCCCATTAGCCAGTTGAGATTCCCTTATGACTCACGATGAGTAAGAGAGAATGGTGGTCCATTGCGTAATCCGTATTCACAATTTCCATGAACATAATGGTAAATTCTTTCCTTAACATAGGAAATGAACATCGGGTAACATTCATAATAAGAATGGAATGAATTTAGTGAACATAATGAGATTCATATTTTGATAATAGTGGGATGAAACCCCCATCACATGGGAATATTCCTCACATAATCCCCAATCATTCCATGAATTCTTCTCAACAACATCCGGGTAGCTTTTACACATAATCCCCAATTACACTATCACTATTCCTCGTTAGTAATAAAAAAGATACCAACATTAATCTCCAATCACACCACCAATTATCCACAACATAAACCATGTATCATCAACATTTTAGAACCAATCACAACCCTTATTATCCTTAGTAGCACCTGCTCATCTTCCACACGTAAGCCCCAATCACACCATCACTACTCCACATCTGTACCCATAAATATTCCACATTTAAGCCCCAATAGTATCGCCACTACTCCTAAGCTACACCATTTAATAATCCACACATAACCCCAATCACACCACTGAAACATTTAAATAGTACCTTTGAAGCTTCCATGTGTAAGACTCATCCATACCATTGATGATCCTTACCATCACCTAGGTTTCCCCGTGCGTAAGTACCAATGGAGGATGAGTTATAATACATTAAAATACATATCACCCACATACTAGTAAGATATTTTAAAACTTCACGAAAACATACAAGTCCTGTGACATTAACATGTACAAAAAATCATCAACACATGATGCTAAATCGTATCCCTACCCTATGTGTCAAATATCAGATAACCCACATGATATGATTATGATGGATCTTGTAATAAGAATGGGATACCTCAAATGGTATGATCTCTCCTAATATCCCAAAATACCATATAAAAAATCCCCACACCATCCATTTTTTCAATCATTTCATAGCACAGACGTCCTTACCACGTGACGTTAAAATACATAGACTAGTCCGACCACATGGCATTAAACTGTATTGTCAAACTACATGGGTTTTAATCCCAAACTATTAATATAATGTATAAGAGACCTCCATTAGGTGAAATCAAAAAACCACCAAAAATAATTTTTTCTTCCCTTAGGAGGTGATAACCCTTAAATTAAATCATTATCCCAAGGGAAACACTCACAACCCAAACCTAAATTCCCCACTGGACCTCGACACTACCATGTAGAACTAATATATGTTCAGCCCGAAATGTGAAAAGTGTATATGGTAAACATTCCCATTGTACTCTCAACCTATGACTGACCATTTGTAATGACTGTATGTGGAATGGTCTATAATGGAATATAAATAAGTGAAATTACCTTAATATAATTTTAACTAGTGATCCTTTTGGTTGCATAAGAATATCTACTTCATGTGATTAGAAAGATATACCCCAGGTGATGATCCTAGAATGCCTTATGTTATAAGAATATGTTTCATTTCTTAAATATTGTTGGATGCCTTGTGTAACATATTATAATTTTTAGTCTCCATGACTGAGAAGTTAAAGATACTAGTGGTAATGTGCTTTGGATGTCATACACCCATGATGTATAATTCCCCATAATGAACATAGGATGACATTGGTTTTGCAGTTTAGATACATCATACATGAGATTCCCTAAACATTGAACAATGAAGAATTTTACATATTCCCATCATGACCAATGTACAAGGATTCTAGACATACCCAATGTCATAAGCATCTATTATTGTAGGTAGCTACCCTGTCACAAAAGAAAACAGTGTAATTAACGATTCTCCGCTTCATGATCAAACCAAGAACAAGATTCATGAACATTTCTCAAATCTATGAGGAAGAATAGAACTAGTAATTGAAGTCCAAGGTAAAATACATGGATGTTGGGGATGATATCCCATGATATTGTTCCAATCAAATATCCAGCAATATCAACCATGCTGGTCTTCGCCATCTACCTTTAGAAAGAGGAAATGTGGGGTACCCACATTTGATGGGTCATAACCAGTCAAAGGATGTGGACAACCCTAGGAGAGGAACAAGGATCCACCTAATTTTCACCCATTTTGAAGTACCATATAATAGTTACATCATCATATATCTAGAAATATTCAATAGTATGATTCAATGTATACAATAAGAATCCTGAATGAATCTATAGAAGGATCCCTTATAATATCTAATCAATTGATGAGGTTATTAAATAGTTATATGGGATTTTTGAATAAAGTATAAATTTTCTGATAATAGTACAGTTTATAATTGAATAACAACTCTAGGAATTTTTTGTCAGTGAGGAAAAATAAATTTTTCTAGAAATGATCACAATTTGCATGTTGTATTGAATTTCATTTTCTATAATAATTAAAAGTGGTTTTTAGTACTATATCTTGATTAGAATAAGTGATGGAATAAATTTAATTTTATTAGTATCCCATTATTTTATAATGTCATAATAGACCTCACCATTAATCTAAGAATACCATATATTGTGGACACTCTAGTGGAAAGGATCCATATTTCACTTCTCATAACCCAAAATATTACCATGAATATTACATGAAGTTATTTAGGTATGATGGTCATTAAAACTACTTTAAAATATAGTTCATTAAACTATTGACTAGATTCCATGATCTTAAAATCCTAGAATCATATTTAGTTAAGAGATCCTTACAAATGGTATTAAATAGATTAAGGCTATTATGCTTACCAATTTAGTTATATTAACCCATTATACCAATTAAAACTCCCTAATAATTGAAAATAATACCTGAATATGGCCAAACCAAAACATTAACTATGGGCGCATCATTACTCAAATAATGAAAGGAATTCTCGGAATTAATATTTACGTTGTTGGATTGTTATATAATACATATTTTTTCATTATATCCTTTATAATTCTAGTTTTTTATTTTACATAAGTGATTGACCATGTCGTGAAAAATATTTATGAATAATCCATTGATTTAATTTAATCTCAAATTATTTTTAATTTATTAGTTTTTTGTGATCTTTTTCAAAAAACATTCGTCACATAAATTAATAAATTTGCATCAGATAAAACAAAATTAATATTTTGAGAGATCATAATCTTTTACTAGTTCATGGTTTATCTATTGGATAATAAAATAACCATTAAACTGATGCAAATAACTCATGAAATTGGGATTAGCTCAAGTTGTAACATACCACTTGGATCCAATGTATCTTCTTGGTTTATTTCACCTCAACTCGGGTTTTGAACCACCTCTTCTCCTTGATGCATCATTATTTACATGTATTTACTCATACATGGGTGTGGGGAACTATAAGCATGTGGATATATAATAAAAACCATGTAAATGTAGGCTCTTACATAATAAAGGTGTCAGGGATAACGTATAGACCATTATATTTGATTTTATAAAAAACTATCACATAATAATTCCATGAAATAAAAATTAAATTAACTAAAATCCCATCAAATACATTGGATTGTCAAGAACATCCACACATAAAATAAATATGTATTTAATAAAACTAATCGGTGGTCATTTCTATGCGTTTTTTATTAAGAAAAATCCCTCTAATAAATAATTTATCGTATTAGTTAATTAAATAATTTATATTAATTATCCATCTAAAAAATAATTAATATATACATATTATTTAAATATAAATAAATAAAATAATTAAATTAAAATTTTGTTAAGTATATGATGTGCTTTTGTGAAAACACGGTGTGTACCCCTCTAAACAACACAGTGTCATATATGGTCCTTATATTGTACCACAAATATTCACAAAATCTACCATAAATTGAGTTTCAAGATATTATATGGAGTTTAGTTCAGTGAGTCAGGTAAAGTATTCAAATCAACATTTATGGAAGATGATACACCTTTAATATGCACACCGTGTGCTTCTAGAAATGAGTGTTAATTTTATGACATGTATATGATGACCATACAATGTGTAGTTCCAAAATAACATTGAAATTAATTAATTTAATCAATAATTATTCAAAAACACTATCACATAGAGTGTAATCAATCCCCACATCATGTTGTTGAATTTAAGGAAATAATTGATTACCATTCTATTTAATTAATTCAAATAGTGTAAAACCTGGCTCAACTAGAACTCCTTAGGAATGAGTATATGTTACACATTCTATAAAGTCTACTACATATTTTTAATTTTGTAATCTATCCATACACTAAACACACAAAGGGAATTTTTTGTGATATTATGAATATTTATGAGTTACATGATGTCTATTCTAGCTACACACCATGAAATCTCATATGTACCATGTTCTTTAGTTAGTGGTCAACACCTGGTGTGTAATTAGTATACATTGATTACGTTGACCACATATCATACACATATCCCACAAGGTGAAACTCTGTGTGTTACAGATCATGTACATCAGTTATACACAGCGTAACCCATCAAGACGTGTTCCATCTATCTTATTCAATACATGGTGTGTAATAATGTCACATCATATTATTTCACACAATGATTCATGATTTACATAACTAATCCTTGTGGACTTAACATGGGTACAATGTTTGTATGTTTTTATTATACACTATGTAACTTTTTTATCCATAGAGAATCTTCAGTAGCTCTTGATGGTATCACCAATTTTTCATCATATTTTTTGGGCATGTTCTTATTCATATGAATGTAAAAAAATGATATAAACTTTCAAATCCATGAATATGTTAAATTGGAAATGGGAAAATAACATAAAATGAATAAATCAATCAATGAATAATAAATAATTATACATTAATATTTAAATGCAATGATATCACTTTAAGGTTACAGGGGAATAATAGAAATGGGTGGTCATATACCAAAAAAGGTATTTAATTAGTTTCCTTGGATTAATCATTACCAATAGATAATATCAACCCTATAAGAATAAAATATGTGATATTTTCACAAATAATTTATAATTAATTTATATCAACAATAATTAACTCCACATGGAATTATTTCCTTGTTGAATTGGTTGACCACACTTTTCATACCATCCTTTCAATGAAGGATCCAAGGATAGAATCCCTATAATGGTATCCAAACATGCTCCATGAATATAAGAATGAAACAATTAGAACTCCAGGTGCTATCCTAGAGGATTCAAAATACATTTTCATTCAATATTGACCACAAAAAGAATTCTTCACACATGAAAGACTCTCTTTTATTCTATCAATCTATAGGGATGGAGGAGGGGGATATAAGATATCCATTCTTGAGAGAATTCTAGATAAATATCACTCTAGGTTTGAGATAATTTTCTAGAGAGTATATACTGTGCATTACAACATCTAATCCTATATAGTATGTAATCAAGAGAATATATAAGTTATAGATTGTTATTTAACATAGTCCCTTTTCTAATCTTTTCATCCTCAGAAAACACCCAGTTAAATATTAATAATAATATTATTATTTCCTTGATGTGTGAAAAACTCATGAATATTTAACTATAATTTCTTTTGAACCTTAAACATAGACCATAAATCCTCCTCATAAATTTTCAACCCTTGAATAATAAAAATTTATTTAAATAAATAAATTCTATTGTATTATTCATTCAATAATTAAATAATAATTATATAATTATAATGAAAAATAAATTTTAATTTATTGTTATTGTAACTAAATAAATATTTATTTTCTACATTATTAATTAATGAGATATAAGTAAATATTATGTAATCATTTAACTATTATTACCTTGAAAATAAATATATATATAATATTCAACTCACCTATATGTTATTTTGAATTACTAGTGACTGAATTAATTAGATAAAAATATCACGAATCATTATTATAAAATGATTTAGGAATAATAATTATTCACACTATTAAATTCAAATTGAATTTCACTAATATTCTAGATACATATAGTGTGTGATCCTCTGAAACTCTTTCTCAATAGAATTAAGTGAACTTTCCAAAAGTACAATATCAACATCTAGAAACATCTCAAGGAACCCATAGATAGAGAGGATTATATAAAAATGGAAATAACCTCTTAGGGATGCCTAGTGTAATATAAAATCCCTTTTTCTCAATATCTCATAAAGATGGTTGTATACATCATGTCATAAATCTATATGCATGATTTATAATTAACTGACATACTAAAATGAACACATTGATATTCTACCATAATATTGGATTTTTTATACTGTTCCATTCAATAAAATGTATATTGATATCTACTTCCATTAACTCAGAAGTGAAAAATCCTTTCTTTACTTATTTGTTGATGTCATATCATTTGTGACACACACAACACACCTCACTTTGAGTATATGATGTCAAATTTCTCATCAATATGTCAATGTATGAAACTAATAATATCCATTAATAGTAATCTCTAATCAAAAGAATAATTAGAATTTTCATAGATTGGAATATCCAATGACATATTTAAACACATCGAATAACCTTCAGCAGGTCTATTCTCAAAATATTCCCTCTTGGAGATTACCTAGTGTGATATTCATAAGAAGAAGTCCCAATGTCTTATAATCTCCCTGAACCATGTAGCATGCATTAATTTTGTCTCTTTAAATATATTTCACACCCATAAAATATATTTTTAATAATATTATCATTGAAATTAAAGGTTCTAATTATAGGGAGGAATAATTATAACCTTTTTATTTCATAAATAATCTTAGTAATTAACACATTAATTTTATATAGAAGAACACTCATCATGTGATAAGATGTTTACTAACATTAAATTTCATGAAGAAAAAGGTAATTTCAAGTAAAAATTAGTTGGTTATATGTACTAACTCCAACATTAACAACAATACTGTTGGACCCTCCATGATATTGTATTATTTATAGTCACCAATAATGCCAATTTACATATTCTAATCTTTAATGATAGTTTATATCTCTTAGTAAATTAATTATGTCATAAAGAAACATATACTATAATAATTCAATTACTTATATTCATCAATAAATATGTTTACAAGTGTACTTTTACATGTAATTTGATTTCAACTTCATCTTGTAATGGTATATGCAGGACAAACTCTTCATAATCTTTTTTTTCTAAGAACTAAGTCTGAGACACCAATGTATGACACACCGAAGTCGACAAAATGAAACTGAAGTTTGAATGACCGATGTATGACACACCGAATATGACAAATCGATGTTTGAATGAATGATTTATGACACACCGAAGTCGACACAACGAAGTTTAACAGACAAATGTTGACAAACCAAAGTTTGACAGACCAAAGTATGACACACCGAATTCGACACACTGAAGTTCGACACACCGAAGTATGACAAACCAAAGTCAACACACCGAAACCAAAGATCAATAGACCGAAGTATGACACACCGATGTTGACACACCGAATTTTGACATACTGAAGTATGACACACCAAAGTTCGACAGACCGAAGTATGACACACTGAAGATGACACACCGAAGATGAAAGACCGATGTTATCAAACCAAATACAACATACCAAAGATGAATCACCGATTTATATAAATAACTATTTCTATTTTATTAATTCAAATTGATTTCTAACATTCATATTTAGATAAATTAATGTTTCTGATATTATTTAATGTTGTCTCTAGGAGTATCCATAGACAAGTACAAGGTATATGCATGTGTGAAGATCTTTATGTATAGAGGATCGTAGAGTAAGTACCTCATCGTTCACATTAAAGATACGATAGTAGTAGTACATGCTAAGACACAGACTGTGTGAATACGAAAAGATAATAACAAAGCGCTTGAGATTAAAAGATGATTGTTACATGAAACTTTCTCAAGAAGCTCGGTATACATCGAGACACTAATGAGATGAACCTTTTTCACTCCTCAAAGTCCGATTACAGAAACTGTGATACTCAATTCTAAAGGAAAATTATAGAAGAAGACTCAAATATCATTTTATCAACATTCATTGAGTCTAGAGCATTACTTCACAATACAAAAAGAATTATTAACTCTATTCTCTTTCTTAACTCTATTGTGTTTTATATTCACTATTTTAGAAGTGTGTATATTTGTTTTACACACACATTATCCAGAGAATAACTAGAGGATATAAAACTATCCACATACTCAATAAATTATTACATTTGTTTCCCACGAATAACTATGGTAGAGGTCAAAGTGTGACCTGGACAACCATGTGTATTGTTGTAAACCCCAATCTAGGGTCTGGATAAAAAGTTTATTTATATAAAAAACTTACTGGAAGGTGATCACAAAGTGGAGAGTATTACGCCTCTGTATGAGACTGAACCTCTTGTTTTAATTATTATTCCAATCATCAATTACTCTTTTTTTTATCCACCGCTCATATCTTTTCAAAGAGAGAATACTATTTATACTTTAACTTTAATAGTTAGTTTTTGTTAGTGTGTATATATTCTTAATTCAGTAAACCTATTTCAAAAGTTGAATTAGTTATTACATTGATTCAACTGGGGACTAATCAACCTTAGAGAAACATGTTGGGAAATTAGACATTTATATTTCTACCTCCTTAATTGACTGGGCTGTTTTGAATTAAAAGATTTAAATCATAATTTTTTTAACATAAATTTTAATTGGAACTCAATTCACCCCCCTCTTGAGTATCTACTCTGACCAACATTTGGTATCAAGGGTTTATTTATTTTAAAGATTGAAAAATTATTTCCAACTGTGAATTTAGTTGTACCATAAAGATCTTAAATTTTCTGTCATATCTAAATTTTCACTTCATTAAATTCTAAGTAACTATGGAAAGTAGAGTTGAGGGTACTACAACTAACATGACACCTTTCTTTAATGGTAATAACTATGCTCAGTGGAAATTAAAAATTAAAATGTATCTAGAGATTATTGGACCTGAAATCTGGGATATAATTAATGAAAAACATATATTTCCTGCTAATACTAGGGACACATGGTCTCAGTTGACTAAATCTATATATAATAATAAATGTAAAGTAATGAATTCCTTGTATTATTCTTTAGGTGATGATGAATTCAATAGAATATCTGCTTGTAAAACTGCATATGAAATTCGGGATACTTTAGTTGTTTTCCATGAGGGATTAAATATGACAATTTAAAAATGAATCCTGATGAACCTATCTCTGAAATGTATCTCAGATTCAACAAAATAGTGAACATTATGAGTCTTCTTGGAAAACTGATGGACAGCAAGGACCAAATCATGAGACTGTTTCAATGCCTATCTGATAGATGGAGTGGATACTCTATTTCCATCCAAGAATCTTGTGACATAAGCAAGCTACCAGTGAAAGAGATAATTAGAAAAAAATTTGATGTATGAGAAAGAACATAAGGTGAATCAAGAATGAGATGAGGAACCAAGGAAGAAATCAGTAGCATTCAATACTACTACCTGAAAGAGAAAAAAAAGAAGAAGCTCAAGTTTCTATAGACAGCTCCACTTGTGAAGAGTCACATTCAGACAGTGATGAGAAGATGGCTCATCTTGCAATGAGATTCAAAAAGTTCTACAGAAAGAAGAAATTCTTCAGAAAGTCAAACTACAAGGGAATGTATGATAGAAAAGGACAATGGTAGAAAGACAGAAAATTGCATGACAACTCAAATGAAATAATCTGCTATGAGCGAAAACAAAAAGGACATGTGAAGGCAGACTATCCCAAGCTGAAATTTAAAATTAAATTTGTAGATAAGGGAAAAAGATATAAAAAGGCTATGAATGCTACCTAGAGTGCTTCAGAAGATAGTTCCAGTGGATTTGATGCTTCTGATAGTGAACAGAACAATCATTCCAACTTATGTTTCCTGAAAAGAAAATATTAGGTAACACATAAATCTCTTATACATAATGCATATTATAGGAGTGAGTCACATAATTATGAAGATCAGACTAAGGATGAACTATTAGAATATTGTGAAATGCTTGAGGATACCTTTAACAAGCTCAATGAAAAATATAAATCACTAATGAGAAAACATGCTTTAAATGAAAATTATAATTCAAGTCTGCATATTGAGAAAGAAAAATTCTCCCATCTGTTGAAAGAAAACTCTGAACTTATGTTATCCAATGAAAATTTAAAAAGGGATCTCAAGAAGCTTACTGCAAGAAGAGATACCTTGACTCAATTTCTTGGAAAACAGATAGCCCCAAAATACAAAACTGTTCTAGGATATTAACTAGGATAGATAAGGATCATTAAAACTAAATTTGTTTAAAAATATAGACAATTTCCTGCTAGTTCATGTTCTGGATCATTTCTGGAAAAACAATTCTATAAAGGACCAAACATAGTGTTTATGTCTCAAAATATATCTGTTGAATATATGAAATATATGAGAAAATTATGGGTTCCCTATGTTTTACTTGCTAACCTCTCAGGAGCCATGAAAATATGGGTACCACTGTTACCCCATGTCTAATCTGTTTTGCAGGGATGCTGCCTAAAGAGTTAGTACAAGACTCTGTGGTACATGGACAGTAGATGTTCAAGACATATGATAGGAGACTACTAATGCTTTAGGATCCTAATCAATGTTTTTGGTGGTCATGCAACTATTGGTGATAATACTAAAGGGAAAATAGTTGGTTTAGGCCAGATCAGTAACACTTATATAGTATTAATTTTTGAAGTACTTTTTGTTGATGGATTAAAGTACAATCTACTTTACATCTCTCAGTTGTGTGATGATGGTTACAATGTCGAATTTGAAAATGATGCATGAAATGTTTTTAATTCCAAAAATGATTTGACATTTACTTCTCTTAGAAATGAGAATGTGTATGATGTTGACTTAAACTCCTTAGATAAGAAAAATGTTTCTTTCTTAATTGATTTTCATAAGGAATATTGGATTTGGAACAGATGATTAGGACACTTCAAGGTGCACTCACTTAGGAAACTAACTAAGAAATGTTTATTTAGAGACTTACCTAAACTGGAATTCCAACATAACAAAATATGCAATCACTATCAAAAGGGACAACAGCACAATGTTTCTTTCAAACCAAAGAAATATGTTTCTACTTACCAACTTCTTGAGTTGGTTCCGAAGTATTTTTTTTGGACCATCAAGAGTTTCATTTCTAAATGGGAAGCACTATGTTTATGTTCTTGTCGATTATTTTTCTAGGTACACTTGGGTATACTTTATAGCTCATAAAAGTGAAGCTTGTTCTTATTTTATCAAATTCTTCTAGTTTGTGGAAACCCCTAGTGGACATAGAATTATGACCATGAGAAGTGATCATGGATGTGAGTTTGAAAATCAAGAGGTTGAATCCTATTTCTCACACAATGGCTATAGTCACAATTTATCTGCTCCTAGAACACCTCAACAAAATTGAGTCATAGAAAGAATAAATACGCCCCTTCAAGAAATATCTAGGACTATGCTTACTGAGTATAATCTACCAATTTATTTTTGGGCAGAAGCTATAAATACAGGTAGTTATACCATTAATAGAGTCTTTATTAGACCAATTATTATGAAGACCCCTTATGAACTTTCGAACAATATGAAGCCTAAAGTTTACTATGTCAGAGTTTTTGGTTGAAAAGTCTTTATCCTTAACACTAAGGACAATTTTGACAAGTTTTCATCCAAGAGTGATGATGTAATTTTCCTAGGTAACTCAATCTAGAGAAAAGCCTATAGAGTGTTCAATAAGAAAACCAAATTTCTGCAAGAGTCAGTTCATGAAAAATTTGATGAGACTAATCCACATGAACCCAAAACCTCTCTTGAATATCTTGAGGAAGATGTTTTAATTCTGAACATTAATAACAATGATAGTGAATACCCTTTAAAAGTAACCAATTCAGGGAATCTTCTAGAATCCTCGCATGTTGAGTCTACACCAATAGAAAATCATGAGGAGTCTAGTTCAACTCTTTCTAGAGGTATTAGAACTCTCAAAAATCATCCTTTAGATATTGTAGTATGTGATTTAAATCAAGGAACACAAACTAGAGCTTCTCTGGGAAACTAGATTGAACATCAATCTTTTCCTTCACAGATTGAACCCAAAAATATAAATGATGCTATCAATGATGAATTTTGGGTGATGTCTATGCAAGAAGAATTAAATCAATTTGAAAGAAACAATGTCTGGGAACTAGTTTAAAGGCCTAAGGACACTTAGACAATAGGCACTAAATGGGTCTTTAGAAACGAAGTTGATGAGTTTGGAAATATAGTTACAAACAAATCTAGGATAATTTCACAAGGTTACAGTCAAGAGGAAGGAATAGACTATTAGGATACCTTTACTCCTATATCTAGACTAGAGGCCATTAGGATACTAATTTTTTATACAGGTCATCTAAATTTCAAACTTCATCAAATTAATGTCAAAAGTGATTTTCTAAATTGGTATATTGTTGAGGATGTATTTGTTGAGAAACCCCCTGGCTTTACAAATCTTCATTTTTCAAACCATGTTTTTAAACTCTCAAAATCTTTATATGGTTTAAAGCATACTCCAAGAGCTTGGTATGATAGACTTAGTTCCTTTCTTATTTCAAAAGGTTTTAATAAATTAACAGCAGATCCTACTTTGTTTATTAAAAGGATTTCAAAAGATGTTTTGATAGTACAAATTTATGTAGATGATATATTTTTTGGATCTTCTAAAAATTCATCATGCACTAATTTTTTAATAATAATGAAAAATTAATTTTAAATGAGTTTAATGGGAGAACATGAATTTTTCCTTGGATTTCAGATTTTTCAAGAAAATATGGTATTATTTTAAATCAAAGTAAATATTCTAAATATCTTTTAAAACATTTTTTCTTGGATGGTAGTAAAGGTAGGGATAAATCTATGAGTACCACTTGTAATTTGGATGGGGATAAAGATAGAGAACTAGTGAATCAAACCAACTATAGAGGTATGATAGGGATTCTACTCTACCTTAGTGCTAGTAGACCTGATACTATGTTCAGTGTATGCATGTGTGCTCTCTTTCAAGATAATCCCAAATAATCTAATTTAAATACTGTTAAAAGGATTTCAAAATATCTCAAATATACTCCCAACTTTAGACTATTTTATCCAAGAATAAAATTGTTTGATTTAGTAAGTTATTCAGATGTTGATTTTGCTGGTTGGAAGATAGATGAAAAATCACCTCTTGGACATGTCACATGTTAGGCAAGTCACTAGTGTCATGGTGTAGTAAAAATAGAATTTTGTTGCATTATCTATTTCCGAAGCAGAATACATTACTGCTGGTAGTTGTTGTGCCCAAATTTTTTGGATGAAAAACACTTTACTAGACTATGGATATTAATTCAAACATGTATCCCTTAGCTGTGACAACACAAGTGCTATTAACATTTCTAGAAATCCAATATCTCATTCTATAACAATGCATATTGATGTAAGACATCACTTTTTGAGAGATCGTTATCAAAAAGGTGATATAACTTTTAAGTTATTTGGTACTAAACATCAGTTTGATGATATATTCACTAAACCCATAAATTATGAGAGAATGAGTTACATCAGACATGAATTAGGAATGATAAATCGATAACAGATTTTTGTGAAACAGTTCTTTGTAAAACCAATTTTTTTGAAACCGATCTTTGTAAAACCTATTTTTGTGAAACTGATCCTTGTAAAAAAAATTTTGTGAAACTAATCTTTGTAAAACCGATTTTTTTGAATCCAATTATTTAAAACTGATTCTTTGACAACGATATATTTAAGGTCTGGTTTGTAAATTTTGTCTTCTATAAGTCAAATGAAGTTGTTTTGACTCTTTCAACTTGTTGCGTTTAAATTGTATGATTTATGATTTAAAATTCCTAAATGATATATTAAGTCTAATATATCCCAACCTTTCACCTTCCCTATAGCTGTAAAGCCTTCTACATTTAGTCACTCTCTCTCTCTCGACTCTCGACCTCTCAACGTAGTTAGAATCCGAAGCTTCTCCATGGATATAACTAAGCTCACAATGGAAGAACTTCGAAAATATCCTCCTGATAAGTGTCTAGCAGGTGAGTCTAGTAGGACTACGAAACCAAGCTTAGAAAGCTGATTAGTTATAGTTGAAAAGGAAGTGTCTGCTGAGTGGATTCTGTCAAGAAAATATTTTCTGCTAAAGGTACTGGAATCTCAAGGGTGGCTCAACCGGTTTACCAAAAATGAAAGAACCTATTATCCCCATCTAGTGTATGAGTTCTATCAGTATTTGAGTATAAAACTGGATGATGTTGAGGCAGCAAAGATGAAATTTTTTTTAAAAGGAAAGGAATGATAATTTTCGTCTAAGGAATGGGGTGAATTTTTATAGGTACCTCATGAAGGTGTCTATGCTGAATATCCAGGTAATATTCCACCTACATCGAATCTGTTTTCATGTGAAGATGCTCTGAAGGAGCTGACTGGAAATGATGTATCCAGGAGGACTGTTGCAAATTAATTTGAAGGAGAAGTGAGATTTTTTTTTAAGTTCATATAGTATCAAATCTGCCGAAGGAAGGGAGATTTCTCTTGAGTAAATATCAGGATTTCTTCTTGATATTTTTGTTGAAACATGGAATAAAGGTGAATCTGTATAGATATATTATGGTGCATATTTATGATTTGATTAAGCCATCTAAAAAAGGAAACATACTTATACTATCTGAGCATGATTTCTGCCATGTTAAGAAGATTAGACTGTGTAGATGATGGAGATGAAATGATAACTGCCTATAGTGTTTTTTGTCTTCAAGGAGACATTTTTAAAATGATGAAAATCATCTATAACACATGGAAATGATGTTGGGTAGGAGATGAAGGAAGGTTGTATGAGGATTTCAATCTGGTTTACCATCCTTCTAGACCAAAGGACCAAGATGATCCAGGTCTCAAACTAGGATAAGTTCTTGTTTATTCTGATAAGGAAGCTAAGGCTAAAGTGCCTAGGGAAGAAGGATCTCCTTTTGATGATAGGTGTGATCCTGATATTTCTGAAGGTCCCAAGGATATTAATTATAGACCTGCTAGTCCACATATGGAATTAACTTCAATATAAACTATTCTATGTGATGAAGAAGAGGAAGATACCGAAGTTACAGGATTTGAAGGTTATGTTAGAATATCAGATGAGGAATCTGATGATGATAATGATGATGATGATGATGATGATGGGGATGATGGTGATAATGGTTATGATGGAGGAAGTTTTGAGCATGTGATTGACTCTCTAAAAGTGGGACAACAAGTGGTTGACAAATCCAATGAGGAATCTGTTCATTGATCTGGTGATGGAATTAATCCTGATGATCATGAGGTTGATGATCATAGAGATGTTGTACATGAGGAAAAACCAATCCATCCCAATGATGAAAACTAATATCTCATTTAGGAATTTAATGATCTTATGGATGTTGTCCAAGAGGATGAATAAGTAGTTCCAGTGCCTCAAATTGAGGAAGTACATAGTGAAGTTGAAGAAGATGGTGCTCAGGAAGATCCTGAAGTTCGGTTGGTTCTTATCCCCAGAAAAGTTATTATAGATAGAGACCTGGAGGAATTAATTGATGTTGTTGATGTTATTACTGAGCCTCAAGGATGAAGGGTAATAATTGATACCATTGATCCAAGAGATTGGACCTGTGCTAGAGAGTGTAATAGTAATCCAGGATATTTTTTTGGGGATTTCTAATATGACTCAGATGAGGATATGGTACCTCCTCCTCATATTCCACAAGTCCATGTTGACCTAGAGCCTGCTGCACCTGTTCCACCTATTGCATCTCCAGTAGTAGACCCAGTTGATCAGTCAGTTCCTAGTGACTATGTCACTAAGACTGATTTGGAAAATTTTAAGTATGAGATATTTGAGTCTGTGCTAGCTTCAGTGGGATCTATAAATAAAGCTTCCACCTCCATAAGTATTTTTAATGCTGATGCACCAAAAATTAAAAGAGTAGTGATTCAAGATATTCAACTGAATCTTATTACTACAGTAGAAACAATTATTAGACCCAACACTTTGATGGGAGAAGAGGTATGAAAATTGAGCAATGAGATGAACTCCTTAACCTATGACTTCAAGACCTCCTTTAGTGGTGTTCTGGAAGTTCTTAGGAACTTAGTAACTCATCTAATCAGTGTTGACCTAAAAAAGTTGAAAGAAGATCATGGGAAAATATTGACTGGCCCATCAATTTCTAGGAGTGGGAGAAGTGTTGTTGATGATTTGGAGTCTCTCAAAGTTGTGATGAGAGAGGAAATTCAAAAACTATAGAGTGTTTCAGATAAATAAACCTGGGAAAAAGTACATCGGAATACATATCTTGTGTAAAATATGATCAAACTGTGCACCAATGAAGCCTCTTCAGCTTAGAAAAAATTTGGGAAAAATTCCATAAGTATTTCACTAAGATATATACCAAGCATGACCTCATCAATAGTTTCATGTTTCTGGCCAAAAATATTCGAATCCCTCCAGTCACAGAAGCATTCAAAAAGAAAGTTATTCAATTGAAATAGTTTACACCTTTTCTGAGTAAATTTGTGGAGAATAAGGATGACTTTGAGAAAGCAATGCAATATGGAGGAGAAATTAGAAAGGACTACATCAACCTGCTCAAACCTTATCTGCATGTTCAGGATGAGGCTCTTGTGGTCCCTCCAGCTGCTTCAATTAGTACTACCTCTTGGTCTCCTACCCCAATGACTATCTCTCAGGCTCTTACTCAGACTTGACAAATCATTACTGAGCAGTCTCTAAGTCTTGTGTTATCAGAGAGAAGGCCTACCATTGCAGCTACTATTCCTATAGGTGTTGCTCTTCCTGGTGTTGTAATTTGTTCACCTTTATCCTCTGCCACTCCCAAACCTTCTCCTTCTCTATTAGATCTTTCTAACAAAGGCATAGAACCTCTTCCTCTAAACCCTTAGTGATGGATTGTTTTTTATAGGGATTTAGTCTTTTTGTTTCTCTTGTACACTTATGACATTTAATGAAAATTATTATGGTGTCTTTCTTTTATCTTATCTCTCCTTACTGCTTTTCTCTTTTTGTTAATCCCAAAAGGGGAGTAAATAAGGTTGGCATATACTCTTATTAATCTATTTAGTGATGGGGAGATTTGTTTTAAATAAATAATAGCAATGACAACATTTAGTTATATTGACAATTACATTCCTCTATGTCATAGATATCATTATTCTATATATTTGCATGTATTCCATAATTTGTGATTATCAAAAAGGGGGAGATTGTTGGACCCTCCATGATATTGTATTTTTCATAATCACAAATAATGTCAATATACAGATTATAATCTCTCATTCCATTTTAATTCTCTCATTGAAACAATTATGTCATATAGCAACATATACTTTAATAATTCAGTTACTTATAGTCATGAATAAATATGTTTAAAAGTGTATTTTTACATGTACTTTGATTACAACTTCATCATGTAATGGTATATGAAAGACAAAATCTTCATAATATTTTTTTCCTAAGACCAAATTTTGACACATCGATGTATAACAAACCGAAGTTGACACACTGAAACCAAAGTTTGACAGACCTAAGTATGACACACCGAAGTCGACACACTGAAATTCAACAGACTGAAGTATGACACACCAAAGTCGACACACCGACGTTCGACAGACTGAAGTCGACACACCAATGTTCGACAGACCGAAGTATGACACACCAAAGATGACACACTGAAGTTCGACACATCGAAGTATGACACACCAAAATCGAAACACCGAAATGGATGATTTATAGATCGAAGTATGACACATCGAAGTCGATACACCAAAGTTTGACAGAACAAAGTATGACACACCGAAGTTCGACAGACCGAAGTATGACACACCGAAGATGAAATTCTGATGTTATCAGACTGAAGACAACATATAGAAGATGACTCACCGATTGATATAAATAATTGTTTCTATTTTATTAATTCAGATTTATTTCTAACAGTAATATTTAGACAAATTAATGTTTCTGACATTATTTAATGTTCTTTGTAGGAGTATCCATAGACAAGTACAAGGTACATTCATGTGCGAAGATCTTTTTGCCTAGAGGATCGTGGAGTATAAAAGTACCTCATCTTTCATGTTAAAGATACGATAGTAGAAATACACACTAAGACACAGACTGTGTGAATACCAAAAGAGAAGAAGTGCTTGAGATTACAAGAAGATTGTAACAAGAAAAATTCTCAAAAAGCTCATTATACATCGAGACACTAACGAGCTGAACCTTTTTCACTCCTCAAAGTTGTATTACAAAACCTGGTATACACTGTTCTGAAGAAAACTTCTACAAGAAGACCCAAATATCATTTTATCAGCATTCATTGATTCTAGATCATTACTTCACAACACACACAGAATTCTTAACTCAATTCTCTTTCTTAACTCTATTGTGTTTTATATTAATTATTTGAGAAGTGTGTATATTTTTTTACACACACTATCTATGGAGCATAACTTGAGGATATCAAACTATCATTATACTCAATCACTTATTGCATTTGTTTCCCACGAATAACTGTGGTAGAGGTCAAAGTGTAACCAAGATAGCTGGGTGTGCTGTTGTAAACCCCGATCCAGGGTGTGGATCAAAAGTTTATTTATATAAAATACTTGGTGGCAGGTGATCACTAAGTGGAGAGGATTAAGTCTCTGCTTGAGATTGAACCTCTCTTTTACATTTTTGTTCCAATATTCAATTACTCTGTTTTGTTTTATCCGCTTCTCATATCTTTTCAAAGATAGAAAAATGTTTTTACATTAACTCTGATAGTTAGTTTTGGTTAGTGTGTATATATTCTTAATTCAGTAAACATATTTAAAAAGTTGAATTAGTGATTACATTGATTCAACTAAGGACTAAAAAACCTTAGAGAAACGTGTAGATCAATTATACATTTATATTTTCACTACCTCAATTGACAAGGCTATTTTGAATTAAGGTATTTTTTATCTTAATTTTTTAATAGAAATTTTAATTGGAACTCAATGCACCCCCTCTTGTGTATCCACTCCGACCAACAACTACCTTTCATTGGTGGTCCATAAGGTCACCTATTTTTCTATTATTAGAATTCTGAAGTCGATAACTAGGGTTGTGGTTGTCTTTAAAAATTTTATGGGGGTCTATCCACCACCATATATTTTAAAGATCTATGAAAATTATATATACAAGAATATATACCTTCTAAGTGACCCTAATACCACAAATATAGTATAATAGACCCTAGATAACACTATTTCGATGAAAAATACTAGTACCAGAAGCCTGATATCCCTTTTATTATCACCTAATGTATTGATGTGTTCTAAATAATATTTTCAATTCAATTATCACATTCCTTAATCTGGTACTCACATATTTATCATATATCATAATCATCTAATTTCAAACATAAGCTTGAGCTAACATATATTCTATAAACAATATTATATTTTTTACCTCTGAATATTTTTCTTGATATATGGTAAGTCACATGGAATTGAATCTTAAGTCAGAAAATGTACTCAAAATGTTGTTACCTCAAATATTTATCCATAATCTAATCAGGTGAATAATAGATAAGGTTTATTATTCATTCAATAAACTCTTTATAGGACTCTAAAACATATAGGGAGGGTAGGGTGAATTATGGTGTTAACAATAGATTTTAATGTGATGGATATTATTCCAACATTGGTAGGAACTTGTTAAACCTAAATGATGGATTAGAGAAATGATATAACAAACACTTTCAAAAACAGAACACAACACTTTTACTTGGTTCCCAAATAAGGGTTACGTCCAAGGATCATACAATGATAGTGTGTTAGACGTACCAAAATCCACTAATCTTCACTATTTTTGGAATATAGAATTTTGGTAATAGTAAGTTTATTCCACACACACTGAATTTACAAGAATTCGTGGATATTTTATTGTGTCCCTCAGAACACATCTGTTGAACACCCTTAGCCCACTACCTTGGGTGAACTCTTACTCAGTTTATTGACATGAAGGTCCCTTTAGTGAATTGAAATTAAAGTATTCATCCCTAACATTCAATGACACTCTACATGCACCATATACCAGAGTTAAAGAACACAGAAATCCATGTCCATATAAACTAGATAATCAAAATTTCATTTCTGCGATGCTCCTTCATAAAGCACCCCTAGCTTCGTGGAATGGAATGCCTTCATGAATCTCACTTATCTTCGTGGAACTAAAAATCCTTGAAAAGATCACTGAGTAAATAATGAATACCCCATCATCATAAAGTACCATTTAAACAAAATCAATTAATATTATTCAAGACTTGTAGTCATTGGATGATGCTCAGGTTCACAGAGAAAGCTGGATTCACAAAGAAAAGTCACAAAGCATTCCTTTCTTTTCGAAATCAGAGCGATTATACTCCTTTATGAATTTTTTTCCATCCTAAATGGAGAGGGATAACCGCATATTTAAAGGATCAGTTGTTTGTGAAGCTCCACCACCTCTTTGCGGATCTTTTGGATATTTCAAAAATATCTTCTCGGCGCTCCTCCCTTCGCAATGATCCAATGAAAATTTCCAATCACGATGCTCATAGTAATGACAGATATTTCTATCAAAACCCTTCATGGAGCCTGTCATAATCACAGGTCATTCTATCAACAACCATGGAGCTCCAATTCTCTTAATCACGGATAACACCATCTCAGTTCTTCATGCCCATCGTAATCACAAAACACACTATCAGAATTCATTAAGCATCTACGAAACATGAATCATGTATCCCACCTTCATGAAACTCATGAATTTTTCATATTTTAATAAATACTTAATGAAAACTAACTTTTTTCAATGAAATCCATCCTACAAATTTTGAACCCAAAGAATTTGGAAAACACTAGGAAGTTGTGCCACCTTCAATACTATTTTTCGGTTAAACTGTAAGATACATTTCCTATCAATCTCCCTGATAATCCATGTGAGGATTGACTATAAAAACAAAACACACACCATTTCAATCCAATGAAGCACTAGTTCCAACTATCTCCCACTTTGGGTTTGTTGGAAAACTACAGATAAATTAAATAGAGCACCCTCCACAATCAAAACCGAATATGTAAGAATAAACTCATCCATCACTCTATTTTTACATGAGAAATGCTCAATGTAGAAAGAAAGGGAGAAGACAAGAATTATGTTCTCATGTGTTCTAATAGAATCTCTGAATTTTTCCTCATAACACGAGATTGTTTTCTCCATTCACATTCCCCCATTTTGTAACTCATGAATTTCACTTTTCTCCCCCATTGTAGAATTTTTGACTTTATCTATTCTCCATCTTTCTTATAACTAGAGAAACACTTAATTCTCCTACATTGAGTCATTGAATTTCCTCCTTTGATACAATTAATTAATCCATTATCCCTCATTGGGAATAAACCCAAGGAACCAAATGTTGACTTGTAGATCTCAAGAACATACTCCACAAGATTGTATCTCCCCCATAAACCTATATCACTTCCACAAATAGATTAAAATAGTTAAAAAAAACTGGTAGAGGGGAACACACATAACCCCTTCATGAACTGCAGCGTGGATGAACACCAAAATTCAACCAATTATTCAAAAACACCTATGCTGAAAATGGCTTGATCATTATGTCATCCACTTTTTCATCTATGCAAACATGATCCATTTTAATCATTCATTGTTCAACCTTTTCCTTGATAATGTGTTATCTGATTTCAATGTGTTTCATACAAGAATGTTGAATATGATTCTTCATCTGATAAATTGAACTCTTGTTATCATAGTGAATCACCATTAAATGTTTCACTTCATTGCTAATATCTATGAATTGTTTTTCATCAACTATAGTTCAGTTCATTCCATTGTTGCAAAGATATACTAAGCTTCAATAGTACTGAGAGAAATGATTTCTTATTTTTTACTCACCCAGCCAAATAATTTCTAACCAATAACACATGATCCACCAATTTTGGACATTTTATTATCCACATCTTCAGCCCAGTCAGTATCATAAAAATTCAAGAATTCATTATCTCTTCATGTAGAAATGTATAACCCATAATTGTGAGTACCTTGAACGTACCTCGTGATTCTTTTAACTACTACCATATGTTCTTCTTCAAAATTACTTATAAATTGGTATAATAATCATAATGACAATAAAATATATTTCCATCTAGCAATCATGTAAAATACGATTCAAATGATTCTCATGTACAGTGTGGGATCTACTTATGTCCCATCTTCATACTTTACCAATTTATTTCCAATCACGGTCTGAGTCGACACTGGTTTCAATTCATGCATATTTAATTGCATCAAAAACTATCTTGTATACTTTTCCTGAGAGATAAAAGTGAAGTATTTCTAATGAAACACTTGCAGCCCTAATGAATATGTTATTTCACCAATCATTGACATTTCAAATTCTTGTTTCGTGTTATTGTAAAATTCATCAACTAATCCCTACATACATACACAGAAAATAAAATCATCAAAGTACACAAGTACCACAAATAGATCTTTCTAAGAATTATTCACATAGAGATTGTGATAAACTCCTCATCTTTTGAATTCAATTTTTTCAGATAAGAATCCAACCAAGAGTACCATGTCCATGTTTCTTGCTTCAATTTTTAGATATCGTTCCATAGTCTACACACCTTCATTTCATCAATTCCAAGAAGAAAACCCACTGTTTTTTTATATAAACTTCTTCTTCAAGATCACCATTTAATAAAGTTGTTTTGACATCCATTTAATTCACTTTGTGTCCTCTTTGAATTTTCATGGCTAGAAAATGTCTGATTGAATCCAATATAGACACAGGATAAAATGTATCTTCAACATTCAAACCTTCATTCTATGAATATCCTTTACCTACAAACCACACCTTATTTCAGATCACATTACCACGCTTGTTTTATTTTTTCTAAAAAATCCACTTGGTACAAATCACATTATGTCCTTCCAATATCTTGGCTAGATCCCAGGTTTGGTTCTTGTCGATCTATTTCAAATCATTATTCTTGTCTTCAACCCACGATCCATCCTTTTCATCTTCTTTAAATGAGGATGGTTCCATGACTGAAAATAATAATTATTGTGCATTATTCTTCATTCTCATTATTATTGTTGGTCATGTCCAATGCCTAATGATATTGGATTAATTAATATCTACTCTTTGATTTCTTATATTATGTTTAGTTGGATTTTATTCAGCCACAGTTTATTTATTGGATTATTCAACTAAATCCACATCATTTTGTGACCTATGAATTTTTTTCACTCCTTCCTCTACTTCTTCATTTGAATCTATTTCATGTACCTTATCTTCTACATCTCCAATAAAATAAGTATAATATCCCCTCATGGTATTTTTGGTCTCATCTTCAACTGTGTTAACTTCAATACTCTCTAAAAATTTTCTAAGATTCTTATTAAAACACTTGTAGGATTTTATATTCACTGAATATATGAAGAATATTCCTATATCGTCCACATTACCATATTTTCAGTAATTTCTTTCTTGGTTTATGATAAAACACTTACATCTGAAAACAAAAAATAATTCAAAGAGGGATTCCTTCCATGCCACAACTCATATGATGTCTTTCTTTCTCCAATATATAGTTCTTCTTGATTTTGAATATGTACCATAGCCTGAACAACCACTTTTTAGTAATATCGAGGTATATGTGTAACGTCCTGATTCCGGAAGCCACCCAGAGGTGACATGTACCTGGTCAGTCGCATGAACTCAAGAACATTTCCCTGAATGCCAGAGGCTACTAACTAGCAACGAGGGTCTTGGGTGTGATAGTGGGGAAACAATTCCCTCATTGGCAGAGTAACACAACAAAAGAGAAACAAATATACAATAGAAAAAGCAGTAAATATCCAACAACAGTAAACAGTAGAATCCTGAAATAATAAACAACTGGAGCACATATATATATATATATATATATTTATATTTATATATATATATATATTGATGCATGATACATATGTCTTGTAAAACCGCCAAACAAGTCACAATGATGAATAAAAACAGTACTAAACCCAACTACAAAAGAAACAGATAACATCTCCACAGCATCTCAAGCCTAAGCTTGGTCCCATGCTCTCCAACTCCACAACAGGTCAAGTACCTAAAGTAGAAGGGTTCTTTCTCATGTCTATACCTGTAGCAATATAAAATGTTTGGGCCCAAAAGCATTTCCCAAATAGGGTGCGAGACTAAATCCTAGTAGGAAACCACCACGAGATTGGTTCTTGACTGTAAGTGAATATACGGTAGGTAAAAGTACAGAAAGCAGTAAAAAGGAAATTACAAAACAATAAACAATACACAGTTTTAATATCAAGCAACAACTATCCAAGAAGATAAACACAAACAGGTAACCCTTTGGGAAGTACCCACAGCCTATCCCATCTGATCATACCTAGCAATAGAAGAATGAAGCTATCAAATAGGTAGCCCTCTAGGAAGTACCGAAAGCCTATCCCCTCTGGTCCTACCTATCAAGTACAAGGGTCCCTTTGGGAAGTACACTCGATCTAACCCCTTTGGTTTAGCTTAAACATAGACACTATAAGGAAGCACTTTCCATAAATTCTCCCTATAGTCTCATATATTATCTATTGGTACTCTAGGGAATCACTTATGTCACATTTCCTCTATGGTCCACATTGAGGAACTATAGACTCTCTGGGGAAGCACTCAACGTCAATTCCCCATGTGTTCTTGCATCGTAAATTATAAGACACTCTGGAGAAGCCCTTATGTCCATTCTTCCTATGGTCTACTACACCTGGTTCTCACGGCCCTATGTAAGTCAAACAAGTATAGAAATGTGTATCGGCCAAGGTAAACCTCAAGAACAACATGGATAGTAGTCTACAACATATCATCATGTCAAAAAAACAAGATCACTCCATCCTACAATAATTTTCATAGGAAAAAAACAAAGTCGCCTAACAGGTTAAGCATAACCAAATAGTCATAAATAGATCATGCTTGGGAAACATCTCCAAAGCATAGCAACCAAAGCTATTCACATACAAATAGCCTCTACTCGCACACACTAGCAAAGCAGGCAATTAAGAGGGTAAAAACGATAAACACATAATACCCCATTCATGGGTATTAGTGATTTTTCACATACAATTCAAAGACCTTAAATCTAAAGGCACAAACCACCTACCTATCTTTTAGGGTTTGGTGAAATTAACCCTTCACCCAAACATGCCCCAAACCGGGTGAACGCCTCCTCGAAACCACCTCAAAAACCCTTCCATAAAAAAAATGACAACCATTAACACATAATGGAAACAAAACCTGAGATCTACATGTAACCATTATAGATCTAGAAAACTAAGAGAGAGAGATAGAGAGAGATAACCCTAACAAAAATCTCAAATAACCAAATAGGGACTTATTTGAGGAGAAATTCCATAGATCCACCAAGAAACCCCTTCGATTTGCCTCCAAAACAAGCTAAGAAGCTCCCGAAATCTCTAAAAATTACAAATCCTGTATGAGCCATGAGTGGGAGGAAGAATGGTGGAGGAATAGGAAATCCCAAGTGGCTCGGGACATAAAAACCCTAACATTATGTGGTCGCACAGTTACACCACACGGTTTGGAAAACTGTGTGCCAACCATGCGGTTTCCACTGTATCATCCCGGGACTTCGCACGGCTTGCCTGCATGGTTTGATAAACCGTGCACAACCTATGCGGAACCCACTGTCAAGGGTGCACGACATTCTGGGTTGGACGCACGGTTTGTTCAGACCGTGCGCCAACTAAGCGACAACCGTGCACCCCTGAAAAACCTCCAGAAAAACTTCTTTTGCTCAAAAATGACCAGAAAAGAAAAACATACCTGTGAAAAAGGTCCGGGTTCTTACAAACATCCCCCATTAAAGAAAGTCCTCCCTGAATTTCCCTAATATGGCGCAAAAAAGAAAACCTGAAGAGCTCCAGACACTGAGCTCATACATTGGCCTCCCTCTCCCAAGTCTCATCTTGTACTCGCCCGTTCTATCATAACACTAGTACCATAGGAACATACCAGCGATGGATAAACTTTTCTTTTCAATCAACAATCCGGATTGGATGCTCCTCGAATGATGCATCCACTTCATGATCATCATCCTCAGGTTGAAAGACATGAGACGGGTTTGAAAAGTAATGTCGAAGCTACGAAACGTGCAAGACGTCGTGCATATCTCGGTACCTCTAAGGTAACTACAACCAATAGGAAACCAGTCCAACTCTCTCACAGACCTCAAATGGCCCGACGTACCTCAGCAAAAGCATAACCTGTCTCCTAATCTTTCTATGCCCCAACCTCGATGTGACCCGTAGAAAAACTTGATCCCTGACCTCGAACTCCAGAGGTCATCTCCACTGATCATCATAAAATATTTTTTGATACTATACAGTATCCATCCTCTTCTAAATCAACTCTATATGTTCTGTGGTCTCCTGAATAAGACGAGGTCACAACAAAGCTTCCTCTCTTGCCTCCAGGCTATATTAGGGTGATCGGCATAGCCTACCATACAAAACCTCAAAAGGTTACGTCTGTATAGTTTCATGAAAACTATTATTGTAGGAAAACTCTACATGAGGTATATCATTATCCCAAGAACCTACATAATCAAGAATGAATGCTCAGAGCATGCCCTCAAGAACCTGAGTCATACACTCGGATTGGCCATCTGTCTATGGGTGGTAAGCTATACTCAAAAGTACATGTGTACCTTAATGCCTTCTAAAGCCCCTGCTAGACTTGAGAAGTAAAACGTGCATCCTTGTTTGAAACGATGGATTGTGTGACTCCATGAAGACGTATAATATTTTAGATATACAAACGTCCCAACTCATCAACACTAAAGGTCACTTTGATTAGAATGAAGTGAGAAACCTTCCTAATCCTATCAATGACAACCCATACTACATCATTACCCCAGGAAGACCTTGGGAAAATGGTCACCATATCCATCACGATGTCATTCGACTTCCACTCAGGAACGGGTAACTGCTGCAAAATCCCTACTAGTCACTGGTGCTCTGCCTTCACTTGCAGACAGGTGGAACACCTCTTGATGAAACCAAAAATATCCATCTTTATACCTGGCCACCAATACTGATGGTGTAGATCAAAATACATCTTTGTGATGCCAGGATGAACTGTCCAAACTCAGGAATGGAAGTCCCGCATCATCTCCTCGCGTATGTCTGCTAGAACCCATAACATCCCCTAGAAACACAATATCTCATCCTCTCTTATGGTCCATCCAAGAATAGGATCCTCTCCAGACATTCTCTCCCTTAGGAATAAGCCTTCAGAATCTGATAGCTGCCTCATTCGCACTCAATCAAGAAGTGTATAGGTAATAGCTATAGAAGAAAGATAAGTCATCCCTTGTTTGTTGTGAACCTCCAAATTCATCTCAGAGAACAGATCCATAAGCTTCCACTCACTTTTGGCCTCCTGAACTCCTTGTTTTTGAGTCCTCTTGTTCAACGCATCAACCACTGCGTTTCCTTTCCCAGGTGTGTAGGAAAGATCAATGTAAAAAGACTGAAGGTACTCAACCCACCTTCGATGTCTCAAATTCAGAACACACTGAGTGAATACATACTTGAGACTTTTTTTGTCAATGAAAAGAACAAAATTATCTCCCAGAAAAAATGACTCCAATAGCGTAGGGCATGAACAATAGCTCCCAACTCCAAATCGTTCATCAGGTAATTCCTCTCATGTGGCCTCAACTACAGAGACCCGTACACAATGACTCCATCTCCTTGTATAAGAACTCTCCCAACCTGATACCTAATGCATTGTAGTAAATAGTATAGCTATTTTCGGGCTCTGGAAAGGCTAGTATCGGTGCTGAAGTAAACCTCCCTTTCATCTCTTAATCGGTTGACTCATAAGAATCTGACCATAAGAACTTCTCACCCTTCTTAGTCAGACCCATCAGTGGTGATCCTAAGCATGAGAAGTATTGTATGAAATACCTTTAGTATCCATCCAGCCCTAGAAAACTCTATACCTCAAAGATGTTCTTCAGCTGCTTCTAGGAAACTACTGCCCTCACTTTCTATGGGTCTGCTGACACTCCTGCCTCTGAGATAACATGACCCAGAAAGTGAATCGGATTCATCCAAAAGTGGAATTTTGTGAGCTTATCATATATTTGATTCTCACTTAGTGTACTCAAAACAATCTCAAGATGTATAGCATGGTCGTGTTGAGTGTGAGAGTACACCAAGATATCATCCATAAAAACAACCATGAAGGAATCTAAGTATGGTTGAAACACTCAATTCATCAGTGCCATGAAAACTGCTGGCGCGTTTGTGAGACATAATGGCATAACCATATGCTCGTATAGACCATACCTACTTTGAATGTATGTAAGAGGTATATCGGAATGTCTAACCTGCAAATGATGATAACCGGACCTCAAGTCAATCTTCGAGAACACCCGGGCTCCTCGAAGATGACGAAATAGATTATCAATCCTTGGTAAAGGATATTGGTTCTTGACCATCAACTGGTTCAGCTTCCAATAATCCTCACAAATCCTAAGGGTTCTGTTGGCCTTCTTCACAAATAAGATTGGTGAACCCTAAGGAGAAGTACACGGTCAGATGAAACACTTTTCTCGCAACTCCTCCAACTGCTTCCTGAGCTCCTGCAATGCTAGTGTATCCATCCTATAAAGAGGAATGGGCACCGTTGTTTCTCTTAGAACATGTTCAATCGAGAATTCTACCTCATTCTTCGGACGCAAACCTAAAAATTCCTCTAGAAAGGCATCTCTGAAACGATCCACCACTAAAGGAAAGTCCATCTTCGAAGTCCCTTGGTCATCCAGATATAGACTAGAGATATGGGTTGTAATCCTCCTAACCCATGATGCTCTAAACCCGCTGTGCTCACCTGGACATCCCAGTTTCCCCTATGAAGAAACGATCCACCCTCTAGTGATATGAAACTCACCCTACGGTGATAGAAATCGACAACTACCTAAAAATGAACTAAGAAGTCCATTCTAAGAATAACATCATATTCAATCATCTATAGGACATAGAGGTCTAATAAGAAGTGACATATGCCAACCTATTGAGGGCACTCATTATACTGATTCACACTAGATGTTATCATCCCTAATAGAGTTTCTAGCATCAAGATATTGGCAAAAGAAAAGATTCAGAGCCCAAGGCTCTCCCCAACAGCAACAAAGATAAAAGCTATGGGATTCCCCTATGTCTAAAAGAGATAAAGATAAAACTGAGGTGACTAAGATCGTACCTTGAGCTATAGAGGTTCTGGGATCCTGCACCTTCTGGGTCTACTCCACTGCAAAATTATGGCCTATTCCATGGCCCTGTGACCCTGCCTGACCCCTCGGAGCCGATCCACCATGCTATCACTCAAAGCCTGGTGACTGACCACCGCAGCTGCGCCCTCCACCTTGTCTTGACAGGCCAGAAGGACTCCAATTCCCATACTAGTGAGAAACTGGTGGATCTGCTCCAGTATGAGGAGTCATAGATGAACCCCTGTCACTAGCTGCTAGTGAAAATATCTGACCGAAATGCTGAAGGTGACCCATCTTACAGCATTATTGGCACTCCACTGGGTCTTTCGGGAAATGTGGCCTTATATGCCAGCTCTTCCCATGCTGATAGCATATTACCTAGCTGCCCAAAGGTGTGTCTCGACTCCTTGGATAATCGTGTGAAGACTCCCTACGGTGCTTCCTACTATCAGTAGAAAGAACCCTAACTCTAGATGTCTAGCCGACCTGGCTCACAACTCCAGAATCCATATGATTACACTCTGTGATCAGCACTTGGTTCAAGACAGAAGTGATGTAAGTCAACCTAAAGATGTTCACCTATGATCGGAATTTGTGCCTCACACTATCCTCGAACCTCCTTACCTAGAATAACTGATCACCTCTTGGAAAATCCGTGATCCACTTCAACTCGGTAAAACAATAGGAATACTCCATAACAGTAAGAGTACCCTACTCTAGACTCATAAAATCTCGGGCACAATAGGACCTCAAGGTATCTGGATTAAAGAAGTCAACAAAGATGCATTCAAACTCATCCCATGCCATAACCTGCTGGGGTCCTGCCAATGAGATCACAACCCACCACCTCTTGGTGGAGTCCCGAAACATATAAATAGTTAGCTTGAACCTCCTCTCTAGAGGCGTCTCCAGATGCTCGAAGATTGTTAACATGGCTTCTAGACATGACTCTATATCCGGGGGTCCCCAATCCCCTGATAAAGTGGGAGGATGCTTCTGTTGAATGACCCGTGTCAAATCTACCATCAACAGGGCAAGAGGCGGTGCCCCCTGAAAGGTCTTCATTATCCACATAAATCCTTCCCTAAACTATGCATCATCACCTGGGTCAACTATAACTAATGGTGCCAAGACGGGCACATCAGCAGGATCTGCATGAAGTCCTTGATCAGCCATATCTCTGAAAGGTCAAACACACACCTTAGATTAAAATTATCTGCGACTGAAACATAGGAGTACACAGAGTGTACAAAGAGCACATGGCATATACATAAGAAAGACTATTTCTTCTCGAACAAATGAACACATATCGTGTAGTAAAAACGACACAGCATGTATTCTTGGTTTTTCTAGACAGTAAGCCTCAGAAACGACTTCGAAACCCAGAGAAACATTGAAACGAACATTGAATGTTCCAAATTCCAATCCGTGAGGTCCCATACTCCCCACAAATCAAATCTTGGCATCTTACACATGTTAAAAACAAGCAAAAACAAGGTGATGATCCACAAAGTTCTTGTCCTTGAGGGCCCATAACACCTCAGGAACCACAATTTGGTGTTCATTCAAATAAAACCTTTGAAAACAATACCCATTAAACAAAATGTATTATTATCAAGGCATCTATCACAACATCATGCATACTCTACACAACATCTATAACAAAAACACACAATTGCTAATGCATTCTAGATGGCATGTAAAGAATGCATGACATGTGAATTCTAGCAAGAGCCTATATGATGCATGAGATGGAATACCCTCATCTCATTGGTTTGTGATAAAAATAGAACCTCAATAATATCAATGATAAAAACACAATACATGCGAGTCACCTAATGGTGAAAAAAAAATCAACTATAAAATCAGAAACCAAAAAAACTTGCAATGAATGAGGTAGATTTTCTTTTTACCTATACACATGTTAGCTACTCCCAGACATAGCTTATTACCAATTACTTATTCCATCCTATCCTTGTCTATAGGTTCCAAACAGTAATTTAAGAGAAAAAAATTCCTCTGATACTACATTGTAACATCCTTGTTTTGGAAGCCATCTAGAGGCGTCCCGTACCCAGTTGGTCACATAACCTAAAGCGCATTTCCCTGAATGACTGAGGCTACCGACTAGTAGTGAGGGCCTTGGGTGGGATAGTGGGGAAACTATTCCCTCATTTACAGAGTAACACATTGGAATAGAAACAAATATAAAATAGTATAAATAGTAAATATCCAACAACGGTAAACAGGGAAAGACTTAAATAATAAACAACTGGAGCACACACACACACAGAGATATATATATATATATAAGGATGCATGATAAATATGTCGCCAAAAATAGACAAACAAGTCACAATGATGAATACAAACAGTACTAATCCCACATACAAAATAAACAGATAAAAGATCCTCAGCATCTCAAGCCTAAGCTGGGTCCCATGCTCTTCAGCTCCACAACACATCAAGTACCTGAAGTAGAAGGTCTCCTAACCTTGTCTATACTTGAAGCAATATAATCTGTTTGTTCCCAAAAGCATGGCCCAAATAGTGTGTGAGACTAAATCCCAGAAGGTAACCACCATGAGATTTATGCCTAACAGTCAGTGAATATATGGTAGGTAAATGTTCAGAAAGCAGTAAAAAAAAAGTACACAACAGTAAACAATCCACATTTTCAATATCAAGAAACAACTATCCAAGAAGATAAACACAAAAGGTAACCCTATGGTAAGTACCCATAGCTTATCCCCTCTGGTCATACCTAGCAACACAAGAAAGCAGCTAACATATAGGTAACCCTCTGGGAAATATCCACAGCTTATCCCTTCTGGTCCTACCTATCAAGTACAAGCGACCCTCTAGGTAGTACACTCAGTCTAGCACCTCTGGTTCAGCTTAACCTTAGACTCTCTAAG
Organism: Viscum album; assembly: GCA_963277665.1. NCBI lineage: Eukaryota > Viridiplantae > Streptophyta > Magnoliopsida > Santalales > Viscaceae > Viscum > Viscum album. Next base: position 836,862,928 of record OY728134.1, on the reverse strand, counting down.
GATACACTTGCCGTATATTCTCCCTATAGTATCGTATCGTATCTATTGGTGCTCTTGGGAAGCACTTACTTCACATTCCCTCTATGGCCCACGTCGAGGAACTACATACTCTATCAGGAAGCACTCAATGTTAATTCCCCATGTGGTCTCGCATCATAAATTATAAGACACTCTGGAGAATCCCTTACGTCTATTCTCCCTATGGTCTACTACACCATGTTCTCACAGTTCTATGTAAATCAAACATGTATAGTAACATGTATTGGCCAAAGTAAGCCTCAAGAACTACTTGGAAAGTAGTCTAGAGCATATCAGCATGTCAGATAAACAATATCACTCCATCCTACAATACTAGGAATGGGAGACAAATAAAGCAGCCTAAAAGGCTAAGAAGAACCAAATATTCATAAATAGATCTTGCATGGGAAACACCTCCAAAGCATAGAAATCCTCCGTATGCACATAAAAATAACCTCTACTTTCAAACACCAGCAAAACAACCAATTGAAAGGGTTAAAAATGGTAAACACACAATTCCCCGTTCACGGGTATTGGTGATTTTTCACAAACAATTCAATGACCATAAACCAAAAAGCCCAAACCACCTACCTATCTTTTAGCATTTGGTGAAATAGACCATTCACCCAAACATGCCCCAAACCGGGTGAACGCCTCCTCGAAACCACCTCAAAAACCCTTCCCTAAAAACAACAATGTCAACCTTTAACACAAAAAGTCAAAACAAACCAAAATATACATGTAACCTTTGTAGATCTAGGAAACTAACAGAGAGAGGGAGAGATAGCTAACCCTAACAAAAATCTCAAAGAACCAAAAGAGGGACTTACCTGAGGAGAACCGCCTTTGTTCCAACAATAAACCCCTTCGATTTACCTCCACAATGAGCCAAGAAGCTCCCCCAACCTCTAAAAATTGCTACTCCCACGTGAGCCCTGAGTGGGAAGAAGAATGGTGTAGGAATGGGAAATTCCGAGTGGCTCGGGACATAAAACCCTTAAAATCAAGTGGCCACATGGTTACCCCACATAGTTTGGAAAACTGTGTGCCAACCGTGAAGTTTCCACTATCTCATCCAGGGACTTCGCACAGCTTGCCTGCACGGTTTGAAAACCCGTGCGTAGTCTATGGGGAACCCACTATCAAGGGTGCACGACTTGCTGGGCTAGCTGTACTTTTTGTTCAGACCGTGCGCCAACCATGCGCCAACCATGCAACCCTACACAACCTCCCAAAAACCCACTTTTTCTAACAAATGACCATAAATTGAAAATATAACTAAAAATAAGGTCTGGGTTCTTACAATACGAATCTATATTATCATAGTTCATCTCATATTCTTCATCTTTCAATTCCTACACTAAATAACTCCATTTTTTGTGGTCTTGTCACAAAATCCACCTCATGTTGTATTTAATGCTTCTCTATGTAATTTTCAAACTCAATGTGTGTGTATTCCCCACCATTGTAAGACCGTAGAACGTTGATTGTCCATTCAGTATCATTCTCAGTGATTCACCGATAAGTTTTCATGTAGTAAAGCAGCTGATGTTTCCTATGTATAACCATCACACAAGCCAGTATACTATAATAATCAATTAAAAGAATAAAGTAACTATTTCCATTCATTCTAGAAACATTTATCGAGACACATACATCTGTATGGATGAGATCAAGGAGATTTTGATGCCCCTTTCTTCTTCTTCCAATATGAACTATTGACCAACTTTCCTCATAAGTAGGAATCACACATCATTTCCCATTCATGTTTTAGATTGGGGATATCTATGATAATATTCATCATAGATATCTTTTAAAAGTACTTTTGATTAATGTCCCCTATCCTCTAGTGTCAAAGGTCATTTTTCTCTTTAATAGTTAGGTATAAAATATTCTCTATGCTATCAACCCAGTACAATATTCCATATGTTCAGAAACCATTCATGAGAGAATTCCCTATTATTCCCTTTATAGTGTTGCCTTTTTTATTGAAATTCACTATAAGTCATGTGTCACATAGTCGACTCACATGTTGGAAATTGTGATGCAAACCATCTATATAAAGAACTTTTCTTTTCATCAGCTCTTCATTAGCTAGTTTAGTACTTCCACTAGATTTTATCTTCAAAGCACCATCATTACTGAACCATACTGTTCGATCCACCATTTTATTAACATTCATTATTAGGTTTTCATTTTTTGTTATATGGGATGAGCACCCACTATCAAGAATCCAAGTGTTGTTCTTTTTATCATTAAGAGCTACTTCAGCAATGATGAATTTTTCATTTTTCATCTTTCCCTTCCATGAAATATTAAATTGAGTGGAGGATAGGCATGGAATTTGATATCTTTTTCCTCATGCACAGGATCTTCATATTCATATAATTCTTCTAAAAGAGAAAACATGTTTGAATAGAAACACCATTTGTTCAGATAGTATTGACTTGTCTCTTAGTTTTGTATGAATTTCTCAGGTCATTCAAATACCTACAGTACACAGCTTTATGGAGAATTTTAAAACAATTAAAACAATTTCCTTAGAAATTATTTCTTCTATAAGAAGCAGGATAGTAATTTTTTTTCTTTTGTTCAACTCTAATCTCTTTCCCATTCAGATAGCTCCTTGGATCTTCACAATATGACATGGTATGGCTCAGATAGCCACAGGATTGAAATTTTAAAAGAAGAAATGTTTTCTCATTTAGATTCCTCCTCATGTATCTTTTCTTAGGAAAATTTTTTAGCTTCCTATAATTTCTGGATACCTGAATATATTTTTCGATTATTATTTCAATTTGGATTTAGGTTTTCTTGTTCAGCACTTTAGGTTACTTTTCATCATGTACAACTTTCATCTTAACATTATTCTACCCCAATTTATTTACAGTATTAGATGTTTCTAGGCAACAACTGATTCCCATGTTTCCCCTGAATGTGGAAATTTTATCATTGAAAAACATTTCAACTCCACCAGAACCACATTTTTCTCTCTCCAATAGGCCAGTATCTAAAAATCTTTCAAACTATATTTTCTTCTTTGTTTCTTTTTTAATGGATTCACTTTTAATTATACTCATAAGAGTAAAAACTTATTCTTCAAGACCATCAATAGTCTTGGACGTATCTTACAGTCTCGAGGTGAGTTCATTGATGACGTTTTATTGTTATTAAATTCACAACTTCAGTTATACTACATCTTCTATTATTTCTATGGATATTGATTTTACTTTAACTACTTATTACAGTCATTCAATTTCATCCTCAAGGTGATCAACATAGTCTGAAGATTATTCCACAACTACTCCCCACTTTTAGAATTTTTTTCATTGAATCTATAGCTTAGCAAGAGCATCCTTAAGTTATAACTTTATATCTGCATCAGTAATAAATTGCTGATTTCTAGATTATCTTTTGATGGATCTCACTTCTCTACAGTAGCCATCAATGATTCATGGATTCCAAATTTAAACATTGATTCTTATTCCTCAATCAATTAATTAGAATTATAATTTTCTTGAAAGACAAAACTCCTTTTCTCTAGTTTCTTTCCATATTTGAAGTTTCCATTTTGAGGTACCTTTTTTGAGGCTTATGTGGGTTTCCAGATTCACCTTAATCTTAATTGGACTTCTTTGAGAACATAAAATCTATGTGCACAACTCTACCACAACAAAAACATACCAATGGTAGATTTCCTTCAAAATACCTATTCCTCCCTTGAACTTCATGGAAAATATGGAATGGAATTCATCTTCCTCAATATCATCATTAACATTGTATCCTGAAATAATGAGTTTTTACATGGATTTGAATTCCATTTCCATGACGACAACTTTCATCACATCATCTGGCGTGACACTCATTTCATTAGGGACTAGACTACTTAGAAAATCATCTAGAGAACGTTTAGACAAGTCTCTTTCTTCAATGTATGAATGTTTTGGATTGTAGAGAGGTGAAATCCTTCTCAAAATCTTCTTCACAATTTCAATGTATTTGATATGTCTGGAAATCCTTAAAATTTCTCCCACAACTTTAGTAATTTTTATTGAAGAGAAAATATTTATTTTTATTAGGATGCATATTCAGATCATCAAGCCTATTATGAAAACATAGATATTCTGCTCCTTTACATTACGTCACCTTCATAGATATTTTTTCTATTTTCCCAAATAGACATTACTAAGGTGAAACCCATCAACTTTAGAGAGATCTAATCAAAAATATTAGTAGTGATGGAATTTTTTTCTTTGGAATATCCATCAAGCATTTTTCTATCTGAATCAGTCATAGACATCCCTATAGGATCATTTACCAGTTTTCCTTGTGCAATAGAAAAGAAGATTTCTATTCATAGAGATATTAGATTAGATCTCATCATATTATTCCAGATCTGAAGGTCACTTTCATCAATGAGGGGAACTCCCCTAGAATTCATTGTATTCTCCATGATAGGAAGTTAGAATAGATTTAACATGAGCAACTGTTACCCACAGATACCACATGTAGGTCCACAAAAATCCTTGAGAGAGGAGGGGTGAATTAGGGTGTGAAATTTTTCTTTTAAATTTGAAAATATTATACCCATGTTGGTAAGAACATTTTAAACCCATATGATGGATTAGGTAAATGATAAAACGATCACATGCATAAAGGCAACACATCACTTTTACTTAGTTCACCACTAAGGGCTATGTCCAAGGAGCATTTTTTGACAGTGTGTCGAATGTACCAAAATCCACAAATCATCACAAGATATGGAATATAGAAGTTTGGTCACTATCAATCTATTCCAGACACATTTCCTTTACAATAATTCAGAGATATCTCACTATATCTCTTGAAACACTTCCATTGACTCCCCCTAGCCCTGGTTGAAGTCTTACTCAGTTTATCAACTTGAAGGTATCTTCAATGAATTGGAATTAAATTATTTTTCAATGAACTAGAAGAAGACTTTTCGTGTACCACAGACCTGAGTTAAAGCACATGGAATGTCTTGACCACAAAAACCTAATAATAAAAACTCCCTTTCGAGAAGCACCCCTACCTTCACGGAAAAACCTACCTTTATGAAGCTCACTTTCCTTTGCAAAACTAACTATCTTCGCAAATCTCACTGAGTCAATGTGGAATAACCATCATTGAAAAGTACCATTTAATGAATATAATTGAACATCATTCATGACTTATAGTCTTTTTATGATGCTCAAGCTCCCATAGAAAGCCAGATTCACGAAGAGAAATCACAAATCTTTCCTTTATTCATGAAATTAGCATTATTCTCCTCCTCTATGAATTTTTTTCATCCCAAATGAAGAAGGATAGTCTCATATTTATAATCTAGGTTTTTCATGAAGCCCCACAACCTCTTTAAAAATAATTTGGATCTTTCAAAAACATCTTCTTGGCACTCCTCTATTCGTGAAGCTCTATGGAAATTTTCTGATCATTATGCCCATCGTAATCACAGATATTTTTTTCAGAACCATTTATGGTGCACTTATTAAACATAGAGCTTTCCATCGACGTAAAAAAAATTCTATAGGCCTTATAGAAACAAAAATCGTGTATCCACCCTTTTCGAAACACATGCATTTTCTATATTTTCATTAATCATTCATGAAATACCACTTTTTTTGAAATCCATTATACAAATTTTGGACACAAAAAATATGGTAAACATTGGGAAACTACACCACCTTGGATACTATTGTCTTCTTGAAATGTAAGTTACCTTTCCTTGCTGTCTCCATGATCATCCATGTAAGGATTTAAAAAAACACAAACCACACTCCATTTCATACAAAGAACATCCTTGGTTATAAAACTCTTATATAGAAGAATTACATATTTAGATGTATACTAACTCTATATTATTCTCTTCCATGAGTATCATATATAATAATTCAACCCAAAAATGACGTTTAATGTTATTTTATTAATCGTATATTCATCTCAGAATCACATATTAATATTTTACTACTATATAATAACAACTAGTAATAAAATTTTTCCAGAAAATATTGACACTCATTAGATATATATAAATTAAAAAAATAAAACCCCAACTAAACAGTTATTAACAAAGGACGTGAGTTAAAAAACTACCTTATACCTTGATAGACTCAATACGTACATAAAACTGAAATATCGTATCCAACCACTATAAAATATTTGATATTTAAAGCATTTTTAGCTAAAATTTAGGAAACTATCACTGAAAAAATCATTATTTGTTTCAGGGTGGTTTTTATAAAAACATCACCAAATATATAAAATATAAAAAACATTCTTCCCACCTCCCCCAAAATCCCTTTCCCCTAGAAGGACTAAATATGGATTTTGTCCAATTGAAACATCTTTACTAGAAATTATTATGAAGATCCTCTTTTCCTTAGTGGTTTTCAAGATTCATGTGGCACTCTCATTCAACTATTGTGAAAAATATTATATAAATATTATTTTTTTCAACATTAGGGAGTTTTTCAATTTTGTATTATTTATTTTTTGAAACTTTTCGTTATTGCTTAGTTACTATACACTTAGTCGTGTAGTCTGTTCATACTTAGTGGTTCATATTCAGTGAACAATCTAGGGTGACAACATCATTAAGAGTAAACCTGTACACTAACCTTGTATAGATTTTTATCTTAGAGGTAATCATAAAGATTTATTTTACTTAGGGGAAACCATGTAGTACATTCTTAGACATGTTAAATTTAGTTTAGTTGTGTCACACTATTATTGAATGGTTTGGGGTAACCATGTTATCTCACTATACATAGGGTGTGTTCTCTTTAGTGACTTTTGTATGGTTTGGAGAAGTTAGTAAGATATCCAAGTGAAGTACTACAACTCAATTCTAGTGTAAGTTTCATGGTTATAACATGTTTTGGTAAACCAATTGAGCTACCTAGAATTGGAATTTCTTAATTTTCTCCTATAAAACTACTTGATTTATCCCTGATTTACTACCCTCTCTTCACATTTTTATTTGTATGTATAATGCATATCCCTATAGTTTTACCTTATTCTCCCTACATATTTCTAAACACCTTTTCTAATAAATTTATAGTGGATTTAAATGGTAAACCCCACTTTACTCTTCATTCATCTCCTCATCTCCTTCTGTATTCCATTTCATACAGGTTTTTGATTTTTTAATGAAGCTAAATGGTTTTTGAAATTGAACTAATTTTTTTGATTAGTCTAATTTGTAGGATTTAGATATATTGGTCATATAGAGGTTGTGTTCTTAAATGGATTGGCTTTTATCATTGATGCAATAGTAATTCAAGTAATTTAAAGTGGTTTTTTGTTTAATCCATTTTATAGGACATATAATGTGATAATTAGGTTTTCTAAATTCATTTACTATGAATTTATACCCATATATGATACCATTGATGGGGTTTTAAAGTGTTATTAATATTTTATACACTTTCTATAAAGGGTTTTCACTATGTTTTACTTCATAATTTCTAAAATAATATTTTATGCACTCAAATGGTTCATATAAATTATTGAGATATTTTTATCAAATAAATTTTGAGATACAATATTTTTTGTGTCTTAATATTGATTTTCAAAGGATTTCAATCATGTTTTGAATGGGTTGTTTTTTTAAAAAAAAGTTGTGTTCGGTCTTTACAATGTTATCCATGAGATTTATTTGTGGTTTTTGTTCATTATAATGTTTACATATTGGTTGGTTTATAATAAGATTTTTATAATGATATATATGAAGTGTTTTTTAAATATAATTTCCAAATAATGTTTCAATGGGGTACTTTTTAAAGGATGTTTTATAACCGAGTTTCCAAGTTTGATCTAAAGTCCCATATTTCAGTTGATAAATGGTTTTTCTCGATGCTTGTGACACCCTTTCATTGAGCTCCTTTTATTTTATCTTGAAGAAAATATTTTTTATGATGTATGAATTGAATTAATATTTGATGTATGTATAAAAGTGAAAGGGTTTAGTTCTTAATATGGTGATAAAGTTGAGATAATTGATTATTTGGTAATTTTTTAATATTTATAAATGTGATAATCATTTTTATTACATCATATCTCCCCTAAACATGGGTTATGTCATGAAAACTCTATGTAGCTATGTGAGAGAAGTATATTATTTCTATACTATGATAGATTACTATAATGTCTAATCTCCCATAATGTATGTCATTCCCTTGCTCAAGGAGTTCCCCTGATGAGGCAGGTTAAGAGTTATTTAGTATGTTATTATTTATTTTAGGAACATGATATATGTCGGTAGTTAGTTCATCATGAGTAATCATAGAATAAATCTCACATTTGGACATATTGTGTTTCCCATGTTTTTTTCTTTTATTTATGATTTTATACTAATGATTATTATTTTATGATTTTCTTATATCCTCTTGTTTTCATTTTAATTTCATGGAACCATTAAAATTATTGTTTTTTTACTCATAAAAAATTTATTATATATTATGATATCATCATCATTACATTCTTTATTTCTTTTAGAGTTTCTTTATACCTCAACTAGATTCCAAAATGGGGTTGTGAGATATGTTTTAAAAATAGGAATTTAGGTTTTTTCATAAACTAAAAATTCTACTTTACAATGTTATAAAGCGTTTTAATTTTATAGTGTTGGTTCTGAATTGATTTACAAAAAATGGTATATGAAATAATTATCTCAAAAGGAAGAGAAATTCTTGTATTAATTTTATAAGTTTGAAATCATCATTTTCATTATTAATATAATTTTTTATATATAATGTTATTATTATATGGATATGAGAAGGGGTGACACATTCTTCAAAGAAAATGTGTGATACTTGATTACCTTAAATTTTCTATTATGAAACCCAATTTTATAAATAAAATTCAAACTAAACATTATGAAATGTATTATAAAAATAATTTTATAAAATTATTGATGGTATCCAACTAGATAAATTTCTCTGATAATCTATACTCACACCTTCATGTGTTTGTAGATTTTTTGAATTGATATAGGTTATCAGTTTGTGATATCATATTAGATATTTTTTATGGTTCAATGATGGATGATTCGCGATATGGAGGTGAACTTAGGTCACATGGAAGTGTTTTTATGGTGGCATGTGTTTTTGTTCTTTTCAAGTTATTCATGTATCATCCAATTTAACCACCTTTATTTATATTTTGATATCTTTTTTCAAGATCATATAATGGATTATTTTTAGATTTTGTATATTTTAATTTATTTTAGTTATTTTTTATTAGTATGGCATGTTTGGTTAGTTTTATTTTTTTAAACTACTTATTTCTAATCCATACACTTCCAATATATAGACAAAACCTTTAGAATTATTAGAAAATATTTTTTTCATGTTTTTTTATTCTAGAGAAAAAATATTCCCATAATATTGTATTTTATTCTTCGATGCATGTCTATAGTCCATGGTGATTTGGAAGGCACTTTGGGACTTGTGGCGGGCTGAAATAGGTGATATGGAATGTTAAATCAGAACAATTTCTTTTATAATTGTATTATAGAACCCAATTATTATTTAGGGGAGTATTAGTTTTATAATGATATTATTGTGGGTACTTAAGAGGTATCTCAGTAGTATGTTCCTCATCATTTCCTTTCATGGTTAACCTTGAGTTTCCATGGGTATTCAGGATGCGAGGCTTGAATATAGGTTTCATTTTATATTATTTTTTATGTATTTTTATATAAAATGATGGTTATTTTACCCACGTTGGTGTTTTATATGTTATTATGGGGATTTATTTTTTATTTTATTGTAAAAAATGGAAGAGGAACCCATGGTTCATAGCTGGAACATAGGCTATAAAAACATGTATAGAAAATGCAGAGGGCCCTAGATACCTTCTTGTGATTATCACATGGTTAACACATGGTATGAAAACCCATAAATCCAATTTTTATGTAGGAATATCACCTATAATAGTTTGTGACATCTCTAACCATTACATTGCGGGTATGGGAGTTGCGGGTGTTCAAAGGAGGCTCTACGAGGGTTCAGTGGAGTTTAGAGCTGAAATTATATTATGATGGGTAATTCCTAATGTGAATATGTATTCACAACATGATAGGTTGTTCACATCATGGAGGCTAGTGATTCATGGATTGAAAATTCCAAATGGGGATTACGTTCTTAAGTGATTCATGATGTGAAATAATAGTTCATGATGTGAATTAATTCAATATTGAAGTGCCATAATAATCCATGGACGTTTATTGTGTTTATAGTTTTAGGTATTTGTGACCTAAGATAGATTCATGGCATGAATTAGATGTCCTCATGAAAAATAACAATTTAAACCGGTGATTTTTGTCAGCAATCTACTAATATAAATATTGTTTATATGTTTAGGGTATCTCAATAATTCTTTCATTCCTCTATCATTTCCCTTGAACCAAGGCTAAAACATAAATTACTTTTGAGTATCTTTCATTCATGTTCCTCCTTCATTGATCCTTTTCTTTTGAATGTTGATCTATGGTAATCCACAGTGATTAAATCATGTTTTCTCCCTGAATTTATCTAGATACTTATTAGGAATTCTTGGTGGTGATGTTGCTTTGGTTCAGTGACTGCATGGGGATGTGATTTTGATGGTCCTTTATGTGATTCACGTTGATTCAAGGTTTCCTTGAATTTTTGTGGTATCCCAATTGTTTCTCCTTCACTATGTTGTTCACCGTGGATTAGAAATATTCTTTGAGGTGGGGGATCCTTTTCATTTCCCTATTTATATGCCTATGTGGGGAACTCATGCTTTTATCTTCCTTTAGTTGGATAAAAAGGGTCAACATAAGAATATAGCTAACTGGATAAATATAATTCTGTTGGTAATGCAGAGAAATAACATTTTTTACTACTTTTGATGATATTTATTTTTAGATTATAGATTCTTATTTCCGTTTCTGAAAAATATTGATGTTGGGAGAATTTATAATGTCTTAGTTCACCTAATTATGGAAACCTATTTATGTTGATTGTTTTATCTCACAAAGAAAAAAGGACTAAGAACATATATATAGTTAATGAATTGGTTTCCATAAGAAAATTGGAATTTTTGTGAGAATAAACCTATTATGTAATTATGTAAATTAAATAAATCCCTTATTGAATATGAATTCTGGTAAATTATAGAATCCATAATGGGTTTGTGTGTTCTGTTGTGCTTGTTGTGAAATTTTGGTGGATGTGTGAACACTATTAGGGATTATTTGGTGATGGTGGTGTCCAGATTGGGTTTTAAATTTCTTGGGAAATAGTTTGATGATTTGTTGGCATATAATGTGATTTCAGTAGGTGTGTGGTGGTTTTTATATGTTGTTATTATGGGGAGATTCCCAGGTTATAGCATGATTTCTTGGATTATGATGTGTTGTAGAAGTGGTGTATGTGAGATACATGAGGTTTCATGTGGTGTGTTTGTGTTATTTTCTCAGTTAACCATGGAATAAATTTGAATGAAAAAAAATGAAAAAAATGGGTTTGTAAATTAATAATCATGGGATGAAGTGGATGAGTGGAAATAGGATTAAATTTAACAAATGATAAACTAATGGGTTTTTTAATGTGGATGAATCGATTAGTAAATAATAGTTAGTAGAAACTTCTTAAAATCATGAAATGGTGGATCCTATGACTAAAAGTTTAATTGTGCAGTTGTGTGTGGTGGTTGTGTAGTGTGATTCCTTTAGTGGTGGTAGAATTTATGACAAATATTATTTTGAGAAATGGTAGTGATTTAGAGTATTTTATTGAAGTTGATTTTAACCCATATGTTGGGTAATGTTTGTTATTTGTATTTATATATTTTATTGTAATTTATATACTCACACAACAAGAGTTTGATAAACATATAAATACCCAAATATTGTGGGTTTTAGGTTTTTTTCGAAAACATCTAGGCTACTTTTGATTTGTATGGATGTATATCCCATCTTCACCAATATCCATTTAGAAGAAGTGATGATAAATATTAGTATCAGTGATTAACCAATGATGATACAAGTTTGTGTTGGATGCACTCAGTGATGTTGAAAATGTTATATATAGTGGGGGGAATTCATGGTAGGGGGATAGCAAGAGGTTTATGACCTTAATTTCCATGATACCCTACAACTACAATTACATGATGAGGTTGTGATGTGATGATGACTAACACTATCATAGAATTATAAACATCGTGGGAGGTTGGGATAGGTTGGGATGTTTCCTGACCCACATCATAGATGGATGAATGTGTGATTTGATATATTTTGAGGGGATGTGATCATGAGATGTTTATGTTGGGGTGTGAGAATAAAAAATCATGGGGTAGGCAGTTGTGGGGTACCTTTTATTTTTTTTCTACTTATACTATGTTACTATATTGGATTCATTATTTGGTGAGCATTCAATATTGATTTTATGATTGGGTAGTTGACCTTTCTTGGTGAAATTCAACTCTATGGTTTGTTCAATGGTTCATTAGCATGCTCTTTTCACTTGTGTAAAAGAGACCATGGTTATAATACTATTGATTATATATGTTATGGTCACCCTATATATATATAATTCTCTATATGTGTCCTTGGGGACTTTTGGGATCGATATGAACATTACTAGCTTGAATTTGGAGCTACTGTTGAGTCATTTTCATATTAATTAACTTAGGTATTTACTTAGATACTTTTATCTATATTTTTTTGACTTGTTCATGCATTGTGGGATGGTCTTGGGTTTACTTTTATATTATCTATATGAGATTCGTTGTGGTTTATTTCCTTATCACCCTATCATATATTACTAATGGTGGTAATGTATTCTATATGTGATATTTTTATTGTCTTAGTACTAGTGGCCAACTTGGGGCCTTCTAGAGGTGGGGCTTTGGGGTCATTATCCAAAATCCTTAATTTTCATCCCATGAGGGGTTCCTTGGGGGAGAGGGTGTCTTGATATAATTGTATGAAACATTTTGTCCAAGATATGAGATATAGTTTAGAGTAAGGATCTATGAGGATTATGTGGTTTGGTAGGGAAGTAGTTCTAGTTGATCTTGGTATATGATATAATACTAGGGGACCAACTAGAATATGGGATTTTAGAGAACCCCATCATGAAAGTACTTTGAACTAATTTAATGGACTAGCGAGGTGATTCTATTTCCATGATAAACACCTAGTAATGGTACATGCATCATGATTGTCTGTATTCATGTTGGAATTCATTTATTTTGGAGAAATAAAATAAAATAAATTTAATGTAATTTTATTAAATTCATTTCTAGTGGGCATATGGATTCTTCTTATTTCTCAAGAATAGTGTATGTCCATCATCGAAAATTTTTTCTAGTAGAAGAGGTTTATCAGGATGAATCGGTTGATAATCATAGGATCGACCTTAAAGAGGAGGATACGGAATGGAAAGGGTCCTTGCGTACCATTAAAGGGAAGAACTTAGTAATGTATGAGGGGATCATCTCATATTTGGAGACAGAGCACTAGTTGGAGGATCTCAAGACCACATTTAGTCAAATTCAAGATCGAGCTATGTTTCTGGCATAATTGGAAGTTCATGGAATGTGTTTAGATTTATTTCAGTGGTGGATGATGTATCTTTTTGGGTAAAACGAAAAAGATGTTTCATGGGATGACTTTCATAAGGAATTACTTTTAGAATTATTTTCATCAATGATGATGTAGAAAAAAGAGGATAGATTTTCTCTCTCCTTAGAAGTGGAGCATGAGAGTTTGGGATCTTGGGATCATGTTCACGGACCTATTGCAATTTTACCCTAAGGACATTATAAATGAAATGTCCATTTAATGGAATTTAGAGGAGTTTTGGTGCCCAAAAATTGGGTTTGTAGTCACTCCATTGATGTTTTCTATATATCTATGGGTGTACAATAAGGAAGAGGTGATTAAGTGAATGATTTTTATAGGAGGTGAGACTCAAGAGTGGCCAAAAATTATTTTTTGGATAAGTGATTTTGGATTTGGATCACAGATGTCGAGAGATTCGAGGTTCTGACAGACAAGAGATGACCTCAACAGAAACATACACTACACTCTAGAGTAGGTGGTTCCTGAACACTTAATGAGGGATTTTCATTTGAATGTTTTTTGGAAGGAGTCATGGACACCACTAGGATATATATATATAAACACTTGGATGATAATTTTATATCAGAATCTAGACCCCTTTCAATAGTAGTAGCAATTTACTTTAAGGTAGTTTTAGTACCTTGGACTAACATTGCTTATTCCACTATTGAGGGTAGATTCTGTTGGCAGAGGGAAGCCTCACAATGGTCCATGTACTCAAGTAAATAGGCTAGAGTGTGTTTATAAAATCCATCATAAGAGAGGAAAAGTAGTTATGCATGGTTAGATTCATGTGATGGAGGTTCAAGTTCAATCAGGGCCACAGGTTGTCTGAGGTACGATCGGGTTATTGTCTACCTTTGTTTGTGATTTATTTTTTCAGAACCCTCACACTCATTTGTTTATCTTAATTTAGTCTATGATTTGGTACTAGATATGGGGAGACTTTTGTAGCATATAGTGTTATACCCATTGGTTAGAGGGTATGCTACATTGTTTGATGTCTGTTAGGGATTTATATTGGTGATGGGGAATCAACAATCTATAGAGGATTTCTTATTACTACAAATATATTAATACAATGTTATAATTATAAGGGACTCATTGTATTACATTCATATATTCATCGACTACTTATAGATGATACTTTAATTTTTCAATGTAGTGGGATAACGTGTTAGATTTACTTTCTATTGTAGTAATCTAATAGGTGGTAAGAACTAAAATTCCATCTTTCTTTGTTAGTATAAATGTCAGTGTAATGTTAGGTAGAGGATGTTTCTATGGGTTTTAATGAGTTCACAAATTTTTTTCCTAGTAAGGATTTTACATCATCACATTGATATGATTTTATGTTTGGTATTGATATATAACCTATCAAATATTTTATTTCAATGGATCCCTATTAAATATCACCTACAGAGATGTGTGATTTGAGGTTGTTGGCTGATGGTATGAATTAAAGGGGTTTCATTTGACCCAGTACATCTCTTTCAGGTTCTCTATTGTTGTTCTAGGATAATTAATATGTTTGTATGATATTTTGTGTACACTAAAGGATGTTTAATTAGGTAATAATCTAAAACTATTACCCCTTCTGGGGATTTAAATTCTTTTCAACTAGAAAAATTGATCCATTTCGTTCCTAAAGAATGACTGGTAGGGTGGATATAACTATATAAGGGTGAAAGATACGGATAAGTCAAAGACTTACTTTGTAACACCCCGAGCTTCCACGATACGCTTCTCATTCAATAATGCAATAGCTTGCATTGTACGCAACCTCGAGCTCTAACACACACCACAACTAATTAAACTAGCCGTTGTGAATAGTAATACCTACTTTTTGAAATTTTATAAATTTTATTTATCAAAATGGACTTCATTTTTGGATTCGGAATATTGAAATTAGCCTATGTTGAATTTTTGGTATTTTTCTGAGAACTTCTAAATTTCTATGAATAGTGAAAAGTACTTAAAAACAACTTTTTTAATCAAAATAATTTATAGTGATAAATTATAATATTTAGTGGTTTTAAAGTATAATTAGAAGATATTTTTACCATTTTATCCAATGGTGGTCATTAGAATTAATTCAACATTGAAATTGGACATAAAGAATTGCCAATCTTTTGATATAAATTGTTTCTTAAAAACACGCTATTTGTTGTAACAGTGGGAATTAATTATATAATTAATTAATACAACTTATATGTTTGGAATTTTGTAAAATAGACATCATTTTTGAATTCGGAATATCAATTATAGCTTAGGGTGAAATTTTGGCCTTATTCTGAAAAACTTCAATTTTTGATGAATATTGAAACCACTAAGTGGTTGTTAAAAACTGATTTTTCGTTAAAATGAAATATTACCACTTCTGTGATTTGATTTTCAAAAATCCGACATACATGGTTTTCATTAAGAAGTAAATTGTGGTTCAATGAGATTAAAATAATTTTTTAGTGAATAGTAACTTTTAAGTTCTTAATCGCGATTAGAGGTAATTAGTGTAGTTTAAGGTAAAAATAATGTTTTAATAATATGAGATGAGCTTGAAACTTGTCCTACTCCTATTGGATGAGTCATGGCAGACCAAGACAACCCATGGGTCAACTTGGGGACCCCATGGAGCCACTTTGGTTGGAAAATGACATTAATATATATTTATTTAATGTTAAAATTAAATTGACACAAACATGAGTTGTTTTACTAAAACAGACATTAAGTGGGGTTACACAAGTCGAACTTTTTACTATAAATATTAATTAGAAATATAAAAAGATTTCCTACATCATAGTATTTATTTTATAATTTTTAGACATTAAATAAATTAAATTATTTATGACATCATTATGATGCAGCGATGACCTCATTATTTAACGATTTTAATAAAATGAAAAGATAATGTAAAATACAAGGCTTACACTTGTCCAAAGACTATTGGATGGGTAGATTTAGAACACCTATCACCTTAGCCCTGAATTATATAAGTGTGGGACCTTTAGAATCCGAAAAGCATTGTATAATCATGTAACATTTCAATCATTGCAAAAGAGCCCCTCCTCTCCTCTTATAAAAGGCCCCCACCTCTCCCACCTTATTCACACCATCAAGCCATTTGGCTCGGCCAACCTCTGCCCAAATAATCTCCCAACTTCCCCCTCTTACTCCTAGAAGCCTCACTTTGGGCAGAACTCTTCCCAAGTAAGCCTTTGGCTCAAATCAAAAAAGAGTTACCCGATTTTGAGGTAATGTCTTCTCTAATGTTGTTTTGTTTTATTTTTCTTCTCCAACCCCCTAAACTCTTTTTATTCATTTCTTTTGTAACAACACCAGTATCCTCAATATACTAGGATGTTGTTATAAAAAGTATTCTAGCTACACTTATACACACCTACATCTAATGGTTAAAGAACATACGGTTTCTGTGGATGGCGAATTTCTGCCTCACGAAACGATGATTGTTCAACACTCATATAACACCTTCAAAGGTGGCCATTAAGATGCCACTATTTTTATATATGATATATAATATGTTTATGTTTTACTTATGCTTCTGTATTTCTCATTTATGGCATACTTTATGATTTCTATTATGGGTAAAACGCGATAATTTCATTTTAGGAAGTGCGGACTACCGCCCCCTCAAAGTGATTTGAATCGTTAATGCCATATGTGGGATGTATAAAGGATGGAGTAAATAGTATTATACACTATATTATACTGGAATTATATTATACATTTATATCATTATTATTTCATTCCATTAAATATGAAATTGAAATGAAAGTAGCGTTCATGCGTACGTACGGCTTACCGTCTCCATGAACGGTGCATTTCATTTCTTACCTCTAAATGTTATGTAATATTATAAATGAATGTATATAATGGATATATAAGATATATATGACATCTAAATCATGAATATAATTCTGGAGATAATGGATATTCTACCACATAAACAACTTGTAATTATAAGAGGTTTATTGTTGACTCAAGTACCAAAGATCGACAAAACAACCGTTATTAATTTAAATAATTACATAATGTTCATATCATTGTAATAAGTAATATAATAAGGATAATGAAATTGAAAATGGTTCTTAATAAGGTATATATTAACTCTAGTTTATTATTCAGGAGGTTAAAGAACGGTTGAGTCAAGTCAGACACGAGGTAAGGGAATTTCCTAACCCAACTTCCATTCTTTGGGTTAATCTCCTACTTTCAAATTATGTCATGATATTATTATGTCTTATTTTGTATTCTTTATGTGTACTTATAGTGAATACACATAATATATCTATTTTATTTTAAAAATGATCTTTTTAAGGACTCCGTCTCAATCCCCATTCATTGAGGCATATTTGGTTTTATACACAACTTTCTTTTATACGGTGTATAAACCCCTTTGACTTTTACGTTTATTCCAAAGGAGTCTTTTTTATATGAAGCGTTTTACTAAACGACAAAAAGGGAATGTTTTTCTTTCTGTACTTATGCGGCGACAACGACTTATCCACCGTCGTGACCATTATTTGAGTTTCGGCTTCCTCTACAAGCCATACCCTTTTTTTAATGAAAAATAAATACCATGTTATACTTTTCTTTTATTTTGGTATTGAAAATGGTTTTGAAAGCGTTTTTATTATATCAATGTGTTGTATTGATATCTTGTGATTGGAATGTGGAAATGTTATGTTTCCTTTATGCATGTTTTATTTGATACGATTATGTTATGGTTTATGAGATGTTTAAACCTGTTCATATGAGGAATGTATTGGACTTAATAAGTGACGGGTGGAGCCCGCTATAGCTCCTCGATGCATCGGTAGGTCCCATGAGACAACTAGACGTGGAATTGGCCGAGGCCCTTTCCCAATTTGATTTATGGTTTTGGCCAAGGCCTTAATCATTTTAGACGTCTTGGCCAAGGCCTTGACAAAATGTTTCAGAATGTCCGGCATTATACATTCCCTCATTTTGAAAGTGGTTATTGATATTTCATGTGATTATTCGTCTAGTAGAATATCCATGTGAGTAAGTAAGTGGCATTATTTGATTTTACTTTTGACATATTATGTTGAAGTTCAAGTTTAATAAGTCTTTTGTTTAGTTATACATTGCCTTAATTGTTAGTTTTTATTTATGAAAGCTTCCGCAATATTGTTATCCTTACTGAGCATCTGAGCTCACCCCTTTCAATGTTTTAATATTTTCCAGGATGTGAAGAAGTATTTTATGAATGACCTGCAGGGATAGTCAGAAAAGGATATGAGTGTGGACTATGAATACTTTGTTATTAGTTTTTCACTTTATGATGTAATGTAACATTTATGAATGTATCTAGTGTTTCCAAGGCTACTAAACTAATCGGTCTTTCGAGACTTGATCTTTTGTGATCATGCCAATGTTACGAAGTAATGCACCGGCTCTGGGTAGCTGGGGTCGGGGCGTTACAGTTGGTATCAGAGGCAGTTTAGTACTAACCTTGGATGCTAGATTTAGATAAACTCTGATTAGAGCACATAGCCCGAAGATAGACTTTGAGGATTAGTACAGAAGAACTTCCTAAAATTCTGTTATTGTAGATATTTTGTGAGTTTTCCGAGAAATACATCCCTGTCTAGATACGAGCAAGTAGAGGCGGCTCTGGAACAGATGTACCTAGGGGTAAAACCCGAAAACACCGCTTTGAGCTAGACTCGAACGGGAACTGGTGCATGACAACGGTCCTTGCTGCACTCTTGGTTACGACACTCCCGGGGGATATTCTTTGGATAATTCTCATTTTCTTTATAAACCACTATGAAGGGTTATGAGTATATACTTCCTCAAAGAAAACATTTTTATGGATTATATCCATAAATTGTTTAATTTATGTTAAGTATTTTACAAGTATGGAATTATGTATTTTGATTCATAAACTAATCTAGTTTATGCCATTGTTTATAAATGGCGCCTAGTGGAAGGAATGGAAACCGTATCAATGCACGCACTCCGTGTAAGGATTTCCCTCCTGCTCAAGATAATTATGGTGGAGCTAGTGATACAACTGGTGCTGATCAGCTTCTCACCGTATTGGGGCAACTCACGCAGGTTATGAATAACAACCTTACTCGTATGGAGCACCCTGATCCGCAACGTGGAGGATCAATGCTAGACCGTTTCACGAGGCAACAACCGCCAACCATCAATGGGAGTACAAATCCTATAGTAGCTGAGCAATGGATAAATTCCTTAGAGAAAATATTCCATGCCTTGGGGAGTAGTGAAAGGGAGAATGTTGTCATGGCAGTTTACCGCCTCACTGGAGATGCCGATCAATGGTGGTCACTAATTCAAAACACAAAGGAAGATGATGAATTAACAAACATGGAATGGCAAGAGTTCAAAGAGTTTTTCTTAGAAAAATACTTTCCTCGAGACCATCGAGCGGATATGGAAAGGCAATTTCTGAGTCTGAGGTAGAAGGAGGATGAGAATGTCACAAAGTATGAGGCTAACTTTACAAGGTTAGCGAGGCATGCTGCCGATTATTTACGTAACCCAAGGAGTAAGATTGATTGTTTCTTTGATGGGTTAAAACCATTTCTCCGTCGAGCTTTAGTATCACAATCCTTCTCATCATATGAAGATATTTTCTCGTGTGCTATCAAGACAGAAAAGGAATTCTCTTTGTCTTATGACAACAAAGTAAAGCAAGAGAAGAAGAGAACGGTGGAACAAGAGATAGATAAAGGGAAAAAGGGAAAGAAGGATTTTCCATTATGTGATAATTGTGGGAAGAATCACCCTGGTATGTGCCTAAAAGGAATGGGAGTTTGTTATAAATGTGTAGAAAAGGGTCACCAGGCTCGTGATTGCAAGGGAAAGAAAGAGGTTGTCAAAGTTGAATGCTACAATTGTAAGGAAATGGGGCATTATGAAAATGAATGTCCTAAGCATCAAGGAAACTTACCTCAGAAAAGGCCAAGGGATCAAGGCCAATCTTATGTTGTGACTACAGTTGAAGCGGAATAATTAATGTATTGGTGCTTTTGGACTCAAGGATTATATTATGGTTATAAGAATAATGTGATGTATATATATGGATTGTACTGTAGTACTTTTTGATTTCATTAAGGTTTTAATATGATTAAGGTAATCATATTTTTAGTATGTGACAATAAGAGAAACTTTTCTTTGTTTGGGGAATCTGATGTTACAATTGATTTTGGAATTAAGAGACCTTTTAGAGAAAGTCTGGACAGAGGTATTTTGGATAACTATAATGGTAGGAGTGGATTAAGTTGATCTTTGGATAGTATTGTTTAAGGTTAAAGCATTTCTGAAGATTATTTTTGGAATATTATAATACTATAGTTTTAGGAAAAGGACAACCTGCAGGGTGGGGAATAACCCGTCGCGTCGGACAAAGCTGCAGGAATCGAACCCACAACCATAGTGCGACAAGCCTTTATTTCCTACCACTAGCCTACAGGAAGTCCCTGGTTTTTACAAAATAGTTTTACTAATCTAAATGGTATGTGTTAACATTTGGAACCTTATACAATTAGGATAAATAGAATATTTTTGAGTTCCGTTACCATTTGGAGTAAAAGTTGGGTTTGTGGTAAAAAGTTATTAACGAATGAAAGTATACATAAAAAGTATGTATATTCCCTTACGTTCTTATTAAATCTCCAAAATAAATTCCTCAACATTATAAAAGGTAACTTAAAACAAAAATGTTGTTGGTTAACTTTTCCAACTGGAGATTCAATGGCCGTTTAACCAATCACAAGTTTGTGATTTTCTTGTGGTTAAACTTTCTCCTAATCCTGTTTTCTATAACTCTCCATCAGACCTTGATGGTTTGTTTCTCCTCCATATCCATATTTTCATAGAATCCTAGAATGGGATATATCGGGTGACCTTTGTACTTATCTTGCTTTCTTTTAATGTTATATATTTATTAACCTTATTTCCGATGTGGGTTTTCCTCAAAGGTATTTTCTCTTTTCAACCTTTTATTTTCAAAGAAAATTTTCAAATTGCGAGGACTCAATTTATTTAAAGAGGGGAGAATGTAACACCCCGAGCTTCCACGATACGCTTCTCATTCAATAATGCAATAGCTTGCATTGTACGCAACCTCGAGCTCTAACACACACCACAACTAATTAAACTAGCCGTTGTGAATAGTAATACCTACTTTTTGAAATTTTATAAATTTTATTTATCAAAATGGACTTCATTTTTGGATTTGGAATATTGAAATTAGCCTATGTTGAATTTTTGGTATTTTTCTGAGAACTTCTAAATTTTTATGAATAGTAAAAAATACTTAAAAACAACTTTTTTATCAAAATAATTTATAGTGATAAATTATAATATTTAGTGGTTTTAAAGTATAATTAGAATATATTTTTACCATTTTATCTAATGGTGGTCATTAGAATTAATTTAACATTGAAATTGGACATAAACAATTGCCAATCTTTTGATATAAATTGTTTCCTAAAAACACGCTATTTGTTGTAACAGTGGGAATTAATTATAAAATTAATTAATACAACTTATATGTTTGGAATTTTGTAAAATAGACATCATTTTTGAATTCGGAATATCAATTATAGCTTAGGGTGAAATTTTGGCCTTATTCTGAAAAACTTCAATTTTTGATGAATAGTGAAACCACTAAGTGGTTGTTAAAAACTGATTTTTCATTAAAATGAAATATTACCACTTCTGTGATTTGATTTTCAAAAATCCGACAGACATGGTTGTCATTAAGAAGTAAAATGTGGTTCAATGAGATTAAAATAATTTTTTGGTGAATAGTAACTTTTAAGTTCTTAATCGCGATTAGAGGTAATTAGTGTAGTTTAATGTAAAAATAATGTTTTAATAATATGAGATGAGCTTGAAACTTGTCCTACTCCTATTGGATGAGTCATGGCCGACCAAGACAACCCATGGGTCAACTTGGGGACCCCATGGAGCCACTTTGGTTGGAAAATGACATTAATAAATATTTATTTAATGTTAAAATTAAATTGACACAAACATGAGTTGTTTTACTAAAACAGACTTTAAGTGGGGTTAAACAAGTCCAAATTTTACCTATAAATATTAATTAGAAAGATAAAAAGATTTCATACATCATAGTATTTATTTTATTATTTTTAGACATTAAATAAATTAAATTATTTATGACATCATTATGAAGCAGCGATGACCTCATTATTTAACGATTTTAATAAAATGAAAAGATAATGTAAAATCCAAGGCATACACTTGTCCAAAGAATATTGGATGGGTAGATTTCGAACCCTTATCACCTTAGCCACGAATTATATAAGTGTGGGACCTTTAGAATCCGAAAAGCATTGTATAATAATGTAACATTTCAATCTTTCCAAAAGAGCCCCTCCTATCCTCTTATAAAAGGCCCCCACCTCTCCCACCTTATTCACACCTTCAAGACATTTGGCTCGGCCAACATCTGCCCAAATACTCTCCCAACTTCCCCCTCTTACTCTTAGAAGCCTCACTTTGGGCAGAACTCTTCCCAAGGAAGCCTTTGGCTCAAATCAAAAAAGAGTTACCCGATTTTGAGGTAATGTCTTCTCTAATGTTGTTTTGTTTTATTTTTCTTCTCCAACACCCTAAACTTTTTTTATTCATTTCTTTTGTAACAACACCAGTATCCTAAATATACTAGGATGTTGTTATAAGAATTATTCGAGCTACACATACACACACCTACATCTAATGGTAAAAGAACATACGGTTTCTGTGGATGGCGAATTTCTGCCTCACGAAAGGATGATTGTTCAACACTCATATAACACTTTCAAAGGTGGCCATTAAGATGTCACTATTTTTATATATGATATATAATATGTTTATGTTTTACTTATGCTTCTGTATTTCTCATTTATGGCATACTTTATGATTTCTATTATGGGTAAAACGCGATAATTTCATTTTAGGAAGTGCGGACTACCGCCCCCTCAAAGTGATTTGAATCGTTAATGCCATATGTGGGATTTATAAAGGAAGGAGTAAATGGTATTATACACTATATTATACTGGAATTATATTATACATTTATATCATTATTATTTCGTTCCATTAAATATGAAATTGAAATGAAAGTAGCGTTCATGCGTACGTACGGCTTACCATCTCCATGAACGGTGCATTTCATTTCTTACCTCTAAATGTTATGTAATATTATAAATGAATGTATATACTGGATATATAAGATATATATGACATCTAAATCATGAATATAATTCTGGAGATAATGGATATTCTACCACATAAACAACTTGTAATTATAAGAAGTTTATTGTTGACTCAAGTACCAAAGATCGACAAAACAACCGTTATTAATTTAAATAATTACATAATGTTCATATCATTGTAATAAGTAATATAATAAGGATAATGAAATTGAAAATGGTTCTTAATAAGGTATATATTGACTCTAGTTTATTATTCAGGAGGTTAAAGAATGGTTGAGTCAAGTCAGACACGAGGTAAGGGAAATTATTAACCCAACTTCCATTCTTTGGGTTAATCTCCTACTTTCAAATTATGTCATGATATTATTATGTCTTATTTTGTATTCTTTATGTGTACCTATAGTGAATACACATAATATATCTATTTTATTTTAAAAATGATCTTTTTAAGAACTCCGTCTCAATCCCCTTTCATTGAGGCATATTTGGTTTTATACACAACTTTCTTTTATACGGTGTATAAACCCCTTTGACTTTTACGTTTATTCAAAAGAAGTCTTTTTTATACGAAGCGTTTTACTAAACGACAAAAAGGGAATGTTTTTCTTTCTGTACTTATGCAGCGACAACGACTTCTCCGCCGTCGTGACCATTATTTGAGTTTCGGCTTCCTCTACAATCCATACCCTTTTTTAATGAAAAATAAATACCATGTTATACTTTTCTTTTATTTTGGTATTGAAAATGGTTTTGAAAGCGTTTTTATTATATCAATGTGTTGTATTGATATCTTGTGATTGGAATGTGGAAATGTTATGTTTCCTTTATGCATGTTTTATGTGATATGATTATGTTATGGTTTATGAGATGTTTAAACCTGTTCATATGAGGAATGTATTGGACTTAATAAGTGACGGTTGGAGCCCGCTATAGCTTCTCAATGCATCGGTAGGTCTCATGAGACAACTAGACGTGGAATTGCCTGAGGCCCTTTCCCAATTTGATTTATGGTTTTGGCCGAGGCCTTAATCATTTTAGACGTCTTGGCCAAGGCCTTGACAAAATGTTTCAGAATGTCCAGCATTATACATTCCCTCATTATGAAAGTGGTTATTGATATTTCATGTGATTATTCATCTAGTAGAATATCCATGTGAGTAAGTAAGTGGCATTATTTGATTTTACTTTTTCCATATTATGTTGAAGTTCAAGTTTAATAAGGCTTTTGTTTAGTTATACATTGCCTTAATTGTTAGTTTTTATTTATGAAAGCTTCCGCAATATTGTTATCCTTACTGAGCATCTGAGCTCACCCCTTTCAATGTTTTAATATTTTCCAGGATGTGAAGAAGTATTTTATGAATGACCTGTAGGGATAGTCAGAAAATGATATGAGTGTGGAATATGAAGACTTTGTTATTAGTTTTTCACTTTATGATGTAATGTAACATTTATGAATGTATCTAGTGTTTCCAAGGCTACTAAACTAATCGGTCTTTCGAGGCTTGATCTTTTGTGATCATGCCAATGTTACGAAGTAATGCACCGGCTCTGGGTAGCTGGGGTCGGGGCGTTACATACTTTATATGAAGTTATGCACAATATGAGCTCTTAGTCATGCCATTTAGTTCTTTTAATGTGATACTTGTGTTGATAGGGATCAATAATTCCATATTCCATGACTTCCTAAACCATTCGTAGTTATGTTCATTGACAGAATCTTGATCTACGTGGTGTCAGAGAAGGAACAAATTTGTAATATCTGACTTTTATTATAGGTTCTTTAACACCACCATATCTTAGGAAAACTATCCACATGCAAGTTATCTATGTGATAGGTTCATTTACCAAGGAATGTGGGGTCATTATAGGGTGTGTTCATAGATCAATCAAAGGATGAGGTAGTTTTTTCATGGGAAACACCCAAGAATGTGGCATAGGATTGTGGTTTCCATGTTATTGAGAGATATGAATAGATATTTTTTATTTGATTTCTCTAAGTTTATATTCCCACTAATACCATTGAAAAAAAAGAAAAAAATGTTTTATAGACTGGTCAGTTTTAGGAAGCGTTCAATTACCTAAAAGAGAAGTTTTTCAGTTACCTGGTGCTTTAGCTTCCTGCGGTGGGTGTGATGTTGGAGAATTTATATAATTATTCATGTTTGGATTTGGTATGCATATTAATATAGGAAAAGTTAATGAAATATTATAATATTAGAAAGTTGTATCCCCAAGAGAGTAACTATTCCAACCATGATCATGAGTTGGAAACGGTTGTGTTTTAACTGAAGTAGTGGAGAAATAAATTTATTAGTGAGTGCTTTATAGTTTTCATGAACCATCAGAGCCTGAATTTTTTTTATCAATATGACCTAAATCTAAACCAATAATAGTTTGTAGAGTTTCTCTACGGTTATGATATTGAGACCCCGTATACATTTGGAAAGTGGAATGTTTTTACTAATTCATTGGGTTTGAAGTCCATTGGACAAGTGGTTTTTGATTATACGAATGCTTTCAAAGTGATAGAGGAAATTGTAGAAATTCATCATGACTGGAGCGAAATTAGTGAATGAGTTTTTATTTATCATTTTATTATGGAGTAATCCTTTATGCAATAGGGGTTAGATTCTTTATGGGGAGACTCAATGGTAAATTTGATATGTGACTGTGTTGGCCATGGTGATGCTCCAGAGGGATGGTGGGAGGATGGTCAGAACTAGGTGATGTTCCATTGCATGTTTTTTATACTGGTGAAAATGTGTGAGCGTGTTCTCCATGAGATTCATATATCACTCCATGTTTTAAATCCAAATGTGAATAATATTTATCTTTTCTTGAGGAGAAAACTTTGGTAATATAGGATGAAATGATCAGTCAGAGAATTTATGGGGAATTTTTTAATTTATCAGAATTTGAAATATTAATAGTGTTCAAGGAGGTGTATTTCAGACAATGGATTTCCACAAGTAGAAATGGGAGGGAATATAAATATTGATTTCATTACTATTCTTTACTAGGATCTGTGAGGATGTGATGTCGTTTTGATGATTTTTGACTCGCTGATGAAGTCATTTCACTTTATAATTATCCACAAATTCAGTTCCAAGGATTTTTTTTCATGATGGTATGTGGATGATGTGGTTAGGCTTCACAGGGTGTCGAGGACCTTCGTCTCTTATCGGGATCTTCAATATACCACACAGTTCTGGATGTTATTATAGTATGACTTTCACATCTAGTTGTAACTTATCCTAACTTTTCAACCTAGAAAAAATAGAAAGATAGGTAGGAAATCTAGACACTGAAGGACAGGTTTTGAGCATCTATCTTGGACTCTGGAAGATCATGGGTAAGAAACCTTCTTTGTTTTAGTTTAACTAAACCAATATCCACCACTCATCTATTTGTAAGACATCATTTGGGGTGTAACTAGATCCCTGAGTGGTATCTCATTGGATGGTTGTTTACAGCCTTCATTTCCTATTTTGGTTTGATTTTGATTATTAAAAAAATAGAAACATTTTAGAGGTTTATAATATAATTTTACATGACTTACCATCCTATTACATTAGTGGTTTGAGAGTTGGGGTTTTGGGAGGAATATAGTTGAGAGTTCGGCTCCATTAAGATATAAAATTCTATTGTAATAGGAAATTCCTGATGTGATTATTTGATCCTGATGTGATTGGTTGTTCAATACCTAAAGACTATTGATTTATAGCTCGAAACCTCGGAATGGGATTCTATGATTAAATAATTCATGACATGGATTAATTTTTGGCCAAGGAACCACAAAAATTGGTGAATGTTCTTTGGGTTTGTAGTTTGAAGGATTCGTATTTGGAGAGATGATTTCACATCATGAATTGGATAACCTCACACAAATTCGTGGTTTAAACTGGTGATTCACATCATGAAGGTGATGAGCTCTAACATTTTTATAAATTTTGTGGCTCTCTTTAATTATTTCATTTTTACCTCACTTATATAAGACCATGGGAAAACCCTAGGTGATTTAGGAGGATATTTCATGTCCTTTTAATATAATTTAATCCTAGTACTCATTAGGTAAATCATTATCCATCCATTATAATAACCCAAATTTTTATAAATTAAATTAATTTGGAATGAATAAATTAATGATTATGTAATTTTTTATAGAAAACATATGACCAAATTTGATTTATTTTAACTATTTGAAAAGATATCCAAGCATATTTAAATGTTTGTTAATAATTGTAATCATTGATATAATAGATGTTGTGTAGTTACCATTAAGATTAGTATATATTATGGGTTATGATAAAGTCTAATCAACACACAAACATAGGAAGTGATGACCTCAACCAGTATGGTAATATAGTATAGATCCCATTTATTATAGTTTCTTGAGGGAGTTGGCATCATTGGTTTTTTCCCTTGACTAAGAAAAATTTCAAATTCAACTATTGAAACATGAATTAAATCATTTATGGGAAAATTTTGAGCATACCGAGATCATGATCGAAACCATGTTCATCACACCTCCATAAAAAAGTAACCCCATTTCACACCTTACCCATGGGGAATGTGCTCATGTAATAAGGGGTTATTTATCTAGACCTAAGTAATATGAATTTTCATATTTTCTTTTTAATAAAATAATTATAATATTTATCCCTTTTTATTATTTTATAAAATATTATATAATTAGATTAATAAAAAATATTTTGAGATGAAGAAATAAAAATTTAATATTTAAAAAACATGTTGTTTTAATTAAGTAACCCATTTGGTAAATCCAATAGTTTTCTATAAAAGAGTTATTTTAATTACTTTGTATTATTAAACAATATTTGTTTTAAATAAAAATTATAATAGAATTTAATGATTTCAAATGTAATTTTCATAGTGGTCCTAATGTTTTTAGTATTTTAAAAACCAGTGTTTCCTAGAAGATAATAATTTTTATTTAAAAGATAATATTCTCATATTTATAAAATTATTTGTGTAAAATTAATATTATTTTTGAAATCAGCATGACTAAATTATCAAATTGTTAATTTTTCATAATTTTCTGATCCAGTTGAATTTTTGTGTAAAAATTAAATATGATATAAATATATAGTCTACATTATGACACCATAATAACCTAACATTTTTCTAATAATATATAAATAATTTATCCAATAACAAATATATTTTTTCTCTATAAAATAATTTGTTTTTAAGTTATTTTACTAATTTTATAAACCTTTAATTAATCCTACAAAACATATATTTTAATTTTTAGGTTTTAAAATAAATTCTTTATGAACATGAACAACTTCCCCCCAATGATATTGTTTCAACATATTTGGTACTTGTATCTATATAATATTTAAAACTACTTCTCTTTGTCAAAAACTATTTGCAAAACCATGTTATGGTTTTTGGTTTTGATAAAGTATTTATATTGAGTCAAAATCTGTGTTTAAAAATTAATAAAGAACCCCCCCTATCTTTTCAAATAATTTCCCACCCAAAATCCATCTTATATTCCATCAAAACTCATTTATTACTAATTTAACCTCCCTCTACCACTTTAAATACCTTACAAGGTGTAATCAATCTATTAATAAGATCCTCCTAAGCATTTAGAAGTGCTCTCTTCAAGAAATGAATTCTCTTCCTTTTATTTATTCAACTACATTCTTTGTATTGTGCCTTTTTTATTTAAAATTTTTAATTCAGTAAAACTTTTATATATATAACTTTATAATAATTATAATTACAATGTAATGAGATTCCACTTTCACTCTCATTGAATCATTCTTTGAACCTTTATGCACACCCCTTATGCAGTTGAAATTATCTTGTGATTTTCCCTGCCAATAATTTCTATTGTGAATACCCAAACCCATTTCCACTAAATGGTATTCATATAGATGTATATATCCTTAATTAATTTTTTCATTACATGTATTTATCCCACACCCCTTAATAATGGTATTAAAATTTAATAAAGTTATTCTTATGTTTTATGGTCTAGGTAGATAACATATTCATGTACATGATATGAATGTGACGGGTGAAACCAAAATTATATAGCCCTTAAATGCATTGGGTAATGTTTTTATCTCATAAAATACCATTTATGATTCATTTTATGTTATCTTAAGTACACTGTGTTATGATGTCTTGGCAGTTATCCTTGACACTTTCTTATGATGTCATGTTTTATGTTTTTTCTATATTCCTACGTTTCCTTTAAGTTATCATGCTATATCATGTTTTAATGTTCATGTTTATCATTATCACCCTTTTGTCTCACAATGACTTTACTATTTACTCACATGTATTACATTTATCATGTTATTCACTGATTATTCCCTTACTAGGCTTCATATATCACCCAATTCCTATTAAGTCCCAAAGATATACCATGTGGTATTAGAGGATTTATGGAATTTAAGTTCATGTCATAGATATTTCAAATAATTTATTTGTATCACCGTTTCATTTTAATGTTATATGTATCTAATTTCCCAAATACATTAGGTCTATATCTTTTGGTATTGTATTATATTTGTATTTTTTTAATAAATCATGAAATAATGTTTGTTAAAGATAATGGTTTTCATAGTCGGGACAAGAGGAAAGGTCTAGTTCTTTTTTGGTGGTCAAAAACCATAGTGAAAGACTTAGGGATAAGGGTTAACATAAAAAAAATATCCAAAATTTGGGTTAAATTATAGATTAAGTGGTTTTCATGAAACAAAATATGTGTATGAATACAATAAGTGGATGTGGATCTATTGTAGTTTTACTTAGGGGTAACAACCCCAAAATTGGAAAATTGGGTATTAACTAGATCATCACCGAGATCATTATAAAGAGGCCTTGCTTTGCCCATGGTTTAACACTCCTAGAAGTTATGATTTATTAAATTAACTATCTCTTTAAAAACCATTATAGAGGAAATAAATATTACTATAAAAGTTTTTTAGGAAATAAAACATGGATAAGTTTGATTTAAACATAAAAATTCATAGGTTATTGAATACATGTCATTATGGGCTCTCCATTAAATGTTCATTATTTCACTTTTATATTTTTAATAGTGTTGAAATTCTTATCCATATGTTTTTTTGGATATAGTAAATAAATCAACCAAAAATCCAATAGAAAATGGTTTTCTTTTCATCCATTCAATAAATTTAGACGTCCAATGTGACTATGGTTATACACATTCTTCTACATCATTAATGTTTAGTAGAAAAATTAAAACACCACCTCAAAACATGGAAGTATAGCTCTTATTGAAGGAAAATGAGTAAATTATTTCACCCTAGGTATATAACTTCTCCCTTGTCCATTTTTCTAGGATGAAAATCTCAGTGAACCTTATTGTACTCCTTTCATCATAATTTGATGAAATTTTCAATAGGGATCGGATTTCCTTATATAGATCCAACATAAATTTCTGAGAGAATAAGATCATCCTCCATATCACAAATTGACCTATGATTCTATAAAAGTTCATAGTAGTGGAAGAATATATTTTGGAATCATCATCTCAAGCATGAATATTATTTCATTATGAGTAAGAATATATAGCTAAAAATATTGATACTATGAAAAATATCATCATTGATGACATTCACATTGTGAGGGAATATTTTGTTGGGTTCCCTAAATAAATTTATGGCCTTCCTCCTAGTTTATAGGTTATGTTCTAAATCAAAATTATACCTAAATATTTTCAAATATCAAATAATCCATACCTAATTTCCATTGTTGAACATTAGAGATAAATAAAAAACTACATCAGAATCTTGATAAACGGTTTATATACCCAAGTGCTTCACTATTGGGTTAGTTTCTCCTCTTCATCAAAAGAATTATGGGTCAACACACCTCTAATTTAATTATTGTGAGGTCAAAAAGATTACGACAAATAACAGTTGTCATCTATTGTGGATTGCTGAGTTTTTCTATTAGCTATATGGAGCCTAGTACTTATCTATATTGGATCTTCAGTCATGATAAAATCATGTAAAAATGAATGAGGACATCCCCAAGAATTTTTTTTGTACAAATTATGATTATTACAAGTTTATAGTGATTTTATTTGGACTCCCTAATAATATATTTTTCTTATTTTCTTAATGAGTATGTTATTTAAGATAAATTTGTGGTAGTCTTTGTAGATGATATTATTATCAACTCCAAAAGTAAGTAATAACCTGATTATTATTTTAATTTTTTAATTAATTCGTTCAAAAAGGAAAATATATATTTGATGTACAATAATTGATAGTTTTAGATGGATAAAATCACATTCTTGGGGAATTTGTATCACAAATAAATGGATAATTGTGGATCATTTGAAAAACAAATGTAATTTAAGGATGGCCTTTACCAATATCTATGATGTTGATCTATAGTTTCCATAGAATAACTAGAAACTATCATTTATTTTTGAGAAAAAACTTCTTGATTTTCAAGCCCACTAACAAAGATAATTTAAAATTGAGTGATGTTTACTTAGACTGATGAATTTAAAGAGAGATTTAAAGAGTGAATAAAATATGATAAAAATAGAACCTATTCTAACATTACCCAATAGTGTGGAATGATTGGTAATCTATAATGATGTGTCTAAAAAATTATGGGGTTGTGTATTAATGAAAGAAAAAAAGTGATCAAACAAGACTCTTGTTAATTAATTATCCAGGAGAATAAATACTAAATGCATAATCTTGAATGAGCTATAGTGATCATCATAATGAAAAATTAGTGACATTATCTTTATGGGGAGATGTTTGGAATATATATAAACCATAAAGGCCACAACTATATATTCTCAAGAAAACGATGTCAATATGCACCAATGAATGTGACTATATATGATCAAGAATTCTGATTATTCAATCCATTACCATCCTAGGAAGGTGAAAAAAGTGACAAATTCTCTATGTAGAAAGGGTCTTATATCCCCATCCATGATAATTATTGAAAGTGGTCCAATATTCATGGAAATGTAAAAGATATATATGTTAATAATAAAAGTATCTCCATCCCACCTTTATTGAATAACTAGTCAATATTCCATTCCTGAGAGGATCAAGGAGTCACAAATAGAGTGATAAGTAGCTATAAAGAAAGGTATTGAATATTCCATAGTTAAAATTTTCTCGAGATGGATTTTTAAGGTTTGTATCATGGATATGTGTCCTGAAAAACCATAACATAAAAGGGAACTTATGGATGATGTGAATATCTCAACCTTCTCTATTTATAGAGTAAGCACTAAGATGTATATATGTATGAAGAAAAAAAATTCATGGGATAACATTAAGTGGGGGACTGTGGAATCGGTGTCTTAATGTTTGGTATGAGAACAAGTCAAGGATGAATGATAGAAGTTTAGGGGTATGGTTAAAACATTTCAAAAACTAGTATGGAAATTTGAAAACATTAACATGGATTTCATCATAGGACTCCCTAAAACATCTAAAAGCAATAACACCATCTGGGTGGTAATAGATTGCCTTAAAAAATAAACACATTTCATTACTATCATGGAAGACATATCTCATGACCAACTCATCATAATATACATAATAAAAGGGGTAAAACTACATGTATTTAAAATCGATTGTATCTAATCAAGATCATAGGTTGACCACGAGTTTCTAGAGAATCATTTAGCTAGCATTGGATACAAATCTGAGTTTTACTAATTATTATCACCCTTAGATAGATGGTCAGTCTTATAGAAATATTGGAACTCTAGAGGATTTTTTGAGATCAGGTTCAATGGATTTTTAAGGATTTTAGGATCATCACCTCCCCCTAGTAGATTTCCCCTCTAACAATGGTTTCTATCCTATATATTAATGGACATTTTATAAGGCTCTCTATGGAAAAAGGCATCCAAATCCAAAATTTTGGGATGAATTAAGAGAGAAAAAGCTTATGGGACCTTATCATTTTTAATAGATGATTGATAAGGTTAAAACCATTCAACTTCATATGAAATCTATGCAATTTGTATAGAAAATACGTGGATACAAACATGGATGTGACTTAGATTTTGTTGATGGAGATAAATGTTTCTATAATATATCATTGGGTAAGAATGTTTTATGGTTTTCAAACAACGGAAAGGTTATCCCTATATGCATCAGCCCCTTAAAGATCGATGATCATTGGATCTATGACCAATTGACTTCACTCCCACCTAAACAATCTAAAGTACACGTTGTGTTCCATGTATCCCTCTTGAATAAGTAGAAACCAGTACCCTCACTTGTAATAAATATAGTGGTGGTATCTTTGGAGAACTATTTTTCATATAAGGATAAGATAATAAAGATATTATTTAATAGAGACAAAGTTATATTATATAAGACAACTCAACAGGTCAAAGTTTTGTAGTAGAATGACGTGTTTGAGGAGGCAGCATGGGAATCAAAAGAGGTAATAATATAGAATTACCCTCCTTGTTTTAAAGTAGGAAATGGAATTTCAGGGGTGAATTTACTAAATGGGGGAGTAATGTAATGACCCAAACTTTTATAATGAAACTTATATTGAATTAATAAATACCTTAATATGTAATGTAGTATTAGAAAACACATGCACTAATTAGCATATTTTGGACCTTTAAAAATATATCCTATCATATTTAAAAGTTTTTTAAGCATATTAACTATTGATAATATGGATGTTTTATAGATTTAATTTAGATTAATATATATTAAGGGTTATGATATAGTCTAAGTAAAATAGGTGAAAGAAGTTCTAGCCTTGACTAGTAGGATCCTTCTCTTTGAAGATCATTTATCGAAGCTTTCATGAGAGATAGGATATCAGGGATTTCCCTTAAATAATTCCAAGATAATATTCACCATTTAAAATATGAATGAAATTATTTATTGCATAAGTTCAAGCTTATCAAGGTCCCCACCCAAACCATGTTTGTCAAAAAACCCCAAGAAAGTACCACCATCACACACCTTACCCTTAGGGCGTACACTAGTGTAATAAGGGGTTATACATCAAGAGACTGGTAATATGAATTTTTATATTTTATTTATAATAAAATAATGATTATATTTAAATAACTTTTTTATTTTATAATTGATTAATTAATTAGTTTGATAAAAATTATAGTTTGATATGAAGAGATAAAAATTTTATTAGTTTTTTTAAAAAATACATAGTTACAATTAACAGTCTCCTTTGGTAAATTGAAGAATTTTTTAAATAATAAGTTTTTTATAAAAATAATATTATTAAACAATATTTAATTATATTTAAATTATAACATGTTTTAATTAATTCCAATTTAGTTATATAGGGTTCAGAAAGTGGTTACTATTGTAAAAATTACTATTTTCCAGTAAATAAGGATATTTTTTTAAAAGAAAAAAATATCATATTTTGAAAATTAATGTCATAAAAGAAATATTATTTTGGAAATAAATATGTTGAAATTATCATGTTGGACTCCTCATGTATTAATCATGTTTTAATGATCACAAATCCTACTAAACCTTGTTAACACCTGTAAATTATATCACAATCATGTGTATTCAAGTGTATTATTTTTTAAGTAGTCCCATGCTTTAATAAGAGCCTTTCAAGATCTCAATTTCCCTATATTCAGTTTACTTAAATTATACTATCTTTGATCTACTCTCAAAATACCTTCTTTGAAAATATGCTTATGTCTAATCCATATTATTATCATCATTACTTAAGTTTGAATACTGTTATCATGAAAATTGTAAGACACCATGAAGCAGACACCATGGAGCAGACATCGTAAAGCAGACACCATGGAGAAAACACCATGAATCAGACACCATAAAGAAAAATTGTGACCATGAGACCCCATGACGATGAGACACGGTGACCATGAGACACCATGACCATGAGACACCTTGACCATGAGACACCGTGACCGGGAGACACTATGACCATGAGACACCATAACCATGAGAAACCGTGACCACAAGACACCATGATCAATCTAGACATCATCTGAAGGAGACACTATTTCCTTGACTTACTGTGACACCATTTCTTAAACTATTTTGTTATCTTTAAATTTAATCCCTAATGTTCATATTTGAAAATTTTTAATTGCACTAACATAATTAATGTTTCTTTGTAGACATATCATCTGATAGTACAAGGTACGAGCTGCGGTATCCATGCAACCCGTTAGCTCTAACACATTCATTCCAAGATAAATGTGAAGTGTGGAAAAGAATCAAAAAGTGTGATACTGAACTAAAAACAAGGCTGTGATCATGATAATGAAGAACAGTGAGAGAATTTTAAAAGGAAGGATTGTCAAATGCGTGCAACCCGACTATGCTGAAGAAGCTATGATGTAAACTAGAATCCGGAGAACATCTTTTCATAGTCATACCTCACGAATAACACAAGATGAATCATGACACTCTGTTTTACTAATGTTGACTTGAGTTCATCTTATGTTTCATCTCATGAAGTCCAGAGTAGCAAAGACTAACACTTAGAGCATTTCTAAACCCATATCCATAATTATACTCTGTTGTGTATCTGTTTATTAACTTTCAAGTAGACTGTGTACTTGTAGAACAACACACTCTATCTCCTGCATGAAACTGAAGGATACAAGATATCCTTACTAAAACATCCTTTTTACTCTTGATTCCCATTGATAATTTTGGAAGAGGTCCCTATGAGGCCGGATTATTTTGTACCCATGAAAACTGTGAAAGAGGTCCTTCTATGACCTGAACAGTATGTGTACTATTGTTAACCCCGATCCAGGGTGTGGATCAATATTAATTTATATAAACTACATGGTGTTAGGTGATCACCAAGTTGAGTGGATTAGGACTCATCTTGAGACTGAACCATTTGATTCATATCCGTTATACTGCTAAATTTAGCGTTCTTTGTTTTATTGATTTATTGTATATTTCAGAAATCACTAATTTTTCTTTGATAGTTAGCCTTGGAAATAATTTATACCTGGCTTGTCTTAGTAGATTAACATAAAAGTAATATTAATATCATAAATTATGATTACTGCTAATTAATCAATATTTTGAGAAGTTACTTAATTAGTAAAACTCTTATAATAGAATAACCTTGATTAACTATGCTATATTTAATCTTTAGGGAAACCTTTTTAGAAATAATTTTTTTTAAAATTTTTATAGTTACTCAATTCACCCCTCCCCTCTTGAGTATTCTACTCCAACCAAAATTTGGTATCAGAGGAGTTTATTAGGATTATATGTAATCTTATTCAACTGTGATTGTAGTTTTACGTTAAAGATCTGTAAATTTATATTAATTATAAATTTCTAGCTCTTTTAAAGTAATAATTTATTATGGATAATAGATTAGAAGGTGATGAAACCAACAGACCACTATTATTTAATGGATCCAACTATTCTCAATGGAAAATTAAAATGAAAATTCATTTAGAGAGTATGAGTTTTGAAATTTGGTCATCCATTATAGATGAATACAAAATTCTTTCTACTGATAGAATCACATGGGATAAACCAACCAAAACTGCCTAAAATAACAATTGCGAAGCTATGAATGCTTCATTATGATCCTTAGGAGATGAAGAGTTTAATAGAAATTGTTGTTGTAAAACTACCCGTGAAATCTGGGATACCCTATCTGTCTCACATGAAGGAACATCTAGTGTAAAATAAATGAGACTTAATACTTATACTATCAAATATGATAATTTTAAGATGAAATATAATCAACATATTTCTGACATGTATCTTAGGTTCAATGAGATTGTCCACACAATGATTTCTCATGGAAGAGAAGTCACTGCCAAGGAACTGATTATGAGAATTCTTAGATACATACCTAATAGATAGAGGCGAGCATCTATCTCTATTAGTGAATTGTGTGACATTAGAAAGATACCTATAAAAGACCTCATTCGGAAACTGATGATGTATGAAGAAGAACTGAAAGTCAATAAGGAAGAGGAGGATGAACCAAAGAGTAAATCTATATCATTCAAGACCACCACCTCTAACAACAAAGAAAAAGGGAAACTAAAATCTTTTGTAGAAATATCCAGTAGTGAACAATCATCACCTGATGGTGATGATGATTTGGCTCAACTAGATAGAAGATTCAATCGATTTTATAAAAAGAGGAACTTTTTCAGAAAGCCTAACTTTAAGGGAAAATATGACCAAAAATGGAACTAGAAGAAGGATTGGAAAAGAAGTGACAAGACTGATGAAATTGACTACTATGAATATAAGCACAAAGGACATATAAAGGCTGACTATCTAAATATCATGTATAAAAATAAATATGAGGACAAGGATTGGAAGTACAAAAAGCCAATGAAAGCAACCTGGAGTTCTTCTAAGGATAGTTCAAGTGACTCAGGGATATCACATGATGAAGAGAATAACAAAGCCAATATGTGTTTTATAACAAACACATCTGAGGTAACACTGGACTCTTCTGTACATAATTCATACTATTCTTAAGATGAGAGTGAATCTGAAAATAGGACTAATAAAGAAATGTTTTCATATTATAACATGATTGAGGAAACATACAATGAACTAAAAGACAAATATAGATCATTTTAGATACAACATGCTCTTACTATAACTGTCAAATCTGAACTCACAACTAAAAAGGAGAAATATGTTGAACTGCTCAATGAAAACAATGAATTAAAAATATCTAATGAGAAATTAAAGAGTGACTTGGAAAAGTTTAGTATTGGGAAAAATACACTTACCCAAATTCTATGAAAACAAATTTCCCCTAAATACAACACTGGAATTGGTTATCAACTGATTAAAAGAAACCTTGGTAGAACAAATTTTGTTTCAAAATCTAGGACATACAGTTTTACTCCCAGTTCTAGACTCAAATCAACTAATTCAATCATGATACATATTATACTATTTCATCTTTTTTTAGACAAAATACAGGTTATTTTTCAAATACTTTACATAATTCATATAGGAACCCTATGAGAAAAATATGGGTTTCTAAAGCACTTATTACTAATATTATTGGACCCAAACAAGTATGAGTACCAAAATCTTTTTTTCCTTAATCTTATTGAAGGAAATCTACTTAAAGATCTCCTACAAAAGTCTATGGTACTTAGATAGTGTATGTTCAAGGCACAGGACCGGAGACTACTCATGCTTCAAGAACCTGATAAAATTTGATGGAGGACATGTCACATTTGATGACAATGCCAAGGGAAGGATTATTGGCCTCAGTCAAATCAGTAACTCTAACATAGTTTTAATTTCTAAAGTACTATTTGTTAATGGTTTAAAATATAACCTACTTAGTATCTCACAATTTTGTGATGATGGATTTCATGTTAGATTTGAAAATTATTCATGCAACGTCTTTAATTCTAAAGATGAATTAGTATTCTCTATATTATGAAATGAAAATGTTTATTATATTAATTTAGATTCTTTAGCTTCTCAAGATGCTTCATGCTTATGTGTGTTTCATGAATAATCTCAGCTATGTCATAGGAGACTAGGACACTGTAATGTTCACTCCCTTAGAAAGCTAACTAAAAAAATCCTAGTTAAAGACTTACCCAAACATGAATTTCCAAATTAAAAAGCGTGTAATCCCTGTCAAAAGGGTAAACAACACAAAGTATCATTCAAACCAATGAATGAAATTTCAACTTCTCAACCTCTCAAATTAGTTCACGTGGATTTTTTTTGGAAAATCTAGAGTTTCTAGTTATAATGGGAAGTACTATGTTTATGTTCTTGTAGATGAATTCTCTAGATATCCATGGACCTTTTTTATGGCTCACAAAAGTGGAGCCTGTTCTAATTTTACTAAATATTCCAAGTCTATAAAAAAATCTCAGTGGACATGAAATTATATCACTAAGAAGTGATCATGGCCGTGAGTTTGAAATTCATGAGTTTTAATCCTTTTCCTCACAAAATGGTTATAGTCACAATTTATTTTCCCATAGAACACCTCAGCAGAATGTTGTTATAGAGAGAAGAAATAGAACCCAACAAGATATTGCTAGAACAATTCTTAGTGAATATGACCTACCTATTTATTTTTCAGCTAAAGCTATAAATACAGTGTGCTACATATTCAATAGAGTGTTGATTATATTTATTCTTAAGAGGAATCTTTACGAATTATGGAACAATAGAAAACCCTAGGTTAGCTACTTCAAAGTCTTTGGTTGAAAAGTTTATATTCATAATACCATAGAAAATCTTGAGAAATTTTCATCCAAAAGTGATGAAGGTATGTTTTTAGGATATTACATGTCTAGTAAAGCCTATAGAGTGTTCAATAAAAGAACTAAATGTGTGGAATAATATGTTCATGTCAAATTTGATGAAACAGATCCACATGAGCCTAAAACCATCATAGAGAATCTGGAGGATGATGTATCAAATATGAACATCAATTCAAAATCCTTAAATTATTCTGTGAAAGAATCTATGAAAAATTCCAACTTTGAAAATTCCTTAGAATTAAGTCACAATAAACCTGAATCTGTTGATGAACCTGAAATCACAAGTCCCTCTTTTTCTAGAATTGTTAGAACCCTTAAGAACCATCCCTCAGATAATGTCGAAGGAGACTTAGATAAAGGAACTCAAACTAGAGCTTCTATAAGAAATAATGTTGAACATCAAGTCTTCTTTTCAAAACATGAACCTAAAAACATTAATGATGCTATCAATGATGAATTTTGGGTGATGTCTATGTAGGAAAAAACATAATCAGTTTCAAAGAAACAAAGTTCGGAAACTTTTTGAAACACCCAATGACACATTTACCATAGTCACTAAATGGGTTTTTAGAAATAAGATAGATATAGCTAGTAACATAGTCAGTAACATAGTTAGAAACAAGTATTGATTAGTTTCACAAGGCTATAGTCAAGAAGAAGGAATTACTATAAGGAGACCTTTGTACCAGTAGCCAGACATAAAGCCATTAGAATCCTTCTTTCCTATGATGCAAAAATGAATTTATAAATATATCAAATGGATGTTAAGAGTGCATTCTTAAATGGGTATATAGCTAAGGATGTTTTTTTTGAAAAACCCCCTGGATTTACAAACCCCGATTTTCCATATCATATTTTTAAACTATCAAAAGATGTATATGGTTTAAAGGAAGCTCCAAGAGCATGGTATTATAGATTAAGTACTTATCTTATTTACAATGGTTTTAAAAAAGGAATATTTGATCCTACTCTTTTTATAAAACAAATTTATAATGATGTTTTAGTTTTCCAAATCTATGTAGATGAAATTATTTTTGGATCTTCGAAGAATTCTATATGTGTTGATTTTTATAAAATGATGCAAAATGAATTTGAAATGAGATTAATGGGTGAAGTAAAATTCTTTCTTGGATTTCAAATCTTTAAAACTAATTATGGAATTGTTTTAAATCAAAGTAAATATACTAGAGACCTTCTAAAACGTTCTGTATTGGATAACACTAAAATTAGTGACACTCCCACTAGTACCACTTGTAAGTCAGATCTTGATGAAGATGGAAAATATGTTGATCAAACCACTTATAGATGAATGATTGGATGTTTAATCTACCTAACTAGTAGTCATTCAGACATTATGTTTAGTCTTTTTATGTGTGCTCGTTTTCAAGAAAATCCTAAGGAATCTCATTTAAATGTGGTAAAGAGAATTTTCAAATACCTCAAGAATAAACCCAATCTAGGACTATTTTATCATAAAGGAAAATCATTTGAATTAGTTAGTTATTCTGATGTAGACTTCGGTGGTTGTGAACATGTCACCTTTTAGGCAAGTCACTAGTTTCACGGTGTAGTAAGAAACAAAATTTTGTTGCATTATCTACTGCAAAAGCGGAATACATAGCTACTGGCAGTTGTTGTGCACAATTTTTTTTTGATGAAACACACATTACTAGATTATAGATATCAATTCAGACATGTACCTATAAATTGTGACAACACAAGTTCTATTAACATCTCAAAAAATCTTGTTTTACATTATAGGACAAATCAAATTGATGTAATACATCCCTTTTTGATAGATCATTATCAAAAAGGTTATATAACCATGGAATTCATTAGTACTGAATATCAGCTTGCTGATATATTCACCAAACCATTATATTCTGAGAGAATAAACTACATCATAATTGAACTAGGCATGATAAATCTCAAATAGATATCTTTCTTTTTAGTGTTTCATGTCCCACTGTTCAGTATCATACTGTTTCATGTTTTTAGTCTCATAGTTAGTATTTTGTGATTACTATATAGAAGTAACTGTCTCACCATGATGTTCATTTACTGTCTCTCCATGATGTTATTTTGTTGTCTCATTGTGAATTTCATTCATTATCTCACTATAACGTGCAGTTACTGTCTCACCGTAATGACCAGAAAATGTCTCACCATAAAAATACTTTATTATTTTTTTGTTAAAAACCCGTATCTCAATAATTATCCTTTTCACCTTTTTTATTTCCATGTACTTTTACTTTGGTGACATTTGGTATTCATAAACGATAAAATAAAAAAAGTATCACTCGATTCTTCACTCGATGTTTCTACTACATACTCATTTTGAACCCTTCTTCATCCCTGTAACCCTTCTCTCTCTCGAACCCTCAGTGAATGCCAAGAATGAAACATCCTTCATCGTTGACACTTGAGAAGTGCATCTCTAAGAAAGATTAGATTACACCTAATCTATCACCCGAAGGACCTTTAAATCCAAATCTGGTAAACCATGTTGTCTTACCTACGAAAGAAATTTTTCGCAAATGGATTCTATCTATTAAGTCTCTGGTATTGAGATTTTTATAATAGTAATGCTGGTTAGAGTGGTTCTCAAAGAGACCCATATACCCTAAGTTAGTGGCTCAGTTTTACCACTACAAAAAAGTTCTCTTTTGATCCTGGTGATAGTTATGTTGTAGGAAGGTGATTCAATGGTCAGTGATGCTCATTCTCTTCGAGGTTATGGGTTGTATGCCTTAGGATACCTCATGAAAGCATCTGTTAGGATTATTATACATGACCTCCACCATCATCCAAATTCATTAATT
The DNA here is from genome assembly GCA_963277665.1 of Viscum album. NCBI lineage: Eukaryota > Viridiplantae > Streptophyta > Magnoliopsida > Santalales > Viscaceae > Viscum > Viscum album. The sequence continues at coordinate 836,819,938 of OY728134.1, read as the reverse complement.
TGGAAGTTGCTCTGAAATCATTAACTAGAAATGGCACCCAGAGGAGAGCCATTGATGGTGAACTATATGGTTAATCCAGGATCTTGTTCAAGTTTATTCAGAATCTGGTTTTCCCTAGAAAAGGTGATTTTTCTATTTTGAAATATCAAGATGCTTTTTTGATCAACATTATGAAAAATGGGCATATGATCAACCTGTGCAAGTATATCATACCCCATATGTGTGTGCTAATCAATTTCACATCGAAGACAACTTCCCTATTTTACTCTCGACTCATCTCATCCATGCTGCATGAAAAAGGTTTGGTTGGGCCTAATGGGGAAGTTATAAAGGACTGTGAGTACTACCTTTCAAATGTAATCATCAAGAGGATGAAAATAAACTGGAATCCTTGGAACAAGTAATGGGTTGAAGACAATGATAGAATTTATGAGAAATTCAATCCAGTGGAACATACCTAAAGGCCAAGAAATATTTTTGATCCTGGTTTGGAACCAGATGATATTGTTTATTATCCTAAAGAAGAGGAAGAAGAGGTGAAGTGCCACCTAGGGAAGCTGTTTTTGTTGAGGAATAAAGGACAACTGTTTCTCATTAATTTCTTGAAGAATAATTCCCTACTCCTAAAGAAGCTGTTAATTTGGAAACTCAACCTGTGTCTGAATAATAATCAGTTTCCAAAGAAACTGAAAAGCATGCCATGGAAGAACCTATAGTGGAAGAGCCACCTATTATGAAAGAATCTAATCTTGAGGAACTCCAAGTGGAACAATATGTTCCTGAAATCATCCCTTTATCTGAAGAATGTATTGAGCTAGCTTTTCAGCTAGCTAGATAGGAAATGAGTGAGGAACTTGGAGCTAATTCTATGGAATTAGACCAAGATCCTAAGCTTCTGATTCCAGAGAATGAGGCACCTGTAGAGGGGGAGAAAACCCCTAATCTCGAGTCTATTAAAGATTCACATCTGAATGAGTCATGTACTATAGACACTCAGTATAAGTTCCCAAGTTTCTATGATATGGATGACTCTCAGGAGGCTTCAGAATCCAGCCTGGATCATTCCTCTCTATTCCAGTTGAAATCAGTTTCCAATATCACACCTGAGAAGGAACCTGAGCATGTATCAGTCCCTATTCATGAACCATTATCTGAACAACCATATTTTGTGAGTAAGGATGATCTAAAGGAATTTGTTGCTACCCTCTTGTCTGTAGTTGAGAAACTCATGAATACCAAACCTATTCTTGTGACCAATTTAAGTGAGAGATATGCCTCACTATTGTTGGAAAAGATAATTTGGAAAATAAAACCTAAAATGCCTCATGAGATTCAAGAAGTAAGAGTTCAAAATAAGCTGCTCATTTATTAAGTGAAGACTCTGAGAGGTATGATTGAGGACATGAAAAAATAGATGCACAAGAGACCAGAGCCTTATTCTCCTCCTATAGCACATGATGTTACTAAAATCCCATAGGTTGTTGAATCTCATATTAAACCTATTCTGGATTCCTTAGATGAAAAGGTCATTGAAAAGAATAAACAAATTGTGATGGAAATGATAGAGGTTGTTTTCAATCTTAACAAACTCACTTATGAGTATATTGGGTGTCTTCAAAAGGTGCTAAATCAACTCAAATCTTTGACCACAGTTATTAATGGCTCTAAATCATCTATTCAATCATCTAAACCCTCCTTAGACACTGATCTTCTCAGAACTATAGTCAAATAAGATCTTCAGAATCCTCTCAATGGTTTCAATATGGATTCTCTATATGAAGTTGTCAAGAATAGTGATAAAGTTATTGATCTAATCCAAATCCACTCAAACATTGCAAATGATGTTCAGTAATAGATTTCCAACAAATTGGATTTCTACTTCAACAGAATCATCTCCAAGCAAATATGTCAAATCATTTCAAGTATCTTGTATAAAATCAGCAAATTCCTCCTATGACTCATGCTTTCAAGACCCAGGTACAGAAGCTCACAGAGTTTACTAGAATGTTGGACGATTTTATGGAGAACAAGGATGATTCGGAGAAATCCATAAAGTATGGTGGAGAGATCATTACATATTTTATAAAACTTCTGAGGCCCTATTTTCATGTCCAGAGTACAACCATTGTAGCTCCAGCAGCTGCACCTCTAAGACATGGTCTGCCTACCTTCACTTCTTCCCTAGACTCTACCACTATGTCTATCAGCCAAGCCCTGAGTCAGATCAGGCTTGTGATTCTCGATCAAAAACTTCCTAGATCTTTTACTGCTTCTACTTTGGCTCCATCAGTCTTTGAAGGTCTTTCTTTACCCTCTTTATCAACCACCTCACTCCATTCTTCTACCTCTACCTCTACCCCCTAGGGCTTCCTCTTCTGATATTGTTGCTAAACGCAAAGAGAAGACCATCCCATGAAGATAAACAGTGATTAATCCTTTTTTATAGGAATGATATTTCTTTTGTTTTTCTCTTTTACTTTTGTACTGAACCTTATTTACTATTAATGGAATGGACACTTTTGACTTCTCTTATTCCATATTTTTTATAATCCCAAAGGGGGAGAAATTTTTATATGCCTTTTATCTCTATAGTTGAATCCAAATATCTATATGACTTTTATCTCTATAGTTAAATCCCAATTTCTATATTCCTTTTATCTATATAGTTGAATCTAATATACACTTTGATTGTACATGATTAGTGATAATCAAAAAGGGGGAGATTGTTGGAATACTCATGTATTAATCATGTTTTAATGATCACAAATCCCACTAATCCTCGTTAACTCCTATAAATTATATCACAATCAAGTGTATTCATGTGTATTATTGTTTAAGTAGTCTCATGATTTAAGAAGATCCATTCAAGATCTCAATTGCTCTATATTCAGTTTAAATACATTATACTATCTTTGATCTACGCTCATAATTCTTTCTTTGACAAAATGATTAAGTCTAATCCATTATATTACCATCATTACTTAAGTCTGAATACAGTTATTTTGAAAATTCTAAGACACTGTGAAGCAGACACGGTGAAGCAGACACAGTGAAGCAGACATCGTGAAACAGACACTGTGAAGCAGACACCGTGAAGCAGACATCGTGAAGTAGACACTATGACCATCAGACACTATGATGATGAGACAGCATGGCCATGAGACACTGTGACCATGAGACATGGTGGCTATGAGACACCATGACCTTGAGACACTGTGACCATGATACATAGTGACTGTGAGACACTATGACCACAAAACACCGTGATCAATCTATACACCATGTGAAGGAGAGATCATTTCCATGACTTACTGTGACACCATTTTGTTAAAAAAAATTTGTAGTCTTTCAATTTAATCTCTAACTATCATATTTAAATATTTTTAAATGCAGTGACATAATTAATGTTTCTTTGTAGACATATAATCTGACAGTATGAGGTACGAGGTGTGGTATCCATGAAACTTGTCAGCTCTAACACATACATTCCAATATAAAAGCAAAGTGTGTCCAAGAATCAAGGAGTGTCACATTGAACGAGAAACAAGGCTGTGAGCATGATAATGAAGAACACTGAGAGAATTTCAAAAGGAAGGATTGTCTCATGCATGAAACCTGACTCTGCTGAAGAACTAATGAAGTACACTAGAATCCAGAGAACGTCTTTGCATAGTCTTACCTCACGAAGTACACAAGCTGAATCACGACACTCTATTTTACTAATGGGGACTCGAGATCTGCATCTGCTTCATCTCAAGAAGTCCTAAGCAGCAAATACTAACACTCAGAGAATTTCTAAACCAATCAACGTATTTCTACTCTATTGTGTATCTGTTTATTACCATTCTAGAAGAGTGTGTACTTGTAGAGCAACACACTCTATCTCTTACATCAAACTAAAGGATATAATATATCCTTACTCAAACCTTCTTTTTTACTCTGGATACCCACTGATAAGTGTGGAAGAGGTCCCTCTGTGGCGTGATTATTTTTTACCCACGAAAACTATGGAAGAGGTCCCTGTGTGACCTGAACAGTTTGTGTTATGTTGTTAACCCCAATCCAGTTTGTGGATCAATGTTTATTTATATAAACTTCCTCGTGGTAGGTGATCACCAAGTATAGTTGATTAGGTCTCATATTGAGACTGAACCACTTGTTTCATGTCCGTTGTGCTATTAAAGTTAGTGTTCTCTGTTTTATTGCTTTATTGTATAATTCAAAAATCACTAATTTCACTTTGATAATTAGTCTTGTAAAGAAGTTATAACTATCATTTTTTAGAAGTGTAACTTCAAAAGTAATATTAATAACACAAATTAAGATTACTGAGAATTAATCAATCTTCTAAGAAGTTACTGAAACATTTAATCTCTTATAATAGTATAACCTTGATTAACTATGATATATTAATCCATTGGGGAAACCTTTTTAGAAATAATTTTTATAGAAATTTTTATAGTTACTCAATTCACCCCACCCCTCATTAGTAATCTACTCCAACCAACATATCAAATCATGAATTTTTCTTAATTTTTTGAGACATTTATTCTTTTTAGTTAAAATTAAATATGGTATATATGATATGAATTATTATTTAATTACAGATCTAAATTGATGTAATAAATACCATAAAATCTATAAATAACTAAACATATATTTACCCTTTAATTTTTTGTAAAACTTATTTGATTATTTCTATAATATTTTAATTAATCCTCTATAACCTACATTATATTTTATTATTATAAAATAAATTCTTTATGAACTTGACACACTTCCACATCACCAGTGGTATTATTTTAATATGTTTTGTTCATCATGTTATATAATATTTAAAAGCACTTCAATTTGGTATAATTCTTGAGAAAAACCCTGGTAAGGTTTTATTTATATTAGTATTTATATAGATTCAAAAACCTATGATTAGAAATTAATAATGAATTTCCATCTCTTTTTATATAAATACCCTCCCAAACTTCCACTCCTCTTCAATAACAACATTTAAATAATTAATTTACTCTCTCTATTACTCTATAAAATTCTCCTAATTTGTTCTGAATATATTAATAATCTCTTCCCAATCTTTTTGGTTCACCCTCTAAGGGTAATTGATTCCCTTCCTCTTATTTATTCAAGTATATTATTTACATAATACCTTTTTATTTCTAATTTTTCTTATTGGAATATGTTTCCTCACATAAATTGTTTATCTTTGAATTCCTAATTAATTATGTACCACCTTTCACTCTCATTAAACCCTTCCATGAACCTTTATCTACACCTTTTACATTACTAAAATTTTCCGTCAATTTTCCATGACAAACATTTGTGTTTTGAATACTCAGCCCAATTTATACTCAAGGGTATTAAACTCAATGAATATATCATTAATTTATTATATAATTCCATTTAAGTGATCCACACTCTTTAATAATGGGATTAATAGTGTTGAATTTTTTTCTTATGTTGTATGATATATGTGTCACACAAATGCATGTATATGATATGAATGTGGTATGTTGTATATTTATTATATATCCTTCCAATGCATAAGGTAATGTTCTTATCTTATGAGATACCATTTGTGGTGTATGGGAGTTTATCATAATAACACTATGTTATTATTTCTCAGTAGTTAAACTTTATTTTTGATTATGGTTTCATGTTTTAGATTGTTTCTGTATTTCTATGTTACCTTGATGTTATCATATTATAACATCTTTCAATGTTCATGTTTATTATTATCACCCTTTTATGTCACCTTGATATTACTATATAATCACATTTATTTATTTCAACATGGTATGATTTTATTTTTCCCTTACTAGGATTTATAGATCACTCTTTTACTATGAACATCTATGGGATATCCTATGTATTATTAGGAGATCAATGGAATATAATGGCATGTTATAGAGATCTTATGTAATATATTTGTAACCCTATTTCAATTTAATATGATATGTACCTAATTTCACAGTAATAATAATACTCTATATCTTTTGGGTCTGTATTATATATGTCTTTATGTAAAAATTATTGAAATAAAGTGTATTAAAGATAGGGGTTCCAATATCTACAGTGACTAACTCCTCTTTTCTCCCTTTATTTCTCTAGTTCCACATTAGGAATTCTCGATGGTAATTTCTATTTGGTTGATAGAGTGTTTAAGGATATGATTTTGATTACCCTTTATGTGATTAAGGTTGATTCCAGGTTTCCTATTGGGGTTATGGTCTCTTGGTTATTGTTACTTCACCATATTGTGGACGGTGAATTGAAAACATTCTCTAAGGTAGGTGATCCTCATTCTTTTCCTATTTACATACCTGTGTGGGGATTGTTTTCTTTTTCCTTCATTTTAGTGTATAAAAAGTGTTGAATTAAAATTAAAATTAATTGGATGAATTTGAATTTGTGGTTTATGGATATAAATTACTTGTTTTTCTACCTAAAATGATATTGCTGATGAGATTATACATGCTATTTTTCATTGATAAAAACATTGTTATTTGGATCCTTAGATGTGTTGTAGTTGATATTATTATGGAATCATTTCTGTGTTGATTGTTTGATCTCACCATAAATAAAAGGATAAGAATGTATATGTGGATAATTAATTTTTACCTCTAGAAAACTTTAATTTTTATAATAATTACCATGCTAAGTAATGATATAAAGTGATTAATTCCCTTTTTTTAATTTGAATTATGTCAAAATTTTGGATTCTAGAATGTGTTTTTCACTACTGATGTTCTTGTTTTGAATATATGGTGATTATGTGATCCCATTTGGGGCATATATTGTGGTGGTGGTTACTATAATGGTTGTGGAAATTGTTGGGTTTAGATAGGATGGTTGTTTAGTATGGGATGTGACGTGAGGTAGTGTGTGGTGGTTGTGATGTGTGGTGGTTTTGATCTTGGGTTTTTATGGTGAGATGGTCATGTTATGAAATGATGGATTTTATTATGTTGTGTTGTATAAGTGGTTACTGTGAGATGGTTAATTATCCATTTGGTTTGTTTGTTTTAGTTTCCCCGTTTTCTAGGGAAGAGATCAAAATTGTGAAAATTAAAAATACATGGGCTAGTAAATTAATAAGTATTAGATGAAATTGATGAGAGAAAATTGGAATAAATTAAAATAATGATTGATTAATGGGTTATGTATATTTGGATGAATGTATTGGTAAATAATAGTTAGTTTAAACTCATTAAAATATTTCAATGGTTAAATGAGTGACTAAAAGTATAATTTTATGGTTATATGTGCTGGTTGGGTTGTTTGAAGCATTAAGTGGTGGAAGAAGTGTTTATCGTTTGATGTAGTAGTAGTGATTTGGATTATGTTAGTGGAGATTATATTAACCCATAGTTTTGGTTATGTATATTACCTATCTACCATATATGTTCTTGTTATTTATATAAATGCCCCACCAAAGTTGTATAACCTTATAAATTCCAAAATATTTTAGGTTTTGGGTGGTTTCCCCAACATCTAGGCTATTGGTAATTTAAATGGATTTTTATCCCTCTTCCCCACATTCCCTTTGGGATCAGTGATGATACGAGTTGGCATTATTGAATACCTAGTGAATATATGGGTTTGGGTTGGTGATCACCCAATGATGTGGAGAATGTGATATGTTATTGCGATCGTTCATGGTGGGATAATGGAATAATGATGATGTATTTAATGTTCATGAAACCCTACTACCATGGTTATGAGATGAGGATTTGATGTCATGATGACTGATTCTAGTATTGGGTGTTAGACCCTCTTGGAGGTTGGGATAGGTAATTGAGTATCTTGACCCACATTAGAGATGGCTAGATCTGTGATGTGATTTGTATGGAAGGGATGGGAATACTAGATATTTGACATTGGAGATGAGAGAGGAAAATTAATGGGGAAGCGATTATGGGGAACATATTATTTTTGTTCATTTGATACTATGCTACTATATTTTATGCATAATTTGGTGAGCATCCCAAGGTGAGGATGGGATTTGGTGGTTAACCGATTTAAGAGCATGTTGGTTTTTTTCATGTGCACTTTTAAGTTAGTATTCTCTTTTTACAAGTGCACTAGACACCAGGGGTATGATCCTACTGATTATACATGGTATGATCACCCTTTATATATATATATAAATTCATGTTTCAAGGATAAATTTAGTGACTATTTGGGACATTACTCTCTTGGATTTGGAGTTGTTGTTGAGTCAATGTCATAGGACATACCTTTGGTATTTACATAGATAATTTTATCTATATTTTGTTGACTTGTTCAAGCATTGTGATATTTTATTGTGTTTAATTTTATATTATGTTTTTTTAGTTTCTTGGTGGTTGATTATCCATTTTATAAATCATATATTTTAATGGGTGTAGTTCCTTCCATATGTGATATTTTTATACCCTTGGTCCTAGTCTCCAACATGGGGCCAAATGAAGGTGATACTCAATGATCATTATTCCTTTTCCTTCATTTTCATCCCAGGACGGGTACCTTTGAGGGGAGGTAATCATAAAATAACCCCATCACTTTTATGGTCTGAACCTATTTTGATTATTATATTATTTATAAATTAATTTTAATTTATTTGTGATAAATTTAAGATTTTTTTTAGTGGATGATGTTATATGATTGAAAATAATTTGATATCTCATGTTATGATATTTTAATTTAATTTTAAAATGTTATTTTCATTAGAAGGGAGAATTTTATGAAATTTTATGATTTTATATATAGGTTTTATAGTTTATTTATTAAAAGATAATGACTTTCATAGATTGTTTTAGAATTAAGGTAAATTTTAAAAAGGTTTCATGTGGTAAATCTCATAGTTTTATGAACATTATTTATTATTATCAAAAAGTGTTATGTAGTGTATTTATTTATTTATTTATTATGGTAATTTAAGGATCAAGTGTGATTTTAAAGTACCAATGAATTTTTATTGAGGAATCAATGGTTTTGAAAATAATGGGAATTTCTTTAATCCCTAACATGAGGGAGATTTTGAATAAATTACTTTTATATTAGTTTTATAAATGAAGTAGTATTCTTTTCATAGTTTACTTTATTTATTAGGATGGGATTTTATTGTTTCAAAAACTTTTGGATGTATGGGACATGTTTTGGTTATATGGTATATATATGCTTATTTTTTGGAATATTGTTTTAGAAAACCCCGTTGATTTTTATTGGTATCAAGTGTTGGTAATTGTGAATAATTTCATGATCGGTTTTATATTTCATGTTATTTTGAATATTAATACGAGTAAGGTATTGATGAAACATAGAAAAACTGTCTTTAGGGATGATCCCCATGGAAATTTCTCTCATTTCTGGGAAATAACACTTCCTATTATAGGATCAAACCTAAATCTGAATAGAGTTATTGAAAAGTAACCTTTTCTACTCTCAATCCAATACAATTGAAATAATTCATACTTACCTTTACAAGGTTATCAAGTTTCACTTAAGACTATGGAGTGGTTTGATAATATTAAGGGAATCTTAAACCCTCTAGAAACTCTTATGACTTAAAAGATAAGATCCCTTATAGGATTAATTGTATAAATTATTCTAGTTGATATATAATGTGCTTCTCTATCTCCATCAGGGTGAAAAACTGGTGAAGTAGTGCATAAATCATCTATCTAAATTGATGTCAGTTATTTTTGTTATTCACATACATCATTTATTTTAAATTCTTAATGAGGTTTTTATATATGATGTTATCCCTTTGAGGAGGTTCGATTTTAGATGGATATAAAATGTTGGTTCTTGAATATGTACTTAGGTATATAGGATGATTGATATAATATATTATATTATACCTTGGCTAGTGTCCTTAGTGAAAGTTATTCCCTAACATGGCTGTTTTTACCCAATGAGTGAGATCTCATTTTACCCTTCCCTTTAATCTTCATGAACCAAGGTCCGAACCCATATTATTTCATATTGAGTATTTTTATTATTTTCTTTCTCCTATATTACTATTTTAAATGGTTTTTATTATTATTATTATCAAATATCATGTTCTATTGGAAATTATTTTGTCATATAATTCCTTATAGAATTATGAACATGTTTCTCTAGTAGTTATTTGTGTTTTGGTGGAATAATATTATTTCCTTGTGTATTTTATAGATATGTGTTTACTTTGTAATAATCTTTTAGAGTTTTAATCCATATTTAACCATTATAAGGTTAATGTTAAATTATTCGGAGACCCATGGAAGGTCTATATATTATGAGTGAAATATTTTCTTGTTTAATCATTCTTCTATGAGATTATTCATTAGAAATGGATTCTTTTTGATTCATATCTATTGATTGTGAATTATGATTTTATTGATATTACAAGATAATATTGGATGATTGGTTATGTTGATCATTAATATCATTGGTGAATCATTGGGTGTTCTAATTGTCTAGTGTTCCCTTTCACTAACCCTCTCTATGTTTTTTCTAACCCATCAATATTTTAAATGCAACTAAATGGGTGGTAGTGTTGAATTGTTGTATATATCAACTAGAAATAAAGAAATAAAAGGTGTATCCTTTCATGAGATGTCTTATAGTATTTAATTAATAAATTTATTCTCATGGTCTTTCATTGAACCCTTGATTGGGTGAAGATGTTTTAAATTCTAACTGCTTAATAAATTTACCAATTACTTTTAGGGGGTAAAAGGTGGAATGGTGCCGATAATTGTGATGAAATTATGTCAATATTCTATAATATATTATATAAATGTGTTTTTTTATTTTTGGAAAATTTTGAATTCAAAATATGAAAAATTTGAAAAGTTTCTACGTTTCACAGTTACTACATTCCTAATAGTGACCATGTAATATATTTACATATAGTGACTCATATCTAGTGAATGATGCATATTTTTAATGGTTATGAAATACCATGATGTATAACCTTATATAGAGTTTCATCATAATAGTAATTGTGTCTATTTATTTTATACAGGTAAAATCATGTTGATGATTCCCAAAAACTGGAATTCCAAATTATTTATACTGCATAGTTTGTATATTTTTTGGAGTAACTATGTAGTATCACCCTTCATAGGGTCAGTTATCTTTAGTGAATTGTGAACAATTTGGATAACCATGTTGTATATCTGTGAAACGACCTAAAATAAGATTCTAGTGGAATCGACATGTTTGGTTAATGGTTTGGTAAACCATGTGAGCCTCTTAGATTTGGAATTATTGAATTTACTATTATACCCATGATTTTTTATCCCAAATTCTTCTACCCATCTCCTCATTTCATTCATCCATATAACGTAGATCCCAAAGTAATTATCCTATTATCCCTTCAAGGTTCTAAATCCCTTATCTCATGGATATCAACTGGGTTTGGAAGGTCATCCCCTCTTTACACTTCATTCAATTCATACTATCTGTTTTTCTTCCATTTCCTCTAGGATTATTCTTTTATCATGAACCCTAACAACTATAGTGGTAAAAAATAGTTTTTGTGTTGGTATAATATTGGGAATTTATATTTCTAGAGATTTTAGTGGTTTTCTTCTCCAATGGTTTGGATTATTCAATTGAAGGAAACTTTTCTTTTATGATTTAAGTTATTTTTTGAGTTTTCTAATTTACTTAACATATAATGTGATCCTTGGGTTTTATAATTAATTTCATAATAATTTATATGCATATATGATACTGTTAATGGATTTTAAAAAATCCTCACTATGAATAAATGTTTTTCTTTTATCTTTTGTTCCTAATTTCTCATAAAAATATGCATGCCAAGTATTCATAAAAATCTCTGATATGATGTCTTCAAATTAATTTGAAGAAAATGTGTTGTGACATTATTTTTAAATTTAAAGGATATGATCTATGCTTTCAAAGGGTTATTTTATAACAAAGATTTTTCATCCTTTACTAAATTATCCTTGAGTTTTATTTGTTAATATTGTGTTTTAAGATGTTTACATTTTTTTGTTTCAAAATTTTTTTTACAAAGTTTCAAAATATTTTTTTTATTTTTAAATGATTTCAAAATTACATTTCAATGATATAATTTTCATAGAATATTTTATAACTTGGTTTCCCTAGTTTGATCTAGAATCTTGTTTGGTACTCAATAGAAGGTTTTTCTTTAGTTTTGTGGCATTGTTTCTTTGATTCCCATGTGTTATATTTTGTATAAATTTTTTCCTTTGTGGGATAAATTGAGTTAACATTTCATATATGTATAAATATGAAAGGGGTTTTTTCTTGAGAGGGTATTGGTGGTGAGATGGGATTTTATTTTTTTTATTTTTTATTGTTGATAAATTTGATAATCATTTTACTTTATTGATATATCATCTCCTCTTGGGTTTTGACGTGGTAACCCTTGGTAGCTATGTGGGTTACATGATCTAACCCAAAAGTCCCTATCCTCAATCCTTGATATATTGTGGATGTCACCCTGAGGCTGACTCCAATGGGTGAGGGGTTTGTGACTAGCACCACATAGGAATATCTCACAATATGGGAATCCTTTTCCTATAATTACTTATAGAAAAATACATTTTTAATGCATAAAATAGATAGAAACATTAGTGGGATGAATATATATATTCAATTGATCTATACACAACAGAATCATGAGATATGAGGTATAAACACAACACCACAAATGAAAATTAAATATGGGAAATAGAACATCTAATAGGTCTCTGAATCATGAGAAAATTAGAATATCCTCCATGTTTTTTGTACTCCTGGATCACACTATAGCCGCATGGGTCACTACCACTACCATGAATCATCATTCTCCATAATTACTCACCAAGAATCAACATGCATCATATATGAACAATCCATGTTAACTCTGTATTTATCAATCCCAACTCTAAACCTTTACATCATATACATAGATTAAACATTTGTGGGATCAAGTCCAATGAATGGGTGAGTATAAACATACTAGTAAGATACCCTGAAATATAGGGAAATAAGTTTTCTCAACTCCTATGTAGAAGGCATGGGGGGTATACAAGAACACTAAAATAACCCAAGATCCTAGTTTTAAATATTTATCAAATGAAAGTTAAGAAATAATAATTTATATATATTTTCATAGAAGAACTCCATACTCTAAAGGTAATTTTATCATACACTTCCTTTTATCAAACAAAAATCACTGAAAAACCCATTAACTCAATGTATCAATAAACAATAATTGTTCATCACATACAAAAGAACATCATAGGGGATCTCATGATTTTCTAGGATAAACATCAGCTTCTATGGCCACACAAAATTAATGGATCTGACCTATACATGATGGGGATTCATAACCCTACCCAATTGGATATAGAGTATCTCATGCCTTAAACGGTGGGGTATATATTATAAAAATATATGAAGTTATCATTTTTTTGTATATAGAATCTCACCCCAATAAGAAATAGTGGTTTAATAAAAACATTTAAAGAGTGGATTAATTAAAACTTTTCTTAAGGATTAGATTTAGGATTTCACACCTTGGGTATATAGGGGAGATTCTAGAGCCCTATATTAAGGTCAACATAGAAGATATCATACTGTGGGTTTGTAAGGGTGAAGTTAAAACCTATATTTAACCTATGAAATTACCCTGACTATCATAACCCCATCATTGTTAAAAATAATTGTTACATGAAACACCTCATTATACTATTTAGAAACCCATGTAAAACCCATCATCATGACCTTTGTATAAAAATACTCAAAATAGACTACAGGCACTCCCATATCTATATCTTGTGAATGATCCAATGAATATACCTAAACATCATCATTGGTTATATGTAGATAATTCTTATATAATATTAACTTTCCCTATAAATAGAATAACATGGCCAACCAAGCCACAAAACTATGATCTACATAGAAAAATACTAAGTATAAGATATTCATTTATTAAAAATGTAAAACATATGAAAATATAAAATAAATAATATCATATATAAGATGGGTATTTGGATGGACTTTGGTTATAAGGCCCCAGCCTTAAACCTTACTTAATATTGAATTAAATGAGTAATTCACATTGAGGATCTTTTTAGGTTTAGAGTTTTAGAGAATTAGGACATAACTATTACATCTCAAAAGATTACAAAGTAGTCGCTTCTACTAAATTTCCATAAAATAAAAACTCTTAAAAAGAAACATGTATAGTTCCATGTTTTAGGTAGCATGACTTTCCCTTGATCCCATCCTTGACCCTATTCCACGCTATGTCCTGTGAAAAACATTTCAAAAACTTGGGATGAGCATAAGAAGCTTAGAATGGGATACACAAAGAATGAAAACTGTTAGTTTTTCAAAACAACAAGTAAACCATGAATACTTTATCAATGTAATACTTTTCGCCTTCATGAAGTAGTAAAAACTTTTCACTGAAAAAAAGTATCATTACTTACCTTTTTGTAACCAAAGGATTACCATAAAACCCATATAAAGAACACATAACATATATAAAGGTAACTTGGGACCTAAACATACTTAAGTGAAATAACCATACGGTCAACTTCCACACATATCACTTAATGGAATAGCCATACGGCCAATTTCCATACATACTTAATGGAATAGCCATAGGGCCGACTTCCATACCCAATGCATTGGAGGTTATAACGTAACCACCCGTCCTGGTATTCATGGCACCACCCGTCATATGGTTTATAACGTAACCACCCATTAAAATGTCCAAGTACCAATTATAAAATCATAAAACATAAAACCAATATAAAGTAATGATAACATTTCCACATTTCAATCACTATATATCATAAATATATTGACATAATAGAATACTTTTTCCAAAACTATTTTCAATACCAAAATACATAAAAGAGTATATGGTATTTATTTTATTCTAAAAACATTACGGCTTGTTGAGGAAGCCAACGACCAAATAATACTCGCGGTGGCAGAAAAGGTCGTTGTCGCCGCGTACGTTAAAAGAAACATTCCTTTTTGTCGTTTTGTAAAACGCTTCGTAGAAAAAGATTCCTTTTGTATAAAAGAAAAAGTCAAAGGGGTTTATACACCGTATAAAAGAAAGTTGTGTATAAAACGAAATATGCCTCAATGAAAGGAGATTGAGACGAAGTCCCTTACAAAGATGGTATCCTTGGTTTAAGGATAAATCAAATACATAATTATGTGTGACAAATGAATACACCAAATATAAGTGGATATTAAGTGTAAAATAATCAAAGGTCATTCACACATATTCAAAGGATTACATATTCAATAACAACATGTTGAACCCAAAGAAATCGAAATTGGGTTAAGAAGTTCCCTTGACAGCCTAACGGCGTCACATCAAAATGAGTTGATGAGAGATTAAAAAAAGGGTATCTCATCACTTGGACATAAAATTTACATCAATAAGGATATATGAGAACACATCCCAACATAACAATATGTAAATTAAAAGACACAACAAATGAAGTCTTTTAAAAAAAGAGGGTGAAAGGTTCCCTTACCGACTTGGGTAACTTTTGAAAAGTACACCCCATTGAAGAAGTGTCATACAATGAATATGTAAATACCCATAAATGGAATTATATTACAATAGGATTGTAATAGTGGGCAGTACATAAACCACTCAATGGAAGTTGTGGCAAATGTAGCATAAATCTCACGGGAATAAAAGTGAGATGAAAAATCTCTTACAAAAACTCGGCAGCCTAACGGCGCCACTTAAAACATCCAAAATGGATTGATGAGAGGAAATAGGGTCTCTCATTACATCCACATAATGTTTACAGAAAGAGGAATATAAAATAACATCCCCCAACATGACAAATTGGAGCTTAAAAGAAGTGACATAAAGGAGAGTACTTTAAAAGAAAGAGAGAGGTTAGATCTCTTACGAAAATTCGACAGCGTATCGGCGCCACTCAAAACTTCCAAAATGGATTGATGAGAGAGAATAGGGTCTCTCATCACATGAACATAAAAATTACAGTAAGATTAATATAAAAGAACATCCCAATCATAAGAAATATGAGATTAAAATAAATGACATAAAAGAGTGTACTTAAAAAGAAAGAGAGTTGTAGGATCCCTTACCTCGGGTCCGACTTGACTCGATCGTTCTTTAATGTCCTTTAAAAGTGTAACTCCTTTTGATTTGAGCCTAAAGGCTTCCTTTGAAAGGATTCTGCCCAAAGAGAATCCTCTAGGATGAGGAGAGGGATGTGGAGAGAGTAAATGGGTAGGGGTTGGCTGAGCCAAAGGCTTGAGGAGTGTCTGAAATGAGGTAGAGGTGGGGGCCTTTTATAAGAGGAGAGGAGGGGCACTTTTGGAAAGTAAAGAAATATTACTTTATTTGAAAATGTTTTTCGGTTTTAAAAGGTCCCAAATTGATATAATTCGTGGATAAGGTGATAAGGGTTGTAAATCCACCCATCCAATAAGTTTTGGACATGTGTAGTTCATAGAGGTTACATTATCTTTCCATTTTATTTAAATCGTCAAATAATGATGTCATCGCTGCATCATTATTATGTCATAAATAATTTAATTTATTTAATGTCTAAAAATTATAAAAAAACTACTATGATGTAGGAAATATTTTTATCTTTCCAATTACTATTTATAATCAAAAATCTGATCTTTATAACCCCATATAAAAAGTTTTTTCGTAAAACATATTATGTTTGTGTCATTTTTACTTTTACATTAAATAAACAGTTATTTATGTCATTTCCCAACCAAAGTGTCTCCATGGGGTCCCCAAGTTGACCCATGGCTTGTATGGGTCGGCCATGACACAACCAATAAGGTTGGGACATGTGTCTAGGTCATTTTATATTATTAAAGCATTATTTATACCTTAAACTACCCTAATTACCACTAATCGCGATTAAGAACTTAATAAGTTACTATTCACCAAAAAAATTATTTTTATCCCATTGAACCACATTTTACTTCTTAATGACAACCATGTATGTTGGATTTTTGAAATTCAAAACACATTAGTGGTAAAATTTCATTTAAACGAAAAATCAGCTTTTATAAGTACCACTTAGTGGTTTCACTATTCATCAAAAATTGAAGTTTTTCAGAAAAATCCCAAAAATTCACTCTAAGCTATATTTGATATTCCGAATCCAAAAAAGAAGTCCGTTTTACAAAATTCAAAACATATTAGTCACATTAATTAATTTAATAATTAATTCCCGCTGTCAGAGCAAATAGCGTGTTTTTATAAAACAATAAGTATCAAAAGATTGACACTAGTTTAAGTCTGATTTCAAAGTGAAATTAATTCCTACGACCACTATTGGATTTAATGGTAAAAATATTTTCTAATTTCACTTTAAAACCAATTCAAAATATTATCTAATCATATAAATAAATTAGATTAAAAAGAGGTTTTGAATTAAAATACAACATTTTACACTATTCATTAAAAAATGAACTTTATCGGAAAAATACCAAAAAATTACACAAAGTAAAATTTGATGTCCCGAGTCTAAAGAAGAGTTTTATTTGGTCCAAAAGATTGTATAAGAGTGACCAAACTATATTTAATGACAGTACGCCATCAAAAGGCGATAAGTGAACCTTTAGTGAAAACTAGGGCATATACGCCTAAAATTGAATTCTTTCTGTATTTTAAGCCTTAATCTTTTATTGGATAAATGTAAAAACATTTAAAAACATATATAATCATATTTTAGTTATTTATATCCATTCCCGCCAATACAACAGCTACATGTTAACTACCATTTAAAATAATATTATTTTATTATTAGAGTGCAACGTAAGATTCCCAAGAAACTCGTTGTTGCGTGTTTGGTACGCCATCGAGCATAGCGTCCCCTTTAAAGTCATATCAATATTTTATTCACAAATATGGATAAATGTGAAAATTTTATATTCTTTATTTACCTGGGGTGTTACATCCTTCCCCCCTTTTGGGAATTGCGTCCTCGCAGTTTTTAAAATTGAGGTTGGAAACATCCTTGAACGTCCCACATCAGAACAAGAGTCGGTAAAACACTCACTTTAAAATAAAGGAAGATAAGTACAGAGGTGACCCGAGTTAACCCATACTAGGATTCCATGTAGAAAAACATGGACATGGAATAAAAAGCAAAGGGTCATGTTTTTGAGGGAGAGTGATAATAAACATGTCTAGGAGAAAGTTAACAATGAGAAAATCACAAACTTGTGATGGGTTAAACGGTATTCGATTCCCCAGTAGGAAAAGTTATTAGACAACATTTTTGTTTTAAGTTACTTTTTATTGAGGAATTTATTCATAAGGAAATATAATCACTTATCATGTTGACTTTCCACTTTTACTAGATTCCTTAATCAAAATCATATTTTTTCCAAAAGACGAGTATTTAGGGAGACTTGTTCGCATTAAGAGTACTATAATCAACTTCTACAGAATCGCCTAATCCACAAAAGAGAACTATATACTTCCCATATCTTTAGACTTTAACCAAAACCAAAAAGGTTATTACAAGATCAGATAATCCAGAAAAGGATAACCCTTTATAAAAAGAAAATCTATTCTTAATCTCCAAAATTTGTCCAACAAAACCCAAAGTTCAACGAGGACCATTCTATAATCAATTTGTCAATAAAATTCTTCAAAGTAAAAAAAACTAAGATTGAAACCCAAATATTTGAAGGATTTAGTCACATAGTCATCCAAGTTAAATCGTAACATTTATCTCCAAACAACATCAGTTGCTCCTAAAGTCACGTATTAAAAAGTAATTAACCTAATCACATATCCTCCATGATAGGTTAATCATTTTCATAAATAACCCAAAATCAACTTAATCTTAATTCATAAAATCATATAACTAGAAAGAATCGTTCAAACTAACCAGGGACTTCACGTAGTCCAGTGGTAGGCGATAAATACCAGTCGCACTTTGGTTGTGGGTTCGATTCCCGCAGCTTTGTCCGACGCGACGGGTTGTCACACGGTCTGCGTGTTGTCCTTTTTCCAAAACTATATAATTCTTAAATCATTCCCCAAAAAGAGATAAAATCATAAAAAATGATCATAACATATTTTAACCTCAATTATATCTCATACCTTTCATTTTCCATCATAACATATGATAACCCATAATTACCTCAAAAGTAAGGATCATATAAACTCTAATGGTTACCTTTATTATTATTTCCTGAACTTCCACATGGATTAGTCATCTCGTACATGATGCATTACAGAACATACCAAGGTTCAAGTGGTTTATCATGACTCCTTGATATTTGGTTTAGAACAACCACGAGTTTCCTCATTGAATCCTCCATTTTATCTAGTATCTTAATCAGAGAACCACTATAGTTTCCTTCAAACCTGTTGTCTCTTTGGTGCCTGCTAGATCCATCCATTCACTAAAAATAGAAATGTCAGTTTGAGTATATAAACAAAACCATAATGTACTAATGAGGAAGGTAAACACTAAGATACACTTACTCATTCACTTTATCTAAAACTAGGACTCTTTCTGAAATCCCTACCATTATGGTAAGGTCACTTATGCTTAAAGAATACCCTAACCTCTAAAGTTATCTAAACCGACCTCTGATACCAACTATAAGGCCCCAGCCTTAAACCTTACTTGATATTGAATTAAATGAGTAATTCACATTGAGGATCTTTTCAGGTTTAGAGTTTTAGAGAATTAGGACATAACTATTACATCTCAAAAGATTACAAAGCAGTCGCTTCTACTAAATTTCCATAAAATAAAAACTCTTAAAAAGAAACATGTATAGTTCCATGTTTTAGGTAGCATGACTTTCCCTTGATCCCATCCTTGACCCTATTCCACGCTATTTCCTGTGAAAAACATTTCAAAAACTTGGGATGAGCATAAGAAGCTCAGTAAGGGATACACAAAGAATGAAAACTGTTAGTTTTTCAAAACAACAAGTAAACCATGAATACTTTATCAATGTAATACTTTTCACCTTCATGAAGTAGTAAATACTTTTCACTGAAAAAAAAGTATCATTACTTACCTTTTTGTAACCAAAGGATTACCATAAAACCCATATAAAGAACACATAACATATATAAAGGTAACTTGGGACATAAACGTACTTAAGTGGAATAACCATACGGTCAACTTCCACACATATCACTTAATGGAATATCCATACGGCCAATTTCCATACATACTTAATGGAATAGCCATACGGCCGACTTCCATACCCAATGCATTGGAGGTTATAACGTAACCACACGTCCTGGTATTCACGGCACCACCCGTCATATGGTTTATAACGTAACCACCCGTTAAAATGTCCAAGTACCAATATAAAATCATAAAACATAAAACCAATATAAAGGAATGATAACATTTCCACATTTCAATCACTATATATCATAAATATATTGACATAATAGAATATTTTTTTCAAAACCATTTTCAATACCAAAATACATAAAAGAGTATATGGTATTTATTTTATTCTAAAAACATTACGGCTTGTTGAGGAAGCCAAAGACCAAATAATAATCGCGGCGGCAGAAAAGGTCATTGTCACCGCGTACGTTAAAAGAAACATTCCTTTTTGTCGTTTTGTAAAACGCTTCGTAGAAAAAGATTCCTTTTGTATAAAAGTAAAAGTCAAAGGGGTTTATACACCGTATAAAAGAAAGTTGTGTATAAAACGAAATATTCCTCAATGAAAGGAGATTGAGACGAAGTCCCTTACAAAGACGGTATCATTGGTTTAAGGATAAATCAATTACATAATTATGTGTGACAAATGAATACACAAAATATAAGTGGATATTAAGTGTAAAATAATAAAAGGTCATTCACACATATTCAAGGGATTACATATTCAATAAAAACATGTTGAAACCAAATAAATCGAAATTGGGTTAAGAAGTTCCCTTGACAGCCTAACGGCGTCACATCAAAATGATTTGATGAGAGATAAAAAAATGGTATCTCATCACTTGGAAATAAAATTTACATCAATAAGGATATATGAGAACAAATCCCAACATAACAATATGTAAATTAAAAGACCCAACAAAAGAATTCTTTTAAAAAAAGAGGGTGAAAGGTTCCCTTACCGACTTGGGTAACTTTTGAAAAGTACACCCCATTGAAGAAGTGTCATACAATGAATATGTAAATACCCATAAATGGAATTATATTACAATAGGATTGTAATATTTGGTAGTACATAAACCACTCAATAAAAATTGTGGAAAATGTAGCATAAATCTAACGGGAATAAAAGTGAGATGAAAAATCTCTTACGAAAACTCGGCTGCCTAACGGCGCCACTTAAAACTTCCAAAATGGATTGATGAGAGGAAATAGGGTCTCTCATTACATCAACATAATGTTTACAGAAAGAGGAATATAAAAGAACATCCCCCAACATAACAAATAGGATATTAAAATAAGTGACATAGAGGAGAGTACTTTAAAAGAAAGATAGAGGTTAGATCTCTTACGAAAATTCGACAGCCTATCGGCGCCACTCAAAACTTCCAAAATGGATTGATAAGAGAGAATAGGGTCTCTCATCACATGAAAATAAAAATTATAGTAAGATTAATATAAAATAACATCCCAATCATAAAAAATATGAGCTTAAAAGAAATGACATAAAAGAGTGTACTTAAAAAGAAAGAGAGTTGTAGGATCCCTTACCTCGGGTCCGACTTGACTCGATCGTTCTTTAATCTCCTTTAAAAGTGTAACTCCTTTTAATTTGAGCCTAAAAGCTTCCTTTGAAGGGATTCTGCCCAAAGTTAATCCTCTAGGATGAGGAGAGGGATGTGGAGAGAGTAAATGGGTAGGGGTTGGCCGAGCCAAAGGCTTGAGGAGTGTGTGAAATGAGGTAGAGGTGGGGGCCTTTTATAAGAGGAGAGGAGGGGCACTTTTGGAAAGTAAAGAAATATTACTTTATTTGAAAATGTGTTTCGGTTTTAAAAGGTCCCACATTGATAGAATTCATGGATAAGGTGATAAGGGTTCGAAATACACCCATCCAATAAGTTTTGGACATGTGTAGTTCATAGATTTTACATTATCTTTCCATTTTATTTAAATCGTCAAATAATGATGTCATCGCTGCATCATTATTATGTCATAAATAATTTAATTTATTTAATGTCTAAAAATTATTAAAAAAAATACTATGATGTAGGAAATCTTTTTAGATTTCCAATTACTATTTATAATCAAAAATCTTATCTTTATAACCCCATATAAAAATTGTTTTCGTAAAACATATTATGTTTGTGTCATTTTTACTTTTACATTAAATAAAAAGTTATTTATGTCATTTCCCAACCAAAGTGTCTCCATGGGGTCCCCAAGTTGACCCATGGCTTGTCTTGGTCGGCCATGACACAACCAATAGGGTTGGGACATGTGTCTAGGTCATTTTATATTATTAAAGCATTATTTATACCTTAAACTACCCTAATTACCACTAATCGCGATTAAGAACTTAATAAGTTACTATTCACCAAAAAAATTATTTTTATCCCATTGAACCACATTTTACTTCTTAATGACAACCATGTATGTCAGATTTTTGAAATTCAAAACACATAAGTGGTAAAATTTCATTTAAACGAAAAATCAGCTTTTATAAGTACCACTTAGTGGTTTCACTATTCATCAAAAATTGAAGTTTTTCAGAAAAATCCCAAAAATTCACCCTAAGCTATATTTGATATTCCGAATTCAAAAATGAAGTCCATTTTACAAAATTCAAAATATATTAGTCACATTAATTAATTTAATAATTAATTCCCGCTGTCAGAGCAAATAGCGTGTTTTTATAAAACAAT
Organism: Viscum album; assembly: GCA_963277665.1. NCBI lineage: Eukaryota > Viridiplantae > Streptophyta > Magnoliopsida > Santalales > Viscaceae > Viscum > Viscum album. Next base: position 836,797,083 of record OY728134.1, on the reverse strand, counting down.
AAGTATCAAAAGATTGACACTAGTTTAAGTCTGATTTCAAAGTGAAATTAATTCCAACGACCACTATTTGATTTAATGGTAAAAATATTTTCTAATTTCACTTTAAAACCAATTCAAAATATTATCTAATCATATAAATAAATTAGATTAAAAAGAGGTTTTGAATTAAAATACAACATTTTACACTATTCATTAAAAATGAACTTTATCGGAAAAATACCAAAAAATTACACAAAGTAAAATTTGATGTCCCAATTCTAAAGAAGAGTTTTATTTGGTCCAAAAGAATGTATAAGAGTGATAAAAACTATATTTAATGACATTACGCCATCAAAAGGCGATAAGTGATCCTTTAGTGAAAACTAGGGCATATATGCCTAAAATTTAATTCTTTCTGTATTTTAAGCCTTAATCTTTTATTGGATAAATGTAAAAACATTTAAAAACATATATAATCATATTTTAGTTATTTATATCCATTCCCGCCAATACAACGGCTATATGTTAACTACCATTTAAAATAATATTATTTTATTATTAGAGTGCAACGTAAGATTCCCAAGAAACTCATTGTTGTGTGTTGGGTACGCCATCGAGCATAGAGTCCCCTTTAAAGTCATATCAATATTTTATTCACAAATATGGATAAATGTGAAAATGTTATATTCTTTATTTACCTAGGGTGTTACATCGGTTTCATGCTGTAGGTTGAAATTAGGTACCCATTATAAGTCTTTAATCATTTTTATTATTGTTTGGGCCATTATTCAATAGATGGATTATAAATATGATATCATATGAATAAGTTATGACTAAAAAACTACTTAAATATAATAGGTTACATTTTCCCCTGCGAACTATGAAACACCATAAGAAACACTTCCCAAGACATGAAATTAAGAAAAACACAACCATCCCCCACCCCTTTAATAATACTCACCCAGAAGGTGCGTGGAAATAAGATTTTAATAAAAATTATTATAATATTATTATTATTTCTATTATTATTATTATTATTATTAAAAAAATATATAAAATTATATAGTTGTGAATGGAGATATATAAGAAATACCCCTCCCCCAAATCATACCCCCCATATTTTCTGGGCCACCCTCTCTTGTCAATAATTTATTTTAAATTTTACTTATTTAATTAAAATTATTCTTCCCCACTTTCCAACAGAAGTCACATGGATGTAGAGGTATCACACAACCAACCCCACTTTCTCATGTCTCCCTCATTTATATTATTACCAATTTATTTTTCATTAAATAAAAATTTAACTTTCATGTGTTTTACACCCAAATAAGAACTGGTATATATCCCGCCATGATAGGACATTTCAACCATGTCCATGTGTTTTTATCCCCTTTATCATGTTCCATTTTCCAAAATACTATTATTATTATTGTAAACCATACCCACTTCCACTGTAACCCTGCTCATTTCCATCTTCGATGACACATGTTTCTCGCATGAATTTGATCTAAGAATATAGATTACATTACCATCAAACTGCATAATGAAATTATATAAAAATAATCAAAAGATATGTGTGAAGATTTTGATTGAGGGGAAAGCATTTTGAAGATTGGTTCCTGAAGAAACTAATACAGATCATTTCTCTAGAAGATCCCCCATGACTTTGGTGTCTAGACTAGGAATTCTATACACCCCAACCACCAAACAGAGTCATCCCATCATCAGGTTTTGTTCTTCCCAAGGACATTATTTTGATCAATCAACAAAAGATAACAAGAAATATGATAATAAAACACGCATTCATGCACAAAGTACAAAACAATGAAGTATAGGATTGCATGGTTCATACTTTCATTCTATATCCATGGGAGAACTTCAGTATCACTTTTATTCAATGAGGATAAAAATCTAGGTTACATGAGTTACCATATTTTGGAAAAAAACCTAGACCACTTGAAGATATGCTACCAACACCGTTAGGTCATTGTATCTTATAGACCCCTCCTTTTGGTCTCTGATCTTGAGAGTCTGGAACTGTATCATTGAATCGGGTGCCTCTAAAACATTTTGGGTGCCTGGGTTATCTTCCTAGAAAGTGAATACACCTACAACTTTGACAATATATATCATTATTCATTAGTCAAACTCAAAAATATTACTATATCTATTTATATAGACAAAAAATCATGTCTCTAATAAATTCAGTCAACATTAAATTTTATATCCATTACTATTTAAAATTAACTCACCATTAATGTTGATATTGAAACATCTATTAAGGATTAGAAAAATATTTTAATTAATAAATTTTTATCTCTTTGAGAAATGGGTTGGAAAAAAAGAAATTCTGACTTGAGAATTATTTTCACAGGTTGAGTCCAACAACATCCCAAAAGAATATTATTTGGATTTCACCAATGTTGAAACCAATCCATATTCCATTAACTATTAATCTAAATCACCCTTATGGTTCTCTACTCCATAATACCTTAATTGTATAGGATCCCACTAAATAATTCAATCCTCAATCATCTAGAACCATGATCTAATCATCCCACTAGCTCTATGAAACTCTTATAAATTCATACATGGAATATTTCTCTGATGTAATTAGGAATTAGTTTTCATTAATTGTTTTTTTTAATTATAAACAAAAGGATAAATCATGAAATGTTTCCATGAACTCACACTATCATACTTCCTTGCATTTATAAGGACGTTGTGACCAAGCTTATACACCACCAAATAGATTTTTAGTACACTAATATTTATCAACACCATCAGAACTGACCATCATCTGATAATCATAGCTTACATAAATTCTATTGTAATTAGTATAGAAGACTCCCACAGAAACTTACTTAAGTGAATATGCGGAAACAAGGTCTTTTATCCCACTACTTCTTGCCTATTTCTAACTCTTTGAGAGACCACTTTTATCAAAGAAGTTACTTCTATTTCTTTACCAATCCTCTAAAATATTGATTACATATAGTGAAAAGTTGAAATATACCATCTCCAATCCAATATCCTGATGAATTGGTGTACTAATGGATTATTCCATTAACATTAACTCACAACTAATGACTTCATATGATATGTCCAACTATAAACCATATTAATCTGTAACTTGATTTCATCTTCTAAAACAATCCATTTGTGATTTATATCATGGTTTTCTAGTTCTCATTCCTTTGGTACTTCCATTATCCTTCCACTATGATAAGAATTCATCCCATTAAATAGATATTTTTTCATGACACCAATAGCAATGAAGACTAGTGATATTCTAATAACACCGATGATACAATCACCATCATCTCGTGAAAATATTTTGGATTACTGATAAAAATCCTTAAATATGGAACCCCAAAAATATTCCACCAATATTTTATTATCATCAATAATGTAAAATGTCACATAACTTATATTAGTCAATTGACCTTCCGATATCCAAGAAATAGCTCTGGTAAAACATTTTCCCTATGAGTCCTTGAAAAACTATTTCTTGAGATTTTTTACATTGTATTCAGCAACCAAAAACTTCACCCAATCCCTTTGATACCACATGTTAGGAATTGGGTCCCAAAGTAAAAAAACAGTTATATTTATCTGAAAGACCCCCCATGACTTTGATGTTCGTAATTGGGATGTGCAGGCACTAAAACCACCACACATTGTCTTCCTTTCATCAAGTTCTGTTCCTCCCAATGTATTCATTCCAACAAATCATAAAATTTGAGAAACCAACACAATAAGAAAAAATTAATACAATCACAAAGTATAAAACAATAAACAATAGGATTATATCATTTAAAATTTCATCCTACACCAATGGGAGAATAGTAACATCACTTTTATTCAATGAGAAGAAACATCTAGGTTACATGAATTACCATCCTCCAAAACTCTACCGAGATCACCGATAGATGTGTCACCAACATGGTTCAGTCATCGCAACTTATGGATTCCTTTATATAGTCAAAACCATTATTAGTATTTACCCATTCATTTATCTTTGGTGTCTCTGGTACTTTGTATGTACCTATGTTGGCATCCTTGAAATGGGATGCACTTCTCATTTTTATTCTTTTTCAACGCTCATCAGTCACACTCAAAAAAAATGAAACTACATCCATTTATATAGCCAAAAAATTTATATCTCTAATATATCCACACAACATTAATTATTCCATCCATAAATATTGAAAATTAATTATCCATATTAATTTTAAGATAAACACATCTTTTAATTCTGAGAAAAATATCTCCATTAACAACTTTTTCTCTCTTCAAAAAAAGGGTTTTAAGGAAATCAATTTTTACTATATATTTGTTATTTAAGTTGAATCCAATAAGACCAACCACCCAAAAATTAATTATATTCATCATACATCGAATAATTTATATTATATGATTATGAAGAGTTGAGAAATAAATTGATATCTCACATAGAAGGATTTCATTAATCGCCAATGAAAAAAGACATCACATAAACAAAACTGTTATAAATAAAACATTTGGTATGTTATGGAATTATGTATATATTGGCTAATATAACAAAAATATATATAATCATTTTATTCAATCCCTATATCCAAATAAATTTATTGGTGTTAATTTTATTTTGTATAACTTTTATTTCAAACATTCATTTACTTTTATCAAGAGAATAATTACCTAAAATTAAGGTAATGATTGAAGAATTTCAATTCATCAATTTTTAAAAAAATCAAGAAAAATAGAGGAAATACAAATTATTTAAATATATCAAATAAAATTTCATAAAGTAAAAGGAATAAAAATCATGAATCTCTATCTCGATAGAAAATCTTCGTTGATTCAAATTTTTTTGGATGTCGTGATCATGTTCATTATCATCGTGCAATTTTATTTCCAATGTCACCATGATTCCAATCTCACTCTCTCCAAGAATAACATTTCTCACCTAATACAATCAGTAGGGTTGATAACAACAACATCGTATCATAGATAAATTCTATAAGTGGTGTAGAAATAGAGGTTTTTCAAGGTCAAATAATTAATCAAATTAATTTATTAATGTATTCCTCTAACTGTGTCCATGAATGTGAATTATAGAAGGATATAATGTAAAAATATCTTATATTATTCCTAGTGTTAATCGTGTGTTCTAAATGATTTTTTATTTCCAATTATCCTATCAGACACTCTAACGAATAAATATAAGAGTTTCATTATAAATACGTGCATGAGGCTAAAAAATATGTTTTTTTCTTTTCCAAGGCCCTTACATGGTCACAATTCCACACAAGATAATCCAGAGGGAAGACACTATTCCAAGTAATTAATGAACCCATTATATAATTTTTATGATATCATCTACTAGGTCAAATTTACCATTTTACCCCTATAATGATCATGAGACTCTAAAACTAAAAATTTAGCTGAGTCTAGATCAGGAAAAAAATATAGGTCACTATAGTAGAAGACCTAGATCTTTACCGCACTAGATTAGATTACTTTTATGGGTTATATCATCTAGGGTATGTCATTCCCTGGCTAGGGTATTTTCCCTAATGGGGAAAATTGAGAGTAGGTTGGGAAGTGGATATTTATTTTAACATCAGTAAATATGTTAGTTATTTGTTCGTTATGAGTATGTGTATAATTAATCTTTCATTATGACCTGATGATTTTCCCAGGATGTTTATTTCATTTTTTTATGATGATATCCTCATGATTCTTGTTTTATTGTTTTCTTGTATCCCCTTGTTATCATATTTATTTCATGTAATACTTTAATTTATTGAAGTTTTCTCACAATATATTTCTTTGATATTATAGTGACAACATGATTTTATACTGTCATTATTTTATGATCTATTTTATATTCCCACTAGTTTCTAGAAGGGGTTTTCTTAGATAAATTTTTAAAATACTAATAATGGTGTTTTTTTCATAAACTCAGATATCAAATTTTCATGGTTTTAATTTTTTTTTCATATTGTTGGTTGTACTTTTGATTTATATAAAAATTATATTTAAAAGAAATATCTAAAAAGAAAAAAATTATTTTTTTATTTTTATAAGTTCAAAATTATCATTTTCAATTATAGAAGTGATTTTGTTTTCCAAAATTATTTTTAACATATGGAAAGGAGAAGGGTTGATGCCTTATTTAAGGGAAAAGTGTGTTATGTTTTTTATTTATATTTTCTCATATTAAAACAAATTTAATATATTATTTTTGAACTAGTGTTTAAGAAATATATTGTAAAAGTAATTTCATTAACTATTTATTGAAATCCTACTTGGAACACTTTTCTCACTCTCTATATACACACCATCATATTTATGTATCCCTTATGTTTTTCTACAAGTGATTAGTTTTTATTATCATGTTATATAATATTCTCATGGTCATATAATAGAAATTATTGGATGTGGAAGTTACCTTGGGTAACATATAGGTGATATTATAGTGGATCAATCTTGAAATTTTATTCTAGTTGTTCATCTGTTGACCAATTAAACCTTTTATATTAATATATTGGTATCTCCTTTTTAGGTACCTATTACGTATTCATTTTAGAAATTGTATATTTTTAGTTATTTTGGTTGTTTAGTTTGAATATGCCATGTTTGGTTGGTTGTATTATGTAAAAATATGTATCTCTTATACATATAAGTCCTATATATAAATTCCCCACACAAAATTCATGGAGAATATCTACCACTTTTTCATATTGTTTGAGGGAAAAATTATTCTCTGGGGATTGTATTTGATACCCTAGTACTTTTTTCCTACTGAAGTTTATCAATAATTTAATTCAGTTCTTGTCAAGGGTGGACCTAAATTGCATGGAATGTTAAACCAGACATATTCATTAAACTTCCTAACATTGCGAAAGATTCTCAGCAACACACAACCCCTATAACAGTTAAAGGTATTGTCTATATATAAGGAAAAATATGATTCTTTTTTTTATTATTCATTTATATACCTCATCTTATTTATACTTTTTTCTGATTTATGATTCTAGAATGTCATGGGTGTTTTAAAAATCCCAACGGTTTGATATATTCTATGGGTATAATTTGTTCATTTTTTTTCATTAACAATATGATAAGAAAAATAATTAAAAAATAATGAAATTTAAAAGTTATGTTTTAAAAAAAACATGTTCAATATTGTTTGTTTTTATCAATTTTTTTATTTTAGTTAATTATAGAGTGGAATATAGTCTCTCTATTGAAATTTCATTTCAAAATATAATTTAAAAAATATTAGAGGCCCATGAATTTTGAAAAAAAAAATATATTAAAGTTTTACTTTAAAAAACATAATAAAATAATAAATTTTGGATTTAGGGTATAAAAAATATATTTTGTAAATATGATAAAAAAGAATGGATAAATAAGTTGTTTCCAACATTTAATTATATTATTTATTTTATTTAAGGGTAAATCTATAATTTTAAAATTGGAAAAAACTGTAATCTTGAAAGGCTCACCCATGAGTAAAAATATCAGGTCTAGAAATTTTACAAAAAATAGAATGACAGTTCTTTTTAAATACTGATCAAAAAATCCTCCAGAATTAAATTAAGTAAAATAAAATACCAAAAATAACCCTTGATTCCACTACCAAGTTTGACAAGATGTTAGGAATTATATTTTTTTCCCAAAAAGTATATGTCACTAAAAAATCAATATTATATAAATATTCCATGAAATCCATCCAATCCATATCTAGTATCCAAGAAGTATAGTCAATGTCAAGATTTATATTATGAACTATGAATGTATAACTCAATTCAATCTAGTTCCTATTCCATTGTTTCTACCTTACAATATAGATGACTAGAATGAAACCCACTATCTCTACTTCATAAGCATATTTTGTACCATTGTATTTTTATAATCATGATATTTCTCCCCCATTGTGATCTCTGAAAATCATTCCATGTAATTCTGGTATTCCAAAACCCTTAGCTTATTCATTTGAGTTATTTTTAATCCATCCCACATAAGTAGGTTTACAAATAGTAGTTATATATCTACTATATCTTATGCAATTACCAAAAATTCTTATATGATAAAAATATATAGTTATTTTATGGTTTTTTAGATAACTATTTTGTAGAGGTGAAACCATCTTGATACAATAGAGAATACTTCTTCCAATAGCTTTCAGGATGATTACCAAACCATTGAACCTAGAAAGGTTCTTATTTTTCTAGAGAAAATGATAGGATTTTACCTATACAACCTTCAAGGATTTTTTGGATTATATATATCATTGAATATTATTATAGCTTGAAACTATTCCACATAATGAAACAACCCCATGATATCAAATTCACATATTTTGGAGATAACATTCTATATTGAAAAAATAAAAACAAAATTTAAAAAAATCAATAGAATATCTCCCACCTTTATAGTAGTTACACATAGAGTAAAGGAAAATCTTGTTTTCTTCAAGTATTCTTCGGTTAATAGTTTGAAAAGAGTAGGTTTCCAAAGAAAAACATATTTATAGGGTGAAATATAGGGATTATAAAATTTATTAATACATTTAGAAATATTTGTGGGCCAACCAAATAAGAATGATTGGTACAACTTGTATGTGGGGGCCTCATACCTAACTAATTTTTATATCAACATATTTATTTTAAATACTAATTTATACCCGAAAATAATTACCTTAAATGACTGCAGAGATGATCTAAATGGGATTTTATTTTATCCCTTTTCATAATATTGGGGTTAAGGATATCCCGTTCGGGTTTTCTTCTTCAGGGTTGTTAACCCATTTATAAAACCAAAAAAAGAAAGATTCTAATTTTATCATGAAAACCATCTGGGATTCATCACGACATTAAAATAATCATTCATGAGAGTTATTCATATAATTGAGTTGATGTAATTAATTATTCCAGATAGAGTCTTAAAATAATCTTTTGTTTTTGAAACATATTATCCTTTGGCATTCCAGTAAGAAACCTTATAATAAACTATGCAAGGAGAAAATCATTAAAAAACCATATTCTTTATTCCCATGCCTCACTGTATATTTTTATTATAATATAATCCTAATTTAATAATTAATTTTTTCATCTAATAAAAATATTTATTATAAGATTCATACTCATGATAAGAGAAATGGTCCTTTTATAAACTGTGAAGGAGTAGTCAAATTTGGGTATGACAAGGCCCCTGAAAAGAAAGATCCAACCATATTGAGATAGGCCATTTCTTTTCTATAAAAATTTCAAACCCTAAATATAGTTTATAATATCAGTAATGTAAGAAAGTTTTGGTATGCCTAAAAAATATAGGGATTCCAAATTATTTAATATAAAATATTCCCTTATCTATATTAAAGTGCCTCATGTGTAGAGTTCTTCTTTGAGTGTAATTTTTTTACAGAATATGATAATATACATAGAATGAATTATATGATACCTTTAAATATTTTGATAGTAATTTAAGAGATCTATTATTACATCAATATTACCCAATTCACATTGATTGAAAATTATTAAATAATTAGTATAAAAACTGTGAGTATGATCTTGAAAACCACTTTCATCTTGGATTGGTTTGATCAGTCCCTACTAAAAAATATTCAAAAAATATAAACTGAGATAGTATTTATATATGATAAATAGAATATTATAAATATGTTCATCTTTCATGAACCCATGAGATCATGAGAAATATACCTCAGGGGTTCAATTTATGATGATTTCTCGCCTCACATTGTTAAAAAAAGATTTTTATCCAACTAGGAAAAAAGTCACTAAACCCAAAGTTATGAAGAACATTAAACATGTAATCTCATTTAATTGTTTAAAAATATTATTTAACGTCTATATTGAGATAAATTCCACCATTATTATAATATTTATTCAATAGGTTTGTGAATTTTTATTTTATTACCAAAAAATGTTGTATCTTCCCCTTATGGGAAAATCTAAATTGATTGTTTTAAATTACCTTCCCTATGACTACGGAGAGTATACTAGACAATATTTAACGTGGGACCTTATAGATATTATTTTTATGAGTTGTTGTCTTAATGATTTGTAGTGATTTAATATATTTAGATTTATAAAACATAATAATAAACTATGAGTTCACTAATTTATTAATAATTTCATATCTAAATAAAAATTAAATCATTTTTAATAAATCATCATACACAATATCCCAAAATTATTCAAAAAACTGGTTAGTGAAACCATCTTGCCCAGAATTGCTTTAAGTGTTGAGAGAAAACATAGTATTCTTAACCTACTTAAAGTAGGAAATATTTATGATAATATAGTTATATGAACAATCAATTTTCACTAGAATCATATCCTTTATATACCTAACATTTACATTCAAGATACTATCGAAAAGATAATTAAATTATCCCACAATATTTTCCATTAATTTTTTCATAAAAAGGATTAATTCATTTACATTTTAGGTAGTTGTTATGCTTTTTATTCTTCCAAGTCTATTAGAGGTAATTGAATAAAAAAGAGTTTATATCCCCTCATTTAGTATCTTGACATTAGATTTCTGTTTTAAGATAGATTTATTGAGGTCGATTCTATTAATTAATTTAGAATAAAAATAAAATTATTTATTAAAATTTGATAAATCAGAATAATCTACATGCTTGTTACACAAATACTCACACTCTTTGGGAAATTAATCTCCCTATAAATGTCACTAAAAGATTCCTTACTCTATGATTTATGTTTAAAATTCAGTTTCATCAGTTTCATAATGTCGAAATAAAGTTTCTTATAATATTCAATTCAAGACCAAACATTTAAGATAATGTTTCAATAATTAATATTTTTAATCCAATAATTGTTGAACCTAGAAGTAAAAGGATAACTTTTATTATATTTATATAAGGTATTGATTATTAGATGGTGATTAGAGATAATTATTATCATGGTTCTAGAATTTAAATCATGCCATTCATCAATATCATGAAAATTGAAAAAATTCTTACCCAACTTCTTAGCCACAACTTTGTTAATATTATTTTTATACCAAGATTATTTTTCATCATGTAGATAAACTTCCACAAATTCATTAGAATAAATAAAACAACTAAATTTATTATTGTAAATATAAATATCTTGATCCTTAGTATATTCATGTGTTCCCATGACAACATTAAAGTCCCCTATAACCAACAAAGGCCTTGGAAATATTGACTGAGGTCTCCTATTTATACCAAATTTCTCTCCTTACATAATAATTTAATGCATGAATGAAAGAGAAGTAAAATTTTTACCTTCAAATTAAACTTTACTATTAAAAATAGTATAACTAATATTTTTGACTATGAATCCAATCACACTATTGAATATAAGGACCCAAAGGGTTTCCACTGCAGTTTTTGTGATGATTATTCTCTACGGTATCATAACCAAGGGCCATAAAACTGACACCCCTATAGGATTTTATATAAAACATAGTTTTATAAATAACAATCATCAAAGTATGGTGGTTCAAAATAAAAGTTTTAAAGTACTAGTAGTGGTATAGTTTTCAAGGCCATGATAGTTCTAGAATAGAGCATTCATTTTTAACCATACATGGTTTCTAAATTATGATTTTTAGAGTGATAATTTTGGATACTATTTTATGATTTAGGCCTTCCCTTATTATCTTTTTTAAAATTGGTGTAAGAATTCACCACATTATGGAACCTTGGGTTTCTTTATACATTATAATTACTCTCATCGGTGACTCTTTAACATGTTTTTTTTCACCCAATTTTGTAGGATGATGACTAATCTCATTATTATCTTGGTCGGGAATGTAATTTGGAACTAGAGGGACTATATACTCTAAGATTATTTAATAACCATACTCCATGTATTTTAAATAATTAATCTATAAAAATCGTGTGTCCTTCTCATCTAAATCACTCCATTATTTACCAACTATTTCATTATTACTAGAAATGAGTATAGAAAACATTCTTCCCATTTTAAGGTATTTCAATGGATTCACATGAATTTATAGGGATTATAAATTCATTAGATCTTCCCTTATATTATTTACATTTCCTGATCTCCATTGGTTTTCTCAAAGTCTCGTAGGCCTTGGAATAATTTTAAAGCTCCAATTTCCTCTATTTCCTATATTTTTATAAGTTTTCTCAGCTTCCTTCTAATTATAAAGTCTTGATTTATTCATATTAAATTTTTGAACATTACTACTAATCATAAATTCATACACACCATGATTGTATCAGTTTTTCAATTTTTGGTTAACTCATATTCAAAATCCATATGAATTGTTATCTCTATTGACCAAAATGGTAATATTTTAAAGTAGAGGATTATAAATATTATCATTGACTAGTACCCTAAAATAGCACCTGATATTCCCTTCAATATTCTTCTCATCAAGATTTAAAGGATCTAAAATGTATGAGTTAATTTTATTTAGTATTTTTGAATTAATAAAAAAACAAATGGAGTCTATGGAACCTAACTCAGATCTATTCAATGGTGTGGCACTAATTTTGTGTCTTAAAATTAATTTCCCAAGCTGGGATTAAAAAAATATTTTTTTGAGGTTATATAAATAGAAAATCCAAGAATTAGATCATTGATTATCATAATTAAAAACAATATTTAAATACTAATTAAAATGGGGATTATCCTCCTCTCATCAAATCCTTAGATTCATGTTATTCTTAGTTTCATATCATTTTAATTCAAAGGAACATCCCCATTCACAAGGATTATGAGACCAATTAGAGAATACATTAAAACATAAATCCTCTCCTTGAGAAAAAATTAATTAATGGATATATATAATCTTCCATTCTTTTTCATCATTCCTTGGATCAATATTTTAACTATCATTTAATATTTTTTAAAAAAAAATAATCCTTTTATATTGACAATTTTTTAAAAGAAATTCATTTCTGAAGACCCGTGTGAGATCCCAACACTCCTAGATAGGGGGATTATTGTGTATATTAATAAAAATTTATATTTTTTCATGAATTAATTAATTAAATCTCAATTTATTAATTAAAGAAAGGGATAGTGATGGATTTTTCATTAATAATATTTGTGATAGTAAACCCAAACATGTATTGAGGAAATAATAATTTATTAAATTTTCTATTCAATATAATGGAATTATTTTATTTTAGTCCTTTATTATTATGAAACTATATTCTTTTCTAATATTTTAAGAAGTTTCAGATTTATTGATAAAATTTGGATTACATTACCACGGAACGTATCTCAGTATGTTAAGGGTTTATAGGGTTTTCTGGATTTTTAAATTTTCAATCGATTCATGAATGGGGGAATAAAATGTAAATGTACTAATAATAGATTTAAAATATAGTTAAAGAAATTTGAATCTCATGAACATTTTATTTTGAAGAAATTTCCTACTCAATATGTGTGTTGGATTTGGAATGGATAATTGAACATTATAGAATTTCTGAGCATGGATATCAATATGCATATGAACACTCTACCTTACAAGTAGTGGGGAATGAAATAAAAAACCTGATAAGTGGTTTTTTCATAATTTTATGGATGTATCAAAAATATTAAAACATATCAGTGCAACCACAAAAGTATATTTTGTAAATTAACTTAACAAATGATATTTTTATAATATTAAGATAACTCGATCAAGATTATAAATATCAATAGATCATTTTTATGTTGTTTCAGAGTATAATTAAAGAGAAAACATTAATGAGTTGGTAAATAAATTTTATGAAGTAGAAGAATATGGAAATAAATAATTTCATAGAGGATGTTTCAAGTATTCAAAACTATCTTTTATACGTATTTTTTACTATATAAAGTGCTTATATTGAATTCAATGTAAATTTTGTGATATTAGAATTATTTCATGTTGTATTTCCTAAATATAAGATCCATGAGTCTTTTTATGATATGAAAAATGTTATTAACAAATATGGCCCCAATTATATAAAAATAATTTCATGTCTAATGATTGTGTCCAAAAATAGGGAGAGTACTCTAGTAGATAGTCATGAAAAAAGATGATCAACTTCTAGATAAAATTCAATGAGTACGGTTAAATGTCTGATCTAATATATAACTATGTAGAAGAAAATAAAGTATTACTCTTATATATTTTATTTTATGACATTAAAACCCCAGTTTCAAATATTATTCATTTCATCTAAAACCATTGAGCTTAATAAGTGGCATGTTATGGAACATAACAATGAATGTCCCATGTGAAATAAAATATGTTAATATTAATGGAAAATTTGTGTTCATTGCTTCCATATTTATCATGAAATACTAATAATTTTAAATTAGTATTTTCATCCAAGGGATTTGACCCATTTAGGGCTTTGATTACCAATTATATTATTTGTTCAGATTCTCAAATCCCTTACAATCTACCACTATAGATGTGTATGAATCAAACTACCATCATCAATTCAAAAAACATTCCAAGAAAATTTATTTTAAGTAACATTGATGTCTTAATGTAGTCTATAATTGAATAATTACTAGTGTTATAATGAAATGGTGTCAAAACATATGATCCATATACTATGAAAATGTTAAATATCTATATTGATCTAATATAGACAATTAGTAACATCCCTATAATAGGGAACTAATCTAGCTGGAACACATATGCTGGTTTTAATTATCCGGATTATAACTTAAATTTTGATCCTAACCAATTTCCATATAGTAAAAAATGTGCTCCTTATTTAATCATAAACATATAAATGCATCTCATAGATTTTGATTGAAAATTTATGAATTCAATTGAACCGTTGATCATAAATCACAACAAAAGTTATTGAAAATTTTAAAAATATTTTAAAAGATACTATATATTTAAAGAAAATATAGGAATCTCCATAATTTGAATAAATGCTCAAAATTAATTTTATGTACATCATCAATTGAAATTAAAACATAAAATTAGGTGGAAAATGGTTTATTTTTTAAAGTAAAATATTGGGAATTTAATTTTTATTTCATAATTTTTATGTTTTTCATATTGAAAATAATTTATATCAAAACATGATTTTCACCTTACTTAATTAGAATGGAAATTCCAATGACCATATTAATGCTTGTAAGGACATAAAATTAATGAATATGAATAATGATTAATATCCTAATAAAAATAGAAAGTATGTTTTAATAGTTTATATAATGAATAATTAGTATAATTATATCTCATTCATTAATAAATAATGGGAATGCACCTTATGGATATTTATGTAAAATTTTAATATTTTCTTACTTAAATAATCAGAGTTTCCATGGATTAATAATTAACCATTCACATGTTTTTTATAATGGATACTACCTTTGATATCTTTACATTAATTTTAAAAAATAAAACTTGTTGTAATAGAGTTTTTAACATTCTTTAGACAATTTTTCTGAGAAATCTAAAAAAAATTGAGCTTAGTAAGCTTTAGGAAATAATTTTACTATCACTTTATCAAATAGATATGAATGTATCCCAATTTATTTTACTATCATGATGAATTTAAATGTGCATTTACCTGAGGAGTATAAATTAATAGGAATCTTACATTATCGATGGATTTATCTAATTTTGAGGTAATTTATTTAGATTTTTTTTGTAAATCATTATTTATAATATGTTACATATATAGTTAACTACGTTTAATTCATTTTTTATAGATACCTCAATTATTTGAAATCACATGTGAAAAATAAATCCCAACCATAAAGCTATTTTATTTAATATTAATAGTTTGAATTTATTTTATACATGTTTTCCATAACAATTTATACAATTCTTAGTATTTTTTTATAAACATTGATTTAAATGGTGAATTATTCATTTTTGATAATTCATTGGGAAACAATGGTTTTTATATAATAACTAGTTGAAGTTTTGAGATTGTTTTTAAAATTACATATTATCTTTCTCTTTTATTTTTATATATTTATGAATAATTATTTTTTATTTATTGGGTTAAATAATAATTTGAAATTATTTTTTATTGATTAATTGAATATTTAAATTGAAGAATTACTTTTTATATTATTTTTTTCTTGTCCAAAATTTTGTGTCACGATTTTTTCCTTCCATTGAAAATATTGTTTTCAATTTTAGATGATATATGGTAATTGAATTTAATATTATGTACTGTTTGAAATAATATTTAATATTACATAATTATTATTTATTATTACTTTTTTTAATGTCATGAATACATCTTAATATTACATATTTTATAGAATTTCACAAAATATTTTATTTTTTCATTTTAAGATAACATAAAATCAAATGGGTATTATTGTTAACACATAAGATCAAGTAGAAATTTTCATATCAATGCATAAGAATAAATTGGGTATCCAAGGGGTTATGTAATAATTTTTTAAATTTATATGTAAGTAATTTTTTTGTATTTCATGAATGGATAATATATTCAAGAATCAATATATAAAGATTAGAAAGTATAGTGGATATAAGAAACATGATATTTTAAAATTAGTTTATCTTGAATAAGGGAATTTTACGGTGGTCATTAAAATCTTTGGTCAAGGAAAAATGAGAAGTAATATAATCTAAGAGGAGTGGAAACACCTCCAAATAGAAGAGACCGATTAAAAATATCCATGTTCTTTCCATGTGAATTTTTGATTATGAATCCACTGATGCTAATTTAAAATCAGAATTTATCAGGTGAGTCACAAGAATGAAGGATCCCAAGATCAATTAAGGAATGTAGATATTGGATTCCCATTTTAACTACAAAATCAAGATTTTTTAAGAGTTCAAGATTCAATGGAATATGGGTAAATTAATTTCTAGAGATATGTTCAATGTAAATGGGTGTTAATATGAGTTCCTGGTCGATTATTTAAATTTCAAGTTGTTAAAATGGAGTCCTTCTCTAGCTTAATTTTATTATAATCGAATATATTATTTTTTTAGAACTATATATTATGTGAACTAATTTTAATGTTTTAATCTTGAATTCTTAATGAGGTGTGTCATGTGGATGGGGGTTATGCATGAACTGTAGCTCTTTTTTTCAGTTTCCACTTATCTAAAAAGTTGATTTTAATAAATTCAAAAAAATGGATTTTGTTGGTGGTTATATATTTTTTTCACTATAAAAATGCTTTTCAAATACATTTATGGGATATGGTATTGTCAAAGAGCTTTGAACATTAATTAATGAAGCTAATATGTAAGATAAAGTTGAATATCAATTATTATTTGTTTTTTATTATTGTACGTTTTATTTTTAAAGAAAATAAAATCTCAATGGGGATATGAAATCAATATTCGGTTGGGGTATAGATGTATTTTTTCATAAAATGATAAAATGGATATATAATTATTGAACTTGTTTCTTAAACAATGGTAGACTAGCTGATAAAATCTACAAAGCTCTATATTCTTCTCTACAATGATGAACCAGTGATGCTAAGTCTAGAGAACAGTGGTTGATGGTGGAATTTTCATTAAGGAACATATTATAGTTGAGAGTATTAGATGAAGATTTAAGTTGAAGTTATTATTTTCATTGGTTTACCTATTGATGCAAGCTTAATTGTTTTAGGGTTGGATTCATAGTTATATCTTGA